>JANAVB010031416.1:14042440-14739940 GCA_029216955.1 Iris pallida | reverse complement strand
TCCGTTCGATACGTAGGCTGGGCTTGGACACGCTTCGTATCCAAAAAGCGGGTGCGGGTCGTGACATAAAGTCATGCACTATCGTCGATGATTCTGCAATTTATGAAACATCTACTCGTATCGAGTTCGAGTCTATCTTATTTCGCGGTCGACACACGAGATACTATACGCATCGAGAAATCGTCGATGACTTATAGTCTCGCCTTGATCAATCACAAAATTTACGATCAACCAAGTTCGTTCATTCTCGCATCGTTACTTACAAAATTTTATAGCGCAAGACACACTCTATTTTGTATTCTCACATCGTTTATGTTTCCTTACGTATCGATCTCGATACGCCGTATCCATTTCGATAACGTAAGGGTCAACTTTGAATCCGTTTCAACGTCAACTTAACTCGCATCGCATACATCCAAGTTCGCAATGAAATTTTCCATACGCATCGACTCGTTCTCTGATTTACCGCCTCCCGCTATACTTTGATCGCATAACTGAGTTACCGATTATCCAACATCGAACCCTCAAGTCATACGATCTCGCCTTCTAAGTTTTGCGTGTTTTTCAGTCATACTTGAATGAGTTTCGCCGTAACGTAGCCAACTATTTTTTAGGCACGATTACTCGCATCAACCAACTTTTTACCGAAGTCGCACATCGTGTGATTCGATTGCAACTCACATCGCCCAACATTTCTATCGAAATCGCAAGTCGTGCGATTTGATTTGCCTAGCCGAACATTTCTATCGAGATCGTAAGTCGTACGATTCGATTCATCTCGCCCAACATTTCAATCGGGATCGCAAGTCATGCGATTCGATTATAATTTGTATCGTCCAATATTTTTATCGAGCTCGCAAGTCGTGCGGTTCGATTTCAACGTTTCGAGTTTCCTATCCCGTCGATCCAATTATTGTCTCAAGGCACAATCGTTTCGCTAGTTCCCGTCATTCGACCAACACATAAATTATTCAATCGACGTATCATTCAATGTTACAAGCCCCGCCTTACCGTTCTAACCGATCATCGAAGAACACTTGCATCAATATGCCGTCGTACAAATTCTCAATCGAGTCTCGGTGCTATCCCGTCCGTTACGGACAAACCTTCCGCAATTCTCACAAAACGTCGATACAATTCATCGCACAAGTGGTATTACATATACCACTCGAAATCGAGCTATTCATTGCATCGGTGGTATGCCATATACCACCCAGAAATCAAGTTACTTCCGTCGCAGCGTACTCCTTACGAACCGACGATCTCTTCCGACTCACGATTTTTGCAGTGATCGTGCTTGATCACAACCGTAACTCTGATTAATCATAATCCGACGCAACTCGGCCAATGCATTTATTTGCCAACACAAGCTCGGTGCGCAACCGAACCGATTTCGTTTCTTGATTTATAACTTTTGTTTTCTTCCGTTGCATCTTGTGCAATAATTCATTCTCAATATCTGTCGTACTTCGTGCACCGATTACTTTGATACGCGTTGCACCACGTGCAATAATTTTACTTTTGACATGCGTTGCACCACGTGCAACATTTTACTTTCAAATGCAATGATTTATTTTCGATATTTACCGTACCTCGTGCATCGATTTATCTTCGACATCTGTTGCACCTCGTCCAACATTTCATTTCCGACATTCAAAGTCAATGCTCAAATCCGTTCAACACATTCGATATTGACTTATCGCTTTTCATCGCAAACGCACATTCGAAATTGATATGTGAATCCGTTCGACACATTCCATACCAACTTTCAATTTCTTTTCAACGCATCATTTATAATCAACGCGTGGCAATTGCTGCAGCAACATTCCACGACTTTCATTATATCGATGCAACCAATATTTCTCGTATCGTTCGTTGCAACCAACGAATATCTTAAATTACAATTTACGACGTGTTGCATCCGCAGCAACAAATTCTTGAATTCATATCTCACAACTTATTGCACTTGCAGTAACAAACCTTTCACAACTTTTCCCACAACACCATGTAATTTCCAAAACAACACGCGGCAAAATTATATGATTTGTATTAGACTTATTGTATGGAACATCCAGTGCGGCATCGAGTAGAGTCAAGAGTGATTTCGATTGGTGGTGGGCAACGTTTTAGAATTGAAATGAAGCAAGCGTCCAGAGGAAATTGAGCCTAGAGCTCTGATACCAATTTGTCACGCCCCGACCCAGAATCACCCGAATCATTGTCCTCGCTGGGGCGTGATGTCGCACGAGCTTGGAGTTGCGCTCGTGCAAGGCAAGATGACAAGTTCTCAAATGGTTATCTTTGAGTTGAACGTTAACAACGAAAGACAAAACAGAGTATACGAAAACGATTCACTTTATTGATATTCGAAATCAGATTACAAAGGCTTTCGATAGCCCAACAGAATTTGCCAGATTGGCTACAATACTCAAGTTCTCTCTTGCCCATAAAGGATTTCACCGTTTCATACATCATGCCTTCTATATCTCGGCCGCATCAATCCTGTTGCATATCCGAGCGTCAATGCGATCGCACGCTTCAATACGCTTCGGCATTCCAAGCCTTAATGCGTTCAAGCGAAGCTCCGCCGCGAGCAGACAAATCTCTGAACCTGGTAGCAAACTAGTTGGGGGATTAGTACTTTCGTCCTCGCTGTACTGATCAAAAACCCACTTAACAAACCGATATTTAGTATTATATTGATTCATACAAACATACAATTTAGTTCTCTTTCTATGTTCTCCTTAGGATGAGTTCATGGCATATTCGAAGACTGTAAAGCATGGCAAGTATGTTATTCAATTTGCGTAAGTAAACAGGCAAGCAATCTCGTATTTGATTCGTGGCACAACTTAGCAATATCGACGCACTCGCCCTTGCACCGACACAAGGTGAATACGCCTATCTATTTTTCCTGTCATGTTATAAGTGCTCGCTATTCAGGATCCATCCATGCAGGATATATGCATACCTTGCACTTCCAAACCCGTCGTCCTTAACTATATGAAGGTCACTAGCTTTCCGGGCTAGAATGGACTTATATTCATCGAATCGAAATATAAGACGATGTTAACTCCGTGCAGTTGCTAACCAACATCGGAGGCCACCGAAATAATCGCAGCAAGTGGCTTATCACATTCACCAGAAGGTCGCTATCCATCTAAATGAAGTGCACCAACAATACTGTAAACGAATCCCTCCTAGGACGAATGGTCCCAGCGCCCTGGCGCGCCGCGTTCGAGGGAATATCCATGCACGGGCTTTTATATCTTTAAGTTCATTTGACCAGGCAACGAATCTTATCTTTCATACAACCAAGCAAGTTCGCTTATCTCTATTTCAATTGGCACAACGCCCGAATGTTCTCATCGAACGCCTGAAGGCCATGAACATTTCGAAGGGCACCATGCCGCATTATCATCTCGTATTTCTTCCGTTAACTTTCTATATTCTTATATCTCATACTTCGTTTCAATGTTTCAATGGCATCATGCCTCAACTCAATGCTCGTCAACCGAACGACCCGAAGGTCCCGAACACCTTTCGAGGCATTATGTCATATCCGACAGTTCTGCCACATTCATGCCACAACGGTATTCTTTCGCAACGAAGCCACCTTTTATTATCTCGTGCACGAAGGCACGTTTCGACCGTATTTTCGATATTCTATGACTTAGCATTCAATGTCCGTGGCTTGCGCGCTAGGGCGCTCGCCTATTATCTTTCAATGTTCTAGCCGTTCTAACTCGTCCGCGAAGGCACGGTATGGTTCTTGCACTAAGGCACTCGCCGAGTACAGTTATCCCATGTTCTTGCGGCTTGTGCACCGAGGTGCTCGCCTTTGCGATATCCAATGTTCCAAAGCAACTCGTACGTTTACCGTACGATTCATTTCAATTATTCTATCTAGTGTTCGACACGCACTACATTTATCTTTCTATCGAGCCACGCCCGTGGCTTTGATAGGTTAACTCAGCATTCAATGATATGTATTTTAGTTAAGCATAACGGAATAGGAAAGAGTGTTAATGTCCCCCCCTTGAGTCAATGCGCCTTTTCGTTTCGCCGAGCCGTTGTGGCTCGATTCCATAACTTCGTTGCACGGCCACTCTCCTGACTTAGCCATTCGAGCACTTTGTGCTTATTGAATTATACGTCCGATTTGCCTTAGTGTGCCAACGCTTCCGTCCGTCGTAAGGCGACGATTTGCTTTTGCGGACCCCTTACTGAATAAGGCAAAAGATCGACCTCTAACATTTCAACGTAAACGTATAGCCTGCATACGAAACCAACTAAAATCAATACTTGCATCGATTCGGACTTGCGCCTTGGTCGATTCGATTTCTTAGAATCTTCGAGCCGTCTCAACGCACTTATCCTTCGAGGCAACGCGACGCTTCGCATCGATTCACTCGATGCATTCTTTGGGACAAGGCAACTCTTCGCATCTTCTTAGTTCGATGCGTTGCTTGGGACAACTCAATATTTTGTATCGATTCGCATCGATACATAATCGGGTCAACGCAACTCTTCGAGTCAACGATTCAGCATAATGCACCGTACGGAGCGGGGCATTACACCAGCGACCCATGCATGTAGATTAAGTGGGCTATGCTGGTGGCAATCCACGTACAAGTCCTTACATTGAAAAAAGTAGTCTAAGTTAACTAAATAAAGTGTCTCCTGAACATACTTGAAATGTAACATCCTGAACATGCTAGAAATGTAACACTCTGAATATGCTGGAAATGTAACACACCAAGTGAATAAAGAGTAATTCATGCAAAATGAGTTAGAGAATGTGCCTACGACATGCTAGGACCCGAGACAGGGACACGCTCTTGATATTGAAAGTTTACATGAGACACGTTAAGTTATTCCTTATGAATTGTTGACTAACTTGTTTTACTTTGGACAGGGAAGACCGGACGGTAAGTATGGGTAAGTCATGCATGTATTTTCATGCGACACTTGAATTCGGCAACACGAGATAGGTTTGGATATGCCATAAAACTGATCCTAAGGCAAGATTAGAAAGACAATGAATGATAGACGGTGCACGAAAGTAAATAGAACGTGTTTGGTAATGATAGCATTGTGGGCGAGCTAGCCTCCCCACCAGTGCATAACAATGTACTGATAACCCCACAGTCTGCTTGCAGGATGCAGGAGACGTCATCGGGTACGGAGCTTCCCTCTAACGTGCTAAGGCGCGGAGCTATCTCGGGAGCCTTGAAGCGTTGCAAGGAGCTGAAGCACCATATACAGGACATAATGTATCGGAACATCGCCATAAATCATTCCATGTTGTAAGACACTTGGCACGCCTTTTATGTTTCAGAGAGAGAGAGAGAGCTTGAGAGACTTGTAAACTCGGCCTAGCGCCGCTTGTAAACTTCTTGAATATCAATAAAGAGTTTGAATTCGTTTTTAATTTGTGTTCATTTACTTTCCGCTGCAAATGGGGACACTCTGTGCGACTCTGTGGCCTAGCTCAAATCGGCCGTTTCTGGACTTGGCTTTGCACGGGCACAACCTAGGCCCGTGCGGCATCACGTCTTAGCGAGGACGATCGCTCTTACGGGAGCGGGGCATGACAGATTGGTATCAGAGCACGGCTTTACGTCCTTGGACTTCATTTTGATTTTTTCAGTTTCGAAAGCTCGGTTGGAAACGAAGGAAATATATGCTCTCTCTCGTTGTGCCTTGGGATGTTCCATACAATAAGTCTAATATTTTCAAAAGCTCGTGCGAGCGTTCAATCGAACGCATCGGTAGGCCATCGTCGGATGCATCGGTAGGCCTTTTTGCCGAAATAGTGTCAAACTTGTCTTGATAGAAATCATGTGCTAAAGTTAGCAAGCTGCGTGCATGCCCAACTGGTCCGATATCGACGTTAGCAAGTGAGTATGCAAACTAGAAGTATAGTCCGCACGGGATAGCTATGCACACGGCCTTTTTGGCTAAGCTGTGCTGCGCATCGCGTACCTCGACTTTGGTACAAACGAATTACGAGCAATATCAACTATCGCTCGATCGAGAACGGAGATACACTTTGAGTATCTATTGATAGGAACGCTATTGAATTAACGCTTAGGTGTACACGAAAGATTGGCTTGGATCTTGAGGATTAGTGCGAACGACTTAGTACGTCGATACGACGTGAGCGATTATGCTAGAGATTCGTCGAACGAATCTGAAATATGTCTTAGCAAATGATACGAATGTGATTATGGATTAAATAGAATGACTTGAACCCGAGTGGTGTATGTGATAGCTTCGAGAAAGAATAAGAATGAGTGTCGACGATTAGTCGAGTGGCTCGAACCCTGAGTGGTGTATGGACGTTATAGAAATTGTTCGAGCAAGACTAAAGGATTTACGGATAGAACGAGTATGTCGGTAAGCGATGGTATAGCGCAAAGCCTTAAAATGCATCACGCTTAGTTGGTCGTGACTTCGAATATCCCGAACGAGATGTCGTTCGGACAACTTGTCAATGGGCAACGCGTGTTAGAAAATGATTCGGAACGATGAATGAAAATGAATGGTCTTGATCGAAGAAACTTGGAGGATCGTACGTACGATTTCGGATTGATTCAAATGAAATATGACTTGAGTTTTGAACAACGATCTTGAAACGAGCTTGAGGAATAGCGATCGAACTTGACCATGAATATCGAAAAAATTATGGAATATCCAGTTCGGACAATAGCATCAGTCGTACGACTCGAAATTGGTTGCAAAGGAAGACCGTCAGGTTACGCATATCGTCGATGGTATTGAGGCGTATCAAAGATCGATATGCGATAACTCGGGGGTACTCTGACTCGGCGAATGACGATCGTGCAAATGTCATTGTTCTGACGGATGCTATACTTGGGATATTGAAACGTGTCGAGGAAAATATAGACGTAGCTCGAGGATTTTCTGGTGGAATGAATGACGGTCGGACTATCGAACCGAGATCTTAACTTGGATGGAAATAAAATGTTGAATTTGCTTCGTCGATAACCATAACTTGACGTTCTTGTCTTATACGAGTGCAACTCCAGCCTCGTACATGTGTCGTGCCGATTAGGGAGATCACTCTGCGTGAGCGCTGGTATGGTGATTCATACAGCGGGGGTGATTGAACTAGCCTGGCGTGGCAATTTGCATGCTTCGACTTGTGGTTTGACGCAAAGGTGACTTGAAAATGATTCGGTGTGCTTGATGATTAAGTTTGAGGATTGAGTAGGTCCAATCCACGTATTGAGAATGAATGAGTCAAAACTCAAACAAGAGTTACGTTCCGATGAGAATGATTATTCTGCGGGAGCGTTGCATGGTGATTCATGAACCACCGTGGATAATCGGACTCGCTTGAGATTGGGGCAGCAACATATTGTCGAGCTAGACGACCTCGTGATCGAATACATAAATTGGTTAGAATTAGTGATTTGAATGGATTCGTTGCGCTGCGCGACGAATGACTTGATTCGAATTAGGCGATCGTGCTCGATGTTTAGAAATCTGAGTGACGCGAGCTTGGGTAGAAAATTCCGTACTACCGACTTTGGTTTGACCCTAGGATTGGGGTCAGTGTTGGCATTATTGTTGGGGAACTATGATTCCAATCCTGACATTGACTTAGCCTCGAAAAATGGCCTAGCGGTTAGGCGAGACGCCCTGTTTCAAGTGTTAGCAATCAAAAGATTGATCTTGAGGATTGACTTGGATGGATTAAATGATGCAAGAATAGGAAACCCTGCTCACGAGATTCGGCTGACATGCATATATTTCAGGGACGCCTGAGTATGTGCACGATGCGACTCGAGTGAGAATAATGAATTCTCTATCATACGGTTTGGCTGAATGCATGTATTTTGGGGACGCCTAGAATGCGTGCACGATCCAGCCAAGTGATACGTTGAGTCCAAGCATGACTTGAGGAATGGAAGAGTGTCGAGAACTTAAAATCGTGCTAAAAGAAAGGAATGATACTAGTACGAGCATGGCTCGGAATCAAAGAAACGTGTGAGCGGAGTGCGCATGAACGACAACGAGATTGGCCCTAAACAAGTGAATGATATGGAATCGATATCGTGCAAGTAAAAGTTGGTATGACGAATTGAACCATTGATAGAAAGATATACTCGATGATAGTACAATACTTGGTCTTGAATCGGACGAAAATTACTTAGACTTGGTCGACCCCGCTAAGAAGAAATCATACTGATTTCGTGGACAAGAACGCATGAGAAGTGAATCGGGTCATCTCGATAACCGAGATAAACGAAAGTGAGTTTGCCTCAGCCTACGACCCTCATATTTGACGAATTACAACATGCCTCGTGCGATCATGTCAGCCCCATGACACGAAGAAATAGCAACCAAGACGAAGAAACACTTGAGTTGAATAAGTACCATCAAGTCCAAAATAAATGGACAGTCATCCAATAAAATTCACCAAACACATACGACATAAAACTTGGAAAGATAACCGAGCATGGTTTGATGCCAGAACGATAGAGTCGTTCGATAGAATTGTCTAAGAAACACGACGACATGGGTTAAGGAACGGTAAGATGACCTGCACTCAGGAAGTCTCGAGGACGAGACTTATTTTGAGTGGTGTATTATGTAATGACCCGCTCCGTCCTAGCAGAATGTCGATATAAACGGCATGTGCAATGACTCAAACGAGCCGTCGACCCAAAGAGTTGGCATCGACCTGATGAAGAATCGATGCAAGGCGTACATTGGCCCTGTCAAGAGGAATCCAGACTTAGACTTTCAAACGCGCTCGGAGTATCGCTCGGCCGACGCGAACATCGCTAAGGTGGGTGGCTCCGATGAACCCGTCTTTGCTTAGCCTAGACACATAACAATACGGACACTATTGATAGAATCGCTAGGCAATAACACCGCGCATGCTAATAAATGAATGACTCAACGCACCTAGCTAAGGGAATAATCCCATCTTGCATGCTTGTATAGAATATGGAAAGAAACATGAAAAAATGTGAGAACTCTCGCACCGCGCTACACGCTCGTGCTAAGGCATAAGCTTACGTTCAAGTCCCTTACGCGTTTAACAATGAAACAATGAATGGTTTACAACAATGAAACGGAAGACTATCGACATAGTCGTTCCGAGTAGAGTATAGCAACATTGAAAGACTTCGGGACCGATGGGTCGCCAAGACGACTCCCGTATGGGGAGTTGCATAATGTATGAATGAATAAATGAATGAATACGTGAAAAATGAATGAATGAACGAACAAGTGAAAGAAAGAAATGAAAGAGTGAATAAAAGATAAGACATGAAAGACGTTAGCGACAGGTATGACGGGCACGTACAACGGGGCTCGCTACCCGTGCTGCACGGACGCCAACCTGGTCGATAGCGCATTATGGCTAAGGGTTAGCCTACGGCTCGGAGATTGTCGTTAAGTTAAAATGACAAGATAATACGAAATGGTCGTGGACAAACGGCACGGGCGATAGGGGGAATACCGTGGCCGTGAAGTGGAAGGATTCTGCGACACGGGCGATGGGAGGAAAATCGTGGTCGGCCTAAGCGAAATCAAAACGGGGCTTACGGGCTGCCTGGGTGCGGGCTTGGCTTCCCAGGAGACGTAAGTGCAGGGTATTTCAAGAGACTTAACGAGGTGTGCCAGCCAACACCCTACGCTAAGTTGAGAAATACCAAAGGAGAATATATCCAAAATGGCTTGTGATGCCAGCGACCCGTGCATGTAGATTAAGTGGGCTATGCTAGTGGCAATCCACGTGCAAGTCCTTGTATTGAAACAAGTAGTCTAAGTTAACTAAATGAAGTGTCTCCTGAACATACTTGAAATGTAACATCCTTAACATGCTAGAAATATAACACTCTGAACATGCTGGAAACGTAACACACCAAGTGAATAAAGAGTAATTCATGCAAAATGAGTTAGAGAACATGCCTACGACATGCTAGGACCCGAGGCAGGGATACGCTCTTGATATTAAAAGTTTACATGAGACACGTTAAGTTATTCCTTATGAATTGTTGACTAACTTGGTTTACTTTGGACAGGGAATGCCGGACGGAAAGTATGGGTAAGTCGTGCATGTATTTTCATGCGACACTTAAATTATGCAACACGAGATAGGTTTGGATATGCCATGAAACTGATCCTAAGGCAAGATTAGAAAGACAATGAAAGATAGACGGTGCACGAAAGTAAATAGAACGTGTTTGGTAATGATAGCATTGTGGGCGAGCTAGTCTCCCCACCAGTGCATAATAATATACTGATAACCCCACAGTCTGCTTGCAGGATGCAGGAGACGTCATCGGGTGCGGAGCTTCCCTCGAACGTGCTAATGCGCGGAGCTATCTCTGGAGTCTTGGAGCGTTGCAAGGAGCTGAAGCACCATATACAGGACATAATGTATCGAAACATCGCCATGAATCCATGTTGAAAGCCACATGGTACGTCTTTTATGTTTCAGAGAGAGAGCTTGAGAGACTTGTAAACTCGGTGTAGCGCCTCTTGTAAACTTCTTGAATATCAAAAAAGAGTTTGAATTCGTTTTCAATTTGTGTTCATTTACTTTCCGCTGCAAATGGGGACACTCTGTGCGACTCTGTGGCCTAGCTCAAATTGGCCGTTTCTGGACTTGGTCTTGCACGGGCACAACCTAGGCCCGTGCGGCATTACGCCTTAGCGAGGACGATCGCTCTTACGGGAGCAGGGCGTGACATGTAGTCTCCGGCGTTGAAGACGGGATACCAGCACCGGTAGGAGCGACAGGTAGTCTCCTATGAGTGTCGATATCGAAATTGGTATCAGACCATTCCTATGAGTATCGATATCGAAATCGGTATCCTACCATTCCTATGAGTATCGAGATTGGTATTGGCTAGGCGGCCAGCCATATCAGATTGGTATTGGAACCTGTAAGCCCCCTAAATTTTTGGAATTTATTTTCGAATTTTCTAAATAATTTATTCTCGATAATTCATTCTATTTAATTAATTTTTGATCATTAAATGCTCTTTACCGTGACTTGGATTTCTAGAGCATCAGGGATGCCAGTCTCTGGAAACTTCCTTCTTGAAGTTTGTAGTAGATGAGATTATCTTCATGTTGATATATCATGTCCCATTCGAACTTGTTTCCTTGTGCTCCATTTGTTTCGTACAACTTTC
This sequence comes from Iris pallida, assembly GCA_029216955.1. Lineage (NCBI taxonomy): Eukaryota > Viridiplantae > Streptophyta > Magnoliopsida > Asparagales > Iridaceae > Iris > Iris pallida. Next base: position 14,728,754 of record JANAVB010031416.1, on the reverse strand, counting down.
GGGTCAATTTAGACCAATTTATTGTTTGCCGTAATTTGTGACTTAATTTCCAATTTAATTTTCGGGCCCGACATCGGTCCAATCCAGTCGAACCAATATATGGTTCTGGCCTGTTTTGAGCCTACTGTGCATGTACCACTTGCGTGCCATCGAATTGATTTTCCTTGTGCTCCCATTTCGTCCATGATTTTTAATAGTTTAAATTTATTATTTCAATTAAATCTTGGCCCCAAGCTTGTCCAAACTTGGCCCAACACCCAACCCAATTTGGTGTAACCCCTGTCATGACTGTCCATACACCCTACTGATATTTTTCTCTCTTTTCTCTACTCAAAATATCTCTCTTTATGTATAAATATCTCTTCCTCTCTCCATTTCAAAGATATATAATATATATATATATATATATATATATATATATATATATATATATATATATATATATCATCCTCATCTCACTCTCTCTCCTAACTCACCCCCATGGCAGCCGACCCCCTCTTCCCTCTCTCTAACCGACTTCACCCCCCCCTCTCTCTTAACTATCTCTCTCTCTCTCTCTAAATATCTCTCATTTCCTTTATATTAATATACACACACACACATATAATACTCTCTCACCATCACCCCCATCATATCTCTCCCCTACCTGGTCGACAGCCAGCCCCCCACCCAGTTCTTTCTTCTTCACACTCCTTCTCCTTCTTCTTCTTCATTTTATTCATTTTTCTTCTTCTTCTTCTTCCTTGTTCTTCAAGAAAACAACCATCACCACCCTCACCATCTTCATTGGCAGCCACCATCACCACCGTCATCATCTCTACCACCACGAGCTCCACCACCATCATCACCACGAGCACAGCCACCACCACCTCCATGAACACCAACACCACTTCACTACCACCCCTCATCATCCTTCTTTTCAACAACCAAACCGAGTTCCCCCCACCTCTCCTTCTTCTCCGGCCGAACCCGAGCCTCCACTTCCACCACTCCCTTCAACCTCCTCCTCCCTCCTACGCGCTGCCGCTGCTGGCTGGCTGCGCCACCGCAAGCAGCAGCAGTAGTAGTGAGCAGCAGCGTAGCACCAAGTGCAGCAGCAGCGCGCACGTGCGCGCTTGCGAGGGCCGCCGTCGCGCGCCGCCGCACCGCCGCACGGCGCTGTCGCCGGCCGCCGCGGCTGTGGCCGGCCACCCCTGGCCCGGGCACACCTTCCCATGGCGGCCACAGTCCTCCGGGATGCGCCGCCTAGGCGTTTTGTACGTTTGGCACGGGTTTCCGTCGGCGCGAGCTCGAAATGGATCCGAAAATGGTGTTCCGTCGTACCGACTTAGCACACATTTTTTGAGAAATCCGACCGTTGGATCGGCGAACTCTTTGCTCCGTCATAATTTTGGTATATACCCCTTCATCCCTCTCAAATTTTATCCGTTAATTTCGTCGTTTGATAGATGAAAACCGGCCACCAAGTTAACGTTTTAATTTGAACTATTTTTGGACAGTTTTGCGGAGCCGACTTCGTCAGCTCGTAACTCCATCGTCGCAGCTCCGTCTGGCGTGCCACTAGTTTCTGTGCATAGCTGGTATAACTCTCTTCCTGTCCCTTAAGTTTTGTTTTATTGTGAGCACGTTTGTTTGGTTGAATTCGACACCAAAGTTGGCCGTCCGAATTCCTAATTTTCAAGTTGTAAAATTTTGTTTTTGAACTCGGGACTCTGGATTCAATTTCTGACACTACCAGTAGACTCGTGGCATCGTTCTGGCATGTTTTCATATAAATTTCGTTAGATTTGGAGGACGTGGGCCCTGGCACGTATTTCGGTGCAAAGCGGGCCCCACAGTCCGGATCAACGGAACTTTTTGACGTCGGCTCATCGGAATCCAATTCTGGATATACCGTTGAGTTCGTATCGTCATTCTAGACTCGTTGACAAATAATTTCTTGAGTTTTGAGGACATTGGCTCCGATACGCTTTTCCGTACAAATCGGAATTTCAATGTCCTGGTCAACGGACCAATTTGAGATCGGGTCAACGAAATTCAATTCTGGACATACCGTTGAGTTCGTATCGTCATTCTAGATTCGTGGACATATAATTTGTTAGGTTTAGTGGACTAGTATTCTTGCACGTTTTTCGGTGCAAAGCGGGTCCGACACGGACACCGTTTTGACCCGAAATTATATTTTTTCCCCTGTGTCCAAATTGGACTTATGGATAGGCTATCCTAACTGATTTGACCATTTTGGACACGTTGGTGATGTTTATTTTATCATCCGACAATGTTTGTAGATATTTCTCTGTGTATTACCTTTTATTATAATTAATTCTTATTTAGTTCGTATTTCGGAATTAGTACAACGAAACTGAGATCAGTCGATTCCAGTGATCTCACATCGCTGAAATTGGCAAGATGATCATGTGGATCATTGTGATAAGATGATTAAACTTAACATTGATTATCTTATCTCGATTTATGTGTCGTAGATTTCGATGTATACGAATAACGAGGTACAACTTGATATTTTAATTCTTAATTTAGAGTGATCATGTTTGACCAAGATATATGGTATCTTGGTAGATAAATATTAGGAATGGTATGCTTAGGCAAGTTTTGACCTTGGTTGACCAAGTTTGACTGCTTTGACCAAAGTCAACTATCAGTCAACACTTGGCCTAGAAATGTCTAGAACTTGACCAGAGTTGACCAGTTGACTAAAAGTCAACTGTAAGTCAACCATTGTCCCCGTTTTACCTAGTTTGACTTGGTTTGACTTTCTGTGACCTAGTTTAACCTAGTATAATTTTGACTTAGTTGACTGAGTCTGACCTAGATTGCGTAGCTTATACTATAGAATCAAGCCTAACACTGTTGAACCCTAATTAGCTTATATATATCTTATCTTTAGGTCTGTGGCATCACTCTGAGCATCGACCCCATTTGACAGCTCAGGACCGCAGGCGAGTACATTCACTGATAGTTTTCATTGTCTTGATATCTGCTATATCCGATTTAGTCGTAGTGTCTTACTTGATTCTCAGTCACGATAGTTCACGGACTAGTATACGTTGGATCATGACATGAGATGTTGTTCCTAGATTTCTGGGTATATTGGTACACTTCCTGTCTTGTTCCCTGTACTTGTATAGACACCGATTTCTAAGGGGACTTGCTACCCTCTTATGGAATCATGTGCCATGACGTGTCATGTCCAGATCCATTGTACTATTCGGGAATGGGGAATTATTAGGGGCTATGTGATCCAAGCCACCCTGTCACTATATTCTTGTGCTCGTGCCACTCTTCCCTCACGTAGGGTGTAGCGAGATCCTATTTACCTTGTGCTCGCTATTCAGGTTGGCCGGCATGACCCTTCCCAGATTTTCTTGTGATTGTCGGGCCAAGTGGATAGCCTGTCCTGTCACTTATCCCAAACCGATCACATAACGCTCTAATAATTCAAGGCACATTTTATATTTACTTTATCTTATCTTATATCCTGCTCTGTTCTGCATTCAGTACTTTCTCACCATGCTATGATATACAGTTACTCATATGTTTTACATGCCCTTACATTGTACCTTGATGGGAGACTATGTTCTGCTCGGGAGAAGGGTTACAACCCCGGTCCTTATTTGCTTTAAGGGTTGTAACTCAGCTTCCAAACGGTTCCCAAGTCTTCCTATATCTTTGTCTTGTATTTCATTATACTGTCTCTTATAGAATTTCTCAATTCACATGGAACTGCTATTAGTGTTTGTACTTGCTCATTTTCCTGACAGGATACCGTTGATAATATTTTAGGAGTTGTTATACCATTATTGGACTACGGGATGTTGCTAGCTGGGGTGATTCTCGGTATCCTTCACCGTGAGTTGTCTCTCAGGAGTTTTAGGTCTGACAGTTATTTAGTATTATTATTATTTCTTGTCTTATCTTCCTTAGTTTTCGTGATGTGATATGAGTACATTTCTAGTTATGGATCTTTAGATGTTGTAGTTAGTATCGGGTACTAGACAGCGTTCTACCGCTGATACTGCGGCGTAGGCTGGGCGTGGCCCACGTATTCGTACCCGTATATCTGGGTGCGGGCCGTGACAAAACCAGAGGGTTCTGGCTCGACTGTATCAGATTCTGGTGGAGGTCCTCCGTCAATGGAGTCTGGCTCGACCGTATCAGATTGGTATTGGAATCGGATATCCTATCGGTATCGGCCTATCGATTTGGTATCGGCCGTATCCTTATACCGTATTATATCAGTATTAAATTGGCCTTATCAGATTAGTATCAGTCGTATCATATCGGTATCGGTCCATTCCCTTTCTCAAATAACGCAATATGCCCTCTAACATTTTTAATAATGCAATATGCCCTCTAACCTTTGTTTTTCTCCATTCCCTTTCAACTTTCGTCTATTCGGATTCGAGACATATTGGTGCCCTAAGCCTTACAAAATTATTAAAAATATACTTTACAAAATTATTAAAAATATACTTTGGTGTTTTGATAGTTATGTAAGTAGAAAGTGGAAGTTTTTTGGAGATATGGTAAACCTAGATATGGTTACCCCCCAATTATATATATATATATATATATATATATATATATATATATATATATATATATATATATATATATATATATATATATATTAACAAATGGCTAAAGCCTTCATTGAAGCAGTAAAATAGAGGTTGGAACCGAGATATAACCCAAGTTCCTACAAGATTAGGGGGATACCCTTAATAAGGATCTTAGCTAAAAACGACATTAACCAGCCTTGATTGAAATTTATTTTTATTTTTTTCCTGGAGATTCAAAATTTGAAAAATCAAATTTTGAAAGACTAATGAGCCATGTGTGGGCGCTGGGCCCTGGGGGGTGATGGCGTGTGCGCTGCCCGATGGGGCGCGAGACCCGAGAGGGAGCACTGCACGAGCGGTGCGCTGCTCCCGAGGCGGGGGCGGGGGGGGTGGGGGGCTCTCAGCCGGGTCCGGCGAAGGGGTCTCCGACGGAGGAGCGCGAGCTGCTGAGGTGGAGGGGAGGGCGGGGACTCCGGCGAGGGACCCGCGCGTCGACCGGAGGAGAGGCCAGGCGGCGGCGGCTCGCGTGGCCAGGAAGGTGGGGCTGGAGGCGGGAGCTCCGGCGGCCAAGGCAAGGAGAGGGGTGAACGTGGCAGAGGGAGAGGTGGAGGCCGAAGGCAAGGGGGATCTCCGGCGGCTCGGTCTCCGGCGGGCTGGAGCGGAGGAACGCGCGGCCAGGAGAGGGGCGGGGGCCAGGAGAAGAGCGTGGGTTCCGACGAGGGGCCAGCCTGACGAAAGGAAGGGAAGACGAAAAGGCAGGGGGTTGGTCCGGCTTCGTCCGTCGGGACAGGAGAGCCGAGCGAAGGGCGGGGAGCGGGGGCTCCGGCTTTGGCGGAGGAAGACAGCCCGGAGGAGCCTGCTAGGAAAGGCTCCGTAGCGCGTACCGATGGGCGAACGGCGGAGGCGACGCCGCCGTGGCCGACGAGGAGGGCGCCAGGGCTGGGGAGACACTCGACGCTGACGTCGGGAAGGGCGCCATGGCCTGGGAAGGCCAACGCGCGAGGACGGCGGAGAAGAGCGCCGCTGGATCGTCGCCCGACGCCGAGGAGGACGTCAGGGCGATGGAGAGGCCAGCCGAGGGCCACTGCGTGGAGGGCTGCGACGCTGCCACCGTCGAAAGTGGAGGCGACGCACGACCCAGGGGGGTCGAGGCCCGAGGGGGGGAGGGGAGGGGCCACCGGCGTCAGGACAGACGCCGGCGGGGGGGCCTGGACGAGGGGAGGGGGAGGGACCCTCGGGGGAGAGGGGGCGAGGAGGAGGAAGAGATCCGCACCGGCGGCGTTGGAGGCGGGCTCGGGGGACCGCGTCGGTGGGGGAGGAGCAGCCGGAGGGGGGGCTGCACACCGAGACGCGCGGAGGAGGAGGGGGGCGCCGGATCTGGGGGAGCCTTCCTTCGCCGAGCACAGAGACGACGGAGGCGACGCTAGACCGGCGCCAAGGGAGGCAGGGGAAGGATTATGGGGGGAGCCCCCACGGCGTGAAGAAGACGCCGACGAGCGGAAGGCCCCCCCACAGGGGTGGCGGCCAGACGACCGGCCAGCCGAAGAACGGAGGGCGGTGGCGGCCGAGGAGGCCCCAACCAGGGGCCGGGCCGAGGAGGCCGTCCCCCCGAGACGGCCAGCCGCGCGTCTCGAGCTCCGGAGGAGAACGGAGCCGGCGGAGCCCTGGGCACATCTCTCATATATATTATTATTATTATTATTATTACTATTATATATATATATATATATATATATATATATATATATATATATATATATATATATATATATATATATATATATATATATATATATATATATATCAGCTCTCTCTCTCTCTCTCTTTACATTTTTTTCCAAAAAAACTCCCCACCGCCACCACCACCGCCACCACCACCACCACTCTCCACCGCCGCCACCGCCGCCACCACCACCACCACTCCTCTCTTCCTCCTCCCCCACCGCCACCACTCCCCACCGCCACCACCACCACCAGCTCCTCCTCTGTCCCCACCACCACCACCGCCGCCAACTCCTCCTCACTCCCCACCACCACCGTCACCACTCCCCACTGCCACTACCACCACCACCAGCAGCTCCTCCTCTCTCCCCACCATCACCACCACCGCCAACTCCTCCTCTCTCTCCACCACCACTGCCATCACTCCCCACCGCCACCACCACCAACAGCTCCTCCTCTCTCCCCACCCCCGCCACTCCCCACCACCACCGCCACCACCGCCAGCAGCTCCTCTCTCCTTACTTTCTTCTCACTTCCCTCACTTTTTTGATGTAACTTGGTTGTAAAAAAAAAATTGTGTTCTGCAACTACTGTTGCATGGATTAGACACCTGCAACACCGATTCTCGTACGAGCCAAACGCTGCAACTGTCACGAGCTTCGGCCAGTTACAGCAAAATACTCCACTTACCGCGGTTTTCCTGCGATCCAAACAGCCCCAATGGTTACTTAAATAAAGATCATGTATTTTATGCTTCTGTTGCCGAGTGTTTGAACGTTCAGTTACATCAGGTAGTTGCACTCGTTGGTTCTAGCTACGATGGAAGTCAATTTCTTTGTATTTTCTATGGAATTGAAAAAGTAGGATTTCGGTCATATTTTCTTTAGTGAATTTGATAAAATAAAAAATATTTAAGAAATACCATTTAATTTTTGTCTAGTGTTTTATTTTGATTGGTGTAAAAAATATTAATATTTCAATAAATTTTCTGCATTTTAAATTAAAATAACATCAAATTTTTTTAAAAGTAATAGATAAATAAAGTAGAACTATTGTCGTTCTAATTTTTCGTAATAAATATGGGAAAAGAGTAGAAAAATTAATCCCACGCAGTTATATAAGAACTAGCATATTCACAACATGTGCAGAGTGTTTTTTGGTTGTATCAAAGATTTTAACATAGTATAAGAACAAGCCCGCTCAACTCTCTCTTGGCTTCATTTTAGGTTGAATTTATTAAAATAATCATGTGCAGCGTGAATTCAGCTTTAAGATCAAAATGAACATTTAAATTACACGATTATATTAGAATAATAATATGAATATTAAACTCTGAAATATTGATTATTTTCTCTAGTTAAAGCAAATCAATTATAATAAGAGCCGGCCTTGGGGTAAGTCTGACAAGTCATTAGGATTGGACAACCCTTTTGATTAGGGCAACCCAGGCCCCTAAGTTCCTACCTTTCCACCAATAGAGTTTTTTGCGGTCTACCCAAACTCTTCTCTGTCAATTGAACTAGCAATCCATTAGGCCCATATTTTGCGTTGCTACTGGAAAGGGACGTCTCGAGAAGCTCAAGGAGAGGAACTCGGAATCCGAGCTCCACGTCGTCGTCAGAACCGAAGACATATATCGACCATGCTGCCAACTCTACTCGTCATCAATATTTTGATATCATCTTTTGAAGTCAATACAAGAGAACTAAATTTAGCTCCAGCTAGGAGAACTCAAGGCGTTGGTAAGAATTTCCTATTAAGAATTGAGCAAAAGTATGGATATGATATCAATGACTAATGACCAGAGGTGTGATATATAGAAAAAGAACCACGTGAAGCTCACGGTAGCTAGCTTGAATATAACTTAAAGAGTTACGTTGCAAGGATCGGAAGCAGAAATATCGATATCTTAAGATTTTTTGTGGGGAGAATTTATAAAATGTACAAAAATTGCAAAAGTTTTATGTAAAACCCACCGCACAATAACATTTCATCGCGTGCCCAGAATTATCTATTAATATATAAAAGCGGGTTCAGAATAACCTTTTTGCCCTTCCTTCTTATTTTTTTCCAAAAAATTTGAACCCTGCTATTCAAAAACAAAAAGCAAAAAAAACGTTTCATACTCTCTCTTCTTCGATAAGCCGATCAGTTTCTCCTCCAAAGTCTAGGGTTTCTCCAAAAATCTTAAAACGTTCCTCCAAAATCTAGGGTTTCTCCTCCAAAAATTTTCAAACATTCCTCTCATTCGAGATATTCGCACAATGTCGTCACCAGCGAAAACATTATCAAATAAAGAAGCAGATAATCAAAAAGGGAGTGACGGAGAATCACCATCATCAAATCCAAAAGAGAATGACGGAGGATCAAAGGAACGGATAAGTAAAAAAAAATTGTATATATATAGGGAGAAGAAGCCTGCTATCCAAAAAGAAGGTATAACTTTAATTTATTTTCATGATTCGTTGATCATTCTCCGTGTTAAATTTCACTAAGAATGGTCTTGATCATTCTCCCTTGTAAATTTACAGGGAGAATGATATTCTCCGTGTCAATCGACACGGAGAATGTCATTCTCTGTGTCGATTTAACACGGAGAATGACATTCTCCTTGTCGATTTACAGGGAGAATGACATTATCCGTTTTAATTCCACACGGAGAATGACATTCTCCCTGTAATACAGGGAGAATGACATTCTCCGTGTAATTTAAAATAGAGAATGACATTCTTTCTTCTAATTTATCAGGGGGAATGTCATTCTCCGTGTGGAATTAAAACGGAGAATGTCATTATCCGTGTCGATTGACACGGAGAATGTCATTCTCCGTGTCAATCGACACAGAGAATGACATTCTCCGTTTTAATTCCACACGGAGAATGACATTCTTCTTGTAAATTTACAGGAAGAATGACATTCTCTGTTTTAAATTACACAGAGAATATCATTCTCTGTTTTATTTAACACGGAGAATGACATTCTCTGTGTATTTTAAAACGGAGAATGACATTCTCCCTGTAAATTTACAAGGAGAATGTCATTCTCCGTGTGGAATTAAACGGAGAATGACATTCTCCGTTTTAAAATACACAGAAAATATCATTCTCCGTGTCGATATAAATGGAGAATGACATTCTCCGTGTCAATTTATAGGGAGAATGACATTCTCCGTGTAAATTTAAAGGGAGAATGACATTCTCCTTGTAAATTTATAGGGAGAATGTCATTCTCCGTGTCGATTTAACACGGATAATGACATTCTCCGTATCGATTTAAACGAAGAATGACATTCTCCGTATAAATTTACAGGGAGAATGACATTCTCCTTGTAAATTTACAAGGAGAATGTCATTCTCCGTTTCGATTTAAACGGAGAATGTCATTCTCCCTGTAAATCGACACGGAGAATGTCATTCTCCGTGCAATTTAAAACGGAGAATGACATTATCCTTCATAACTTACACAGAAAATATCATTCTCCGTTTAAAAGTAAACGAAGAATGACCATTTTCTTCTTATATCAATGGATAACAGTTATCATAAACCTAATTTATTGTTTATGTTTTGTTTTTGTTTTTTTCTTCTTGCTTTGTAGAAAAAATGACTATCAGGAATAAGGATTCTAGAGTTTTCCGTGCTACTTTCAAAACAACTCTAGAACTTATGGAGGTTGTCACTGTAAATGGCGGCTGTTTACCCGTGCCAGTCATTGAATCTTTAAAGAATACCGGTTTCTGGAATTTAATTGAGGTATTCTACAAAAGCAGAGTTGAGACAAAGGAATTTGCGAAGGCAATAGAAGACCTTGAGAACTTGATAGGAACCTACAGGGAAGAAAAAAAAGGTGTGGGTTACTTTCAGTTGAGCAATACTGTCCAAATAGTGCCAAGCGTCGATGATATGGCAACCATCTTCGGTCTACCGCTTAGGGAAGAGAGCGAGACTGATTTTAACTGCAGAAAATTGATAATGGAGACACAGAAACAGCAACCAGCACCAGGATCTTATAGCCTGTGTACAACGCATTTTACAAGGTTGCTGACTAATTCCAAGGGCATACAAGCAAAAGTCACTAACCAAGAAGTGAAAAATAAGTTCTTCCAAGTATTACAGCAGTTTCGTAGTGGAGATAAGACTGCTAATCCAAATGAGTTGGTCAAGTTATTGATCTTCCACTTGTGCCAAACTGTATTCTTCACTAAATCTGGCGGTTCAAGTTTGTCGTACAAATTCTTCACCTTGGTGGACAGTATAGAAGTTATCAACAGTATATGCTGGCCAAGGTTAATATTGGAATATGTCATGGATAGAATAAAGAGGAGTACAAGTAAATGTGTGGGAGGGGATTACTCAGATATTTACTCCAAAATGGAAGGTTGTACAATATACTTCCTACATTGGTTTGCAGAACATACTACCCTTATGGAAAGAAAGTTTGAACCAATTCTAAATTACCCAAGATTTTTCACAAGGGATGGGTACAGAATCTCAACCTTCCTCAGGACTGAATACCCCCATGAAATGAATTCTCCGTACATATTCAAAAATTTGGTCATATCTGTTGGCCAAGAAGGACACCTGAAAGGTGAGCAAACTCTACAAGAATATGTTCCACAAGAGGGAAGGAGAGAGACAGGGGAAGAAGGATTACCTGGGGCTGATGTTGCTACCGAACAAGTCGAAATCAGCGACACGATTGGTGGCTTGGCACTGGAATTAGAGGAATTAAGAAGACAGAATTCTGATATTCAGGCGCAGAACGAGAAGCTCCTCGAAAAGATTAAAGAGCTAGAGGCACAACTCCGTGCAGTCAAAGCTGATATGGAGAGCTCGGCACATGAATTAGAGGAAATCAAAAGATAGAATTCTGATCTGCTTGCACAGAACTATAGACTCACGAAAAAGCTTCAAAAGCTAAACGCACAAGAAGCCCATCAACGTGCAATCAAAAGCACAATAGAGGATTCAGTGAAGCAATTGGAAGATTTGAGATCACAGAACCTTGAACTTTTAGATGATAATTCAATGCTCAGCGACAGAGTTAAAGAGCTAAATGCACAAGGTAAAATCTTTTTTTTTTAAATTTGTGATTTGTAATTCTACATATTTTATTGCAGTAAAATGCCATTCTTCGTTTCAATATAGCACGGAGAATGTCCATTCTCCGTGTTATTTAATACGGAAATGATATTCTTCGTGTTAAATTAACACGGAGAATGGTCTTTTACATTGTTAAACTGAAAATTCTTTACTTTTTTTTAATTGACATCGTACCTTTCATTCTTGTTTGTTTTATAACAGTGCAAATAACAGAGCAGCTTAGAAAAGCAAATAACAGGCTTGTTGAGGAGAAAAAAGAGCTTCAAGAGAAGGTTGAATTGTTGAATAAAGAAGCGATTGAAAAGGATGCGGCACAAGGTAAAATCTTCTCTTTTTAAAATTTGTGATTTGTAATTCTCTATGTTTTATTGCAGTTAAATGGCCATTCTCCGTTTTATGTTGCAGGAGATTGTTCATTCTCCGTTTTAAATCTACACGGAGAATGTCATTCTCCGTTTTAAGTAAAACGGAGAATGACATTCTCCGTTTTAACTTACACGGAGAATATTATTCTCCTTGTTACATGTAGGAGAATGAACAATTCTTCGTGTATAATTGCACAGAGAATGTTCATTCTCCGTGTTAGATTAAACGGAGAATGTTAAATCCTATTGTCACATGGGCATGATCATTCTTCGTATTAATTACACATGAGATTCTACATTCTCCGTGTCATTAGTACAGGGAGAATGACATTCTCCGTTTTAATTAACACGGAGAATAACATTCTCCGTTTTAATTAAAACGGAGAATGCCATTCTCCGTGTACTAATGACACGGAGAATGTCTTTTCCATTTTTAAAACTGAGAATGTTCTTTACTTTTTTTATTTTTTTCATTGATGTTTGTTTTATATCTATGCAAATAACATAGCAGCTGAGATGAGCAAATAAAAGGCTCGCTGATGAGAAAAACAAGCTTCAAGGGGAAGTTGAATTGTTGAGTAAATAAGCCATTGAAAAGGATCAAGAAATCAATAATCAAAAAGCCATAATTGATGCATTGCAGCTTACAGAGCCTCAACAAATTCCTCAAAAACAACCTGACAAACCTGATGAACCAGAAGTATCCAAAAGAGGATTAGGAAGGGGGGAAAGATGAAGCCAAAACCATCAGATGTAATAACTAATGATGATTTTACTCCCTTGGGGAAGAATACAACAAAAAGGCAGAAGATTAAGGATGATCCGAAGCCAAAAACTCAGCCCAAATTCAGAGCAAAAAAATAATAAGAAGGATGATTCAACATCCAAAGAAGAAGCCAGAATGCAGAACTGGTAAAAAATGGCAAAATACTCAGGGAATGCGAGGACCTCAGACTTTGGAATAAAGCAGATAAAGAGCTGCAGAAGCTTTACAAGGACCTCGTATTCAAAAACAAGATGAATCCAGGGTATATATTCTTCTATATTCCTTTCATCTTTTTTCACAATTATTTTTGTCCATTTCTATTGATTTAATCTAACTGAACTAAATTTATGTGCAGTAATCTTGTATATTGTTCTGCTGTAAGTCAAAATGAAGTTGGAATTATCCTGACAGCAATAGACATGCAAGACATATTCAACTATCAAGACATGAAGGCTGGTATACTAAACATAATAATAAGCAATATGAAACAAGAACAAGAAAAATCAAGAAGTGAACCACAATCAAGTTCACAAGAGGTGCAACATAAGTGGTCTGTATTTATGTTGCCCCACACATTGGTAAGAATCAAAACTGAAACATCCCTCCTATTCATGTGTACACCGATGAAACTAACTAATGATATTCTGTCTTTGTTTTTGGGAAACAGTCCATCGTTCGTCAATCTCATGGGGAAGCTGTAAAAGAGGGTGCCATTCAAAATTTCAAAACAGATATCGAAGACCTAATCATGGGTTTATAGGACGACATAGAGTGAATGTTCATGTCTGTCTTTAATGAAGAAATAAAACACTATACGCTTCTGACATTCAACTTCAGCTAGTACAAGTGGACACACTACAACTCCTTGGTGCAAAACACATACGAATCGGGCAAGACAAATGCAGAATATATGAGGGAGGTCTTAGAGCCAATCATAAGGAGAAAAAATTAAGATAATGAGGCAAAAATGCAAGGCGATGATGGAGTATGAAAGCACAAATACGAAGTTTCGTTCAAACTGCCCACAATAAAAAGCACCCAACTGCCTCTTGTACACAGCATATTTTATGAAGTGCTTGATGATTCATCCCTTCACAATACCAGCAAGAGGAAATGACGATGACATAATTCACAATAGGATTACAAAAGTTTGGTTGCAATGGCTTAAGAGGTTGCTTAAAAGTCCAAATACAGGTGATGAACACATTATGAAAATGATAATGTACTAAGAAAGAACTTTATATTACATTGTTCTGTATATATGAAAATGCAGTTATATTCTTCTGTGTCTGTGTCGTTTTGTTACATCTGCTCTGTCTTATATTACATTGTTCTGTATATATGAAAATGCAGTTATATTCTTCTATGTCTGCATTTTTTTGTTACATCTGCTGTCTTGTATTACATTGTTCTATATATATATATATATATATATATATATATATATATATATATACATATATATATATATCATTTTTGAATGACCATTCTGTGTCAAGTTCACAATGAGGAATGATCATTCTGTGCCATTCTCCGTGTTAAAATACATGGAGAATGGCCATTCTCCGTGTTAATGAACAGGGAGAATGTTCTTTCTTTGTTGTACTTATAGGAGAATGAATATTCTCCGTGCTAAATAACACGGAGAATGGACATTCCAGTTTTAAAACGCATGAGGATGGACATTCTCCATATTAAATAACATGGAGAATGGCATTCTCCGTGTTAAAAACGCATAAGGATGGACATTCTTCGTTTAAAAACACGGAGAATGGTGTAACACCCAATTTTTCAAAAGAGGATAATTTTGAAATTTTGTCATTATAATTATTATTTATTGATATTTATTTCATATTATGATTTTTGGTAATTTTTAATCATTTTTAAACTATTTAAAAATATGACTTGTGATTTGGTGTTTTGCTAGTGTAACACTAGAGATAATTGACCTAGAACCTAGCCATATGATTAGGGTATTTTATTTATCATTTCTAGTATAGGGATATTTTTGTCATTTTTAAGGTAATTTGAATTTATTATAATTTATTTGAATTTATGGGAATTTTTAGGATTTATTTTGGAATTGTTTGAATGATGGTTGATTAGGTTGACTTTGACTAGCATTGACTTGGTAGACTAACCTAGAAGCTAACCCTAGTTGTGTTTGGACTTGGTTAGGTTATGTAACCCTAGCTAGACTAGAGTTAACCCATGGTTAGTCATTAAACTCAAGTTAGAATAGAAAGGCTTTTAGTCATAAGCCATGACTTATGGTTTGAAACCACTAGTTAGCAACTTAGCCCATAGCCCAACCCCCTAGCTAAACCTAACCCTAATTCACTCTATGGCCGGCCACACCACACTAGCCTAGGGAATCCCACCCTATAAATACTCTCTTCCATTAGGGCTAGCCTCTTTAGGAAAGTTTTATTTGGAAAGAGAGGTATGTACCAACTTCATTAATTCATAGAAAATCCAAATTAATTCCTTTTTCCCTCAAACAAATTGCAATAGGTTTTAATTTAGGTTTTCTTGCTGTTGGTATATTTTATTTTCAGTTTCATAGCAATTTGGTGAAGTTTGGGGAGCAAGGAGACACCCCCTCTTTTGAGCTTTTTGAGGAGTTATGACACCTAAATCCCTAAAACTCTTAATTAGATGCTATTATCTTTGCATAATGACCTAGATCTAAGTGTCCCCTAGCTAACCCTAGATTTCTGTAGGATTTTGTGTCCATTTCGTGTCCTAAATGGACACGTATCAGTCCATTAGCTAAGGTGTTTGATGAAATGCCCCAAAGGGGATTTCGATTTAATTTTGTGAAAGTCTCTAAATAGAAAATTGTGTTTTTGTGTGGCTTACATGTTTTTGATGGACAGACGTATTTTTGGTATCGTGTCATGTCGGTTTGGACACGTGCACACGCGGGTGCACACGCGCGCGCGAGCTGTGCGCTTTCCCTGCTGCTCGGGGCCATTTGCACGCAGGACACGCCACGTGGACACGTGCCACTTGGCATGGAGGCGGGGGCAACCACTGACAGGCCCCCCCTCGAGTCTCATGACACTTCGTGTCGTATCGGATACGAAATTCGTCGTACACTGATTTTGTACTAACCGTGCACTTGCTGTCAGTGAGCACTGATACGGCTTTATAAGTTCGACATGACGACACGTGGACCTAAAACAGGGTAACAAGTAGGTAGCCCTATGTGTGGCGAACCTAGGTTTGTGAACACGTGTCTTGGTTTGGTCTGTGTCGAGTGCACGACACGCGTGCACTTTTGTACGAGACTGTACTGGGTTATTGTCCAGTTTAGTGCTATTTTAGGTTTAATTGATTTGGACACGCCGTATCCGGCTGTGGTGGTACACGAACTGTATGCTGGACACGAGCACACCCTATGTCAGGTTTACCAACCAATAATTTCACAATTTAGTTTGATTTTACTCATCATTTCCCATTTTCCCCTAAAAACCTGATACATGTTTACATTCAGTATTTTGTTGTTTTAAAAATCGAACTTGGTTGATTAATTAACCATTTAAATGTTATTAAATTACATATTTAAGTCCCTAATGATGTTCTCCTACATGTTTTCTAACTGTATGCTAATTCTGGGTGATTTAGGTTGTGTTTTGATTTCGAAAAGGAATGGAATGGTATTGGACTGTTTTTCAAATCTGAAATATGTAACCTGAGAATACTGAATTGATTTCTTTTCTTTTTAACTGAGATTATGTTGATCCTGTGATATACTAAACCTGGGATTTATGGTTAACTGAATGGGAGTTCCTGTATAAATTCAGGAAACTGAGAACTGAGTTAAACTCAATGTTTAACAGAAAGATTGCTTGGCTTGACTGATTTCATAGCTATAGGTATGCTTGTGTAAACTGAGAGTTATGTGAATTCCTGTGCATTGTTTTTTCCCCATGCCTAACACACATTTTACTGTTTCCTGTGAAACACATTTTTACTCCTCACTGTCCACTGGACTGAGCACAGGCCATTCACTCTCACACTCTTCATTGATACACACACACACTCTATTTTTTTCCTGTCATACACCTTAGCTAAACACATACACATCTCTCACCCACACAGTCACTATTGACACACACACACAAGCTCACATCAGCCCCTACACACTATTTTCCCTCACACATAGCTCACACTCATGTATACACACACACACAGGTTTCAGTCACTCTCACTTCACTGTTTTCTTTTCTGTACACACATCACTCCTCTTTTTATTCCCCTTTGCATTCTATATACCTAATGTATATATATGTTATGTATATATGTAATATGTGTATCTATATATGTAATATAAGTATGTGTAATATATATATGTATCTAGTATAGATACTTGTAAATGGATGTATAAATTATATTATGTATATATATAAGTATCATATATATCATAACATGTGTGTGTGTGCTATTATATATGTATTATATATATATATGTGGTATACATATAGGTAGCCTATATGTATATATATATATGTATATGTTATGTGATTTCCATGTGTAGGCCTAGATGCAATATAGGTTGTGTGGTGATAGGTTTGACTTTGTGTTGTATAGGTTGTATGGGCTTGATGTACTAGCATAGGCTAGTTTAGCCTTGATTAGACTAGTATAGACTTGTTAAGACCTAGAATGACTTGTTAGACCTAATTTAGACTTGTTGGACCTAGTTTGACCTAGTTGACCTAGTTTGACTTCTAGGGTTGACCAAGAGTTGACTTTGGCCTAGATTAACCTAGATTCATGTAGAGTGCATAGTAGAACTTCATTTTACCATTCTGGACTTGTTATGACTTGTGCTGTTCTAAATAGGAACCAGACACCACTCCTCGGACAGTACTTTCATCGTGGACACTCAGATACCAGGCGAGTACATTCTCTGATCATTTTATTTCATGTTTAGAATTATTTTCCTGTTTTAAATTACTTTACTTGATACTGTCACGTTGGTCACACGGATTAGTACTATATGGATCCCTTCTTGAGATGTTATCCCCTCAGGGAGCATCGTATACTACAAGTTCTGTGCGTTTTACTTACATGGTATATCACTATGCTTCACGGTTCATTGATCACTTGTGACATGTACTCTTATGATCACAGAGTCTTCTTTGAATCACCCATTTATGGGCATTCTCAGATCACCCATTTATGGGCTTACCATGTATCACCCCTTGTGGGCTATTACATGGAATCATAACATAACCTGGCTGGATCCTTGTATATTGATTGGGGGTACGGGAGAGTAGAAGTAGACATGTGAATAATATCCAAGTAGTATAGTTCCCAGATCACTCCATAGTATAATTCCCAGAATCTCCTATGCCATTCACATGTTTATATTGTACTCTGACTCACTAGCCACTAATAGTTCTCTATTTACAGTATATATTTCCATTACAGCTTTCTCTGTTTACATCCTGTACTTCTTTCAGTTCTTGTATCTTACTTTACTGTATGATTATATTTTCTAACCTGCTATGATCTGTTGAGATGTATTGTGCTCGCTCCTGTCCTGACTGGACCTGTTGAAAATATTACAGAGGACGAGGAGGAGGTCTGTGTGGATACCTATTACGGTGCTACCTTAGATGAGATGTTGGACCTGGACCAGCAGCAAGTCCCACTAGCAGTGGATGACACTCCTCTAGACTAGGATGTTTTTTTATTTTTTATTTACTTTACTCTCTGGATGACTGTATATATTTGATACTTCGGATATGTATTATCTTAGACACTTAGACTCTCTGTTTGTACTTGTGGATTTCCTTTCCTTTCAGCAGTATCTTTCTATCTATCTTCTATCCTATCTTCCTGCCTTAGTTGTGATTGAGTTTACATTCTGCTATGTTACCCCCATTCGGGGAGTATAAATTACTTAGCATTATATTGTTAGATGTTGTGACCTAGGACAGCGTTCTACCGTCGACACTGTGGTGTAGGCTGGGCGTTGTTACATTCTCGTACCCTCACAGTGGGTACGGGTCGTGATAAATGGCATTCTCCGTCTTACTTAAAACGGAGAATGGATTCTCCGTGTTAAGTATGACGGATAATGCCATTCTCCGTGTTTTTAAACGAAGAATGGTCATTTTAGTTTTAAAACACTGAGAATGGTCATTCTCCATGTTATTTACCACGGAGAATGTCATTCTCCGTATCATTTAATACGGAGAATGGTCATTCAATGCATGATAGACCATTGTCCGTTTTAAATTACCCTTGTAACAACTATTAAATGCCACCTTCTTTATTGGGGGGTGGAAAGTTGAGTAGTTTGTGGAATGAACCTATTAAATGAGATTCATTATGCTGACTATTAGGTTCATCTGCATTTATTGGACAGTATGTCCTATATAAAGGGCTTTCTTGAGGAGCAAACTCCATTATCTTTATAGCATTTTCATTACTGGAAATTGCTGTGAAACCCAATTTTTGGGCCTTTCATAAATTTCCCCTTCTGATTATGCACGACCCTGACTTAGTTTTGAGAGAAGAATGGCCTGGCATCAGTTGGTTGTTGGCTGTGGATCTCTTCGTTCAAAGTAGTTATGTCCTTGTAGAAGAACACGTAGTAGTGAATCTCGAGATGCATTGGAAGACCTTGTTCGAACTTGAACAACATCTTGGCAGTCCTCATGCTTTGTCAAAAAGTTGGGGTGTCATGCTATGCCCTTCTCAGAAATGTTCTAGAATTCCCTTGGCAGAGCCACCCGTTATGCCGGAAGAGCTACAAGTTGTGCTTTGTCCTGCTCAATCCGGCATTCGGGGTTACGGGTACTGGAAAGGAGGAATAAGGGTTACACTTCTGCGAAGATAAACCCGCTTGTATGCTTCTTTAGGCCTTTCTGAATTTATAATAGATGCTTTCTTTAAGAACAATATGAGTCTTTGTAATAGATCCTTTGTAGAAGAACAGTATGAGTCTTTCTGAATCTGTAATAGATCCTTTGAACACATATTAAAGTCTTTCTGAATCTGTAATAGATCCTTTGAACACATATTAATAAAAGAACTTCTTTCTATAATTTCTGTTTCAATTTCATTTTTCTATGTCTGTATACTTTGTAACATCTGTGGTGCATTCTATAATAAAATCACGGATAATATGACATTCACAGTACAAATGAGAATGTTCATTCTCCGTGTTAAATTAAAGTACACATTATAATATGACATTTTCTGTTTTAATTAAAATGTTAATGTCATTCTTCGTTTAATTCAACACGGAGAATGACATTCTCCGTGTTGTATTAAACGGAGAATGGCATTTACAGTGTTATAACGCATGAGAATGTTCATTCTCCATGTAAGTTAAAACAGAGAATGGATTTTCCAGTATTAAAACGAATGAGAATTCCATTCTCCGTGTTACTCGAAACGGAGAATATCATTCTCCGTCCTGAATTACTCGGAGAATGGCACGGAGAATAAACATTTCCATTCGTTTTAACACTTAAAATGCCATTCTCCGTCCTAGATTAACACGTAGAATAAAATTTAACACGTAGAATGCCATTCTGTGTCACCTAACACACAGAATGTCATTCTCCGTGTCACCTGACACAGAGTATGTCATTCTCCGTGTCACATAGCATGGAGAATGACATTCTTTGTGCCACCTAACACACAGAATGTCATTTTCCGTGTCACCTAGCACGGAGAATAATATTCTACGTGTCACATAACACGAAGAATGATATTCTTTGTGTCACCCAACACACAGAATGTCATTTTCCGTGTTATGTGACACGAAGAATGACATTCTTTGTGTCACCTAACACACAGAATGTCATTCTCCGTTTTATAATATACAGAAATGTCATTCTGTGTTAAATATAAAGGAGAATGCACATTCTCTGTGTTGATTTATACTGGTCATTTTCCGTGTTAAACTTCACATGATAAGGATTAAATGTTCGGTTCATTCCCAACGATGAACCTATTTATGGGGCGCTCTTTTTCAAAACTTTTTTTTACTTTCTCCCTCGTTAAGTGATATGCGCCCATTTATTGGAAAGATGAAGAGTTGGCGGGGACCGATATCCGTTGTATATATATGAACATGAAGTTCCACCTTCGTCTTTATTCATTATCATGGCATCTAACATGAAAAAGGGGGCGAACAACAGTGACAACGGCAAAGCTTCTGATGAGAAGTTACACTCTGTGCCTGCAAAGTTTTTGCTGGAAGCTGACCCGTCCCTGAGGGCGGAGAACTTCCTCGACTGTTTTGGCCTAACCCCAACAGTCTTCGCTCATTCCGGAGGTGGGTCGTCGTCTTCTTCCGAAGAGCGTGGCGCCTTAGAATGCAAGGAAGAATTCCTTCGTTTAATGCATCGTTCGAAAATCCATAACATGGAGGGACTGAGCGCTGCCTTGCATCAGACTGAGGACGGAAAGAAGAAGTGATGTGATTCGAAAGAGTCTTTTTACATAATGGCCTATAGTGCCTATGTCTATAGTGTCTATCCTCTTTTCAATTATGAAATGAAAAATTGGACTTTTTTAAATCCTGGCCATTTGAGTTTTGTTATGTAACTGTCTTAACATTTGGCGCTTTTCATATTTTCATGCTTCATTCTCCCCGAAATATATGTCTATGGTCGTATATATTGTTTTAAATCTACACGTAGAATGGCATTCTCTTTTTAAATCCACACGGAGAATGTTATTATTTGTTTTAAATGTCATTCTCCATTTTAAATCGACACAGAGAATGTCATTCTCCGTGTGAATTAATACGGAGAATGGAATTATATGTGTCACCTAACACACAGAATGTCATTCTCCGTGTTAAATTGAAACGGAGAATGTCATTCTCCATGTCAAATAACACGGAGAATGATATTATCTGTATCACCTAACACACAGAATGACATTCTCCGTGTCACCTAACACGGAGAATGTCATTCTAAGTGTTAAAATGAATGGAAATTACACGGAGAATGACATTGTCCTTGTTAGAACAAATGAGAATGCTATTTTTCGTGTAATTTGAAACGGAGAATGGCATTCTCCGTCTAAGAATGATGGAGAATGGTCATTATGCATTCAAATACTGTGAAACATTAGATATAACAGACTTCAAAATAGCACCATTGATATCAAAATTGTAAGAAATGTATGAAAAAAACAGTTATCTAAAAGGAAGAATATATGTATATGTATTAACGAGGGGGCACTGCCTCATCGACCACCATAGAAGAACGTGGGGGAAGAGGGCAAGTGCTGCAATTGTGTGATTACCTAATTCAAGACAATTATGGCACCTAACCTTCCTCTTCTCTTTTTCCTTGTTTGCATAATTGCTCTTATAACGGTCCACCTTTGGTCGGCCGGAACCCCGTTTCGGAACAGGGGATAGGACCAAATCAGTTGAATTATTTTCAAACTGTTTTCCAGAATCTGGAACTGGACGAATAGCACATGAATAGAGCTTTTGGTAGAAATCTGATGTCCAATACTGCTCCACAAAATCGTAGAAGGATTTTCCTGAACCAAATATGATGCATTGGATTGCATGGCTGCATGGGAATCCATATACCTTCCATCTACGACAACTACAATGCCAATCAAGAAGATTCACCAAGTGGGAGGAAGTATCTGCCATCACCTCAAACTCGAAATCACCAGACCGATATACCTTATAAGACATGCCATCATCTGTAAGCTGCTTCAGCATATTCTCGGCGTATAGAGTCAATATGTTATTGAAATCACTTGCATCCTTGTGGCGATCCGAGATCATCTTCATCATCTTCTCTCGGATGACATTTACAAGTGCTGAAATAGGCATTTTCTTCTCAGCTTTTATCCATGAATTGAATGACTCTGCACTACTAGAAGCAACCTCGCCGTATCTACATCCCGGGAAGAATGCATTTGACCAATTTTCAGGCTTTTGTTTATCCATCCATTTCACAACATGGCCACAATTCAGATCATAAATCTTCTTTATTGCTTGTTTATACCCACCTTTATACAGGGGAAAAAGACTAATTAATAAAGATGGAAATTAAGGAACAAGCATATGAAAAACATGGACCATTCTCCGTTTAATTTAACACGGAGAATGTCATTCTCCGTGTATTTTTAAACGGAGAATAACACGGAGAGTAGTCATTCCCATTGTTAGAACGCATGAGGATTGTATTCTCCGTTCTAAACTAACGGAGAATGACATTCTCCGTTCTAAATGACACGGAGAATGACATTCTGTGTATAATTTAAAACAGATAATGTCATTCTCCGTTTTAAATTGACACGGAGAATGATATTCTTCCTGTTATTTACACGGAGAATGTTCATTCTACTTGTTAAAATAAAGGAAAATGTACAGAAAAGCTGTATATATCTGTCTCATTTACACACCAGGAGTTAGAGCATATACTGCTTGCCTCCAAGCTTCAAGTACATACGGATACACTCTTTCATTTCCTTTCTCCTTCAGTGGTATGTTATTCTTCATGTGATAATAGCAATAGCTATGGGAAGCAGAAGGGAACACTTTGGGAACTTCAGAAACTAAATCGGTGCCTTGATCTGAAAGAAAAACGATACGCCTACTACATCCAACAACATTCTTGATATTTTTAAGGAACCATTCCCAATTGTCACCATCTTCGCCCGAGACTATACCCTAGGCAATAGGGTAGAACTGTTGGTTACCATTCTTCGCTGTAGCAGACATCAAACACCCTCTAAACCTTCCTGTAAGGAAAGTCGCATCCAAATATAGCATCGGGCGACAATATTGAAAGCCTTCGACACAAGCCCCATATGAAAGAAAAAGCCGCTGAAACCTCATAGACGTATCATCTTTCTGAAAGTCGATAACGGAACCAATATTGGTTTCCTTTACCTTTTCGACATACCAACACAAGTCGCTGTAAGCTCTAACATCATCTCCATACATTTCTTGGTACACCAACCTAATGCCATGGTATGCCTGCCCGTAGGTAAGAGATAAACCGCAGTCAACCTTGAATTCATTAACAACTGATTTTGTCGACCTTTTAGGATCCATCCGAACAATGTCACTAACCAAACTTTTTACAAACTTTGCTGGAACAACTATATTACCTATTTTCATATAGCCAGCTCCACAATTGTGTTCTCCCACATACCTCTTCACCTCAAAAATTTGATTATCTTTCGAAATGGATATAGCATGGAAGCTCCACAAACAAGTATGGGTCTTGTAATTCTTGCTGCAAACGGTGTACCTCCCCGGCTCAGATTTTAGAATATGGAATGGATGACGAGATTCAAAATATACCTTCCTAACAGTGTGCCTAACTTCTTCAACACCATTTAGGAAAATCTGACCAACGCCTGTAATTGATCCAGGCCACATATCCGATTTTCTCTTCTTTACTGTCTCAATTGAGCCCTCATAAAATTCTACTACTCGTTTATCCTTTACAGTAGGAGAACATCTACTACTCAAGGAACTAGAAGAGGAAGACGAAGGTCCCATAGGAATGCTTTGACAAGTAAAAGATGTCGATGAAGAACATAAAGGGTATACTTGCTCCACAAATAGATCAAAACTCACGTCATGGGTACCATTGCAACCCCCAACCAAGGACCGAAGCCAAAAATTACTGTCAACATACAGTTCAGCCACATCAGAATGCAAAAACTTGAAACGAAAGGAAAGTGGATCCAAAGAAGTCCATCGATCACACACTTGATGCTTTAAAAATTCCACGGTACTTTCATGTGTGACACGGCAGGAAACTATGTCTCTCTTGAAACAAAGATTAACTAAATAGCTTGAATCCATTCCCCCTGATAACATAAAAATAGAAGAGATCACAAAATAGGACAACACATATTTCTGACATTCTTCGTCTAAAACTGACGGAGAATGATCATTCTGAATGGAAAATAGTCATTCTCCGACCAATTCTAACGGAGAATGTCATTCTCTATAATCGTTACTCAGTTAATAATCTTCATAATAAATTCAAATTTAGCAAAAAAAATTGCGACTGGATGAAGATGATGAATGAATTTCTACATATCTAAAGTCTCACCTTGTTTTAAGATCTATAAAAAGAAAAGAAGATGATCTTCTCTCCATAATTGACCTAATCGCCGAAAAACTTCAAATCACTCTACGAAGAAGAAGATGATGATGATGATGAGCGAAGTTCGACTGAAGAAAATCACAGTGAACAATGAACGATATTTGCGATCTCTGCTGAAGATAAGAACAATAGAATTCAGATCTCTCGTAAAGAAGAAGAATAAAATCACAATACAAATCTGAGTTAGTGAAATCAGAATCATAAATATATGACCAAATTTGCGCGAAGGGGTATTTTGGAACTATACAAATGACAATATAGCATTTAAATAGAATCTTACAATATTCATAAAACCCACCCCGCGGGTGGGTTTTTCATAAAGCCCAACCCCGAAATTGGGTTTCACAGCAATTTCCAATTTTTTTTAATTTCAAAAGGCATACTGCTAGGTGAGGTTTTGTGAATGTCACTCCACGATCCTAATACACGTATTTTTCATGGATTCCGTATACGGTATCCGAATTTAGCATGTGTATTTTCTGTATGTTATTTATTAAAAGGTTGTATGAAGCTCTTAGGCTTGTCATTAGTGGAATGGGTAGAGATTAGAGATTAGGGATTTGGGTATCCATTAACCAACCCTATTTATAATCTCTTCCTCATTCTCTCTCCTCATTCACTCCTCCATTTATTTTTCTCAACCACCACTCCATAGGCAAGTACACCTTGGTCAGAAGTGGAGATTGGCTTTTTTCCATTCTTGATTTTTCTTGTTATCATTTATCTATAATATTCTTCTCTTCATTCTCTACAAGTTTAGTTCTTGAAGTCTTTGATTTTAATGACTAGATTTGTGTAGATCTAAGTTCCTAAAACTAGGGTTTCATGGGTTTTTATGGTTTTGATCTATCAAACTTGGTTATTTTCGAAAAACAATGGTCCTATGTTGTAGGAATTTTGACTCTACACAGTTTTGACCTTTGTAAAGTTAGATTTTGACCTGTTTGGAGGAAGTTACGGCCGAAGCAACATTTGGGTTCTCCGTGGTTCGCCTACGCAGGCTCTGGCAGGGAAGATGAGCAGTTTCCAGCCACAGGAGCAAAGCAGCCGCATGAGCATTGCAGCCGCATGTGCAATTCTCAGTCGCATGAGCGTCTGAGCCGCATAGCGTTGGGCAGTTTCGGCCGTATGGCACTTCGCAGTCGCATAAGAAAGGTAGCCACATAAGTTTTTTTGAGCCGCAGAAGTCTACTTTAGAATGCTGTCGCATGGACTTTGTTCTTCTCCAGCCGCATGAGATCTCACCCTTCACCCGCATGCGCATTGACCATTTTTCCAGCCGCATGGCGCTGGCAGTTCCAGCCATATAGGCCCAGCGACTCTCTAGCCGAATGGGACGTAGCTCCCTGAGCCGTATGTGCCCCTTTCTTTCGGGCCACATATGCATGACTTTTTCCAGCCGCATGCGCCGGCATTTTCCAGCCGCATGAGTCATGGCCGCATGTTCCCTTGTGTATTAGTCTTCATTTCTAGTCTGGCTACCTATGTGAAGGCTGGATGATCCTATGTGTGTACAACGGTACAACCTATGTGAGCACCGAGGTGCTAACCTACGCGCTAAGTGTTCCTTCGTAATACCTGCCAGTACTCGCAAGAGTCCAGCATTTATATAGTAATGGTCGTTGGTAATGACGTGGTATGTGTTGTGTGTTGCATTACACCAAGAAGGGGAAACATACATACGAATCCTTGAGCCAGTACGGATCCCTTCTTGGAGTACTCGTACGATGTACGACATCTAAGGGAGTCAACATGTGACCACGACATGTGAACTCTGAGGATAACCTAGGGATTAACTAGGCAACTAACTTAGTAGATGCATTGGATGGGAAGAATCCCGAGATCGTGCCATACTAGCCACCCCAGGTCCCGTCCTGACGTGCCGGTTTGGCCACCACGGATATGGTTTCATTCGCCTATAGCGAATAGCTATATCCGACTCCTACGAGCTATGTGTTAAATGTTTTAGCGCGGTAGCCCTTCGAGGGAGTGGTGCATAATCAAAGTGTTATAAGTCTTCTGGTTTGGCTAGCCCTGCTGGGTTGACACGATCTGAGGATTTCTTTTAATTAGTATAACGGGGACAACTCCGCCAAATATAGAAAGCCGTAGGAATGAATGGCCGCTTGAAAAACGACTTGACTGTGCTTGGGTCTTCCGCTAGTAGCCGAGGGACACGGACTGTCATGGTGCGTGGTCCAACCCATGTCCTTGTTTGGTTGTTATCGTGCTAGGACAGGCTGTGGTACGATCGAAAGCTTGCTATTATTATTATTTTATGACTGTGTTTTATCTCACTTTTTGTGCTCCCTTGTGGTACTTGCTATTTTGGGGCTGTCCCGGCTGGTTTTGTTTGGCCAGATCGCGTAGCAGAGCCTGAGGATCCGACTTTCTTCTCTGACATCAATGGTGCATACTAGAAGCATGACCGACGGGAGACTCGAGTGGGTTCCTTCTCCACCACTCTTGTATCTTTATTTATGTCCCGGCGTTTAGCCACCGGCACCTGTTTAGCCGGCTAATCTAGACATTTTGTCTTTTGTACAATTGTAATTAAATCAGACTACAGCTGAATACAATTATGTATCTTTGACTCTCTGGGCTAGCTACCTTATAAAGCTAGAACCCCATGACCATTCTGATGAAGCGTCAGGGACGCCTTACTGCTTTATCTTATATGTTCATTAATTGATGTTTTTTTGCTTGAATGATTGAGATGTAGATGTTCTGTGTGACCATAAGTGACTTGAATGTAGCATACACCCCTTTGTCTCTTGACAGCCACAATCGCCGTATGACGTTTGAATACCTCATATGGAGTAGCTGGCCTAGTCCGTCTCCGTAGTTTGGTACTGGAGCGTGACAAAGTTTTATTGGTGGCCCATGCAGGTCTGACTTTTCAGACTTGTGGGGTGATACTATTATAGGAGTCTCAATCAAAACTTGTTCCCTTTGAATCTCTTGTTTCAATTTCTCTTTCCTCACCTTGATTGATCCCCTGAATTGTATCCTCGAATCTTCATTGTCCTGACAATTAATATCATGTGCCTTTCCATATAGGGGTGCTTCTTTCTCAGTAGCTGGCGAGGCCAACATGGAGGAACAACCAGTAGAGCATGGCTCGACGGGGCAACAACCAGAAGGAGTGCAATCTCCTGATCAGATCCGAGTGGAAGTGATATCAGAGCCGGTGGAACCGCAGGTTCTGGAAACTCCTGCACCTCCCGTGGTGCCAGCAGCGACGCCAGTACCTGATGCTGCAGCACTCCTGGAGGTCATCCGAGAATTCTTGGCTACTCAGCAGCAACAAGTGGCATCCCATCAGCAACAGCAGACCCGACAGCAGGAACAGAATGTGCTACTGAATCAGGGGTTGCAATTGGCCCTTGAGAGAAGTGTTAGGAATGATTCGGGAGCATCGGGAAGGTTTTGTCGACTTAACCCGAGATATTTTAACGGCACGGAGGACGCCATTACGGCGGATGCATGGCTTCAGGATACTGAGGCCATATTGACTGTAGCTAAGGTTCCAGCAGAAGAGAAGGTTGATCAGGTCAGACTGATACTTCAGGATCTCGCCCGCGATTGGTGGGCATCAGAAGAGGTTGGACTGAGGTGTCCTGTTCCCTGGGATAGCTTTCGTACCAGATTCAAGGCCAAGTACTTTGGCATGGTAGCACGGTATGAGCTTCAGCAGAGGTTTATCAGTCTCAAGCAGGCTGGGAGGACGGTGGATGGATATGCAGCGGAGTTCTGCAGACTTAGTCAGTTTGTACCGATGATGGTAGCTACAGAGCCAGAGAAGGCGATGAGGTTCCAGCAGGGACTTCATTTAGAGATTCTACAGCTAGTGGAAGGGCATGACTATCAGACTTTTGATGCCGTTTTAACGGCAGCCCGGAGGCATGAACTCACCCAACAAAGGCTGGTGACAAGGCATGGGGGCCAGAAGAGGACTCATTCTCAGAGCAGGGGCGGAGGAGCAGTACAGCGAACATCGGCGCCAGCGCCCGGCATCTATATTCATGAGTCAGGAGCACCGCGGAGGAAGGCAGTATCTGAGATATCAGCACCAGTTCGGCAGCAGCACCCGAGGAACCAGCAGTAGCGCCAGGGGGCACCTATTGGATGTACTTACTGTGGTAAGGGAGGGCACACTAGGGATGTGTGTCGTACAGCTAATGGGTTATGTATGAGGTGTGGCAGCACTACAACAAAAAACCCTTTTAATGACGCTCGACAAGGAGTTTTAATGATGGCTGATACATAAGCGTTATTAAGTTGAAAAATATATTTTTTCTATGACGGTTTGGGCTAATTCTGGGCTTTTTATAACGTTTATAAAACAAAGCGTTATAATATTTTAGAGCGGTGGCAAACTTGTAATATTTTGCAAACTTATTAATATTAAATGTTTTCTCCTTCCATTTCCTCTCTCCTCCTCCTCTTCCTCTTCCTCTTCCTCTTCCTCCGCTCCCATGCTCAGAATTAGGGTTCGGTCCAGCGTCCAGGCCTAGGGTTAGGGTTCAACGGCCCCGACGCCACCGACTTCCTCCTCTCCAACCTCTACGCGTCCGTCCGGAAGGAGCTGGAAGCCGTTGGATCGCAGGGCCAGGGCCAGAAGAGCCACCTCCACGTCCTAAAGGTGTTGTCGTAGGCGCTGAGGAGGACGGAGGAGGACTACTTTGAGGTCGCGGACAAGAGGTCGCGGGCCAGAAGAGCCACCTCCATAATCCTTTCCTCTGCTCCTCTTCCCGCTGAAGGACTTTGGGAGTACTTTTCCTTTTTCTATTTCTAGGGTTTTCTCTGCTCTACTTTCTCGTGTTTTAATTTTTTTGGTATTTTTTCGAGAAAGAGGAAGAGGAGGAAGAAGAAGAGCCATGTCTCAGACCAACTGGAAAGCCGACAAAATGTGAGCTGACTTTTTCTATTTCTAAGGTTTTCCTCAATCTCCACCCTCCTCACCATGGCGAGTTCTCACCAACTCCTTGACGTCATCAGCAAGTGGTCGCACCACGACTTGCTCAACGAACGCCTCCTCCTCGACGCCGACGAGCCGGGAGCAACCAATATTGATACCGCCGCCGATCCCGATACTCATCGAAGGGTCTGGTACCGATTCTGATACCAATATTGTTAATTCCTTATTTTTGTATTTTTGGCTAATTCCTACATCCCTACCCAATTCCTTACCAAACACTATTTTGGCACACCTGTGGTGAACTATAGTTTCTTGATTCCGGTAAAACCTTTCTATTTTCTTGTCTTTATTGTTGTTTGGCTAATTTCTTGATTCCTTATTCCTACTTCTTAGATACTTAGATGTCAAATTGGTTCTCAGTTGAGGGATACAAAACTAAGAAATCAAGGAGTTATGACTAATTCCTTTTTTCAGTAATAAAGGAATTAGTCCAATTCCTGGATTTCCCTATTCCTTACAAAAGGTGCCTATGATTTTTTCATGGTATGCGGTCCTATAAAAGTCAATTATGACATGTAGAAGTGAGAATTATTATTATTATTATTATTATTATTATTTTTATTTTTTTTTTCAATGAGGTTTGATATCTTTTGAAGATTAGGCGATTCTAATAATTTGATTGTGTTGTTCCATAGATGTTTCTGAAAGAACACAAGAAATTGTCGCTGTGAATTTGACATGTGCCAAAAGTTTTGTGTTTCTTCCCTTTTACTTTTTGAGGCTTGAGGATTGCCTTTTGCCAATGCTGTCAAATGATTAAAAAGGAATACAGGATAACATTAAGTTTTTAATGGTTTGATGCCTGTTCCCTTTGTTCCATAGAACTACATTGATGAAGGAATATAGATTGATGAAAGTCCAAATATTTCTTCAATATGATAGTCTTTTTTCATCTTTCAGAAATGGACCAAAAATCTGACTTCTTGATGTATGGGCTTAATTAAATTTGGGCAGTCTGGAGTGTGCTTTCTTCAAGTGCTAATTCCAAGTTTAGTAAAATGGAGCTGTTAAGTAATGAGCTTTCTCATACCTGTTAGAGTGGTTTTTCTGTTTTGCTGCGATCTCATACTTGTTGGAATTGCTATGTTCAGCTGGTAATAGTAGGTTATATGAATTGACTTAATAGTGAAGATTTGTGCATATCATGTTCCTCTTTTGAATCTTGATGTAGTCTTGTCACATAGAGCTCTTGGAGCATGACTCAAGATTATCGGCTTCGGGTCTTGGATTTATTCCTTCTAATTTTAACATAAAGTGATTGATTTTAGTTAGAAATCCAATCTGTTCAATGTCAGGTTAGGCTGAAGCGGTTTCAACCCCACCTATATGTAGGCTGCATGTTTCAATCTCTGACCCACTCAACATCATGTATTCTATACCTATCTTTGTGTCTCTTTTTTATATTTTGTTCTGGCACTACAATCGAATCTGATCTAATCCTGGTATTGATATAATTCAGGTTATATAAACCTCTGCCTTAGTTATTAATTATATTCCCGAGTTTGTATTATATGTGGCGACCCACCTATCTAATATGACTGAAGCTAACCTTGTCCATTCACCCTGGTAGACTTGACTCAACCATTGAGCTCTTGGTTTCAAAATTTTGGCTTGTTTTGAGATGTTGCAATATTGTTGCTACTTTAAGCTACCTTTCCGATATTTTGGTCAATTCCGAAAAGAGTCGTTAAATGCGCGTACATTGAAGGTTGTTGACCAATGATGTACCCCTGCAGTTCTGGATTCATTCTTCTCGAATTTGATCCTGTATGGCTGACAAATATCTGTACTGCTTGACTTGTTAAATCATGATTGAATCTCGCTTGTATGCTTATTGCTGGATGATGTAATCCTGTAGAATTATTGGTGATTGACAAACATGCGTAATAGCTTATTAATCTTTTAGTTGGTGCACTATCATTTGTTGTTTTAATTCAAGTGACATTTTAAATCATGCAAAGTGGATAAATCGTTATTTTTTGCTTATGAAAGGGAAAGTGAGAATACAAAGAATTGTAGGACAAAAGAATACTAAGAATCTAATGGCTGCTATGTCTATAACAAGTATCCAGGCTTTTTGGAGGATATATTCCTACAGATAAGATATTTGTGACTGTTGCTCTATCTTATCTTTGGAGTTCTGATCCATAGCTTCGCTGCTACAGGTCAAGCTTTCTGAGTATATTGGGAAGAAGTATGTTATTCTGTTTTTCTATCCACTGGATTTTACGTTTGTTTGCCCCACTGGTAAGGTTTCTTCTTAACAACTGCTTGATGTAAATTTTGAATTAGAATAAGAATGACTCCTAGGTTGAAGTAGAAAACATTGTACTTTTTTCCTTGTCTCAGAGATTACTGCTTTCAGTGACCGCTACTCTGATTTTGAGAAGATAAATACAGAAGTTTTGGGTATCTCTGTTGACAGTGTGGTAAGTTAAATTTCTTTTGTTGAAATGTTATATTTTTAACCCCCATAAAATTTGGGATAAAGGCTTTGTTGTTGTCGTAGAAATGTTATATTTCCCTTCAGTTGGTAGTTCCTTGAATAATTTGATGCCCTGCTTATCTGTGTAGGTGTTACCTCTGAACATGAGACATCTGTAACTTAAAGTCTGATTAAGCTAAAGATTTGTGGATTGTGTATTCCGTTGACAACCCACAAGTCAGTTCCCTTAGAATTTGAGTTAATGGTAACCGGTGACGTACAAAATGTGGTGTATTATACCTGATTATTTTTCATAGTAGGATTTATAGTTTCAATGTTGCATCTGCATTATAATTGACAATATTTTACATAAAGTTTGTATATTAATTGACAACTTTATTACCTTTTGTCATTCCCTTGTTTGTCAAGGATAAATGAGCAACCATCAACGTATTATAGCATGTTAGCACTTGACTCAAGAATAATATGAGTACAAAAGGGAGGGGGAGGAGTGGGTTCGAATCCTAGGCCTAGCTCGGACAAAACTTTAATTAAATGGGAGGGATCTTGTTGCTAGTAGCCCAAGACAGAGGGACGGTCATTAATTATTTTCTTGTGAGAAAGGGACGGCCATTAATGACTCGCCTTTATCTTAAAAATAAAAAAAGGAAAAATATACCAGTACAAAAACATTGGTAATTTTTCTCTGTCTATGTCACATTTTGGTAAGAATCTCAGTGTAATTGATACCAGGGTCGGTCCAAGACATTTAGAAGGCCCATGACAAGAATCTAAAATATGTCCTCAATTCACACATCTAATCATTAAAAATATAATTGCAGGTCACAAATAAGCATGAAGCAACATCTTACTAGGTTTAACAAAGTGACTGACAAAAACAAAACTTAAGAATGCAGCAGTTTTGAACAAGAAATAAGAACCGACTTGACCTGTATTGCTGCAGTGTTGAATTTGTGTCTGTTTCTCAGTTTTTAAACCACATATATTGTTTTCTTTGCTCTCATACTGTCACCATTCACTGTTTGCAGTTCTCCCATCTTGCTTGGGTTCAAACCGAGAGGAAATCTGGAGGGCTTGGAGATCTGAAATACCCCTTGATATCTGATGTGACGAAATCCATTTCAAAATCATTTGGTGTATTGATTCCTGATCAGGTATTAATTTGACAAATATGCAAGTCATGAAGCATTCACCTCATTTGATTATGTATGTTTTTTTTCCTTCTTCATAGATATTGTTGCCACTGCTGTGCTTTCTGGAAATAGGAATTTTGAAGGTCGAGTGCATCCCTTGACTCGAGCCAATTATCTTGCTTCACCTCCTCTGGTTGTAGCGTATGCCCTTGCTGGCTCAGTAAGTGATTTGTGCTATTTTTAATGTAATTTATTTTGAGATGCGGAATTGGGAATTTATAAGAACAGGCTGAATAACAGATAAATATGTATGCCTCGACCAATAATATAATTCCCTTTCAGTGATTCTCATCTTCCTCTTCTTTCAAGTTATTCATGTTGATTTAAGAGAATATACTGTCAAGTTTATTCATGCTTCCAATGTAATCTTTTTTTTGTTTTTTTCAGCTTTCCTTCTTTCATATGTGGACCAATCAATTGCAAGAGACATTAAATTCAAACAAACGAGGATACTGCTTTTTTCTATAAAGATTTTAGCAGTTGGAGGACCTTTAGTCCCTGGTTGTCCAACAGAGCTCTGGGTGCAGGTTTTTTGGTAGTTGTAAATGTATATGTATTTGTAAATGTATATATGTATTTGGATATTCTATTTTGAGAATGTAATGAAGATGTTGATATGTACTCTATTTTGAGAAATGTAATAAAGATGTTGATATATAATATTAATTTGATTTTTTAGGCCTGACAATTATATGGACTGATTTGGATATGCTAATTTGAATAGTATAAAGTGTTATAAATGTGCTGCATTGAGCCTATACATGTTATCTATTCATGACATTTTAAAATTGTTCTGAATTGTGCACTATATATTAACTATTCATAACGCTTTTATAGAAACTATTCATGACGGTTATTTTATGACGCTTTTAAAAAATATTTATAATACCGATTTTTATGACGGTTGCTGTAGAAAAAAAAAGCGTCATGGTTCGTCATTAATGACGCTTTTTAGCCGTCATTAAAAGGGTTTTTTGTTGTAGTGCAGTCCAGACCACCGGATTGCCAATTGTCCTATGATGCAGAGGCCAGGAGGACCAGTTCAGCAGTTTCCGACATTGCCAGCTCTAGGGACAGCACCGAGCAGAGGGCCAGCATTGGTCGTAAGGCCGCTAGCCCATCGTCTACCCACGCAGGCTCAGATGTACCGCCAGGCACAGAACCAGGAAGACCCGCAGAGGCCGTAGCGACAGAATGGTCGAGGAAGGCAGCAGGAGGGAGCTCAGCAAGGCCAGGGCCAGGCCTTCACATTATCACTAGAGGATGCACTAGCTTCAGGCGACGTGGTTGCAGGTAATATTTCGGTTACCTCTTTTCCTGCAGTAGCATTGTTTTATTCGGGGGCTACCCACTCTTTTATGTCTGCACGATTTGCGACACATATTGGATTAAAATTCGAGGCATTGCCAGAGAGGATGAATATACTCACTGGTAATGGGCTCGTAGGAGTTAGCAGAGTATGCTTAGCGTGTCCAGTAATAGTGAGTGTGCGATTATTGCCCGCATCTTTGATTGAGTTCCCCATGGGCAACTTTGACGTTGTCCTAGGCATGGACTAGTTGAGAGACAGTCATGCGACGATAGATTGTCGGGGAGGTAGGGTAGTATTTAATGTACCTGACGTAGAGGAGTTTGTCTTTGTTCGATCATTGGAGGATCGACCCAAGGGCATCGTTGCAGAAGCATTGTCAAAGCAGGAGCAGATTTCCAGAGTAGTCAGAGAGTTTACCGATGTGTTTCCAGATGAGCTTCCAGGTTTGCCACCAGTCAGAGATGTAGAGTTTGCATTGAGCTGAATCCTGGGACAGAGCCTAAGGTCAGTAGAGTTTACAGGATGTTGCAGTCAGAATTGGACAAGTTGTACCAGCATGAAGAAGAATTGAAGGCGAAGCAGTTTATCAGAGACAGTAATTCGCCCTGGGCAGCACCGGTAATTTTGGTACCTAAGAAGGATGGATCTACGCAGATGTGCATTGATTACCGACAGTTGAATGCAGTGACAGTGAAGAACAAATATCCGTTACCAAGAATTGATGAATTGTTTGATCAATTGAGTAAGGCTTACATCTTCTCTAAGATTGATCTTCGGTCTGGATATTATCAAGTGAGGGTCCGAGAGAAGGACATACCCAAGACAGCCTTTAGATCACGATATGGACATTACGAGTTTCTGGTGATGCCATTTGGACTGACTAATGCCCCAGCAGTATTCATGGACTTGATGAACCGTATCTTTCTACCCTATTTGGATAAGTTTGTAGTAGTGTTTATAGATAATATCCTCGTCTATTCCAGTAGTGAGGAGGAACATGAGAAGCACCTTCGGACAGTTTTGCAGACCTTGAGGGAGCATCAACTTTATGCGAAGTTTAACAAATGTGAGTTCTGGTTGGATCATATTTCATTCCTGTGACACATTATTTCTAGAGCAGAAGTGTCAGTAGATCCGAAGAAAGTTGAGGCAGTGGAGAATTGGCCAGTTCCGAAGACGGTAGCAGAAGTGCGTAGTTTCTTAGGATTGGCAGGTTACTACCGGAGGTTCGTGACAGACTACGCCAGGATTTCGGCACCATTGCCGCGTTTGACGCGTAAGGACGTAAAGTTTGTTTGGTCGACAGAGTGTCAGGCATCATTTGAAGTGTTGAAGAAGAAATTAATCTCAGCCCCGATCTTGACACTTCCAGTAGGATCGGAAGGGTTTACAGTATATTATGACGCATCCGGGAAGGGGCTTGGATGTGTGTTGATGCAACATGGTAAGGTGGTAGCATATGCATCTCAACAGCTTCGAGATCATGAGAAGAACTATCCAACTCACGATCTGGAATTAGCAGCAGTAGGATTCTCGCTTAAGTTATGGAGGCACTACTTATATGGGGATCGAGTGGAGATTTACACTGATCATAAGAGTTTAAAGTATGTGTTTACCCAGAGGGACCTGAACATGAGACAGAGGAGGTGGTTGGAATTGTTGAAAGACTTTGATGTAAATCTTCAGTATCATCCAGGCAAGACGAACGTGGTAGCAGATGCCTTGAGCAGGAGAGGTGGTGCATTCATCCATTCCACGCAGAGGCATATTTTAGAAGATCTTCAGGACATGGAAATTGAAGTAATCTTGCCGCAAGATACAAGAGTTATGGCCAGTTTGTAGATTCAGTCCACTTTAGTAGAAAGGATCAGAGCAGCTCAGGCAGAGGATCCGCGAATCCAGAAGCTTCGATCGGAGTGTGAATCAGGTCTCAGAAAGGAGTTAGTAATCCATGAGGATGGTACACTCAGGTTTGGAAACCGTATTTGTGTACCAGGTGGAGACCTTCGACACGAAGTTATGTCAGAAGCTCATAGTTCACATTATTCCATTCATCCCGGAGGCACAAAGATGTACCAGGATATAAAGCAGCAATTTTGGTGGAATGGTATGAAGAGGGAGATAGCGAGATTCGTATCCCGATGTCTAGTGTGTCAGCAAGTGAAGGCAGAGCAGCAGAGGCCAGCAAGATTGTTACAGCCGCTTCCCATTCCGGAGTGGAAATAGGAGCACATCACGATGGATTTTGTGACAGGTTTACCTAGATCTCCGACCGACCGAAATACAGTTTGGATAATCATGGATCGGCTCACGAAGGTTACATATTTCCTTCCTTTCAGAGTAGAGCAGTCTACTGAGCAGCTGGCAGAAATGTATATGAAGCAGATTGTGAGGCAGCATGGTATTCCAGTCAGCATAGTATCAGATCGAGACACATGGTTCACCTCTCACTTTTGGCGAAGTTTACACCAAAGCCTGGGCACCAAGCTAAGGTTCAGCACAGCTTATCATCCGCAGACGGACGGACAATCGGAAAGAACCATTCAGACCTTGGAAGATATGCTACGGGCTTGTACCTTAGACTTTGGCGGAACTTGGGAATATCATCTTCATTTAGTAGAGTTCTCTTACAATAATAGTTATCAGACAAGTATACAGATGACGCCGTTTGAAGCATTACATGGTAGGAAGTCCAGGTCCCCTTTGGCATGGGACGATATGGGCGAACAAAAATTGTTGGGACCAGAGATGATCACGCAGACCGTGGAAACAGTCAAGTTGATCAGAGAACGGCTTCGAGTCGTGCAAGACAGGCACCGCCACTGGACAGATCAGCATCAAAGACCTCTAGATTTTGGTGTCGGTGACCAAGTGTTTCTGCAAATTTTGCCGACTCGGGGTGTCATTAGATTTGGAACTCGAGGAAAGCTTAGTCCGAGATTCGTTGGTCCTTTTGAGATTCTCGCTCAGGTAGGCGATGCTGCTTATCGGCTTGCCCTTCCTCCCTCGCTATCTTGCATACATGATGTATTTCATGTATCTCAGTTACGTGGGTACGTCCCGGATCCGAGTCATGTCCTTGACTATTCGGAGTTAGTCGTTGGTACCGACCTAACTTACGAGGAACAACCCGTGTCTATTTTGGATCGACGAGAGAAGGTGCTCAAGAATCGGACTATTAGCCTTGTCTGTGTCGCTTGGGGCCATCACTCTCTGGGAGAGTCGACCTGGGAGCGCGAGGATGAGATTAAATCTCGGTATCCGCACTTGTTCGACTCAGAATGTATGTTTCTCCTCATGCCTTGGTAGATTTTAAAATGTATGATCAATGATTGCTAATGATAGGTTGCTTGCGTAGTTTGAAATTGTACCTTACTTTCCTGGATACCTCTATCTTTATCTTGGCTAAAATTTCGAGGACAGAATTTTTCTAAGGAGGATAAAGATGTCACTCCCCGATCCTAATACACGTATTTTTCATGGATTCTGTATACGATATCCGAATTTAGCATGTGTATTTTCTGTATATTATTTATTAAAAGGTTGCATGAAGCTCTTAGGCTTGTCATTAGTGGAATGGGTAGAGATTAGATATTAGGGATTTGGATATCCATTAACCAACCCTATTTATAATCTCTTCCTCATTCTCTCTCCTCATTCACTCCTCCATTTATTTTTCTCAACCACCACTCCATAGGCAAGTACACCTTGCTCAGAAGTGGAGATTAGCTTTTTTCCATTCTTGATTTTTTTTGTTATTATTTATCTATAATATTCTTCTCTTCATTCTCTACAAGTTTAGTTCTTGAAGTCTTTGATTTTAATGACTAGATTTGTGTAGATCTAAGTTCCTAAAACTAGGGTTTCATGGATTTTTATGGTTTTGATCTATCAAACTTGGCTATTTTCAAAAAACAATGGTCCTATGTTGTAGAAATTTTGACTCTACACAGTTTTGACCTTTGTAAAGTTAGATTTCGACCTGTTTGGAGGAAGTTACGACCGAAGCAACATTTGGGTTCTCCGTGGTTCGCCTACGCAGGCTCTGGCAGGGAAGATGAGAAGTTCCCAGCCGCAAGAGCAAAGCAGCCGCATGAGTATTGCAGTCGCATGTGCAATTCCCAGCCGCATGAGCGTCTGAGCCGCATAGCGTTGGGCAGTTTCGGCCGCGTGGCACTTCGCAGTCACATAAGAAAGGTAGCCACATAAATTTTTTTGAGCCGTAGAAGTCTACTTTAGAACGCTGTCGCATGGACTTTGTTCTTCTCCAGCCGCATGAGATCTCACCCTTCACCCGCATGCGCATTGACCAATTTTTCAGCCGTATGGCGCTAGCAGTTTCAGCCGCATAGGCCCAGCGACTCTCTAGCCGCATGGGACGTAGCTCCCTGAGCCGTATGCGTCGCTTTCTTTCGGGCCACATATGCATGACTTTTTCCAGCCGCATGCACCGACATTTTCCAGCCGCATGAGTCATGGCCGCATGTTCCCTTATGTATTAGTCTTCATTTCTAGTCTGACTACCTATGTGAAGGCTGGATGATCCTATGTGTGTACAACGGTACAACAATGTGAGCACCGAGGTGCTAACCTACACGCTAAGTGTTCCTTCGTAATACTTGCCAGTACTCCCAAGAGTCCAACATTTACATAGTAATGGTCGTTGGCAATGAT
The DNA here is from genome assembly GCA_029216955.1 of Iris pallida. NCBI lineage: Eukaryota > Viridiplantae > Streptophyta > Magnoliopsida > Asparagales > Iridaceae > Iris > Iris pallida. Next base: position 14,689,478 of record JANAVB010031416.1, on the reverse strand, counting down.
GTGGTATGTGTTGTGTGTTACATTACACCAAGAAGGGAAAATATACGTACGAATCCTTGAGCCAGTACGGATCCCTTCTTGGAGTACTCGTACGATGTACGACATCTAAGGGAGTCAACCTGTGACCACGACATGTGAACTCTGAGGATAGCCTAGGGATTAACTAGGCAACTAACTTAGTAGATGCATTGGGTGGAAAGAATCCCGAGATCGTGCCATACTAGCCATCCCAGGTCCCGTCTTGACGTGCCGGGTTGGCCGCCACGGATATGGTTTCATTCGCCTATAGCGAATAGCTATATCTGACTCCTACGAGCTATGTGTTAAATATTTTAGCGCGGTAGCCCTTCGGGGGACTGGTGCATAATCAAAGTGTTATAAGTCTTATGGTTTGGCTAGCCCTGCTGGGTTGACACGATCTGAGGATTCCTTTTAATCAGTATAACGGGGATAACTCCGCCAAATATAGAAAGTCGCAGGAATGAATGGCCGCTTGAAAAACGACTTGACTGTGCTTGGGTCTTCCGCTAGTAGCCGAGGGACACGGACTGTCATGGTGCATGGTCCAACCCATGTCCTTGTTTGGTTGTTGGGTTGGTCTATCGTGCTAGGACAGGCTGTGGACCGAGGTTACGATCGAAAGCTTGCTATTATTATTATTTTATGACTGGATTTTATCCCACTTTTTGTGCTCCCTTGTGGTACTTGCTATTTCGGGGCTGACCCGGCTGGTTTTGTTTGGCCAGATCGCGTAGCAGAGCCTGAGGATCCGACTTTCTTCCCTGACGTCAATGGTGCATACTAGGAGCATGACCGGCGGAGGACTCGAGTGGGTTCCTTCTCCACCACTCTTGTATCTTTATTTATGTCATGGCGTTTAGCCACCGACACCTCTTAGCCGGCTAATCTAGACATTTTGTCTTTTGCACAATTGTAATTAAATCAGACTGCAGCTGAATACAATTATGTATCTTTGACTCTCTGGGCTAGCTACCTTATAAAACTAGAACCCCATGACCATTCTGATGAAGCGTCAGGGACGTCTTACTGCTTTATCTTATGTGTTTATTAATTGATGTTTTCTTGCTTGAATGATTGAGACGTGGATGTTCTGTGTGACCATAAGTGACTTGAATGTAGCATACACCCCTTTGTCTCTTGACAGCCACGATCGCCGTATGACGTTTGAATACCTCATATGGAGTAGCTGGCCTAGTCCGTCTCCGTAGTTTGGTACTGGGGCGTGACAGTGAATTTTATATTGGTGGCTTCTACTTACTGGTTCACTAATTAATTTTCAGTTGCAAACATGTCACATGTTATCCATTTTTTTAATGTTTGGTGACAATAACAGACTATTCTGCACGTCAGTACAATAGCTGTTAGGGTGTGTTTGTGTAGGAAATAATAATGACTTGTTCACCATGTAGGAAATAATAATGACTTGTTCTCATTGCTAGAGTTTGTTACAATATATATAGTGTCTACATTTGGACTTATGTATGGACCATATTTACATTTACAAATATAATCTAACAGTTTGGTAAACCGTATTTGGAGGTGGGATTTGAATTTTTATGGATTTGGAGACAAATCCATGGAATCCTATGTTTGATTGGATATGGATTTGGATATGGAAAGTATGACAAAATTTAAAACTTAAATTTGGTTGAATTTTGGAGCAAAAAAATACTTATTCTTTAATAATTTGAGTGTGGTGTGGAGTAAATGCTGCAGGCCGGGTGTAGGTCAGATGCAGATTGGAGCATGTTGGATGGTGCAGATCTTTAAATCGGCTTGTGGACCATTATGTAACCAAATTGTAATAAAATAATTTTATTTTAACATATATATATATATAATTATGCTCAGTAGAGCTTTTATATTATAAAGATTTAAAAATTAGTCTATGCTATGGAGCGGAATAGTTACGGGATTTTGAAAAAAATATATATGTGGTTTATGTTTTAAAAATATCTAAATCAAGGACCTTATTCCACGAGCGTATATCACGAACATCACCCCTATTTAGTATTTATCATATAGATGTAAAAGAAGTCTCTGCAAAAGATAATATATGCAAAACTTACTCTTCTTTCACACTACCATCCATGTGTAGTAGTTCAAACTACTGGTCTATAAGTCTCAGTAATTAGTTGATTCATCCTGGTTCACGGAAGTGATTCTTCATAACTGTTCATTCATCCCGGGAAAGTATCACTTATTTTTTTCTTCGGCTACAAAATTATCAATGCCAACAATAGGGTCTTAAGCTACGTTTAAATAAGCATCCACTGCTTCCTAATGTTTTCTAGTCAACAAGGTTGTGAATACTAGACAAAGACATGTCGTTCCCACTTCGATACGGACACGGGATATCTAATGCGGCAACTCTCTGAATTCTAGACACAAGGTATTTTAAATTCAAATTGTTTCTTGGCACACGTGCACAGCTGATGAACGCGCGCGGCCGAGATCGTCGGAACCGGCGCCGCCAAAATCGTCCTGTGTTCCTCCCTTCCCTCTCCTGCTCTGACTGCTGCCGCTGCCGCCTACCGCGACGCCTAAGCTCTCTCCTCCCTAGTGGTCCGGGATCTTCCGCTGTATGCTCGCCGGTGCCGCCGACGCCCCCATCCCTCCCTACCGCTCCTCCGTCCACCTCTCCTACTGCTCCGACAATTACGGCCGCATGTGTGCACTGGCTTTGCACGTGCGCGTGCCAAATAGGATGTTCGATTTTAAATGCCTTTCATACTACGTTGAGTTTGTACTTGGATATTAAGGAACCTAATCAGTACAAAAAAATGGGTAAGTATATTCGAATCTAATAGTACTTGTTAAACAAGGTAAACAAGATGATTCTATGATTCATAAAAGAGAACAAATTAGTTGTATACAGAAGTGATGAACCCAGTTCACACGTGTATTTTGTCAAACACAAATACCAACAAATATTGATAGGAAAAAGTGTCTTACATATCATAGAAAATTGTCTAAAAATAAATTTTATTCTTATTAATTTTTCATGATCGCGACGACATAAAACCAATAAAAATAATTAAATCTTGAAAGACTTACAATATTATTATTCATGATCGATTAGAAATTAATATCAATCACCAAATATTCTTAAAAGATCTAAAATTGAGAAAGTAAACTTTAGAGTTATTTTTATTTACCCCCCTCCCCCAAATTGCTAATCATATTTCTACTTTTCCCCAATTTTATTTTAATTAGTGTTACCTCCCAATCTTCGGGTAAAGTGAAAACAAATTCACCTTAGATTTGCATTTTTGCATTTGAAGACCCCTTGTTTATTTTTTTTTCACATTTTTATTTTTGTTCAGTTTGTACCGGTGCCGTTAACAGCAGTTAAAATACATCTAAAAATACGATTTTATCCCTTCCTCCACTCTTTGCCCCCTCTCTCTTCGGTGGTGGGGGTTTGTCAAGCGGGGCTGACAAGAGGAGAGGAGAGGGTGGCCGGCCAACGGAGGGAGGAGGGGACGGGTCGAGCTAGGGGGTGAGCATTCGGTTAATTCCGTTCAAACCGAACCGAAAATCGAATTGAACAGAAACCGAATAAGCAAAACCGAAACCGAACCGAATTGGCCCATAATCGAATCAAGCCGAACCAAATTAAATTGGTTCGACTTTCGGTTTATTCAAATTTTTTGGTTTATTTACACTTTTTTGTTAATATATATATATATATATATATATATATATATATATATATATATATATATATATATATAAACTAAAATTTCTTATTCGGTTTCGGTTTTGAACCGAAATTGAAACCGAAATCCAAAACCGAAACCGAAACCGAATAAGAAAATTTAGTATTTTCAAAACCGAAATCGAACCGAATCTTTTTTAAACCGAGTCGAATCTCTTATTCGGTTCGGTTCAGTTTTTTTCTTATTCGGCTCCCCTCGAACCCCACCCCCCGCCCCTGTAGTGCCCCGTCCCGCTCAGTCAATCGGAGGAATCGAAACGCCGACGGCGTTCGAACTTAGCCTTGCAACGGCTACTCGGAGACATCGTTCGGTCGAGGCGACCGCTCGCTCAGGTGGGGTAGTTTCGATGAACTTGCCTCATCTTTGCCTTCACATAATAAATCGTGTTTTCAACTTGCACAAGTAGGCTTAATAATAAAAGAGATGAATCCACATAGCTAAGGAAATAATTCTGACGGGTCAAAATGAGTTAGAACATGGAAAAACGTCCCACAGTCGGCTTAGAGTTGGTGCACGGCGTGCTTTGAAAATGACACTCGGTCCTTCGTCCCGTGGCTTGGGAGAAGGAAAGTTGGTCTTCGACACAAAGTTATGAAATAGCCTAAGTCATAGGCGTCGCCTGCGTGAATGCTTGTTAAAGCATGCACGGTCCCGTCGAATTGTCCCGACACTTGAGTTGGCCTATGTCATAGGCGTTGCCCGCGTAAATGCTCGACAAAACATGTACGTTTCCATAATGCAAGGCTTGGCATAGCCTTTGCTCGTCCCTTGAGTCAAGTTATAGGCTCGATTAAGTTAGGCAAAGTTACGTCGACCGACCTAAGTCATTTCTAAGTGCTGTCCCGCTCTTTCTGCGGTTATCAAGTTAAATAGTCCCATGATCCCAAGGCCCGTCATATGAAGTATGACTTGGACGATAGCGTCGCGTAGATCGGAAGTCGGCTTGAGACACGATGGCACGGTCCTAGAGTTTTAAGGCACGGGCCACGGTTGATTCATTGAGTTTGGAAAGTGTTGTGAATAATTGTTCTTGAGTTGAGTAAAATGATAGGGCAAGAAAGAAGAATGCTCGCGACTACGGATCGACGAGGCAAAGATCTCAGAGGTAAGACGTATTAAACTTGGCCCTGAAAGAGATGATAACACTAAAGGTGGAATGATTGTGTGAGACGTCAGTTGAGTCGAGTCTTGCATGGTCATGGACAACTTGTCGACAAGGTAGAGTTTCCTTGAACGGTAGCCCGACGGAAGGGGACCGGTTCTTGAGAAGCATCATTAGCACGTGCTGGTTGACCGCACAAGTTAGCGCAGAGGCTTGCCAGCGGGGCTAGCTACCCACCTGGCAAGGGCGGCCGCCTAACAAGCTGAAGGAGTTCAGGATGGCTCTGGGAGTCAGTGACCAAGTTCATATAGATGTCGGCAAATAGCGGCTAACCGCGTGTATGCCTTTGGATTGAGTTGAGTTGAAGGTGTGTACCATTAGAACACAAAGTTTGGGCCTAAGATTGGGTTTCAACATAGGCGTCGTGCTTCGGCACGAGATGTGGCGTCAAGTCTTGAGTTGTCGGCATATAAGTTGCTTAAGTTGGTTGAGTTGTTTGAGTTTAAGTCGAGAAACCGCCGCAAGGCAAAGTTGGTTGAGTGACACTAACATTCACAAGTCTTGATTGGGTCAGTTGGTGGTCAAAGTAGCAAGGGCCGCGAGGCGGCGATATGGTTAAGTCCCACTGAATTGTGATGCATGGCCTCAAGATGGATTTGTAAGCACGGTCACACGGAAATGGAGCTTTATCGCGTAGTTGCGTCTCTGATTTTGGCCGTAAGGCAAACACGACTTGATAGGTTAACGTTGTTGAGTTAACATTGATGTTGCGAGCACGGTATGGTCTAAAGACACAAATAGACAAGGCGTCGGACATAAAACTTATCCTAAGGCAAGAGTAGAAAGACAATACAAAAAGGGGACTATGTTGCACAAAGTAAAGTAAACGTGTTGGTTTTGTATGGGTGGGCGAGGAGCTCATTCCACCAGTACAGTTGAGTACTGACACCCACATAGTTTACATGTGCAGGCACAGGTAGAAGCTCGTGGCGCGGAGCTCGCTTGGATGCGTCGAGGCACGGAGTTCCTTGGCAATTCGAAGCGTGCGGCCGCATGGAGTCAGACTTATATGGGACATAATGTATGGACATCGCCTTCCGAAGCTTCCGTTGGATCGACAAATGTATTGAGAGATGAGAGAGAGAGCTGAGTGAATTGTAATATGAGCTTGAGTGAGCATGAGAGACTTGTAATCTTGGCCTTGCGCCCCCAATGTAACCGTTGTTTCAATATCAATAAAGAGCTTCTTTGTATAACTTGTGTTTTGTTCTAAATTCCGCTGCTATTATTCAATGTCTTTGCTTGGGACTTCTGTGCGACGACCTCGTCGCAGCTGCTGAAATCGGCCGTTATGGAACCCGCCTTGCACGAGCACAATCTAGGCTCATGCGGCATCACGTCTTAGCGAGGACGATCGCTCCTACGGGAGCGGGGCGTGACATAATGGTATCAAAGCACGGCTTTACGTCCTTGGACTATCGATTGAATTCTTTAACTCCGTTGTTTTCGCAAACTCTGAATCGTTGCTTCCGCAAAGTTGATATCGTTGGTGTGCTCTCTCTCAATTATCCCACGGGATGTCCATACAATAAATCTAACTATTTTGCAAAACATAGGAGAACAGTTTTTGACAAGAAACAAAAGATGGTTCGCGTAAGCACGGTTGGCTAAGTCGGGGTAGGCATATACACCAAAGTTGTGTCGACCTTAGAAAAGTCGAGTGCGGGAATTGAATATCGTCGAGCAAGAATGAGTTGAACTCGGATGAGTAAATATGGGATGACTATCGATAGGGGTGCTATCGAGCGACGGTATCGTCGATACGATATAGATGAGCGTGCTTAAAATTCGAGGAATGATTCGAACGGGATTTGAAGAAGTCGATTTTGATTCGAATGATAAGTTGAGGATTTATTGAATGACTTCATCCCTGAGTGGTGTATGCGATAGCCTCAGGGATGTCGATCGATTGATAAAGGAATGATGCGAATTGAGGAAATGCATTGGCCGATGACTTAAGATATACGAATGAACAATACGTGAAATTGGTTCGAGGAAATTGATGTCGTGAATGGTTCGAGTGATAATGATCGAACTTAAATTTGAATGTCGAGGAGATTATTCAGTCGGACGATAGCATCATTCGCACGACTCAGAACTTGTTGCAAAGGAAGATCGTCAGGTTACGCATGTCATCGATGGTATTGAGACGTATCAAAGATCGATATGCGATAACTCGGGGGTACTCTGACTCGGCGAATGACGATCGTGCAAGTGTTATTGTTCGGTTGGATATGATACTTAGGATTTTGATCGAGATGAATGTTGGATGAAAATGATCGTGTCTTGATGGTTACGTTGATAGCCACAACGTCGACGATCTTATTTTGTGCGAGCGCAACTCCAGCCTCGCACATGCGTTGCGTCGGGTTTGGGGCAATCGTTCTGCGTGAGCGCTGACATGGTGATTCATGTCGCGGGAATGATCGAACTCGAAAAATCAGGACGCAGCAACGTTGATTGTCTTGACTTGTTGGCTTGATGCGAAGGTGGACTCGAGGGTTGTAGGACTTATGATTGGCGAATGAGTGAAACTTGAGGATTGAGTAGGTCCAATCTGCGTATCGAGAATGAATTAGTCTAGACACAAAACAAGAGTTACGTCCCGATGAGAACGATTATCTCGCGGGAGCGTGCATGGTGATTCGTGCCCACCGTGGATAATCTGACTCGCGTGAGATCGGGGCGCAATGTATTGTTAAGTCAGATGACCTCGTGATCGAATACGTGAATTGGGATGAACGACTTAGGAAATATGAAATGTGAATTATGGTTTAGAGATAAATCGTGTCTTAGCATGCTTAACTTAGAAGGATTGATAGGCAGATTATGTCGAATGTGTTCGAAGTGAAAGTCTATGCAAGATGGTTTGTTGAACGAGCGATATCGATACGTCGTGAAATTTGGTTGAACGTAAGTTAAAGTAGGATGGCTTTGCTGAATGACTCAGACCCCGTGCGACGAATGTTGGAATGTGCGTAGGGAATCGATGCTCGATGTTTAGAAATCAGAGTGATGCGAGCTTGGGTAGAAAACCCGTACTATCAATTTGGTTTGACCTTAGGATGGGGTCAGTGTTGATATTGTTGTTTGGGAACTATGATTCCAATGCTGACGAATAACCTTAGCCAAAAGACATAGTCTAGCGGTTAGGCAGACGTCCGAGCGCGAAGCGATAGGAGTTACGGAGGTACCACTCGCGAGTCTCGGTTGACATGCACGTATATCATGGGCGCCCGAATATGTGCACGATCCGACTCGAGTGGTGATGGTGGATTCTCTATCACAAGGCTTGGTTGAAATGCATGTATTTTGGGGACGCCTAAGATATGTGCACGATCCATACTAAGTGATACGTTGAATCGAGTGAACCAGAGGAATGGAAAAGTGTTGAGGATTTTGAAATAGAATTTCAAAGAAAAGATTGAGGATAGTGCGAGCGTGGCTCGGATTGAGGAAACGCATAGGCGTAGTGTCTGCGAGAGTTCTTGAGTGTCGAGTAAAGTGATAAGTAAATAAGTAAGTACTCAGTTAGTTTCGAGGATGAAACTTTTTCTGAGTGGTGTATGATGTAGTGCCCCGTCCCGCTCAGTCAATCGGAGGAATCGAAACGCTGACGGCGTTCGGACTTAGCCTTGCAACGGCTACTCGGAGACATCGTTCGGTCGAGGCGACCGCTCGCTCAGGTGGGGTAGTTTCGGTGAACTTGCCTCATCTTTGCCTTCACATAATAAATCGTGTTTTCAACTTGCAGAAGTAGGCTTAATAATAAAAGAGATGAATCCACATAGCTAAGGGAATAATTCCGACGGGTCAAAATGAGTTAGAACATAGAAAAACGTCCCACAGTCGGCTTAGAGTTGGTGCACGACGTGCTTTGAAAATGACACTCGGTCCTTCGTCCCGTGGCTTGGGAGAAGGAAAGTTGGTCTTCGACACAAAGTTATGAAATAGCCTAAGTTATAGGCGTCGCCTGCGTGAATGCTTGTTAAAGCATGCATGGTCCCGTCGAATTGTCCCGACTTGAGTTGGCCTAAGTCATAGGCATTGCCCGCGTAAATGCTCGACAAAGCATGTACGTTTCCATAATGCAAGGCTTGGCATAGCCTTTGCTCATCCCTTGAGTCAAGTTATAGGCTCGATTAAGTTAGGCAAAGTTACGTCGACCGACCTAAGTCATTTCTAAGTGCTGTCCCGCTCTTTCTGCGGTTGTCAAGTTAAATAGTCCCACGATCCCAAGACCCGTCATATGAAGTATGACTTGGGCGATAGCGTCGCGTAGATCGGAAGTCGGTTTGAGACACGATGGCACAGTCCTAGAGTTTTAAGGTACGGACCACAGTTGATTCATTGAGTTTGGAAAGTGTTATGAATAATTGTTCTTGAGTTGAGTAAAATGATAGGGCAAGAAAGAAGAATGCTCGCGACTACGGATCGTCGAGGCAAAGATCTCAGAGGTGAGACGTATTGAACTTGGCCCTGAAAGAGATGATAACACTAGAGGTGGAATGATTGTGTGAGACGTCAGTTGAGTCGAGTCTTGCATGGTCATGGACAACTTGTCGACAAGGTAGAGTTTCCTCGAACAGTAGCCCGACGGAAGGGGACCGGTTCTTGAGAAGCATCATTAGCACGTGCTGGATGACCGCACAAGTTAGCGCAGAGGCTTACCAGCGGGGCTAGCTACCCACCTGGCAAAGGCGGCCGCCTAACAAGCTGAAGGAGTCCAGGATGGCTCTGGGAGTCAGTGACCAAGTTCATATAGATGTCGACAAATAGTGGCTAACCACGTGTATGCCTTTGGATTGAGTTGAGTTGAAGGTGTGTACCATTAGAACACAAAGTTTGGGCCTAAGATTGGGTTTCAACATAGGCGTCGTGCTTCGGCACGAGATGTGGCGTCAAGTCTTGAGTTGTCGGCATATAAGTTGCTTAAGTTGGTTGAGTTGTTTGAGTTTAAGTCGGGAAACCGCCGCAAGGCAAAGTTGGTTGAGTGACACTAACATTCACAAGTCTTGATTGGGTCAGTTGGTGGTCAAAGTAGCAAGGGCCGCGAGGCGGCGATATGGTTAAGTCCCACTGAATTGCGAGGCATGGCCTCAAGATGGATTTGTAAGCACGGTCACACGAAAATGGAGCTTTATCGCGTAGTTACGTCTCTGATTTTGGCCGTAAGGCAAACACGACTTGATAGGTTAACGTTGTTGAGTTAACATTGATGTTGCGAGCACGGTATGGTCTAAAGACACAAATAGGCAAGGCGTCGGTCATAAAACTTATCCTAAGGCAAGAGTAGAAAGACAATAGAAAAAGGGGACTATGTTGCACAAAGTAAAGTAAATGTGTTGGTTTTGTATAGGTGGGCGAGGAGCTCATTCCACCAGTACAGTTGAGTACTGACACCCACATAGTTTACATGTGCAGGCACAGGTAGAAGCTCGTGGCGCGGAGCTCGCTTGGATGCGTCGAGGCACGGAGTTCCTTGGCAATTTGAAGCGTGCGACCGCATGGAGTCAGACTTATATGGGACATAATGTATGGACATCGCCTTCCGAAGCTTCCGCTGGATCGACAAATGTATTAAGAAGTAGTAGCTCTGGCATAGTGGACCACGCCAGTCATTTATTAAAAAGGAAAAAACAGAGACAATCTTCCCAACCCACTCAAGAGTTGTCTTTGTATTTAAGTTCTTATGAAGAAGATGAATCTTCAAATCACTTCACCATTTTAGAATGGTGGAAAAAACACGACAAAAGTTTTCCTATACTTTCTACAATTGCACGTGATCTACTAATGGTCTTGGTGTCCACAGTAGCATCGGAGTCTTGTTTTAGTGCAGGATCAATGATGTTGAGCCTAAAGAGGAGCCTGTTGAAGCCGGATATCTTGAAAGCTTGTGTTTGCGTTCAAGATTAGATTTTAGCAGAAAAAGAACCCAAAACAAGAGGGATGAATCTTATGACATCAATGAGCTGGACCTCAGATCGCTTGGATTGGGTGAAGCTTTTGCAATCGAGGAGGAGGAGCAAGAAGAATGACTCAAGTCTAAGGTATGACCCTCCAAAAAAAATATTCAAACTTTCAAACTTCAAAACTTAAAACTTAAAACTTCCAAAAAAGAACTTTAAAACTTTAAACTTAAAACTTCCAAAAAAGAACTTTAAACTTTAAACTTTTAAAACATGTAAAATTTAAAAACTTTAAAAAATTTAAACTTTTAAAAACTTTAAAAAAATTACTTTAAAACTTTATAACTTTAAACTTTAGAAAAACTTTAAAGCTTTAAACTTTTAAAAAAAAAACTTTAAAACTTAAAATTTAACTTTAAAACTTAACATATAACTTTAAAAGTAAAACTTAAAAAAAAAAAAAAACTTAAAAACTTTAAAAATTTAAAACACGCAAACTTGAAAACAAATTTTTTTAACTCTGCCTATGACAAGCAAAGCTTGTCTTGCCGGTCCCAAGCCCGGATAAAAGAGGAGGAAAAAATAAAACAAAATTTAACTAAATTTTTTTTAAAAAGATTAAAATAAAATAAATTAAAAGAATATAAAAGTTAAAAGAAAATGTCAAAATCCAAAAAAAAAGAAAAAAATTAGAAAAAAATCAACAAAAACCAGACCGGCCCGCTGGACCGGCCTGAACCCGGCCCGCCCAAGCCCGCCCACGAACCGGCCCGGCCCAGCCCTACCCAGACCGGGTCACTGGGCCGGGCTGGGTCTGCTCCATGCAAATCGGGCCGGGCCAGGCCCGGCCCGCTACTTAAACCGGTCCGGGCTAGGCCCGAACCAAGTCCGGTTGGGCCGGGTTGGATTGGCTGCGGGCCGGTCCGGTTTGTCCCGAATCACACCTTGAGGAAGGAAAAACCGCATGGATTCATAGGTGAAGGAAGGAAAGCTTCGTGTCATAGCCATAGGTGGCAGGTTGTAGGAAAGGAAAGAAAGCTTGATCTTGTCATAGCCATAGGTGACAGGTCCATCATGGATTCATAGGTGACAGGTCCATAGGACCATAGCCTAGCTAGCTGTAGCTGGTACTTGTAGTTGAGGGAAAGAAAAACCACATGCTAGTTGCTACTAAGAGCATCTCCAACCCTATTGTGAGTTTGAAAAAAAATGGTTGCCACATAGAAATTGTCACGACCCGCACCATGTTTAGGGGCACAAAAACGTGGGTACGTCCAACCTACGCCGCAGTGTCGGCAGTAGAACGCTGTATAGGTCATCTATAATATCTAACATCTGACAACAAGATATATAAATCTGTCATCTCCGCACGGAGGTATAATATAACATGTCAACTCTATATCTCAATCACAAGTCTAGGAAAGATAGAGCACGATATGGAATCAGATAAAAATGAAGAACTGAATATATAAGTAAGTCATCACAACACACATATAGATATCCAACACAAATAAATATAAGTCCTGAATATAACTAAGTCTCAATTAACAATCGGAACAATCCGATACAAATAGAGAGCTATGAATACTAGACTAAACTAGGTACCCTCTACTGAGCTAGATGCTCCTCATGCTCCTGAATGTCACCCTCATATGCCCCATAGAAGGTAGGGAAGTCACCATCATCTGTAATATTTTCAACAGGTCCAGTCAGGACAGGAACGAGCACAATACATCTCACGCAGTTCATATCATGTTAGAAAATATAAAGCATACAAAAGAGTAAGATGCATGGACTGTAAAAAAATATATATGAAAACGAGAGAGATTTGACAACTGGAAATATCTATATACATGATAAGTAAGAACTGTAAATAACCTGTGATTTAGAGCATGCGATGCTTATATAGACGGGTTAGGACAATACAAGGGTAACTCCATTATACGTGTGTCACGACCCGCACCCTGTTTAGGGGCACGAGAACGTGGGTACGTTCAGCCTACGCCGCAGTGTCGGCGGTAGAATGCTGTATAGGTCATCTATAACATCTAACATCTAACAACAAGATATATAAACCTGTCATCTCCGTACGGAGGTATAATATAACATCTCAACTCTATATCTCAATCACAAGTCTAGGAAAGATAGAGCACGATATGGAATCAAATAAAAGAAAGAAATTGAATATAAATAGAGTTATCACACCATACAAAATAGATGTTCAACACGAATAAATACAAGTCCTGAATATAACTAAGTCTCAACTAACAATCGGAACAATTCGATACAAACATAAAGCTATAAATACTAGACTAAACTAGGCACCCTATACTGAGCTAGATACTCCTCGGGCTCCTGAATGTCACCCTCATGTGCCCTATAGAAAGTAGAGTAGTTCCCATCATCATATGTAATATTTTCAACAGGTCTAGTCAGGACAGGAGCGAGCACAATACATCTCATACAGTTCATAACATGTTAGGAAATACAAAGCATGCAAAAGAGTAAGATACATGAACTGTAAGAAGATGTACATGAAAACGAGAGATAATTTATAACTGAAAATGTATACATGATAAGTAAAACTACAAGTACTAGTGATTTAGAGCACAATATGGTTATGTAAACAAGTTAGGTTTATACAATAAAATGGTAACTCCATCATACGTGAGTGTATAATGGACATATACAATAGTTTATACAATATTTGTACAATGGTATTTGATTACATAACCATTTCCTACTCATCCTCCCCAATCAATACACAAGGATCCAATCCAGTTACGTTACCTTGTACAATAGTTTCTCCATGAAGCTCATGTGATCATGAGAGTACAAGATGCACAATGAGTATACATGAATAGGGGTGTACAATAAATACAATATGTTCGTGAAACGCATATCATAATATGTATCTGCTGAACACAATGGGGATAACATCGCAAGAGAAGATCCATATAGTACCAATCCGTGATAACAATCGTGCCAGTATCAAGTAAAGTAATCTAGAGCAAGAATATAAGTCCTGACAAGTATAAAACGATTAGAGAATATACTCGCCTGTCACCATGTATGACTGATATGAATAGATGTCCGAACTGGTGTCACAGAGTCCTATTTAGAGTAAAAATAGGTTATAAAGTACTCAATTTGTAATAATGGAAATATGTAATACAAACTACATGATTCTAAGTCAGACTAGGTCAAAGTCAACTCTTGGTCAACTTTGGTCAACTGTCTAGGTCAAACTAGGTCAACTAAGTCAAAGAAGGTTAAATCAAATCAAACTAGGTCAAACTGGGTCAAAGGTTGACTTACAGTTGACTTTTGGTCAACTGGTCAACTCTTGGTCCACTAAGTCAAGCCTTGGTCAACTAAGAGTCAAATTATAGTCTACAAGTCTAAATAGGCCTAGTGTGTCTATTTCTAGGTCAAGTCCACTCATAATCCACTCTGGGTCAAACCTTGGATAATGGTCAACTAGTCTAATCTAGGCTATGTCAACTCTTAGGCCTAACCAAGCCTAAAACCAGTATCACCCAAGGCATATAGATATAATATATATATACATCTCAATTTCCATTCAAATTACTAACCCATATCCTAATCACACTAACTAACACATTCACATTAGGATACTAACATCCTAACTTAGATGCTAACATGCTCTCTAACACTTGATGCCTACATTAACTAACCTCACTAACCCATACTCTCTCAAACTAACTAATCCACTAACCCATGGGCTATTTGCCACACAGACACTAAAACACTTTTGACACACACACTCACTCATGTATGGCTAAAACATAAGCACAACTGTCCTTATCCCAATCTCCCCTTTCCCTCTTCTCTCATTCTCTGAACAACACATACAGGGAACTGATCCCATAAAAATAGAAAAACTAAGGTCCCTTACAGTAGCCCAAGCCAAGCCATGCATTGGCCTAAATCCCTATATCCCCTGTTACTAGATCAGAACTGGCCAAGGCAAGAGCTAATGCTCTGTTGCTAAGTAAGATTGCCAGGTGAGCCTGCAGTAGTTGCTTAAGCCTGACAGTGGCCAGATGGCCTGGACATCCCTGTTTAGGAACCTACACCCTCTCGAACCCATTAATCCTAGCCAATACAGTAACACACTAAGCTAAGGATCTGACACACAGTGTCTAACTGACACTCTACACTACTCACCTAGGTAACATTCTTAGCAACATACTATGACTCTCCCACAACAATTTCCTTAAACCCCATCCTTAATCCCTGTATACAATATATACAAACTAACAATCAATTTGTAAACAAACTCAAAACCAAATTAAAAATCAAACCATGAAACCAAATCTCAGTTTGTAAGTTTTTCCCAATCTCAGGTTTTACAGTTTAAAAATAATCTCAGGTTACATATCATTCAATCTCAGGTTTGCATTATCATCCACATTTCAGTTTTCTAATAAACCAATCTCAGTTATGAACAAAACTCGAATCGACACATGTCCTAGTTACTATCCAGCATGTATGTAAGGTATCTACATATTTAAACACAATAATTATTTAATTTAAATCAGAAAAACCCAATTATCCTTACACAGTATTAGTGAAACTTCACAGTTTCAGGAAATTCGAGAATCCCCAAAAATGAAACCAAATCCTTTAAAAACCCATAAACAGGTGCACAGTGGTGTTCTCTATATGTTGACGTGTCAGGGGGTTAACTTCGTGTCCAAAAATTAGACACGAATGTGTCCATACGAGAACAAACATGCACAGACACGACTGCTCTGCACAGTCTCGTGCGAGCGTGTCACCGAGTCGTGCGCATGACACACGACACGTGACAGTCGTACTCGTGTCTAGGGGTAGAGGGGGACTAGGAGTACGTGTACATGTGTCTGTATCGTATCCAAGTGAGTCGTGTCAGGAGTTATACGTGTGTATCAGATGAGGAAATTTCTGTGCGTGTGTGTGTGTGTGCGTGACAGTACAGGATTCGTGCGAGATCGAGAACTCCCTCGATACTCAATCATTTCACCTGAAATTTTGTGGGTGGCCTGACAGTCATGGCCCAACGAGCACACCAAATTTGGTGTGTCGAAGTGTCGTGTACAGTGATATAGGGGACCCGAGCAGCAGGACACTGCACGACAGTGTCGTGCTGAGTTCCCGTGTCCAATATCAGTATCCAAAACACCCTAAAATCAACTCAGTCGACTTGATATGTAATATACACCTAATTAGCTACACAATGATGTAATTAGTTTTGAAAAATACTAAAATAAAGTCCTATGTGGCATTTCATCGAACACCCATTTAAAATCACCGATACGTGTTCGATACAGACACAAAATGGACACAAATTCCTGCCAAACTTGGGCTACACCTAGGAGAACCCTAAATAGATGCATTTATGGAAAGAAATTGGGAATTTAATGGTGTTTGATAGGTTTTACCTATTGAGGGTGAAACCTCAATGAATAGGCTTTGAAATGAGAGCTCTTCTCCTACTTGCAATGATCCCAAGCCGTAGAATCCTTGCTAGCTGCCTACTGTTGGTATTCTCTACTGTTGGGGATGATGATGCAATTGATTTGACTCAATTTGGACTCAATTTAGATTAAATGAGAGAAGTTTAGGGAAGAACAAATTAGGGTTCTTTCTAGGTTTTTTAAAAAGAGGCAAGAACAACATAGGAGCATACTTATAGGAGGGGGGTGGCTTGTATGGCTGGCCACAAATGAATTAGGGTTAGATTTTAGATGTAGATGAGTGGGTAGGGTTTGTCCAACCAATTCTAAGCCTTCCTATTGGTTCAATTAGTCATAAGACTTTCTTTTTCACAAATATCCTAAGGGGTAAATATTCTACTTAGAAATATCTAGATATTTGTCATTACTAGGTTATCCTAATCAAGAGTCTAGGCTCAAGACTAATCAAGATCAGACTAAGATTCTAGGTTAAGGCTTAACTAAAGATTAACATAATATTTAATTAATGCAAATTATAATTTTACCAAATTGTCAAAATGACCAACCTAACCAGTCCATCGGTTAGGGGACCAGCACCTATGCAGCAGCAGCAGTACCCGAGGCCCTTATTGCCTCAGGCCCAGGCATTTTATCAGCAGAACCAGCAGCAATACACCTAAGCCCAAGTGCAGAGCAGGCAGAGAGGTTTCCAGCAGAGGGGACCCGCAGCTAGAGGACAAGGTCAGGCCATGATGATGGCTATGGAAGAAGAAGTTGTACCAGGTGAGGTAGTGGCAGGTACTATTCTCGTCGACTCCTCTCTAACATTGGTATTATTTGATTCTGGTGTATCGCATTCATTCATGTCTGTACGATTCGCGACACGGATAGGATTGGAGCCAGAGTCATTATCAATAAGGCTCAATATACTTACTGGTAATGGTCTTGTGGGAGTAGATCGAGTATTTTCCTCGAGTCGGATCATAGTTAGCGGTAGAGAGTTCCCCGCTAGATTTATAGAATTTCCTATGGCAGACTATGATTAGTCCTAGGCATGGATTGGTTGAGGAAACAGTATGCTAGGATAGATTGCCATGTTGGCAGGGTTGTCTTTAGTATTCCAGGCGAGCCAAAGTTTTCATTTTCTAGAGGTACGATGGAGCCATCTTCTCCAGCATTGCGGATGGCAGTAGCAGCAGTACAGTTACCCAGGATAGTTGAAGAGTTTTCAGATGTCTTCCTAGAGGAACTTCCAGGAATACTGCCAGAGCGGAAGATCGAGTTCACTATAGACTTGATCCCCGGGACAGCACCAGTATCAGAGCGAGTCTACAGGATGGTGCCTTCAGAGTTAAAGATTTTGTACAAGATGATTGAAGAACTCAGGACCAAGGGATTCATCCGTGCAAGTGGATCGCCTTGGGGAGCCCCGATGCTTCTTGTAAAAAAGAAGGATGGTACGTCCAGGTTATGTGTAGATTATCGTATCTTGAACTCAGTAACAATCAAGAACAAATACCCTCTTCCGAGGATAGATGACTTGTTTGATCAACTCAAAGGGGCTTCAGTATTTTCGAAGATAGACTTGCGGTCAGGATACCACCAGATCAGAGTCAGAGAACAGGACATCCCGAAGACAGCTTTTTGATCTGGGTATGGACATTGGGAGTTCCTTGTTATGCCCTTTGGAGCGACCAACGCGCCAGCCGTATTCATGGACCTCATGAATCGCATTTTCATGCCTTACTTGGATCAGTTCGTGATCGTATTCCTAGATGATATCCTGGTCTACAGCAAGAGCGAAACAGAGCATGAGCAGCATCTCAGAGTCATCCTTTAGATGCTTAGAGAGCATCAGTTGTACGCCAAGTTTAGCAAATACGAGTTCTGGCTCGATCGCATTTCGTACTTGGGTCACATCATTACTCGAGGAGGAGTGGAAGTGGATCCCCAGAAGATTGTGGCTATCGAGTCATGGCCAGTACCTAGCTCAGTGGCAGAGGTTCGCAGCTTTCTTGGATTGGCCGGCTACTACCGGCGATTCGTTTCAGATTTTGCAAGGATTTCAGCGCCAATGACCCAGTTGACCCACAAGGATGTGCAGTTTGCTTGGACAGCAGAGTGTCAGGAATCATTTAAGAAGTTAAAGCAAGGTTTGATAACGGCTCCCATTCTCACACTTCCAGATGGGACCGGAGGATTCACAGTTTATTGCGACGCTTCAGGCAGAGGATTGGGGTGTGTCTTGATGCAGCATGGGAAGGTAATATCTTATGCATCACGTCAACTTCGTGATCATGAGAAGAATTACCCAACCCATGACTTGGAATTGGCAGCAGTAGTGTTTGTACTCAAGTTGTGGCGGCACTACTTGTATGGAGATAGAGTGGAGATATTTACTGATCACTAGAGCCTGAAGTATGTTTTCACCCAGAAGGACCTTAATATGCGGCAGAGGAGATGGCTTGAGCTACTGGTGGACTACGATGTGGATTTGCAGTATCACCCAGGGAAGGCCAACGTTGTAGCAGATGTATTGAGCAGGAGGGCCGGAGTTTATTTTCTAACGACGCAACCAGAGTTATTGACAGATTTTTAGAAGATGGAAATTGAGGTGGTTCTTCCTACCAGTGTGGCATTGATGGCCAGTCTACAGGTTCAGTCCAGCATAGTGGAGAGAATCCGGATGGCACAATCTACAGATTCCAAGATTCAGCGGCTCAGAGCAGAGTGTGAGGCAGGAAGAAGGCCAGAGTTGTGCATTCATGAAGATGGTACACTTCGACATGGCACTCGTCTTTGTGTACCCAGTGGAGATATCAGACAAGAGGTCATGGCAGAAGCTCACAGTTCACAGTATTCTATTCATCCCGGTGGCACGAAGATGTACCGTGATATTCGTCAACATTTCTGGTAGAATGGCATGAAGAGGGAGATAGCTCGGTTTGTCTCTCGGTGTTTGGTTTGCCAGCAGGTTAAAGCTGAACATCAGAGGCCCGCTGGACTTCTTCAGCCCTTGCCGATTCCAGAATGGAAGTGGGAGCATGTGACCATGGATTTTGTGACTGGATTGCCTAGATCCCCAGCTGGTCGAGATGCTATTTGGGTTATAGTTGACCGGCTCACGAAGGTGGCTCATTTTCTTCCATTCAGAGTTGGACAGTCTACAGCTCAGCTAGCAGAGATGTACCTCAGACAGATTGTCAGGCTTCATGGGTTGTCGGTCAGTATTATCTCGGACAGGGATTCAAGATTCATGTCACACTTTTGGCGTAGCCTGCAAGAGAGTTTGGGGACTCGTCTCCAGTTCAACTCAGCATATCATCCGCAGACAGATGGCCAGTCAGAGCGCACAATCCAGACTCTTGAAGACATGTTGAGATCTTGTACCCTTGACTTCGGTGGGTCGTGGGAAGATCACCTGCACCTGGTGGAGTTTTCGTACAACAATAGCTTCCAGGCCAGCATCCAGATGGCACCGTTCGAGGCTCTGTACGGTAGGAAGTACAGATCCCCGCTAGCGTGGGATGATGTTAGAGAGGGACAGATGCTCGGTCCAGAAATGATTGCCCAGACAGTTGAAGTAGTCAGAAAAGTCAGGGATCATCTTCGAATTGCCCAAGATCGCCAGCGACATTGGGCCGATGCTCATCGGCGTCCCCTAGAGTTTGCTATCGGTGACCATGTATTCCTTAGGATCTCGTCTAACTGCGGCATCATTCGCTTTGGCGTGCGGAGAAAGCTTAGTCCTAGGTATATAGGGGCGTTCGATATCTTGGAGAGAGTAGGAGATGTATCCTATCGTCTTGCCCTTCCGCCGTCGCTGAGTGAGGTGTATGATGTATTCCATGTGTCCCAATTACGACGGTATATCCCAGACCCGAGCCATATCCTGGACCATTCGGAATTGGTTGTTGGTACCAATCTTTCGTATGAGGAGAGGCTCGTGTCTATATTGGACCGGAGAGAGAAGATACTCAAGAACAAGACTATTAGTTTAGTCCGTGTTGCTTGGGGTCATCACTCTCTAGGTGAGTCAACGTGGGAGCGTGAGGACGACATCCGATCGCGATATCCCTACTTGTTTGACTCGTAAGGTATAATGTCTTCCTTATGCCTTATGCTTTCCATCCCTTGCTTGCATGTATGATTGCTTGATTGCTTGCTTAGTATTGCTTGTCGTGGCAATCTCTAGCTCCTTGATTAAATTCCGAGGACGGAATTCTTTTAAGGTGGGTAGAGTTATCACCCCTGTTTCCCGTATTTCGTATTAATACTCGTAGTTGGATTTTGGCTAGTATTTTTATTTTCTGGACTTGTGGAATTTTGGGTTTTTTCGTGAAACGGGTTTGGCATGGCTTAGTTTTATTTTGTGGAGTAGGATGGGTTTGGTTTGGTTTAGCATGTATTGGACCACCTTAGCCTATGCACCACCCTCAACACAACACAACCATCCTCATTAAAACCCTACCAACCTTTTCTCTCTCCTCTTTACTCTTTCATTTACTTCTCCATCTTCTTCTTCCTTCCTCTACACAACACCCACATCATAGGCAAGTGCACCTTGCCACCACATGAGAACCCCTTTTTATTTGTCCATAGCTAGATTAGGCCATGGTGATCAACATTAGAACTTGGCATATTGTGATTTGGAGCTTCCATTTTTCTAGATCTAAGTTTTAACTATTTTCGGAAATTCTTGGTTTTGATCTATTAAACTTTAATTTTTGCTTGTTTTGATGCTTCCATGTGGAAGAGAATTCAATTTTATACAAGTTAGAACTTTGAAAATCTAGATTTGGTTTTGATTGGACCAAGATATGAAGATTGGAAGTTTTTGGTGTTCTTGGACTTGCTCTCGGCCTGGAGTAGCAGAACTCTCGGCCTGCGCTCTTTAGCGCAAGGCCGATTGCGTAGCTCACCCTTTGGTGAACCGCACATCCCCCTCCTCAGCCAGCGCTTCTTAGCGCATGGGCTGACTTGCGCTCGGCCCCTTGGACTGGGCCGCGCATCCTTTCTTAGCGTACTGGACCTGCGCCATCTAAGCCTGCGCACTTCGCCCCCTGCGCCATTTATCCCCTGCGCCAACCATCCCTGCGCCTTCTATCCCCTGCGCCAACCATCCCTGCGCCATCTATCCCCCTGCGCACTTGACACCCTACGCAACCTAACCCTCTGATCTCCTGCGCCATCCACCCCTGCGCAACCCACTTGCCCATGATGATTTGGTTTTATTTCTTGGACTTGGCTTCTCTTTTGTGGATTAGGTTTAGAGATCTTGTTCCACACAGCACGACTATCTTGACCCAACCCGACCTGACACGATTTTCAGTATTTACTATGACTAGTATGCTTTTTCGTGATTTCTGCGATTTATGATCCTAGTACTTTCTGATCTTCTTGATAGTGATCCGATAGGGTGCACTCTTGACTTGTAACCTGATAACTTGATAGTGGCCCGTGGCGGCGCACTCTTGACTTGTAACTTGACTTGTAACCTGACTTGACTTGATGCCGTTACGATGGCTAACTTGACTCTTGTAACTTGCTCTGACACCGTAGGTGTTCCTGCTTGCTTGTTTGTGCAATCCACCTGTCTTGTCTTGCATCATGTCTAGGACGTGACTCCCTGGTTCCCACAGTCAGGGATTCGCACTAAATATAGATTAGGCTAATGACTAGATCAAACTATAGTTCATGAAGAATTTCCAGTCATAGGCAATCTCGTTATCTGGGCGCTTTAATTGGACTTGTAGCTTGCCGACGAGTAGAGCACATTTCCAGCACACTGTCATGTGTTGCACCCTCTAAGTCACCTAAGGGTGTATCGTCTCCTGGGCGATGTACCCAACCATACTCTCAACCCGCAGAAGGATAATTGGATAGTCTGCAGGGCTTGGGACTGGAAATTTCTCAATTGCATCTTGTTAGTAATTAGGCTTGTGATAACCCTAGTTAGTTAAGTAGTAAGCCGTAGTATTTGTTTGGCCGCTTGTGAATGGATGGTGTCCAGCATTGTCTAAGTCTCGTCTAGTCCCCAGTACCTGGTCCTCCTGAACATGATTGTTTTACTTACCTTTAACAATAAATGGTAGAGACAAGGTGCTATTCAGGCGAAGGATTACAACCCCGGTCCTTGTTTGGTTTACGGGTTGTAATCTGGCTCCCGGAGTAGTCTCATGTCCCTAGTCGTTTATTGTCCTGCTGTACTTTTAATTACTTGTACCTTTCTTCCATTTTTCTTATATTCTGATATGCTGGTTTTGTTCTTATTTCATGGCCTCCCTTGTGGCACTTGCTCTTTCTGGGGTTTGACCCAGCTGGTTTTGTGTGGCCAAATTTTGGAGCAGCTCCCGAGGATCTACCGAACCTCCAGCCCGATGGTGGCGACTAGAAGGAACCCGGGCTACGAGTGGGTTTTCTATTTTGTTTCGCTCACTCTACTATAAATTTATTCTTTTGAGGCGTTTAGCCGACGAGCACCTGTTAGCTCGATGCATATTTACTTACTGTCTGCCTACGGGCTGTAAACATGATTAACAAATCCTAGGGTTGATCATGTATGACTAAACTCTTGTTAGTCCTCGCATTTTGTACGACTAGCTTCATGATCAACTGAATATGTAATATTTGGGACGCCTTTTATTGTATATTTGGTGGTCAAACATCTTGTAACTATATTACTTGCTTGAGATTGAGACAATAGGCCCGACCTTAAGAGACCATTGGCTTGTAGTAAACCCTCATATCTAGACAGCCGTGACCGTATAGTGAGGTGGTTTCCATTTCAATATACGTAGCTGGCTATGCTCGCCCCCGCTCTCCAGTATTCTGGTTCTGGGGCGTGACATACCCCGCTGTAGGCTCTTCAATAGCACTTGACAATTATTTAACTTCTTTCCATATCGTGTCCCCGGACCATCGTGGCGGTGGACTGGACTTCTCTACCACGCCAGCACGAAAAGCATTCCTGTTCCTCCGGTACGGATGATCCTTTGGCAGGAACTGTCGATGACAATCAAAGAAGCACGGTTTTCCTCCGTGTTTCAAACGGAAAGCCTTAGTGCGATCCATGCAATACGGACATGTGAGACGACCATGGGTGCTCCAACCCGATAACATTCCATAGGCCAGGAAATCATTGATGGTCCACATTAGTGCGGCCCTCATCTGAAAGTTCTGCTTTCTGGAAACATCATATGTGGTTGCACCTACTTCCCACAACTGATTCAGCTCATCTACCAAGGGCTGTAAATACACATCGATGTTCCTCTTCGAGTTCTTCGGACCTGGAATAATAACAGTTAGGAACATGTAAGGAGTCTTCATACACATCCAAGGCGACAAGTTGTACGGAGTAACAATGACTGGCCAACAAGAATATTGTGAGCCCGAAAGTCCAAATGTGGTAAAACCGTCGGAGGAAAGCCCCAATCTAACATTACGCGGCTCCGAAGCAAAATCGGGATACACTCGATCAAAGTGCTTCCATGCTTCCCCGTCGGATGGATGATCCAGTACTCCATCTATTTGTTCCCGCTTGTGCCAACTCATTTTATCAGCTGTCTTCTTTGCCATAAACAACCTCTGCAACCGCGGCGTCAAAGGCAAATAGTGCATCGAATCTGTTGGCTTGCGTGCACCAGAAGTCCTTGTTGTACTAGTTGACTTGAAGCGATCGGCACCACAAAATCTGCAGGCGTCTTCATCCTTGTCGTCCTTATAGTACAACATGCATCCGTTGCGACATGCATCAATTTTTTCATACCCCATCCAGAGCGATCTCACCATTCTCTTGGATCGGTAGAAGTCTTTAGGTAACTTGCCACCCTCCGGCAATATATCTTTAATTAACTCCAGGATTCGGTTGTAGCATTCTTGAGACATGTTAAAATCTGATTTTATGCTCAACAATCTTGTAATCACCTCCAACGGTGAATGGTCATCACAACCAGGATATAAAGGAGTCCTTGCATTCTCCAGCAACTCCATGAACTTTACAGCATTGGCATTCGGTGCCTCCTCAGCTGCATATTGATTGTTCGGATCGAAACTAGGCCCCGCAGCATCGAAAACCATGTTCGTCCACCCTTGGTCGTAATCAGTATGCTCGTAGACATCTACATAAGGCTCCACATAAGGCTCCGGCTCGGAGGCTAAAGGCACAAGTTCTCCGTGTGCGGTCCACTGATAATAATTTGGCATGAAACCCCTCGAATACAAATGATATCTCACATCCACTTCCGAATGATATTTCAAGTTGCGACATCTCATACATGGACACTTAATTTTTGTACGGTCCATGTACTGAGGGAGCGCCTTGGCAAACTGCAGGAACTGTTGCACACCCTATATAAATTTATCCCGCACACCGCACATGTCATCAGGATGACGATTGTACATCCACAAACGGTTCCGCAGATAGTAATTCATATCCATTTTAAGATAATTCTGCAAAGATTGACATATATAATAATTCATCAGGATGACGATTGTATATCCACAAACGGTTCTGCAGATAGTAATTCATATCCATTTTAAGATAATTACTGCAGAAAGTGAAGACCGATATGAACTGACGCACGAAAGTGATGATTGTACGACCACAAGTTTTATGTTCTTCAACGATATATTTCACATGCATAATTGCCAAGTGTGGGAACGAATGACTCAGAACACAATCCAAAATTTATTCTAGCATACATTAGTTTGAATCATCTATGTTCTGTACATATGGTGTAGTATATGTTCTTATCGAATCTAGTATCTGAAGGATGTAACAGAATCAAGATGAACCCACATAATGTAATACTAAGACAATATCTACTACTAAAAGATGTAGTGATAGGTTGTCGTATCATCATTGCCGAGGGATGGGGGTCGAAGGACAGTCAACTTTATCTACGGCTACATAGTTTTTGCCTCGCCAGTCGAATGGCTGCAGGGACTATGTCCTGATCACGATGTCGTACCATAGATTAATGCAAATTCCTTATAGCAAATGTCATACATAGATTTCTGTCTCGCCAGTCGAATGGCAGATAATTATACAAATCAAACTAGTCTTAAATACTGGTACCAACTGCCTGAACATGACAGTCCCTAATTTATACTGGATTTATCCTACCTCTGAGTTTCACACATATTAAAAAGGAAGGCATTTACTGTTAACAAGATAACCTGTCATGAATTGAACAACATGCAGACTTAGATTTAGGATTTAAAATATGGTATTCAGGTCAACTTAATTTAGTCAAAGGGTACTGAACAGAAAGTCTAATTAAAACTTTCAACTAAGCAGGCAGCCTGGACTGCTGTTCAGAACTTGGCAGGCAAAATCCCATACCATCTGATGACAAACCTATACACACCCATGCCCAAACCATTTGTTTCAGTAGGTAAAACATTCCAGGTTACTCAAGTAACCTGTCATACAACATTTAGTGTCAACTGCATTCCTTGTTAATTGTAACATGCATACTATCATATCCCAACTCTGCTAAAACCTGACCAACATACCCTACACTAATCATTCCATATTTCAGTAATGTCAGTGAGCTAAATCATACTCAACTGTCGAGAATACTTAGGAGAAAACTCATTCACAGGATTAGTATCCATCCTTCGTGACATAGCTGAAATTTTATAGGGCTCGATAATAATTATTAGTCAATTTATTCATCATTTCAAAACCCTGAAAATGCCCAAAAAACTCCCAGTATCAGTAAATAGGGCTCGAACCCTAAATTAGAATTCGAATCCAAGCAAAACATCAAATTAACAGTTGATATGCCCAAAAAACTCCCAGTATCAGTATATAGGTGTTGTTGACACAAAGTCACAGTCAACCAAATATTGACTACATTGACTAAATAATATCTGTATAAATTCAATACGACACACGACGTCTGCTTTCAGTTCGGGACAAACGACAGCTCAGTTTCCGACTCTCAGTATATTTTCGAGTCTGTACTTTTTTATTTCATTGAGTCTAGAAGTATGTACTCTGAGTTATGCTGAGCTCTTGGAACTTAGTCTACAAGCCTACCCAAAATCCCAAGCTCCACCAAAACAAAATTGCCCACAAGTCCCACTTAGAATCACTCTGTGCTCTGGAGACAGAGTTCGGGCCGAACTCTGCCTCCACACAGAGTTCGGGCCGAACTCTGTCCCCTAGAAATCAGGAACCCTAATTTTAGGGTTAGCTGGTTGCTAGCTGTCCAACGGCCAAATTTTTTGAATTCTCCTACCCGAATTCTGGCCGAATTCTGCCTCAAAAATCAGTATAAATAGGGCATGAATTCTCTCATTTTGAATCACTCAATCTTCTCTTCTCTTTTCTCCTACAAGCTCTATAAGCCATACCCTTCCCATCTACTAGCCACAAGCCTCCTAAGTCTCGAGTGCTCAGCATCTCTCAGTTAGGATTCTTGTGCAAGAGTGAAGAAATCGCTTGGACAATTCCAAGCAATCGCCACTGCGATTCTCTGTAAGAAGTTGACGTGCTCTTCTGAAGTAAAGGCACGGGTTGTAAGCTACTATTTCACAAATAGTGGATTTAATCCTGAGCTAGAGTTCTCAGGCCTGGACTAGTCCTCCACGAGGGAAACCATGTTAAAATTGCTGTGTTTGCGTATGCTCTCTTATCTTTCATTTATATTCCGCATTTTACTCTGATTATTCATTGTTCGTGAAAGAGTAATTTTTTAATTGGTCATTATATATATATACTCTATTCACCCCCCCTCTAGAGTTGCCAAACTGTTCTTCAATTGGTATCAGAGCTCTGTTCTCTTTACAAGGACTAACATCCTAAGAGCTGATCCATGGCAACCACACAATCCTTGATTTCCAATCATGGTGAAGGTCAGTCCACTCATAGGCCTCCCCTATTTGATGGGACTAACTACACATATTAGAAAACAAGGATGAGCTTCTATCTTAAGTCTCTAGACTTTGACCTGTGGACTGTCGTCACTGACGGTTACAAAAAGCCTGCCAGGATAGTTGTCGATGGTGACCTCATTGAGAAACCACACGACAAATATTCTGTCGAGGAGAAGAAACAGGCAAGTCTAGATGCTAGGGCTATTAATGCTTTATTCTGTGCTATAGACAGGAACGAGTTTAACAGGGTCTCTACATGCACCACTGCTCATGAAGTATGGAGACTTTTGGAAGTGACGCATGAAGGAACCACTCAAGTCAAGGAATCTAAGATAAGCCGTCTCACTCAAGAGTACGAAGCCTTCAAGATGAAGCCAAATGAGACGATCACTCAAATGTTTACAAGATTCCTCGACATCATCAACCCGTTATCCTCGCTTGGTAAGCAGTACTCAAACCATGAGAAGATCCGCAAGCTACTCAGAGGGCTACCAAAGATTTGGAACCCTAAGGTGACAGCCATCATAGAAGGAAATGATCTCACAAGTATGTCTATGGAGACTTTGATGGGCAAGCTCATGACTCACGAGCTTGACCTCAAGGACTTCGAAGAGCCTGCTCCGAAGATCAGGGAGATCGCACTCAAAGTTCATCGACGAAAGATTGATCACGATGAGACTGAAGACGATATCTCAGATGATGAAGACCAAGCTCTCATGGTACGTAACTTCAAGAAATTCCTTCGCTTCAATCAAAGAAAGAAGGAACCACAAGAAGACGATGAAGAAGAACCAATCTGCTATGGTTGCAAAAAGACTGGACACGTCAGAAGAGACTGTCCGCTCTTAAAGAAAAGCAACCGGTATGAAAAGCCCTACAAGAAGAACTCATCAAAAAGGTATGCCAACACAAGCATTTGGCATGAAAGCGAAGCAAGTGACTCCGAGGAAGAAAAGAACTCTCCTCAAGACAAAGCAAATGTGTGCCTCATGGCAAATTCCACCAAGGTATCAAACGAAACTTTAGATGACTTCTCTTTTGATGAACTTGGCGATGCTTTCACCGATTTACTTGATGATCACAAAAAGGTTATCGGTAAATATAAACATGCCAAGGACAAAATCAAAAGTCTAGAAGATGAGATACAAAGAATTTTTTTACTTCTTGATAATGTTAGAAACACATCACCCACTAATGACACTGATGAAGTATCCAAGCTTAAATTAAGCTTACATGATGCTGAAGCACGTATTGAGCAACAAACTCAAGAAATCACTACTCTCAACACATTGCTTGCTGAAGAAAAGAGTAGACACAAGATTTCCATGACTAAGATTTATGGCTTAAATATTAAGGTTGATGAACTGTAAGCTGTTTCTAAAAGATTAGAAACCAAATTGGGTAAACAGGTTGTTCAACCTCAAACCCAATCACATGGGCACAACACCACTCATGCTAGTCAACCACGTCAATCTCATGCAGCACATAACCATGCATTTATATACACAAACTTTCACAAACCACGTGCACGTAAGAACAATTCTCACTCAGTACACACTCATCATGCACAAAGACACAATCAACATCACTCCACACATAAAAAGCACCATGCCATGCCATATAGACAAAATCATCATGCAATGCCATATAGACAAGATCCTCATATACCATATAGACAAAATCATCATGCCATGCCATCTAGACAATATCAGCATGTCACACATCATAGACAATACCATCATTCTATGCCTCATAGACACCATCAACATGCCACTTATTCCATGCATAATCATCTTCACCATGCTAACTCTTCACATCATGTCCATCCTCATCCTACTGCTTATAGATATCATTCTCATGCTCCTAGTATAAATAAGAATGCTATCTGTACTTATTGTGGATTACATGGACACATCTCACCACAGTGCAGAGTTAGAAGACTTGTAGATAAAAGGATATATGCTTGGTTCCCAAAGACTAACTTTTCAGGACCCTCAAGAATTCGGGTACCAAAGGTCACATCTACTCTTGATGTAGGTGGACCTTCTCTCCTCAACTGAAAGTAAGTGGATTCTCGATAGTGGATGCTCGCGACATATGACGGGAGACGCAAATCTTTTTGCATCACTATCGATGAAGAGAGAAGGATACGTATCCTTCGGTAACAATCTCAAAGGGCACATTATAGGTAACGGTATCATTGGTCATCCTCCTTCTCCTGTTATAAAGGATGTCTGCCTAGTGACCGAGTTAAAGCATAACCTGCTCAGCATTAGCCATCTTGCTGATCATGGATATGATATTAACTTTGGACAAAACTGTTGCTATATCTATGATAGGTCAACAGGAGACATTGCTTTTGAAGGGAAAAGAGAGGACAATATCTATATTTTTTATCTCTCTATAAATACTAACCATGCAGG
This sequence comes from Iris pallida, assembly GCA_029216955.1. Taxonomy (NCBI): domain Eukaryota; kingdom Viridiplantae; phylum Streptophyta; class Magnoliopsida; order Asparagales; family Iridaceae; genus Iris; species Iris pallida. Next base: position 14,659,892 of record JANAVB010031416.1, on the reverse strand, counting down.
TAGATGTTTATATGCCCACAAAGACGAACGACTACTTTGGCACCAGCGTCTCGGTCATGCCAACATGGATGCTATATCCAGGCTTTCTACCAAGAAGCTAGTGAGAGGATTGCCTGACATCACATTCAAAAAGGTCACGGTATGTGCCGAATGTGAACTAAACAAGGCAACTAAATCCTCATTTCATTCCATCAACTCTGTAAGTACTACTAGACCCTTGCAATTACTTCATATGGATTTATTTGGTCCTAGTAGAATAGCTAGCCTTGGTGGCAAACTTTATGCTTTTGTTATTGTTGATGATTTTTCGAGATTTACTTGGGTTTTCTTTCTCGCTAATAAGAGCGACGCTATCTCTGTTTTCAAAGTTTTTGTAAATAAAGTTCAAAACGAAAAAGGCTATATGATTACTCAAATCCGAAGTGATCATGGAGACGAATTCGTAAATTCAGTTTTTGAAAGTTTTTGTAATGCAAATGGTTTTGATCATGAATTTTCTTGTCCTAGAACTCCTCAACTAAATGGTGTTGTGGAGCGGAAGAATAGGACTCTTGGCGATATGGCTAGAGTCATGTTGAATAAATTCTCTTCCGAAATATTTTTGGGCAGAGGCTGTAAGTACAGCATGCCACATTTTGAATAGGGTGCTTATTCGTCCCATTTCGAAGAAAACACCCTATGAGCTTTGGTTTGGGAGAACCCCAAATGTTTCTTATTTTAGAGTTTTTGGCTGCAGATGTTTTATCCTTAACACCAAAGACAACTTAGGCAAATTTGATGCCAAAGCTGACGATGGTATCTTTCTTGGTTATGCCGCCAAGAGTAAGGGATATAGAGTTTTCAATAAACGCTCACTTATTATGGAAGAGTCAACAAATGTGACTTTTGATGAAGACAACAGTGCAGCAAGTACTCTTGATGATGACGTTGAGCCATCAACTTCTACTCCAATGAATACTTCAACCGAAACTAATTCTCTGGAGGGTTTGCCTAAGAAATTCTCTTTCAAACCTTCTCATCCAGAAAATTTAGTTATAGGAGAAGTTTCACGTGGAGTAACTACTAGATCATCACTAAGAGACTCCGTTGCTAGCACTGCCTTCATTTCACAAGTAGAGCCTAAAAACATTTCTGAAGCTTTTAATGATGAATTTTGGATTTCTGTTATGCAAGAAGAACTCAACCAATTCGAGAGAAGCCAAGTATGGGAACTCGTTCCTAGACCGGTTAATCACTCTATAATTGGTACTAAATGGGTTTTTAGAAACAAAGTAAATGAAGATGGTTCAGTCACACGTAACAAAGCTCGTCTAGTAGCTCAAGGATACAACCAAGAGGAAGGTATCGACTACGATGAGACGTATGCTCCTGTTGCTAGACTAGAATCCATTCGGATGCTTTGTGGTTTTGCTAATTTTCAAAACTTTAAATTATTTCAAATGGATGTTAAAAGTGCTTTCTTGAATGGCTTTATTAAGGAGGAAGTTTATGTCAAACAACCCCCTGGCTTTGAAAATCACAAATTTCCCGACCACGTGTTCAAGCTAAAGAAAGCGCTTTATGGCCTTAAACAAGCCCCCAGAGCTTGGTATGAAAGGCTAAGCAGCTTCTTGCTTGAGAAAGGTTTTTCTAAAGGGAAAATTGACACTACACTGTTTATCAAATCCTTCAAAGACACCATTCTATTAATTCAGATTTATGTTGATGATATTATTTTTGGGTCTACTGATGAAACTCTTTGTCAAGAATTTGCCAAGTGTATGCAGACGGAATTTGAGATGAGCATGATGGGAGAGCTCAACTACTTTCTTGGTCTGCAAGTAAAACAACTGGCTAATGGAACTTTCATCTGCCAATCAAAGTACACCAAGGACATGCTAAAAAAGTTCGATCTTGACAACATCAAACCAATCAGCACGCCAATGGCCACTTCAACCAAACTCGAACCAGATGAGAGCGGCAAACCTGTTGATCAACGTAAGTATCGAGGTATGATAGGCAGCTTACTTTATTTAACTGCTAGTCGTCCCGATATCATGTTCAGTGTTTGCCTATGTGCTAGATATCAAGCTAATCCTAAAGAATCACACATGACCGCAGTTAAGCGTATCTTTAGATACCTTAAGGGTACGATTACAGTAGGCCTATGGTATCCCAAGTCAACATCATTTGATCTTATTGGTTACTCTGATGCTGACTTCGCTGGATGCAAGGTCGACCGTAAAAGTACGAACGGCACGTGTCATTTATTAGGAAAAGCTTTAGTCTCCTGGTTTAGCAAGAAACAGAACTCTGTTGCACTATCCACAACAGAAGCTGAATATATAGCAGCTGGGCGTTGTTGTGCACAAATTCTGTGGATGAAGCAAACCCTGGAAGACTATAAGTTATCTTTCATGCATATTCCTATATTCTGTGACAATACTAGTGCCATCAATTTGACTAAGAACCCTGTATGCCACTCACGCACTAAACACATTGAGATCAGACACCACTTTTTGCGTGATCATCAGCAAAATGGCACGATTAACTTAGAATTTATTGACACTGATCATCAGCTGGCAGATTTCTTTACTAAGCCACTATCCGAAGAGCGTTTCAATTTTCTTTGTCGTGAACTTAGAATCTTAGATGAAGCAGTCATAAATTGAAACTCACCTGCATAAATATCGAGTATATTGTGATTCTTTTACGAAGAATTTGGTATGGGTACAAGCCGAAAGGGTCCTTCTGACAACAAGGCGTAAAAGCCTAAGCGACACGGTGCACTAGTCCTCAGGACTACCGCTAGCTGGGATCCGGCCCCTGCAGCTAACCCATGGCAAATTTGGACTATTGAACCACAATATATATCCTTATTTATTATATGGCTCGTTTCAATTTAATATTGCCTAATTGATATTTTCTAAAAAGTTCATTCTGTTTTCTGTGTACATCTCCTTCTCTATCTATTCTATTCTCTTTGGTGTCCTCAACTTTCTTTTGTTTAACTCTTAAATCTTTTTCTTTGTTATCATTTCTTGTTATTCTTCAACTTTTGTTTTCATTTTAGCCTTTGTTCTGTTCTGGACCAATGATCCAGAACTCGGGCCGAACTCTGCTCCTATCCGAGTTCGGGCCGAGTTCGGTCCCTTGGTTCCAGGGTCGGGATCTGGCTGTGCCGTTGGATCAATTCTAATCCTATGGTCAATATTTCACCCGACCAAAGACCAAGCCCTACTTTATTTCGGGATTCCCTCTCTTTCCTCCCATAATTCCTTCTTCTCCATCTATTCCATCTTCTTCCTTCAAAACCCTAACCCTAGTTCTTGAGATAGAGGGCTCTATTTCTTCTCAAACTCAAGGGAAAGGGGTTTTTCAACGTTCTCTTCAACTGTTTGACATTATCTTCAGGTATAACTCTCATTTTCTCTCCTTTTCAAGTTATCAAATTTCTTGCAAATGGCTCCACGCTTGCCCAATCGTGGGAAGAGGATCCGAACCGAGGGTGCTTCCTCTTCAAATCCTCCTCCTCCGATTGAACAAGTAGATGAACAACATCCCCTCAATCCGTTGTTCAATCCACCATGTCCCGATGACCCTAACACTTATGACGACCATCTTTTTGTGTCGCTAGAAGCCTCAAATGAATGGTTTAGCAATTTTAGAACTCGTCCGGTGTTTGGGGGTCATCCCATAAACTTCACCATATTTTCTCAATATGAGTCTTTATTCCGTGATCTTTGTTTGGATGCTTTAATTGCTTCAAATTTTGTCATCTATCGTAGTGCAATCCAAATGTTTTATTGCAATTTAACTTTTGATGCAACCCACATCTATTCCCGGGTTGCCGGTATTGACATCGCCTTCAATGATTCGGAGTTGGGGGAGTTTCTTGAACTTATTAATCTTGATGCTTGGGATAAACTTGTGGAAGCACGCCAATTCCAATTTGTTGGCGATACTTCTCTTGAAGGATTCAAGGAGGAACTATGTGCTCCTAACATAAGTCCTCGCAAGCTTATGGCTAAGCATCTCAATCCCTACTTCTATGAACTTTATCGCATGATTTTTAACACCATCTTACCCAAGGCTGGATCAACTGATGAAGTTACATACTTTGAGATCTCAGCCTTATATCATCTCCATTATCGTATTCCATTCAATCTTCCTAGGACAATGATGGATTGGATGATAAATTGTAGGAAGAAACCAAGGGCGTTAGTTTATCCTTTATATCTTCCTATGGTTTTTCGTGCATTTATCATTCCTCTTCATGACTGTCCATTCTTGCCCGCTCTTGCCTTCTTGTCCAAGGCACGCCGCACTCAGGCAGTTGTCGCCTCTCCTGAGGCATCTGAGCATTCTGAGGATGAAGAGCCTGACGCCCCTCCTTTTGGTCAGGATGCACCTCCTCCTCCTGCCACCCTGGAGTCTATACAGACTATGCTTCGCGATCGCTTTGCTGTTGAGGATGATCGTTGGACGCAGCAGGATTACCGTACCACTCTGCAGATTAGTGCCCTTGGGAACTCTCTGCATGATATGCGGTATTCACTCGCTCGTCATCCTGATCTGCATGTGCCTATTGAGCGGGATCCAGATCGAGCGGGTCATCGTATAGACGATCCGTGGGTCATGAGGTATATGGATCCGGATGATGCTTTCGTGGACCCTCGTCGCTCTTTTCCTGGTCCTTCAGATGTTCCAGGACCTTCTGGTGCTCCGTGATGGAGACTGGCTTGTTATGCTGCTGCCACTGCTGATGGTCTTAGTTGCTTTATGTTTTTAGTTATTTAGTTATGGCTTTATGTACTGGATTTTTATCTTAGAACCCTGATGATGTGTTTGACATTCTGGTTGGTGGATATCATTTTATGCTATTTCTCGTAGTTTTCTTTTATGCCAATGCACTCTCTTGTCTAGTATTATACTATTTTTTCTCTTGGTGTGGTTGCATTACTATTCTTTGCTTATTTATATTGCTAACTGCCAAAAGGGGGAGAAACATATGTATATTTTTGTGCTGGCTTGTTTTGGGAAACTTTTACAGGTTCTATGCAGGTTCTATACATTCATCTGTGTATATCTGTGCTCGTTCTGGGAATATGTTATCTATCAGGTTACAGGGTATATGCACTGTTTACGGGGGAGAGCTACTACTTCTAGCTCGGAACCGTTCACTGATTACGGAGGAGCTATCCGATTCTAGCTCTGCATCAGTTATGGGGGAGCTATGTTGTATTCAACTGTGTCAAGGTATGAATATTGAAATATACATATATTATTTTGTCAATTATCAATATGGGGGAGATTGTTGACACAAAGTCACAGTCAACCAAATATTGACTACATTGACTAAATAATATCTGTATAAATTCAATACGACACACGACGTCTGCTTTCAGTTCGGGACAAACGACAGCTCAGTTTCCGACTCTCAGTATATTTTCGAGTCTGTACTTTTTCATTTCATTGAGTCTAGAAGTATGTACTCTGAGTTATGCTGAGCTCTTGGAACTTAGTCTACAAGCCTACCCAAAATCCCAAGCTCCACCAAAACAAAATTGCCCACAAGTCCCACTTAGAATCACTCTGTGCTCTGGAGACAGAGTTCGGGCCAAACTCTGCCTCCACACAGAGTTCGGGCCGAACTCTGTCCCCTAGAAATCAGGAACCCTAATTTTAGGGTTAGCTGGTTGCTAGCTGTCCAACGGCCAAATTTTTTGAATTCTCCTACCCGAATTCTGGCCGAATTCTGCCTCAAAAATCAGTATAAATAGGGCATGAATTCTCTCATTTTGAATCACTCAATCTTCTCTTCTCTTCTCTCCTACAAGCTCTATAAGCCATACCCTTCCCATCTACTAGCCACAAGCCTCCTAAGTCTCGAGTGCTCAGCATCTCTCAGTTAGGATTCTTGTGCAAGAGTGAAGAAATCGCTTGGACAATTCCAAGCAATCGCCACTGCGATTCTCTGTAAGAAGTTGACGTGCTCTTCTGAAGTAAAGGCACGGGTTGTAAGCTACTATTTCACAAATAGTGGATTTAATCCTGAGCTAGAGTTCTCAGGCCTGGACTAGTCCTCCACGAGGGAAACCAGGTTAAAATTGCTGTGTTTGCGTATGCTCTCTTATCTTTCATTTACATTCCGTATTTTACTCTGATTATTCATTGTTCGTGAAAGAGTAATTTTTTAATTGGTCATTATATATATATACTCTATTCACCCCCCCTCTAGAGTTGCCAAACTGTTCTTCAGGTGTCACCCTGTGAGTCTCGTGTCCATACAGTGGGACACGACGTGTCCAAACCAACAAAATAGGTGTCACATGAACTAGAGGCAAGTCCACACTCTCGTGTCCCCCGCAGCGAGTCCACGCTCTCGTGGACACGAACTAGAAGCGAGAGAGATAGCTAGAAGACGAGGAGAAAATGGGAAGCAGGGACATGGGAGAGTTACCTGAGGAGGAGCTACCTGAGGAAGGAGGAGAATGAGAAGGAGGAGGGAGATCGCCGGAGGAGCACCGCGGAGGAGGAGGCTGGAGGAGGGAAATCGTCGGAGGAGCGTCGCGGAGGAGGTGTGCGCAAAAAATTGGGGAGGGGGGAAATTTGTGAATGAACGAAAAGGAAACCCTCACCACCTATATCAAACATTTAGCGACGTCCTTCTTTGCTGTCGCTAAACGTCGTTGATATTTAATAAACGGCGATGCTACTTAAAATACGTCGCTACACCTCGCTATATCAGCGACGTGTACCGACGAACTTGCGACGCAGATTTCTATTTAACAAATTGTAGCCGCTAGACGTCGCTATTAGTCGCTGTTGGCGACGAACAGCGACGTCTTAGATAAATGTCGCTAAACCCCCAAATATTAGTGATGTTTTATCTTGGAATCGCTAAATACGTCGCTGATATGACTTATTTTGGTAGTGATTGCTCAGCTTTCTTGCACGAGCTAAGGTAGAAATTGTTGGATTGTATCTCATATTCGATTGAGTGCTCAACATGGTGACAATGAAGTTGGTAGTTTAGTTCTACATTGGATAGAAAGTAGGGGCACGAGATATAGTTAACTGAAACACAGAGGCAATCGAGTTGGTAGTTTAGTTCTACATCGGATAGAAAGTGGAAGCACGAGATATAGCTAACTAGGATTGGTCTAGGCCTTACCAAGAAAATTTTCTAGAAATTGACTGGAGGTTTAAATTAGAAAGCTTCTAAAAACAATATTTTTTTATTTATTGGTGATCTAGAGACATTGTTAACCCCATAAGAGAGGCAAGTACTCATACTCGATCAACACATGCATGCATTCATATTGCACTTGACTTGTTTGTACTTATTTCCATTTGCTTGCATTTGTGTCATGTTGTGTCGGGGAGGGAAGAACACCAAAGGGCATATAGTCACCTAAGTCTTAGCGTATTGAGTATAGGCACGATATACCTTATACTATATTGGCGTCCTATACGACACGTTTGTTTACTTGATTACTAGTATGTAGTACACTGTATGTCTTATTATAAGCATGACTGATAGCAGACCGTTGCTACATACCTTACTCATGTTAGTGTAGCGTATATGGTATGCCTTATTACAGGCATGAATGATAGCATACCATTGCACTATACTCTTGACTTGAGCCCTACATGTCGTAGGTAATGTGTGTGTGTGTGTGTGTGTGTGTGTGTGTGTGTGTGTGAAGAGTGTACATGAGATATGTAATATCATAGGACTCCTAGTTACTATAAGAGTGTATAGAGTATCCTAGAAGTGCAGGTATAATCGAATACTTATGTGTCTATGCATCCATTTGGACAATATAATCGAATAAGTGTATCTATCTTTGCAGAATTATCTTCAAATAGATATGAATTACTACTTACGGAATCGTTCGTGGATGTACAACCGTCATCTTGGTGACATGTGTGGTGTGCGTGATGAATTCATAGAGGGTGTACAGCATTCCTACAGTTTGTCAAGGCGTTTTCTCAGTACATGGATGGTACCAAAATTAAGTGTCTGTGTGTGAGATGTCGCAACTTAAAATATCATCCAGAAGTGGAAGTCACGTATCATTTATACTAGAACGATTTCACGTCGAATTACTATAAGTGGAGAGCGCACGGAGAACTTACGTCTTTAGCATCGGAGTATGAGCCTTTTATGGATGTCTACAACAATGCTGCTTACGACGATGGGTTGGTGAACATGATTTTTGACGCGGCGGGGCCTAGTTTCGATCCGGACGATCATGATGCACCTGAGGAGGCACCGAACGCCGATGCTGCACAGTTCATGGAGTTGCTGGAGAATGCAAGGACTCCATTATATCCTGGTTGTGAGGATCATTCACCGTTGGAGGTGGTTACAAGATTATTGAGTATCAAGTCCGATTTTAACATGTCGCAAGATTGCTACAACCGTCTTATGGAGTTGCTTATAGAAATATTGCCTGAGGGTGCTAAGTTGCCTAAAGACTTCTACCGGTCTAAGAGGATGGTGAGATCGTTCTGGATGGGATACGAGAAAATCGATGCATGTCACAACGGGTGCATGTTGTACTACAAAGACGACAAGGATGAAGACGCCTGTAGATTTTGTGGTACCGATTGCTACAAGGACAGTGGTAGAGGAAAGTCTGTCGGTGCCAGGAAGCCTACCGATTCGATGCACTACTTGCCGTTGATACCGCGGTTGCAGCGGTTGTTTATGGTGAAGGAAACTGCAAAAAATATGAGTTAGCATAAGCGGGAACAGACCGAAGGAGTGTTGGATCACCTATCTGATGGAGAAGCATGGAACCACTTTGATCGAGAGTATCCAGATTTTGCTTCTGATATGCGTAATGTCAGATTGGGTCTCTGCTCCGACGGTTTTACCCCATTCGGACTTTTGGGATCCCAGTATTCGTGTTGACCTGTGATCGTCACTCTGTACAATCTACCGTCTTGGATGTGCATGAAGACTCCGTATATGTTCCTCACCGTTATTATCCCAGGTCCGAACAATCCGAAAAGGAACGTCGATGTGTATTTGCAGCCATTGATTGATGAGTTGAATCAGCTGTGGAAAGTAGGTTCCAACACGTACGATGTATCTAGAAAACAAAATTTTCAGATGCGGACAACACTTATGTGGACCATCAACGAATTTCTGGCCTATGGTATGTTATCTGGATGGAGCACGCATGGTCGTCTTGCATGTCCATATTGCATGGACCGCACTAAGGCTTTCCGTTTGAAACACGGAGGCAAACCGTGCTTCTTCGATTGTCATCGACAATTCCTGCCGAAGGATAATCCGTACCGGAGGAACATGAATGCTTTTCGTGCTGGCGTTGTGGAGAAGGCTAATCCACCGCCAAGGTGGCCTCGGATACACGATATGGGAAGAGGTAAAAGATTTACCAAGAGCTATTAAAGAGCCTGCTACGGGCTACAAGTGTGACGGATTTGGTCGCACTCATAACTGGACGAAGAGGAATATATTCTGGGATCTGCTATATTGGAGCACCAATCTGATTAGACATAACCTTGATGTCATACATATCGAAAAGAATGTGTTTGATAACATAATTAAAACTGTAATGGACGTAAAGGGGAAGACGAAAGACAATCCAAAGACTAGATTGGACTTGGAAGAAATATGTAGACGTCCTGTATTGCATTTGATAGAGGATGGGAATGGAAAGTTGAAGCAGCCTAAGGCAATTTTCTCACTGAAGAAGGAGGATAAAGTGAGACTTTGTTGGTGGATTCAAGGTCTAAAATTTCCAGACGGGTATTTTTCGAACTTGAGAAGATGCGTCGACCTCAAGGAGAACAAACTGACAGGTATGAAGAGCCATGATTTTCACGTATTCATGGAGAGGTTAATTTCGATTGCATTTCAAGAATTCTTACTCCCGGTTGTTTGGGATCCATTGACCGAGCTTAGCATATTCTTCAGAGATCTTTGTTCTAGTAAGTTGCTCATCGATCATCTAGAAAAGCAGGAGAACGATATTGCGGTAACACTGTAAAAGCTCAAGAAGGTATTTCCTCCTGGATTCTTCGACTCCATAGAGCATTTGCCAATTCATCTTTCCTACGAGGCAGGTATTGGCGGGCACGTCGGTTATCGATAGATGTACCCGTTTGAGCGGTATTTGAACCACCTAAAGAGGAAGGTGAAAAACAAGGCTCGGGTCGAGGGTTCTATTTCTGAAGCCTATATTCTCGAGGAGATTACAAAGTTATGCTCGACGTATTTCAAACCTCATGTTGCTACGAATAGAACGAGGGCTCCGAGAAATGACGACGGTTATCAAGAATCTAATGATGGAATACTAAAAGTATTCAATACGTCCGGAAAGCCTTCGGGGAAAATGAAGAAGAGATATTTGAATGACGAAGAGCTAAGGGCTGCTCAGTTGTATGTATTACTCAATTACGACGAGGATGAAGTGGAGAAGCTAGAGGGATAAGTAATTAATGATGAGTTTACGTCATCTCAATGTAATAATATAAGCTAATATTATTGTACTAATCGACGGTTGCTTCGTTGTTTTTCAGCACATATAATGCTGAGTTGAGGTCGGTTAGACCCTACCTAACAGATGAAGCATTAGAACAAGAAATAAGACGTCATTTTCCTTCTTGGTTGAGCGAATATGTAAGCACCCCGGTAATTACTGGCCTCTTTTAATGCAACTGCACAATAAACAACTTGCTATCTCTTCTTTGGTATTCAGGTTGATCGTCTAATTTCACCCGAGATTGAATTAATTAGAACTCTTACCAAGGGACCAATTACTTTTGTTAAAATATGGCCAAGTTATTGTGTCAATGGCTTTCGGTTCAATTCGACAAATGCTCCGATCAGAGACAACTTCCTAGATCTTGATTCCACGAAAAACAGTTGTTTGTGTATCAAATCTTCGAACTACAAAGACGTCGATCCAGGAAATGATTTCTTTGGCATCTTTTGAGAGATTGTGGAGTTGACGTATAATTATGGCAGAAAACCTGCAAAGATCGTGTTGTTCAAGTGTGAATGGTTCGATCCGACTGAAAATCAAGGTTCGAAAATTGACAAGCATGGTCTTGTGGATATAAAACAAGCGTAGATATCAAGGCTACGAATCATTTGTCCTAGCAACTCAAGCTCAGCTCGTGTACTTCACAGCTTATCCGAGACGGGTAGCAACGAAGTCTGACTGGTGGGCAGTATGCAAGACTAAAGCTAGAGATACTTTTGATGTTGACGAAAAAGCATATCAGGAGGACGAGCTACCTCTTGTAACCAATATTGTTGATGTGGACTCCACGGAAGTTACGTATTACACGACACATAATGTAGAAGATGTAGAATTATCCGAAGAGGAAGACGAAGCCGACGAAGGCGAAGATGAAAGTGAAGATGAGGAGGAAGATGAGGTCGAGGAAGACGAACAAGATGATTATTCTGAAGATGATTGAGAGAGATGTACTTTCATTTTCTTATTATGTAGAATTGGTTACTATCTGGACTTAGATGTTTCTTCTAAAATATACTATTTGGACTTAGATGTTTCTTGTAAAATGTTTCATCATATGTTGTCTTGGTTATTATCTTGTCTTTGTTGCACTTTCATATTTCTAGTCTCTATTATTTGTTGTCCTTGTTGTAACTCATCATATGTTGTTATCAGGCATGACAGGTCGTCGCAGATCGTTCCGTATTTTCCGACATATGGCACAGGGTACTGATACTAGCAGAGGACAGGGTACTTCTTCGGTACCTACTGGTGGTACTGCTAGAGGACGGGGTTCTTCTTCGGTACCTCCTACTGGTACCGGCTCTGGATCCTCGTCGCCCAGTACTCCTGTGTATCGGACAGTAGCTCCGCCCGCCACGATGCTACGTGGCATATCTCCTGGGAAAGTAGTTCCAGGCCTGAGACTGCTCCCGAGAGTAGCGTTCCTCCTGCTGATACGACGATGGAGGCAGATGAGCAGATGGAGGAGGCTGCGCCGACGGTCGACCAGTATTAGGCAGATGATGCCTGCGCACCTCCGGAGGAGATGAGGACGGAGATTTGGGCCGACGGTACAAAATAAGTATTTTGGTTTATCATTTTTTTGTGTTTATCATAAATTAACTTTTCTCATGAATATAATATGTCTGTATAGATATCGTCCCCCATCGGTACAGAGACGCCTAGGCCAGCTTCTGAGGCAAAATTATGGTGGTCCTTGGATAAACTAATCGGATGCTCCGGACGATAGGAAGGCCTACTGGTTTGCGTGCTTCAAGGTTAAAATAGATTTGCTTTTAACATGAATCATTTGATTTATGCATATTATATATTACTGAAAAATATTTGGTTTGCGTACTCTTCTAGGATATGTTTTTCTATCCACCGTACCGGGCCGAGCTGATCGAGGGAATAGTTCTTGCTGTCGCTGCTAAGATGATCTGCGACGCTATTAATGATCAGAAGGCTCGTGATCGTGCCGGAAAGCCGATCCAAGGTTGGATCACCCATGATCAGTGGGATGCGATGAAGGCTCGATTTAACGAGCCAAGGTACAAGGAAAAGTCCGAGAAGACCAAGGAGGCTAGGTAGCATGCCTCGAAGTGGTACGGTGGGTCGATTTCGATGACAGAACATTTCCGTCGTCTGGTATGTATTTTTTTTCAGAAATATTATTTTAAGGCAAATCCGATAAATTATTACTAAGATAATATATTTAATTACAGGTAAGGAAGGTCGGTAATGCCGACATGGTGGCCGTCTTCCTGGCCACCCATCGGAAGGGCGAAGGCCTTATTGACGAGAGGGCCGAGCTTGCCTATGTAAGTATTACAATACTATTTGTTAATTATAATACTTCGTGTTAATTTTAATATAACTTAGTAAATATGCATGCAAATAAATATTCATGTAGTTAGTAATAATAAGTACATTAATTAGAGATTAGAAATCATAGAGTACTATCCATACTTTCTAGGCCGAGTATCAGAGGCTTCGGGACCGGGCGACTGCTAGTGCACCTACTGCGGGAGAGGCCGGTACTTCCTCGCAGCCCACTCAAGCTCCGTCAGCGGACGAGCTGTGGATGACTGTCGCTGGTGGCCTTCGTAGGGGTACGTACTATGGTACGGGATCCTATGGTCCCCTAGTTGCGAGCCAGTCCTCTAGGGCATCCCCTGCTAGTGTGCATGGTCCACAGTCATCCCAGGAGTCTGCCCGAGTCCACCAGATGATGGAGTCTCTCCGGGACGAGCTGCTACGACGGATTCAGGACCAGTCTCAGCACCAGTTGGACGAGTCTGCGCTTATAGCACGATTGGATGTGCTCGACCGCAGCATTATGGAGCTCCGGAATATGACTGAGTGGACAGAGCGGAGCGTCACCGATCTTAGAGCGTCGATAGAGCGCAGTGTATTGGATCTGCAGGCATCACAGATGACCATGGACGAGAGACTGAGATTGGTGCAGGATTCGGTGGCTGATAGCAGTGATAGAATATTATCTACCATGGATTCATACCACCAGCGACTTACAGCATTGGAGCGTTATCGTCCTCCGGATGCGCCTTCATCATCGTCGACTCCGCCGGCGCCACTGCCTTCTTCATCGACACCGAATCCACCGACGTCACTACCTCCTTCATCGGTGTCGATTTCACAGGAGGACTATGAGCTTTTCTTAGCCCTTCGTCGCAGCGCGCCCCCTCCTGCTCCAGATCCCCAGTCGTCCTAGTTAGGACTATTTGTATTGAGTGTTTGAGTACTTGTTTTTCTTTGTATTTGTTTGTGACACTTATTTGTTTGTGACACTTGTTTGTTGGTTGCATAGATACATTGGTTATTGGTTGTGTAGACCCATGACAATTTGGATATTGGTTTATATATGTTGTGTGGAATTTGGTTATTTTATGTTGTTATTCGTTTCATTTGGATGTTAATTTACCGGTGTTGAGTGTTCCACCAAAGGGGTCGGCGAACCCAGGGATAAAATGTGCTTGTGTATTGTGTTTCAGATTAAACTGCAGGGAGAACATGATTCTGTGGAGAAAACTGCATACTGTAATTTATTTATTTATTATTTTTTTTTCAAATTTAGCGACGTCTACCGACGTTTATCAACGCTTTCCGACGGCACATTGCGTCGGTAGACATCGCTAAAATGGCATATATTGCCAGGATACCGACGTATAGCGATGTCAGTTTCGTCGGTAACCGTCGGTAGACGTCGGTAACTTTCCCAGGATTTTACCTCATTTTCCCAGGATATACCGACGTATAGCGACATCACAAAACGTCGTTAATATTCCCCAGGATATACCGACGCAGTACGACATCGTAAACATCGATAATTTCCCCAGGAAATACCGACGTATAGCGACATCATAAACGTCGCTATTTCATCGACGAAACGACGATAAACGTCGGTATATTACCGACTTAGCTTTGCATCGGTAAACCTCGGTGTTGGCGACGATTAGCGACGTCTTTCCAAACAACGACTAAGGTTTCCGCAACAAGAGGAAGACGTCGCTAAACTGGTTTAGCGACGTCTTTAGGCATTTTAGCGACGTATTTAGGCGTCGCTAAAATGACTTATTCTGGTAGTGTGAAGAATTGGTGAAGGTTTGGGGAAGAACACTAATATGGATTTATGTAGGTATTTAAAAAGAGGCAAGGAATTATAAAGAGGTGATTAAATAGGGAGGGAATGGGCTTGATGGCTGTTGGAATAGTTAGGGTTAGGGTTTTAGATGAGTGGCTAAGGTTTCTCCACCAATTTCTAGCTCGATCAAGGGCTCTCATCAAAAGTAGGTTTCTAACATAATATCTAACCAAAATATCTCCTAACATAATATCTAGATATTAATCTAACTTAGTTATTAAGTCTCTAACCTTCTAACTAAGCTTCCATGAACATTATTAACATCTAGGTTAGGTCAAAACTAGGTTAGTCTCTAATAAAAAGATTAGCATCACAATAATCAATCAAAATTCATTTTCATTAAAAGTCCAAAATGACCAAAATACCCCTAGGCTAAAAAGTCACAATTAGCCATCCTGATCACTTGGTTAGGTCCCCATGGTCAGGGTTAGTCTCTAGGTCATGCAGTCTCTAGGATTGTACTAGCTGTCATAACCCTAAATTTTCATTTTTATTATTGGTATTTTTAATTATTTTCAACCTGCCAAAAAAAATATATAAATAAATATATATGTATATATATATATATATATATATATATATATATATATATATATATATAGTGTAAATGAATAAATCAGAATTTTTCTAATTTTTCCCTCATGCAAAATCTATTTTTGCATTTTCCACCAAATGCTTGAGTGTCAAGCATGCATGGATGAAGTGCCATTTGGCACTCATGCCTCATGACAAGTCTTAGAGGGCATATTAGGTATTTCCAAAATATTTAACCTCTTTTATTAAACATGAAGAATGAAGGAGAGAAAATCACTCTTCTCCATTTTGATTTCCAGGTGAGAATTCCTCTTCTTCATCTCCTTTCTATTCTTCTCCTTCACAATCTTCTTCTTATTTTCTTCTCTACTTCTCCCCCTTCCCTTAGGATGCTGCCGCTAACTGCTACTTGCTGCGCTGCTGCTGCTGCAATTGCTGTGCTGCTGCTGCCACGCGGCCGCCGTGCCGCCGGCGCTGCCGACGCCGCCGCCCGGCCGGCCGGCCGACCGTGCACCCCTTTCCCCCTTCTTCATCTTCTTCTTCTTCCTCTTCCTTCTTCCAATTTCCTTTCCCCTTTTTCTTTTCAAAACTCTTTGATAAATATTTCTAGGGTTCTAATTTAACCCAATTTCTCTTCTTGTGCCCTAGGATTTGAATTGGGACTTGGAGAATAATTCTTCTAGAGGGGAGAATTGACCACAAAGCAAAGCAAGCCCTCTCTCCTCCATCCTCTTAAATTGTTCCATACTAATTATTATATATTCTTGGATTTAAATGATAATTACAAGTATATTGTATTCTGAATTTTTTTGTAACCATGGAAAAACTCAACCATTAGGCAATGTGATGTGCTAGTATACTTTTGTATCGTATTGTATATATATATATATATATATATATATATATATATATATATATATATATATATATATATATATAGAAAGAGGAAGAGATAGATTTTTCCTTGGAATGATAATTTTGTATGATACCTAACCAAATATATGAATGAATACGTAAATATACTTGACATAAATACAAGTATGTATTTTACCTTGACAAATTATACGTAACCTACTCTATTTGAGAAATTGTTTAAATTAGGTTTTCTTAAATTTCTTGAAATAGTAGGATCATTTTAATTC
This sequence comes from Iris pallida, assembly GCA_029216955.1. Classification (NCBI taxonomy): domain Eukaryota; kingdom Viridiplantae; phylum Streptophyta; class Magnoliopsida; order Asparagales; family Iridaceae; genus Iris; species Iris pallida. The sequence goes on along the minus strand of JANAVB010031416.1, from coordinate 14,643,567 downwards.
TGAAATTTTTGTTATTATTGACAAAAATTCAACCTTAAGATATATGATGTGCTTATGAGCCTAGAAATTGGTAGATCCATGTGTAGACTTTTGAATTTCAAAGATTGTTGTGTTTATATGTATGTATATATATATACATGTAGCTATTATCCGTGGATTAGTCTTTAAGCATGAGACCTAAGAACATGTATATGGGTATACGTATAAATACTCCTAGCACATATATACATCTTGACATACACATCCACAAGTATATCAACACCTTGACATATTTAAAGAATTTAACCTATAATCTTGGTCCAACTTGGAACTTTAACCTTTTTACTTCAAAGAGAATCAATATATATATATATATATATATATATATATATATATATATATATATAGGGATATTATATTATGTATGAATTGGGATTACTTGTGCTAATTTAGCAATTTAACTCACCATTTCAATTCTGTCCAAATTATTATTTATGCTTAAAAACACCTTTTTGTTATAAAGACATGGTTAGATTAATAATTTCTGAATACCAGTTTACTAGGGTAGCTTCGTGCTAACTTTCATGTCTTAAATTTTCTTATATACATCCTTGATGAGCTACATGCAGTACATAGTCGATAATAGTTTCCTAGAATCTTTTATTACTAAAAATCTAAAAATATCGCTTGCTTGCCATGGTAAGAAAGCTTTTATTTTTTTGCTTTATATAAATGCGTGGCCGGTGTTGAGAGTTGCTCCACCGAAGGGGTCGGCGTACCCGTTTATTTTGCGTGTTGCCGGTGTTGAGGGTTGCTCCACCGAAGGGGTCGGCGTGCCCGTATTTTGTTTCTTTTGTGTTTACTTGTATCAGATTAATTTCCGGGTCAGTAAATACAAAGGAGACTCTGCCGAATTTTTGAGAATTTCCAGAGTTAGTCTATTTTCGACAAACTCGGATTTCTTGGAAAATTTGACTCTAGTTCTAGACCACTTGAACCATCCATCTCCGACCTATAATATCGGAGGGATTCTTGGAATCATGTCCAATTGAATATCTTAGAATTTTACCTTGGTCCCAATATTTCTCGGACTACTTTAGTTTCGAAAAAGACGAAACTAATATTTGAAAGCGACTTGACTTCTAGGACTCCCATTTGGGAGATAGTTTCTCTGAAGTCTAAATGTTTAGAATAGGTTGCATGGGGTTTGGGAGAGAAACCGTTGGATCACACCCGGCTGACTTCTTAGCAATATCATTTTTTTCATTTTCGTACTGATCAGTCCCTGATACGGTGTTCGTGCGGCCGTGCGAATATCCGGGGTGAGGCTTAGCTCACTTTCTTGATCGTAATTGGACATCCAGGCCCTGAGTTTCAGCTCAGCTATCCATTTGCACATTACCCTGAGTTTCAGCTCAGAATATTTGTTAATTCATTAGATATCCAGGCCCTGAGTTCAGCTCAGCTCTCTAATGAATGGGTTCTATATTCTTGGAAAAGTCCAAGTCATACGAACTTCTTGATTTTAACACATGATGCGATGACTCGACCCAGATGATTCGGAAACCACTCATGATGTTATCTTGCTTGTAATCACATCAATATGTGATAGTACAGACGGCTGGAGTATCTAAGCACCAACCCGTTTTGTACGAGCCTGATCCGGGGCAAAATAGGGTTATTGTTGAGATGCTAGGCGAGTGTGTGTGATCCAGGAGTTTCTCTAAATTGCATTTAGGTCTAGAAAGATCTTGTCGTGTCCTTGTGACATTAATTGAGAATCACTTACTTTTGACTAATATCAAGGTATGAATTTAATCACTCTAGATACTAAATCTTGCTCACTTGTCTTATTATTACGTTCATAACTCTTTCCTTTGACTGAGGGCTTGCTCGTCGTATTGACGACCTAGTTTTGTTCACTAGGGACTGAAGAAGATCAGGATGTGGATCAAGCGTACACGGAGAATGATCTCTACGAATGAAGTGGAACGGATGGAATGTAGTTTCATTTTGATAATATTTTCAATTATGTAAACTATGTGTTGAAGACTATGAATCAATCATGTGTTCGAAGACAGTGAATTAAATATGTAAAATATGTGTTTTGATGGATTCTAGACTACATATGTAATATTCCTGGATCAATGAATGTTATGTGATTGTGGAATTCTGTGATTATCCCTTTTATCTATGCCTATCCCGGACCTTACAGGCGACAATCGCAGGGTACATTTCGGTACTCATTGTACAGTTGCGTAGCCTGGGGAGATGTATCACGTGCCTCGTGTCATTCTGGAAACCGGGGCGTGACACGTCTCTTTTGTTTGGTGGCCCATGCAGGTCTAGTCTTTAAGGATAGTGTATAGGTTAAGGAGAAGGTATAGGTAGAAAATAGTTATTCTAAGGACTCACTTGAAATAACCCAGGACAGAAATGTTTAAGTTGAAGATTGAATTCCTAAATTAAAGAATCGAGGATTATGCAAGGATTTGGGATATGAATCTTGATTGAACTTTATTTAAACATTGATGATGTATTATTTCTTGTCATAGATTTCTAATTCGAGGATTTTTGGGTATAGGTCATGGCCTGATTTATGCCGAGCATCTTTTGGGACGGGAGTGACAGAACCTTTTACGGTTACGAGCAATTCGCCCGGAAGGCCTGGCTAGTGGTAGACGACGCGGAACTCCCAGTGTTCGGAGTTTACTTTCATCGTCTGCGTCCCAAGATCCGGGACATTGAAGATGGGGCAGAAATTTATTGGGAGAAGGAACTACGTTTGATGTTCTTCCTTGCGAAGGACGGTCCCTCTCCCTTCACTTATGGGTATGATGGGACCATCAGCGAGTGGGAAGAAACTAACCCCTACGACAAGATTTTGGAGATCACTTACCTGAAGCTGACTAGGGGTTAGTCAGGATGACTGGAATATGGGATAGCTTTTTGTCTGCTGTACTACATTTTGACGGATCAACAGATATATGTATATGTATGTGTAGGAAGATATGTTGTGGAGGTGTAGAGGGGGAAATTTTTGTCTGTTGTATTATATTTTAGAAGTTACAACAGATGTATATAGTTTTGTATAGGGTTAGAGTATAGAAGTCGTAAGGACTTCTTTGTGAAGTATATTGTAATCCTGTTTTGTGCAATGAATGAAATATGCTTCTTTTGGCTTGACTATCTTAATTGTGATTGCCTTTTCTCCTTTAGCAATTAAATTCTTTAAGATTCTGCTTTAAATTTTGCATTAAGAATTTCCCATCCTTAATAATTAGGAAATATCTTCTTCGCCAAATCCCGACACACTGCAAACGGAAACCACCGAGATGCGTCCGGCAGACGCTATGGAGAATTTTCAGAAAATCTTGACAGCCAACACCCAACAGATCCAACTTTCCCAAGCTGTGTCTGCAAAGCTACTGGAAAGACTGGATGTCGCAGCTGCTCCTAAAGCTGGGATCCTTTCAGATTTCAGGACGATTAAGCCCCCAGAGTTCAAGGGGACTGAAACTCCTATGGAAGCAGCATAGTGGATTAGGACCACAGAAGGGTTGCTGAAAGGCTCGAAGATCGCGCCAAATGATATAGTGTCTCTTGTAAGGATTCAACTGAAGGACGTTGCCGACATCTGGTGGAGCTCCTTACACCCGGAGGAGTCAGATGAGATTGTATCATGGAAGAAATTTAAGGAAGAATTTGAAGAGAGATTCTTTCCCCCAAGTGCCAAGATGGAGCTGGAAAGGAGGTTCCTACATATGAAGCAGAATAAGACATCTGTCGATGTATACTCGGCAGAATTCCCAAGGCTAAGCCGGTATGCTCCAAGCTTGGTGACTACGGAGAAGGCAAAGGTGGTCCGATTCATGGAAGGGTTGGACGATAAGCTGAAGATGAAGGTTTCCCCCTACAAATGTCAGACTTACGCAGAAGTGGTCAAAGCTGCTAGAGACCAAGAAAGGATGCAAAATGATAAGAACAACTCGAAGGCGGCAGGACAAAAGCGGAGTCTGGAGACCAGCTCATCCCAAGGAAGGACCTCGAGACAAGGACAACAGAAGCGTGCTCAACATGAGCAGAATAGAGTCACGCTAAGCTGTTCTTACTGCGGGAAGTCCGGGCATACAAAGAATAACTGCAGAAGACTTCAAGGGAAGTGCTTGAAGTGTGGATCCTCCAACCACCGGTTGAACCAATGTCCCCAGAACAATAGAAGATCTGTAGCACAGAATAATACACAGGGACCAAGAGCTGCAAACCAGGGATTTCAACAAAGGCCTTTCTTTCAAAGCAATGAGCCCAGGTTTAATGCTGCTGCAGCACCACAAGCACAAGGTCATCAGCAGAGACCGGCATTGGCACCACAGGTGCATCAATTTCATCAAGCTCAAAGGGCTAATCAGAATCACAACAACAGAAAGAAGAAGAATCACGGCCAAGCCTTTATGATGGATAGCAATGAAGCTGGAATTACGGGAGACGTGGTGACAGGTACTATACTCGCTTCTTCTAGCCCTGCATCAGTTTTGTTTGATTCTGGAGCTACTCATTCCTTCATATCTGCATCATTCATAACTGAGTATAAAATTGAGACTCAACCTCTAGCTAGAAAATTGAAAATCCTTACGGACAATAGTGTAGTAGAAGTGAGTCGAATTTGTAGAAATTGTCTAATCAAGATGGGAGGAGCAAGCTTCCGAACTAGGTTATTGGTCTTTCCCATGGACAACTATGATATAGTATTTGGAATGGATTGGTTAATAGCAACCTCAGCAATCATTGATTGTGGTCAAGGAAAGGTTCAGTTTTCCTTACCTAGTAGGAAGTTGCATGAATTTGTTAGAGCCCAGAAGGAGTTTGACAAAGAAGAGTTAGAGAGATTTGAACTTAGGAGTCTCATGAACCAAGAAATAGAGGAATGGCCAAGGGTTGTAGATGAGTTTAAGGATGTATTTCCTGATGAATTACCCGGATTGCCACCGGATAGGGCAGTTGAATTTAGCATTGATCTAATTCCTGGAGCAGCCCCAATTGCTAAGAAGATATACCCAATAAACAAGGAGGAACTAGCAGAATTGAATAAACAAATCAAGGAATTGCTAGCTAAGGAGTTTATCAGGCCTAGTGTTTCTCCGTGGGGAGCGTCGGTACTATTTGTAAAGAAAAAGGATGGAAGCCTGAGATTGGTGATAGATTATAGAGCACTGAATGAACTGACAATTAAGAACAAATATCCACTCCCTCGGATCGACGAATTATTCGACCAACTTGGAGGAGCAACTGTATTTTCCAAAATAGATCTCAGATCAGGCTATCACCAAGTGAAGATTAAGAAAGAAGACATACCAAAGACTGCTTTTAGAACTAGATATGGACATTATGAGTTCCAAGTCATGCCTTTTAGATTAACAAATGCTTCGGCCATATTCATGGATTTGATGAATAGAATATTCTATCAATATCTGGATAAATTTGTGATCGTATTCATTGATGACATATTGATCTACTCGAAGAATGAGGAGGAGCACGAAGAACATTTGAGGATAGTACTTGAGACTCTACGACAGGAGAAGCTGTATGGGAAGCTGAGTAAATGTGAATTTTGGTTAAAGAAAATTCCTTTCTTGGGACACATAGTTAGTGGAGAAGGCATTACAGTAGATCCTAAGAAGATAGAAGCAGTTAAATCATGGCCTACTCCCAAGAATGTAGCTGAAGTTCAAAGTTTTGTTGGTTTAGCTGGATACTATAGAAGATTTGTGGAGAACTTTTCCAGAATAGTTGAGCCGCTTACTAGATTGACTCGGAAGAATGAGAAATTTGTCTGGACTGATAAATGTCAAGCGGCATTTGAGGAATTAAAGGAAAGACTCGTCACAGCACCAGTACTAGCTCTACCCTCAGGATCAGGAGGTTACGAGATTTACAGTGATGCTTCTGGCAAGGGTTTGGGCTGTGTACTGATGCAGCACGGAAGGGTTATCACTTATGCTTCACGGCAGTTGAAGGTTCATGAGAGGAACTATCCAACACATGATCTGGAGTTAGCAGCTGTTGTGTTTGCACTGAAACTGTGGAGGCATTACTTGTATGGTGAACAGATCAAGATTTACACGGATCATAAAAGTTTGAAATATGTGTTCACCCAAAAGGAGTTAAATATGAGGCAACGTAGATGGCTCGAGTTGCTTAAGGATTTTGATATGGAGTTGGAGTATCATCCAGGCAAGGCGAATAAAGTGGCAGAGGCTCTTAGTAGGAGGCCTGAGGCTTTCTTTATGAACACGCCCAAGGAGATATTGGATGATCTCAGAAAAATGGGAATTGAAGTGATATGCCCAGTTGCAGATGGATTTTTGGGGAAGTTTACAAGTTCAATCTTCTTTAGTGGAGAGAATTAAGGAAGCACAGAAGAAGGATGTGAAGCTGCAAAAGCCGTGGAGTCAAACTGAAGATGGGGTACAAACTGGATTGACGAAGCATTCTGATGGATCCTTGAGATTCGGGAGTCATTTATGTGTACCATTTGGAGAACTCCGGACTGAGCTAATGACTGAAGCACATAGTTCTCAGTACTCCATTCATCCTGGGAGTACGAAGATGTACCATGATCTGAGACAAAACTTTTGGTGGCATGGAATGAAGCGGGAAATAGCTAAATTTGTCTCGAAATGTTTAGTGTGCCAACAAGTGAAAGCTGAGCACCAACGGACTGCTGGACTACTGCAACCACTACCAGTACCTGAATGGAAGTGGGAGCATATTACAATAGATTTTGTATCAGGACTCCCAAGAACACAGAAGGGTAACAATGCCATCTGGGTGATAGTGGATAGGCTTACCAAGTCTGCGAGATTTCTACCATTCCGAGTTGGACAATCTACGGAGCATCTAGCGGATATGTACATGAGGGAAGTTGTTAGTCACTATGGGGTGCCGGTAAGTATCGTCTCGGACAGGGATACTCGGTTCACCTCCAAGTATTGGAGAAGCTTGCAAGACAGTCTTGGCAGTCGCCTGAAGTTCAGTTCAGCATATCACCCACAGACTGATGGACAGTCAGAAAGGTTAATACAAATTTTGGAAGACATATTGAGAGCATGCTCTCTAGATTTCCAAGGATCATGGGATGATCATTTGCATCTGGTAGAATTCTCTTATAATAACAGTTATCAGGCCAGTATCAAGATGGCGCCATTTGAAGCACTGTATGGAAGGAAGTGCAGATCACCTATATGTTGGGGTGACGTCGGAGAACGACATCTTCTAGGGCCAGAATTGGTCACTAAGACAGTAGACATAGTCAAGGCTATCAGAAGTCATCTTTAAGCTGCGCAGGACAGGCACAAGATGTGGGCCGACAAGCATCGGAGAATCTTGAATTTCAAACCTGGTGATCATGTATTTCTGAAGATCTCACCGACAAAAGGAACTATCAGGTTTGGAACCAGAGGGAAGTTGAGCCCAAGGTTTATAGGTCCATTCGACGTCCTGGATCGAGTTGGCGACGTGTCTTATCGATTGGCCTTGCCACCATCTCTCGAAGGAGTTCACGACGTCTTCCATGTATCTCAACTGCGGAAGTATGTGCCAGATCCCAGTCACATACTGGATCATTCAGAAATCACAGTTGGCCCAACTCTTCGCATTGAACAGAAGCCAGTAGAGATCCTGGATCGGAGGCAGAAGATTCTTAAGAACAAGATCATCTCTTTGGTACGAGTATCTTGGAACAAGGACTCACCGGAAGAATCTACTTGGGAAAGGGAAGATGAAATGCGGTGACTGTACCCCTACCTCTTTGATGATTGAGGTACTTAGCAACCTATCCTTCTCTACCTCTCTTTCTTTAAATTCCGGGGACGGAATTTAATTAAGGTGGGTAGGGTGTCATAACCCTAAATTTTCATTTTTATTATTGGTATTTTTAATTATTTTCAACCTGCCAAAAAAAAATAAAAAATAAATATATATGTATATATATATATATATATATATAGTGTAAATGAATAAATCAGAATTTTTCTAATTTTTCCCTCATGCAAAATCTATTTTTGCATTTTCCACCAAATGCTTGAGTGTCAAGCATGCATGGATGAAGTGCCATTTGGCACTCATGCCTCATGACAAGTCTTAGAGGGCATATTAGGTATTTCCAAAATATTTAACCTCTTTTATTAAACATGAAGAATGAGGGAGAGGGCATATTAGGTATTTCCAAAATATTTAACCTCTATTTTTGCATCTTCTTCTTATTTTCTTCTCTACTTCACCCCCTTCCCTTAAGCTGCTGCCGCTAACTGCTACTTGCTGCGCTGCTGCTGCTGCAATTGCTGTGGTGCTGCTGCCGCGCGGCCGCCGTGTCACGCCCCAGAACCAGAATACTGGAGAGCGGGGGCAGACATAGCCAGCTACATATATGAAATAGATTCCATCTCGCTATACGGTCACGGCTGTCTAGATACATGAGGGTTTACTATAAGCCAACAGTCTGCTATGGTCATGAACAAGCCTAGTGTCTCAATCATAAGCAAGTAAGTAAATGTTACAAGATGTATGATCATTAAATATACAATAATAAGGCGTTCCAAATATTACATATTCAGCTGATCATGAAGCTAGTCGTTACAAAATGTTAGGACTAGCAAGAGTTTAGTCATACATGATCAACCCTAGGATCTGTTAATCATGTTACAGCCCGTAGGCAGACAATAAGTAAAAGTGCAACCGAGCTAAACAGGTGCTCGTCGGCTAAACGCCTCAAAAGAATATATTTACAGTAGGGTGGGAGAGCCAAAAATAACCCACTCGTTGTCAGGATTTCTTCTAGTGTTCACCATCTGGCAGGAAGGTCGGTAGATCCTCTGGAGCTGCTCCGAAATCTGGCCATACAAAACCAGCTGAGTCAGACCCCAGAAAGAGCAAGTGCCACAAAGGAGGCTTCACTTAAGAACTAAAACCAGCAATCAGCACAGGAATATAAATAATATAATAAAAGACAGGAATATAATTAAATGGTAAAGACTGAAAATAAGGAAAACATGCCAGGATGATATACGACGAGATAACCATGGAACTATTCAGATAGCCAGGTTACAACCCGTAAACCAAACAAGGACCGGGGTTGTAACCCTTCGTCTGAACGGAGCTTGGCTTCTCACCATTTATCGGGAAAATAAATACAAGCATGCTGGCCGTTCAATAGTCTGGAACAGGATCAGGGCAAGACTAGACTGGTTAGACTCCATCCAATCACTTCACGGCTAAGCAAGAACTACGGCTTGATACTTTAACTAACTAGGGTTGTCACAATCCTAATTACTAGCAAGATGCAGTGAGATTATTCCACAGCCACAAGCCCTGCAGACCATCCAGGTTCCCCGGGTTAAAAGATTAGAGTTGAATTCAGGTGGGTACATCGTCCAGGAAACGAATGTACCCTTAGGTAGCTTGAAGGGTGCAACACATGACAGTGTGCTGGAAATGTGCCCTACTCGACGGCAGGCTACAGATCCCAAGGCGTGCCCAGGTAACGGGATTGCCTGTAGCTGGGAAATCTCTTCATGACTAATATATTAATCTAGTTATTAGCCCTTAGTTTATTTCAATAGGTACTCCTGACCGTGGTACTCAGGAGTCCCACCCTAGACATGATGCAAGACAGGACTGGTTTATTTATACAAGCACAATCACCCACGGTGTCCAGGATTAATTATACAGGTCATGTCATGTCAGGTAGCCGTCGCAACAGCTTATCAAGATATAACATGTCAGGTTATCAGGTCAAGTGTACTTGTCAGGAGTGCGCCACGACGGGCCACTATCAGGTCATGTCAGGTTATTATATCAGGAGTGCACCACTACGGGTCACTATCGTGTCAGGTTCAGTTATCAATTCCAAGCATATCAAGTAAATTCGGGGATTATCAAGTTCAGGCAAGCATACGTGCAGGTAAAACCAAACTGACATGCTGATATAAGATCAAGTCTGCCAAGGGCCATACGCTCAGGCAAGCATACGCGCAGGTAAGCATACGCTTCCAAAAGGCAGCGTATGGGGGTCACAAGGCTCTCGGGTTGAACCAGGGTGACAAGATAGGCTAGCGTACGCTCAAGCCAGCGTACCAAAGGATCCATACACTTCCAATAGGAAGCGTACGCAAGGGTCAGCGTACACAAGGGCACGCTCAAGCTACAGGCCAACGTACGCTCAAGCTAGCGTACGAAAGGGCCATCGTACACCTTGCTCGCTTAAGCTAGCGTACCAAGGCACGCGTACGCTCGCTAAAGAGCAGCATACGAAGGCTAGCGTACGCTCGCTAAAGAGCAGCGTACGAAGGCTAGCGTACGCTCGCTAAAGAGCAGCGTACGAAGGCTAGCGTACGCTCGCTAAAGAGCAGCGTACGAAGGCTAGCGTACGCTCGCTAAACAGCAGCGTACGAAGGCTAGCGTACGCTCGTTAAACAGCAGCGTACAGCTCAGTGGCGTAAGCTAAAAAGCTAGCTCACTGTTCACTGTCTTCTCCAAAGGGCAAGAACAGCAAGAACAGCAAGGACTCCATGAATGGAACCCAAAACTCCAAATGCTCATAACTTGGTCAAAACAAGTCCGAATCCAGCTTTTCAAAGGTCAAAATTGGGTAGAATGAAATTCTCTAAAACATGGAACTATCAAAACTTGAAAACAAGCAAGTTTGATAGATCAAATCACCAAAAATCCGAAAATAGCAAAACTCTAGATCTACAAGAATTAAAGCCTCAAAATGGAAAATGACAAGTTCTAATGGGGTTTAGAATCATGAGAAGAAGCTAGTGGAACCATAAAAATGAGTTCTCTTGTGGAAGCAAGTTGTACTTGCCTAAGGGTTGGGGAGTTGTGGAGAGGAAGGAAGAAGAAGAAGAAGAAGAAATAAATGAGAGTTATGGAGGAGAGAGAAGGTTGGTGGGGAAATAAATATCATGGGTTGTGGTAGGTAGGGGGTTCACCTTGGTCCATGATTGGACCAAGCAACCAGCCGGCCAAACCAAGCCAACCCAAACCGAGAGTTAAACCATGCCAAGAAAACTAAACAAGGAACAATACAAGAAAATACGTACACGTATTTCCAAAATACGTAATACGAACCACAGGCATTACACGCCGTGCCGCCGGCACCGCCGCCCGGCCGGCCGGCCGACCGTGCACCCCTTTCCTTCTTCTTCATCTTCTTCTTCTTCCTCTTCCTTCTTCCAATTTCCTTTCCCCTTTTTCTTTTCAAAACTCTTTGATAAATATTTCTAGGGTTCTAATTTAACCCAATTTCTCTTCTTGTGCCCTAGGATTTGAATTAGGACTTGGAGAATAATTCTTCTAGAGGGGAGAATTGACCACAAAGCAAGGCAAGCCCTCTCTCCTCCATCCTCTTAAATTGTTCCATACTAATTATTATATATTCTTGGATTTATATGATAATTACAAGTATATTGTATTCTGAATTTTTTCGTAACCATGGAAAAACTCAACCATTAGGCAATGTGATGTGCTAGTATACTTTTGTATCGTATTGTGTATATATATATATATATATATATATATATATATATATATATATATATATATATATATAAAGAGGGAGAGATAGATTTTTCCTTGGAATGATAATTTTGCATGATACCTAACCAAATATATGAATGCATACGTAAATACACTTGACATAAATACAAGTATGTATTTTACCTTGACAAATTATATGTAACCTACTCTATTTGAGAAATTGTTTAAATTAGGTTTTCTTAAATTTCTTGAAATAGTAGGATCATTTTAATTCTGAAATTTTTGTTATTATTGACAAAAATTCAACCTTAAGATATATGATGTGCTTATGAGCCTAGAAATTGGTAGATCCATGTGTAGACTTTTGAATTTCAAAAATTGTTGTGTTTATATGTATGTATATATATATACATGTAGCTATTATCCGTGGATTAGTCTTTAAGCATGAGACCTAAGAACATGTATATGGGTATACGTATAAATACTCCTAGCACATATATACATCTTGACATACACATCCACAAGTATATCAACACCTTGACATATTTAAAGAATTTAACCTATAATCTTGGTCCAACTTGGAACTTTAACCTTTTTACTTCAAAGAGAATCAATATATATATATATAGGGATATTATATTATGTATGAATTGGGATTACTTGTGCTAATTTAGCAATTTAACTCGCCATTTCAATTCTGTCCAAATTATTATTTATGCTTAAAAACACCTTTTTGTCATAAAGACATGGTTAGATTAATAATTTCTGAATACCAGTTTACTAGGGTAGCTTCGTGCTAACTTTCATGTCTTAAATTTTCTTATATACATCCTTGATGAGCTACATGCAGTACATAGCCGATAATAGTTTCCTAGAATCTTTTATTACTAAAAATCTAAAAATGTCGCTTGCTTGCCATGGTAAGAAAGCTATTTTATTTTTTTGCTTTATATAAATGCGTGGCCGGTGTTGAGAGTTGCTCCACCGAAGGGGTCGGCGTACCCGTTTATTTTACGTATTGTCGGTGTTGAGGGTTGCTCCACCGAAGGGGTCGGCGTGCCCGTATTTTGTTTCTTTTGTGTTTACTTGTATCAGATTAATTTCCGGGTCAGTAAATACAAAGGAGACTCTGCAGAAATTTTTGAGAATTTCCAGAGTTAGTCTATTTTCGACAAACTCGAATTTCTTGGAAAATTTGACTCTAGTTCTAGACCACTTGAACCATCCATCTCCGACCTATAATATCGGAGGGATTCTCGGAATCATGTCCAATTGAATATCTTGGAATTTTACCTTGGTCCCAATATTTCTCGGACTACTTTAGTTTCGGAAAAGACGAAACTAATATTTGAAAGCGACTTGACTTCTAGGACTCCCGTTTGGGAGATAGTTTCTTTGAAGTCTAAATGTTTAGAATAGGTTGCATGGGGTTTGGGAGAGAAACCGTTGGATCACACCCGGCTGACTTCTTAGCAATATTATTTTTTTTTCATTTTCGTACTGATCAGCCCCTGATACGGTGTTCGTGCGGCCGTGCGAATATCCGGGGTAAGGCTTAGCTCACTTTCTTGATCGCAATTGGACATCCAGGCCCTGAGTTTCAGCTCAGCTATCCATTTGCACATTACCCTGAGTTTCAGCTCAGAATATTTGTTAATTTATTAGATATCCAGGCCCTGAGTTCAGCTCAGCTCTCTAATGAATGGGTTCGATATTCTTGGAAAAGTCCAAGTCATACGAACTTCTTGATTTTAACACATGATGCGATGACTCGACCCAGATGATTCGGAAACCACTCATGATGTTATCTTGCTTGTAATCACATCAATATGTGTTAGTACAGACGGCTGGAGTATCTAAGCACCAACCCGTTTTGTACGAGCCTGATCCCGGGCAAAATGGGGTTATTGTTGAGATGCTAGGCGAGTGTGTGTGATCCAGGAGTTTCTCTAAATTGCATTTAGGTCTAGAAAGATCTTGTCGTGTCCTTGTGACATTAATTGAGAATCACTTACTTTTGACTAATATCAAGGTATGAATTTAATCACTCTAGATACTAAATCTTGCTCACTTATCTTATTATTACGTTCATAACTCTTTCCTTTGACTGAGGGCTTGCTCGTCGTATTGACGACCTAGTTTTGTTTACTAGGGACTGAAGAAGATCAGGATGTGGATCAAGCGTACACGGAGAATGATCTCTACGAATGAAGTGGAACGGATGGAATGTAGTTTCATTTTGGTAATATTTTCAATTATGTAAACTACGTGTTGAAAACTATGAATCAATCATGTGTTTGAAGACAGTGAATTAAATATGTAAAATATGTGTTTTGATGGATTCTAGACTATATATGTAATATTCCTGGATCAATGAATGTTATGTGATTGTAGAATTCTGTGATTATCCCTTTTATCTATGCCTATCCCGGACCTTACAGGCGACAATCGCAGGGTACATTTCGGTTCTCATTGTACAGTTGCGTAGCCTGGGGAGAAGTATCACGTGCCTCGTGTCATTCTGGGAACCGGGGCGTGACACTAGCAAAACACCAAAATCACAAGTCATGGTTTTAAATAGTTTTAAATTGATTAAAAATCATCATAAATGTCACGACCCGCACCCTGTATAGGGGCACGAGAAGTGGTTACGTCCAGTCTACGCCGCAGTGTCGGCAGTAGTAAGCTGTCCTAGGTTGCTAACTAATCTCATGCAATGTATAAAAAGTACTTGTCCAGATATCAGCTCCGAATGGAGGACAAGTAAAGGATATGATATACTCAAACACAGTCTAAAGCACGATAAGAAAACACAGAAGTTATACCTAAGGAATTAAAGACAACAACAACTAACTACTAAAATAATACAACATCATCTCAAACAAACTTAATACAAACTCAATATCTTAACTTTAATACAACAAGTCAAAATATGAAAGCTAAAGTAGTCTACTAGCTAATCTCCTGAATCACTCCTGAGAGTCGGAACCAAAGGTAGCTAATTCCTTGCCAAGTCCATGGTAAGTAGGGCATGTGTCCTCAGGATTATCATCTGTAATATTTTCAACAGGTCCAATCAGGACGGGAACGAGTACAACTCATCTAGAAAAACCCAAGTAAATGACAAAGAACTATAAAGCAGTTATAGACAGTTTTATTGATGAGCATGGCAGTTTTATACAGGTAATGATGGCATAGAGAAACAGTAAGATACAAGAAAAGAAAAGTAACTAAAACAAGAGAAGAATCATGGCAATGAAGACTGTAATAAAAGCTAACTGAACTAGAATAATATGTACGAGTCCAGACAGTACGATATAAGTCTAATGTAATCCCAGTGTGAGTCCAGTCCATATAATCCGATACCAGATGATTTCCAGTACAAGACGAGTCCAACAGTGATCAATGAATCCAGGGTGAGTCCAACTATGATCTAACAGTGTATTTTAAAATACCGAGGTCGACATGTAAACGGCTGTAGATATCAGGCACATCTCTTCCTGATCGGGCAAGAGATGGCTATGCTTCCGGTAGATTCCAGTGGGAGATTTCGGATTTGGGGTATGTCTACATGTCTTACTCAATATTTCCCCGCCCAGCAAGTGAATCCAAAATCGACAAAAGAATCGAGATGAGTCTGGCCAATACATGATGATTCCAGAAATAATTCCGGAATGATACCAATGACTCCAGTAATAGAGGCCAGCAAGTAAGGTATGTGTCGATACATGAATCCAGAAATATCCATACGTGTTGATACAGAGAATCACATAGAACTAACTAGAACTGAAATACAGTAATCGACAAATAAATGAGAGAACTATCAGAGAATGTACTCGCCTGATACTCTGGAAAGAGTAATGTAATATCAGATGTCTGTACCAGGGTCACAATATCCTAAAATAGAGCAATACAGTTATGACATGTCCAAAATAAAGGTAAATAAAATCTACGATGCAATCTGTATGAATTCTAAGCCAATCTAGGTCAAAGTCAAACTTGGTCAACACTACAGTCAAACTAAGTCAAATTAAGTCATACTAGGTCACAAGAAGTTAAACTAAGTCATACAAGATCAAACAAGGTTAAACAAGTCTAATCTAGGTTAAAGTCAACTCTTGGTCAAATATTCTAGCCAAACTAGTTAAGTTATCTAGGGTTTAGTCAACAATGGTCAGAATAGTCAATTACTAGTCAATATGGTCAAGCTAGGTCAATCTCAGACTAACTAAGGTTTTGGTTAATCATATACTAGTCAACAAGGTAATTAGGTTAATCTTGACTAATGGTCAACATCCAGTCAAACCCTATAAGGCTAACTCAAAACCAACCATAGGCTAACATGTCTTAGAATACCTAAGATACTATACTACAATTACCTATACAAAGTATATCACATGTAATACATATATATAATACCAACCTTAATCCTATAATCAAGCTAATCCCATATTCCAATCTCAAGTCACGACTCGACTCTAAGTATCTAACTTAACCCCATACATATCTTAATCTACATAGGTCTTTCCACAAAACCCAAGTCACAATAATATACTCATATATAGGTCAAACCTAAACCAACTAGTTAATAGCCTAGGGTTTACTCAATCTTAGTCAACTAGTCCTTTTAAGTCTATCCAAGTCAATTCTAGGTCAATTTGGTCAAGGTTTGACCTATAGTTGACTTTAGTCAACCATGGTCAACAAGGCTACCTAGGTCAACCATTCAAGAGCCAATTAGGACAAGTATAGGGCAACCCCCTATTAGCCATAGGCTAGTATATCTAGGACACTACCACATATATATAGGTATCTTAGATATATACTCATATCTATACAATATATATATACATAGGCTATCTCATATATATATATATACATATCTACAATGTATACACCATATACCCAACTTATATAATACCATATATATACTCATAACATAC
This sequence comes from Iris pallida, assembly GCA_029216955.1. Lineage (NCBI taxonomy): Eukaryota > Viridiplantae > Streptophyta > Magnoliopsida > Asparagales > Iridaceae > Iris > Iris pallida. The sequence goes on along the minus strand of JANAVB010031416.1, from coordinate 14,627,107 downwards.
ATATATATTATCAATATATATAGCCAATTATATATAATATACCATATCTATATATATAACCCTCAAATATATATATAAACTATATATACATATCTAATATATATTCCATATATATACATATACATATATAATCATATATATAATATTATATATAGACTTATATAGAGGGAGAATAATAGAGAGAGAGAGTGAAAGGAGAGTGAGAGTGTGAGGGTGTCATGTGTGTGAACATGTGTGTGTGTGTACTAGAGTGAGTGTCATGACAGCAAGAGGGGGGGGGGTTTATCTCAGAAATCTGAGAAATGGGGAGAACACACACACATACATATATGTATATATATACATATATACATACATACCTATATCTATACCTACACACACATATATACACTCACATACTTACATACACACACATATACATATATACATATGTATACAATATATATACACCCAAAAATACGTATATAAATACATAAAAATCAATTTGAATTTCATTTTAAAATACTGAAAAAATAACAGGGAATACTGTTCATTAACTGAACAGTGGGAAAAACCAAATTTAATACACAAAACCTAGCTAAGACCTAAAACCAAGGGTTGGTAATCATGTCCCCATGTGTACACGTGTCGTGTGTGTCCATGGGAGTCCACCACGACATGACACGGCGTGTCCAGTGGTCAAAAACCCAAATCGGGTAAATTGACAGTGCACAGTGTCGTGCTAAGGTGCACACGCGTGTAGGACACGACACACGTGTCCATGTGTCTCGTGCACACGTGTGTAGGTTCTCCTAGGGTAGGTCTAGGTATCCCACAGCCTGATACGTGTCCAAGTGTCACACAGTGTCGTGTCCGAGCCCGTATCAGAGCCTAACTGTGTGTGTGTGTGTGTGGACAGCACAAATCAGTGCGAGCTTGATTACATCGTGAATACCAAACCAACTCGACCCAAACTTTGTGTGTGTCGTGTCAGACATTAGACCCATATGTCCACAAAGTTTCGTGCCATATAGTGTCGTGTCCTGTGTCTAGCCCGAGTAGCAGGGGAGAACACAGGCACAGTGCGGTGCCTCGTACAGCAAGGACAGAGCCTCGTGGACACGACACACGTGGATACGTGTCGTGCTTGTGTCAGGGTGTAACCTAGGTCTAGGACTAGGGATTAGGCATGACATTTTGTGTCCACGTCGTGTCTAGACACGACACGAAGGCCGTGTCAGTGCGTGTTTTAACACTATGTGCAGTGTAGTGCACGGTCAGTGCGTGTCGAATTTCTCACTCGACACGACACGAAGTGTCACGAAACTCGAGGGAAGGCTTGTCAGAGGGTGCCCCCACCTCTGTGCCAAGTGGCACGTGTCCACGTGTCCAATTCGTGGAGAAAACAGTGTCGGATTTCAGGGACAGTGCACTGTATGTGCACAGCGTGTTTGTGTCCATTTTGGACACGGACACGACACGATAACGTTCTCAGTCAACTAGGGTTGTGTCCTACATGTCTAGGGTTACCCAAAAATATATTTTGTTTTACAAAAACGCAACATTAAAACCTAAGTGGCATTTCACCAAACACTGCAATTTAAACACAGACACGTGTCCGATACGGACACCAAACCAAACCTATTTCCTACCAAACTTGACCCACAGTTAGGGTTTACCTATATGCATGCAATTATGAAGAGAAAACACAATATTAACTAGGTTTAGGGATATTTACCTATGAGTGCAAAATCCTCAATAATAGGCCTATTTGAATGAAATCCTCCTTCGACTCCTAATGTCCAAAGCTCCACAATTCCTTGCTAGCAAGCCACAATTGGTATCCTTTAGTGTAGGGGGTTCCAATGCAAGAAACTAGGCTCAATTTGGAGTCAAATTGGTTAAGTTGTGGAAAGTTGAAGTTGTAGGAAAAATTAGGTTTTAAGTGTATGAAAATGTGGTGTGAATGAAGGGGGGGTGTGTTTATATGGAAGGGGGTAGGGTTGGCTGGTCATGGGGGGTAGGGGTAGATATTTAGGGTTTATCCACCTAGCAAAACTTAGCCCCTAAGTCTTTGACTAAGGGAATAGATATTTAGGTTTCTAGGAAATATCTTAGATAGGTAATATCTAGATATTTGTAAACTAGATATTTATACCTAAAGCTAACATCCTCTACTTAGTCACCTAGGTTAGTTTCTAACCTCTAGATTAGTGCTAAACTAGGTTAGGAGCTAACAAGACACTAATCAAATAATTAAATAATAATAAATTACATAAATCCAAATAAATTCTAATAAATTACCAAAATACCCTTTTGACTAAAAAGTGGTAATTTGATATCCTAATCACATGATTAGGCTTACATGGTCATGGTTAGTCTCTAGGTTATGAAATCTCTAGGGTTTACACTAGGGTTATACTAGTAAAATTATAAAGTCATAAGCCATGACTTAGAAAATAGTTTTAAACTATCTAAAAATCACCAAAATTCATAACATGACTAAATCACCATTATTTAATAATAAAAATAATAAATTTTCAAAATATCCCAATTTCAGAAAACTGGGTGTTACAAGTCTACCCTCCTTAGAAAAATTTCGTCCTCGAAAGTAAGATAGTCGTACTCCTTCTAGGTCAAACCCCCAGTCAATCAGAGTCAAAAGATAACATGCAATCATAGTCCTACTGGTCGTGATTTCACAGTCTTGAACAGGATAACTATACTATCTAGTATATCACAAGCATATCCTGACATGTACTAATGGAATCGTACAACAAGATGGGAAATGAAGGACAGGAAAGACAAACCTGCTAACCCGTCACCTGCAGCGTTGGTCTTCTCGACCGTCATCGCAAAAGCTCCACCCCTCTGGTGCTGAGCTGCAGGTGGCCTAGCACCCTCAACAGGAGGTGCAAAGGGACAGTCTACCATCCTATATGAAACTGGTAAAGACAACTAGGAATTAATTATGAAGGATTACTATTCCAAAGATGATCAAATCGAAGGTTTAAGGCACGAGTGTCAATTGCATAGAAATCCAATAACATAATATATATAAAGAAGATTTAGTCCCGGCACGATCTAAATTGATCAATTTCAGGATATATCGAAGTTTGGACAAGATGAAGAACAATGCCATTGAAGTCTGAGCACGAGTATCCAAGATTTGATATCCATATCACAATTGAATTAATTCAATTGAATAAGACCCCAAACACTGGATGATAAGGAGGATGACCTGGTCAACTGGTCACGATCAAAGAATTAGAATTTAAAGGATGATGCAAGGATATAGAAATAAGGCAATTTCTTCCTTTGGATAGGGAAACTAAACATGATACCTTGGGTTGATATATCAAGTACAGTGCCTTTTCCATCTGAAATATGTGAAAGGCAAAACAATAATGAGTTCAAAGGCGATGTTATTAAGCACAATACGTGGTTCATAGGCGATAGAAATAATTCAAAAGAGAATTACCAAAGCTGTCGTGGATGAGACTCTAGGGCAAATTTAACTATGTCTCCCTCCATGTCGAATAATATATGAGAAGCGAACCAAAGTGCAATAGGTTGATCAGACCATCATGCACCGGTTCTGATTAGACAATATGTTAGTGGGTGCCGGCCCCCAATAAAATATGTCATGATCAAGCTCGAAAAGATCAGCTTGCAAAACTGGTGCTAAATTAGCAACATAAGATAGACAAAATATAAGTAAGGATAATGATGAAGGAAGCTAATAGTACAAGATTCCTTAAACATCAAGGAGTGAGGGTGAATCAAAACAAGAGGAAAAAGGATTTTCAATTTGAAGTTCATAATGAGATTCTCAAGGGTCGTCCAGGAATCTCTCAAGTCGTCCTAACTGTGATTGAGTAACCTCTCCGTTAAAGCCTATATCTCAATCCTATCGCAGGCTCGCAGCAGTACAACTAAGTCGTCGTACTACCACGATATCGCACTAATGCGACTCTCGACCTGCATGGGCCACCACTAAAAACGTGTCACGACCCATACCCTGTATAGGGGCACGAGAAGTGGTTACGTCCAGCCTACGCTGCAGTGTCGGCGGTAGTAAGCTGTCCTAGGTTGCTAACTAATCTCATGCAGTGTATAAAAAGTACTTGTCCAGATATCAGCTCCGAATGGAGGATAAGTAAAGGATAGGATATACTCAAACACAGCCTAAAGCACGATAAGAAAACACAAAAGTTATACCTAAGGAATTAAAGACAACAACAACTAACTACTAAAATAATACAACATCATCTCAAACAAACTTAATACAAACTCAACATCTTAACTTTAATACAACAAGTCAAAATATGAAAGCTAAAGTAGTCTACTAGCTAATCTCCTGAATCACTCCTGAGAGTCGGAACCAAAGGTAGCTAATCCCTCGCCAGGTCCATGGTAAGTAGGGCATGTGTCCTCAGGATTATCATCTGTAATATTTTTAACAGGTCCAATCAGGACGGGAACGAGTACAACTCATCTAGAAAAACCCAAGTAAATGACAAAGAACTATAAAGCAGTTATAGACAGTTTTATTGATGAGCATGGCAGTTTTATACAGGTAATGATGGCATAGAGAAATAGTAAGATACAAGAAAAAAAAGGTAACTAAAACAAGAGAAGAATCATGGCAATGAAGACTGTAATAAAAGCTAACTGAACTAGAATAATATGTACGAGTCCAGACAGTACGATATAAGTCTAATGTAATCCCAGTGTGAGTCCAGTCCATATAATCCGATACCAGATGATTTCTAGTACAAGACGAGTCCAACAGTGATCAATGAATCCAGGGTGAGTCCAACTATGATCTAACAATGTGTTTTAAAATACCGAGGTCGACATATAAACGGCTATAGGTATCAAGCACATCTATCCCTGATGGGGTAAGAGATGGCTATGCTTCCGGTAGATTCCAGTGGGAGATTCCAGATTTGGGGTATGTCTACATGTCTTACTCAATATTTCCCCGCCCAGCAAGTGAATCCAAAATCGACAAAAGAATCGAGATGAGTCTGGCCAATACATGATGATTCCAGAAATGATTCCGGAATAATACCAATGACTCCAGTAATAGAGGCCAGCAAGTAAGGTATGTGTCGATACATGAATCCAGAAATATCCATACGTGTTGATACAGAGAATCACATAGAACTAACTAGAACTGAAATACAGTAATCGACAAATTAATGAAAGAACTATCAGAGAATGTACTCGCCTGATACTCTGGAAAGAGTAATGTAATATCAGATGTCTGTACCAGGGTCACAATGTCCTAAAATAGAGCAATACAGTTATGACATGTCCAAAATGAAGGTAAATAAAATCTACGATATAATCTGTATGAATTCTAAGCCAATCTAGGTCAAAGTCAAACTTGGTCAACACTACAGTCAAACTAAGTCAAATTAAGTCATACTAGGTCACAAGAAGTTAAACTAAGTCATACAAGATCAAACAAGGTTAAACAAGTCTAATCTAGGTTAAAGTCAACTCTTGGTCAAATATTCTAGCCAAACTAGTTAAGTTATCTAGGGTTTAGTCAACAATGGTCAGAATAGTCAATTACTAGTCAATATGGTCAAGCTAGGTCAATCTCAGACTAACTAAGGTTTTGGTTAATCATATACTAGTCAACAAGGTAATTAGGTTAATCTTGACTAATGGTCAACATCCAGTCAAACCCTATAAGGCTAACTCAAAACCAACCATAGGCTAACATGTCTTAGAATACCTAAGATACTATACTACAATTACCTATACAAAGTATATCACATGTAATACATATATATATAATACCAACCTTAATCCTATAATCAAGCTAATCCCATATTCCAATCTCAAGTCACGACTCGACTCTAAGTATCTAACTTAACCCCATACATATCTTAATCTACATAGGTCTTTCCACAAAACCCAAGTCACAATAATATACTCATATATAGGTCAAACCTAAACCAACTAGTTAATAGCCTAGGGTTTACTCAATCTTAGTCAACTAGTCCTTTTAAGTCTATCCAAGTCAATTCTAGGTCAATTTGGTCAAGGTTTGACCTATAGTTGACTTTAGTCAACCATGGTCAACAAGGCTACCTAGGTCAACCATTCAAGAGCCAATTAGGCCAAGTATAGGGCAACCCCCTATTAGCCATAGGCTAGTATATCTAGGACACTACCACATATATAGGTATCTTAGATATATACTCATATCTATACAATATATATATACATAGGCTATCTCATATATATATACATATCTACAATGTATACACCATATACCCAACTTATATAATACCATATATATACTCATAACATACATATATTATCAATATATATAGCCAATTATATATAATATACCATATCTATATATATAACCCTCAAATATATATATAAACTATATATACATATCTAATATATATTCTATATATATACATATACATATATAATCATATATATAATATTATATATAGACTTATATAGAGAGAGAATAATAGAGAGAGAGAGTGAAAGGAGAGTGAGAGTGTGAGGGTGTCATGTGTGTGAACATGTGTGTGTGTGTACTAGAGTGAGTGTCATGACAGCAAGGGGGGGGGGGTTATCTCAGAAATTTAAGAAATGGGGAGAACACACACACATACATATATGCATATATATACATATATACATACATACCTATATCTATACCTACACACACATATATACACTCACATACTCACATACACACACATATACATATATACATATGTATACAATATATATACACCCAAAAATACGTATATAAATACATAAAAATCAATTTGAATTTCATTTTAAATACTGAAAAAATAACAGGGAATACTGTTCATTAACTGAACAGTGGGAAAAACCAAATTTAATACACAAAACCTAGCAAAGACCTAAAACTAAGGGTTGGTAATCGTGTCCCCATGTGTACACGTGTCGTGTGTGTCCATGGGCGTCCACCACGATACGACATGGCGTGTCCAGTGGTCAAAAACCCAAATCGGGTAAATTGACAGTGCACAGTGTCGTGCTAAGGTGCACACGCGTGTAGGACACGATACACGTGTCCATGTGTCTCGTGCACACGTGTGTAGGTTCGCCTAGGGTAGGTCTAGGTGTCCCACAGCCTGATACGTGTCCAAGTGTCACACAGTGTCGTGTCCGAGCCCGTATCAGAGCCTAACTGTGCGTGTGTGTGTGGACAGCACAAATTAGTGCGAGCTTGATAACATCGTGAATACCAAACCAACTCGACCCAAACTTTGTGTGTGTCGTGTCAGACATTAGACCCATGTGTCCACAAAGTTTCGTGCCATATAGTGTCGTGTCGTGTCCTGTGTCTAGCCCGAGTAGCAGGAGAGAACACAGGCACAGTGCGGTGCCTCGTGCAGCGAGGACAGAGCCTCGTGGACACGACACACACGTGGATACGTGTCGTGCTCGTGTCAGGGTGTAGCCTAGGTCTAGGGCTAGGGATTAGGCATGACACTTTGTGTCCACGTCGTGTCTAGACACGACACGAAGGCCGTGTCAGTGCGTATTTTAACACTGTGTGCAGTGTAGTGCACGGTCAGTACGTGTCGAATTTCTCACTCGATACGACATGAAGTGCCACGAAACTCGAGGGGAGGCTTGTCAGAGGGTTCCCCCACCTCTGTGCCAAGTGGCACGTGTCCACGTGTCCAATTCGTGGAGAAAATAGTGTCGGGTTTTAGGGACAGTGCACTGTGTGTGCACAGCATGTTTGTGTCCATTTTGGATACGGACACGACACGATAACGTGCTCAGTCAACTAGGGTTGTGTCCTACATATCTAGGGCTACCCAAAAATATATTTTGTTTCACAAAAACACAACATTAAAACCTAAGTGGCATTTCACCAAATACTGCAATTTAAATACAGATACGTGTCCGATACGGACACCAAACCAAACCTATTTCCTACCAAACTTGACCCACAGTTAGGGTTTACCTATATGCATGCAATTATGAAGAGAAAACACAATATTAACTAGGTTTAGGGATATTTACCTATGAGTGCAAAATCCTCAATAATAGGCCTATTTGAATAAAATCCTCCTTCGACTTCTAATGTCCAAAGCTCCACAATTCCTTGCTAGCAAGCCACAATTGGTATCCTCTAGTGTAGGGGGGTCCAATACAAGAAACTAGGCTCAATTTGGAGTCAAATTGGTTAAGTTGTGGAAAGTTGAAGTTGTAGGAAAAATTAGGTTTTAAGTGTATGAAAATGAGGTGTGAATGAAGGGGGGGTGTGTTTATATGGAAGGGGGTAGGGTTGGCTGGTCATGGGGGGGTAGGGGTAGATATTTAGGGTTTATCCACCTAGCAAAACTTAGCCCCTAAGTCTTTGACTAAGGGAATAGATATTTAGGTTTCTAGGAAATATCTTAGATAGGTAATATCTAGATATTTGTAAACTAGATATTTATACCTAAAGCTAACATCCTCTACTTAGTCTCCTAGGTTAGTTTCTAACCTCTAGATTAGTGCTAAACTAGGTTAGGAGCAAACAAGACATTAATCAAATAATTAAATAATAATAAATTACATAAATCTAAATAAATTCTAATAAATTACCAAAATATCCTTTTGACTAAAAAGTGGTAATTTGATATCCTAATCACATGGTTAGGCTTACATGGTCATGGTTAGTCTCTAGGTTATGAAATCTCTAGGGTTTACACTAGGGTTATACTAGTAAAATCACAAAGTCATAAGCCATGACTTAGAAAATAGTTTTAAACTATCTAAAAATCACCAAAATTCATAACATGACTAAATCACCATTATTTAATAATAAAAATAATAAATTTTCAAAATATCCCAATTTCAGAAAACTGGGTGTTACAATAAATCATATCATGATTTAAATATCATTATTAAAAGATTAAAATTACAAAATTTCAAAATTAACCTCATTTTAGAAACTGGGTGCTACAAGTCTACCCTCCTTAGAAGAATTTCATCCTCGAAATTAAAATGGTCGTACTCCTTGTAGGTCAAACACCCCAACAATTACAATCTCAACACACAGTTCGATAATCATATGCGTCTGTCCAAAATCATGATACTCAAAACCTCCGTCATGCTAGTTAGCAAGGCTACGATATTCACAGAGTTCTTGACTAAGGTACATACCTCTAGAATCATGGTATTTAAAATTTTCGCATTACCGCATGCTTGGCCACGAAAACCTTAAATTTTCACACCTGAAAAATACGTCCCAAATCTGACTATATATCCTCACTATGCCAGCTAACTTGACTTGTAAGCCCCTGATTTTTAAATTCATTTTTAATTAGTGTTAGTTAAATTTTAATGGCATTTATAGCCTTAAAATAATTATTAAAATTTTTAGGAATTTTTCTAGAATTTTTAAATGATTTTTAAATGAGTTTTATATATTAAAATATTAATTTGCAATTTTCTAAAATGTTTTAATTGACTTTTGCAATTAATTAGATTATTTTAATATTGTTTTGCAATTCTAAAATTGTTATGTGCAAATTTTATTTGCACATAAGCTGTGCGGGATGGGTTATGCAAATTCCTATTTGCAACTACCCTCCGTTAGGACCTAACTGTAATATCCTAATCTACGGGACCTAAACGCAAACCTAATCTACCCACTCCCCCGACGACCCGGCTGACCGACGACCGCCACGACCGCCCTGCCCCCGCCAAATCCGGCTGCCCCCACCGCCTCGAACACCCTATTTAAACCCCCTCCATCGACCGGACACGTGAGTGGCAGCATTCCTTTGTGTCGTGCGTGTCTCGTGTTGGGTCGAAAGTGTTCGCCGTGTCCTGGCGAACACGAACGTAGACGAGGACACGTGAAACTCGTGTCGTACGTATCGTGCTAAGCAAGGATACAAGACACCTGTGTCCCTAACAGTCAGGACACAGGACTGTGTTTTTTTTATTTTTTTTATTATTTAATCACTTAATTCCTAAATAAAACTAACCTTATCCTATTCCTAACACAGCGGGCCAACTGGCCCACTGGCCAGCGCGCAGTAATAAAACCCCCCCCCCCCCCACTGGCCAGCGCGCTCGGGTTCGAGCCCCCTCATTTCTGTTTCCTTTTCTTTTTATTTTTCTGTTCTTTTCTTTTTCTTTTCTGATTTATATATTTATATATATATATATATATATATATATATATATATATATATGTATATATATATATATTAGTATATATATATGTACATACTGTATTTTGACAGTATTTTATATATATGTATATATTTATAGTTAGTAAGTTTCATGTATATATATATATATATATATATTTTATAGTTAGTAAGTTTCATGTATATATATATATATATATATATATATATATATATATATATATATATATATATATATATATATGTATTGTTATTCATACTACTTTATATATATAAACTGTTTTTATATATATATATATTTCACTTTAGTATTTATAAATATATATATGTATGTATGTGTATATATGTATTTATGTACATATATGTATATATGTATATATTTTTCTTGTGTGTATATTTTCATAGTTAGTAAATATTATATATATATATATTTGTATACGTATATATATATATTTTCATATATATATATTATTATACACTTTATAATTTAATGTCTCCTTATATATATATATACATATTTGTATATATATATATATATATATATACTTTATAAATTAAGTATTTTCCTTATACATAGATATATGTACTTTTTCATGTGTAGGTATATAATTATTTTGTATAACTTTACCATATTAAAATAATAATATTTATTTAGCACTATTACCAAATTGTATTTTTAGTGTATTTAAATTACTGCAACCATTTGGTGTCCAAGCCTAGCATGGGTATTTGGGCCCAAATATATTTTCACACATTCAAGACCTATACAAGTCATATTGGACTTGATTCATGGCCTTGGGTCCTGTATTTGAACTTTGGTTCAAATTATATACATGGACAAAATACGCAGATAATTAATTATTGTGTGCAATGCTGTTTTTGATTTTTCTAAAAATACTTAAAATACTGCTAAAATTATGGAAAAATAGTATTTAGATACTATGTTAAGTTGGCTAATTTAGTATAATTTTTGTAGTATTTAATTTACTGTTTTGCTCCTAATTTGGCATATGAAACCAAAACTTATTTTCTGTATACTTAGGAAACCTGATTTTTATTAAATACTTGTACTGGTTAATAAATTCCAAAAAAATTATAATAAATTTCTATGATTAACAAGAATCACTTTGGTACTTTACTTTAAGAAAAAATAGGCTTTTTGTCTATCTCTAAAATTGTTAGAACACAATGGTCATTGGATTTATTTATTGATTAATTACGACTTGTAGCTTTTTGTATTATTTTGAGTTTTAGCCGTGTTGAACCCCACCCCTCACTAGTGTAAAGACCCTAGAAAGTTAGTTAAAGTAGTGTGTCACCCCATATTGGTCTCCTATGCCAAAGTCAACATTTTGGCTAGGTGTCCAGTCACAAGTCATATTTCACCAATTAGTGTCCAAGTGTTTTAGCTTAGTGTAAAAACTAAGTTATTGTATTTACTTCTACAGCGACGAGTTACCGGACATCCATCGCACTGTTATCGCAGCTTGTTTTGTTTTGTTTTGCTAGAGGCAAGTACTTTCTACGAACTTTACATATTGTCACATAAATGAACTGCAAACCCCACCATGTTAAATACTGATCCTTAGGGTAGCAAGTTAGATCTCTACATGTTGTACTTCCAGTTACTACCATGCTTAGAACTGTCTTTATGTATCTCTCACATGATTAGAATATGGGTTATGGGGAAACTGATAGTTGAGTACGTGATCATGCCCCCTTCTCCGTACGTACGTACCGAGCAAGGTTGACATTTTATATGTATACCTTGTCGTAGGCTTTATCTCAACGCGAATTTGTACGTATGTACATCTGTCGCCGTTTCACTTGTACGAAAGTACATTTCATTATGTGCCCCCAGCATATTGTATATCTATTGACCGATCACGTACCTGCTACAGTTTTAAACATTACATATACAGCTGTTTCTATGATATATGTATTCTTGCCATGATAGACTATGTGATGCCATGTTTCCAGTTATTCCTCACATGTTCATTTTCATGTTTTATATGCTAGTTTGCTAGATTTAGTACTTGCTCCCGTCCTGACAGGATAACGTTGTAGGTGTCCTTACTGAGGAGGAGTTACTGTGCGACACATATTATGGGGTTACTGTCGAGGACCCAGCTCTGCTTTACGAGGATGTTCCTGCGGGGAACCTCGCCTAGTTGTCTTTTGTTTACTTAGACTTTTGAGAGTAGACATGTATTAGACTATATCTTTTTGTAACTGGACATGTATCCAGTTTTACTTTGCAGTTCACTTGTACTTGGACATTTTACTATATACGACGACTTTTGTGTTTGGAGCATTTATGATTCTTTTTCACTTATAGAACTGTTAGCACATTTAGTCTTATCATGTTGTCTTTAGAACAGCTTACTACGTTTTATATGAACGTAGGCTGGGCATGCCACGGCCTGGCCCAACAATTTGGGTAGCGGGTCGTGACATATTTTTAGTGGTGGCCCATGCAGGTCCTGACTAAACTGTTTGGTTACGTTATTGTACCAAACATACCTGCAATTAGGAACTTAAGATAATTAGACAACATTAGGAAAGACGCTTAGAACACTTAGAGGAATGCTAGGATTGCAACATAGGAAATACATCACATGTTTGCTAATATAATTAGATTTTCTTGTATATGATTACTTACTTTAAATAAGTCCTTATAAGTCTTTTTATGTATAATTTAGATGGTGCTTACTCGTTCATCCCAGTATGTTACCCCCGAGAATGGGGCCCTCCATATCCAGTCAGCTGACCAGTTGACTGATACACCTTTACCTACCATATTCCCCCACTCCACAGATCCACAAACCCAGATACCACCTTCCACATCACAGGCCCGGCAGGACCCGATACTTTCACCACCCCCTATCACTATACCCACCCAGGCTTCCGTCACACTCGACGGGACCCAGCTGCTCACACTGATCCAGGGGTTCCTAACAACCCATCAGGAGCAGACTACCCTACTCCGCCAGAGCATGGAGCATTCTGAGGGACGTCTCGTGTTTCCACCACATGTAGAGCCACGGCAGAGAGCGAGGACGATCAAGGACTTCATGGGTCTGAATCCCAAGGAGTTCTCAGGGACTGAGGGCATAGTAGTAGCTGATGACTGGCTAGATTCAGTAGAGAGGAAGCTTCTGGGAGTTAGGATGCCGGATGACCTCCAGGTCGAGGCAGCGAGATTTCTGCTGATAGACTTAGCAGGAGTCTGGTTCCGGAATGAGCCATTGTTCGCGAGAGGTAGAGCCACCTGGGACCAGTTCAAGACCCAGTTCAAGAAGAAATTCTTCTCGACCACTGCTAGAGTAGCCATGGGGCTACGATTCCAGAACATCCAGCAGGGGAACCGTTCTGTCGATGACTATGCGGCAGAGTTTAGTCGCCTGAGCCGTTTTGCTCCTAGTTTGGTTGCTGATCCAGAGGAGATGACCCGTAGGTTTTGCCATGGTCTAGTTCCAGACATTGGCATTCTTATAGTGGCGAACGGTACGACTGACTACTACCAGAGCCTAGAGTTAGCCCGGAGTATCGAGGAGCGTCTTCTGTCATACAAGAGGCCAGCTTCTATACATCATGAGGGACCGTCCAAACGTCAAGCTTTCCAGCAGAGAGCACCGACGCCACCCCAGTAGACTTACCGTCCCCCTACACCACATCATCAGACCCCGCCAGTTAGAGCCCCGGGACCCCGGCATCAGCAGCAGCAGCAGCAGCAGAGGGGAGCTATATGTTCTTTCTGTGGAAGACCAGGGCATGATCACACCATCTGCAGGAAGAGGTTGAAGCAGTGTTTAGCTTATGGGTCTGCCACCCATCAGCTTCGAGAGTGCCCAGTAGCGAAGACTAGAGGACCACTTCCGACTCAGCAGCAGAGGTTCGGACAGCATCTGCAGCAGCAGAAGGGACCTCAGGGGAGAGTTTAAAGTCTAGCCATTGAGCCGGAGCAGGTTTCGGAGCCGGATTACTTAGCTGACATCATTATAGATCATGTTTATTTGCATACTTTTTTAGCTCTATGCTTGTTTGATTCTGGTGCATCTCATAGCTTCCTATCATTAGAGTTTATGCAAGAACATCATTTAGTATCTACACCTACTGCGGAGATTAGTAGAGTAATGACGGGAGGAGGACCAGTGCCTATTAGAGCTAGCTATAGATGCTCTATTATGATAGCCGGGAGAGAGTTCGAGGGGCGATTCTTTGTGATGCCAATCCCCGGTTATGATATCATATTGGGGATGGACTGGCTTAGCTATGCCCATGCATCTATAGATTGCCATGAGGGTAGTATTTTGTTCAGTCCCCCAGGCACAGCACCATTCAGTGTCAGGAGGACAGGGCCGGAGATCAGCCTAGAGCCGAACTGTTGTGCGACCGTCGGGGATACAGCACCGCCACACCCTATCATTAGGGAGTTTATGGATGTATTCCCAGAGGATCTTCCAGGACTTTCGCCTGACAGAGATGTGGAGTTCACTATAGATTTAGTGCCGGGTTCATCACCAGTATTCCGGGCTTGCTATAGAGTGAATCCCAAGGAGACCATAGAGATGAAAGAGCAGATTGATGACCTGTTGAAAAAGGGTTTCATTCGATCCAGTGCTTCTCCATGGGGAGCGCCAGTGCTCTTTGTCCCTAAGAAGTATGGTACAGTCCGGTTGTGTATTGACTACCGGGCCTTGAATGCCATCACCATCAAGAACAAATATCCTCTGCCCAGGATAGATGATTTGTTCGACCAGTTGAGCGGGGCGAAGGTGTTTTCCAGGATAGATTTGTGATCCGGGTACCACCAGGTGAAGGTTAGGCCAGCAGACATCCAGAAGACGGCGTTCAACACGAAGTACGGGCAGTACGAGTTTCTGGTGATGCCATTTGGTCTCACAAATGCGCCAGCTGTCTTTATGAACTTGATGAATAAGACATTTCACCAGTATCTAGATAAGTTCGTCGTAGTGTTTATCGACGACATCCTGATATACTCGAAGACGCCGGAGGAGCATGCAGAGCACTTGCGGATAGTTTTAGGGATTCTGAGGCAGGAGAGATTGTTTGCCAAATTGCCGAAGTGCGAGTTCTTTTTAGACTGAGTGGAGTTTTTCGGCCATGTAGTCACCGGAGATGGAATCTCGGTGGATCCTAAGAAGATTGCTACAGTTGAGACGTGGAAGGCTTCGACGTCAGTTTCAGAGATCAGGAGCTTTCTGGGTTTAGCAGGCTATTATAGAAAGTTCGTCCAGGATTTTGCTAGGATAGCTGAACCCATGACGAAGCTGACGCGGAAGGATGCGGAGTACATTTGGTCAGAGGACTGCCAGACAGCATTTGAGGAGCTGAAGAGGAGGCTGACGACCGCTCCAGTTCTGACTTTACCTTCAGGTTCTGGAGGTTTCACCATTTTCAGCGATGCTTCTGGGAAGGGGCTAGGATGTGTTCTACAACAGCATGGAAAAGTAATTGCTTATGCATCTAGGCAATTGCGGACTCATAAGAGGAATTATCCTACCCATGACCTAGAGTTAGCTGTGGTGATCTTTGCACTCAAGTTATGGAAATATTACTTATACGGAGAGCGTGTGAAAATCTTTACTGACCACAAAAGCTTGAAGTATGTGTTCATACAGAAAGAGCTGAACATGAGACAAAGACGATGGTTGGAGTTGATGAAGGACTTCGACATCGATTTACAGTATCACCCCGGGAAGACAAATGTGGTGGCGGATGCGCTGAGCAGGCATCCGATGGCATGGTATCTGATGATTGATCGGCATTTGCGGGAGGATCTGGAGAAGCTCGGTATCGAGCTAGTTCGGCCAGGATCAGTGATACAGATGATGGCGCTTGACATTCAGTTAGGTTTGATGGAGCAGATCCGGGAGGCACAGTCTACAGATGAGAGCCTTCGCAGACTTCGACCCCAGGCATTAGCTGGATTGCTGGATGACTTTACTATAGCAGAGGATGGATCCCTAAGGCATGGCAGCCGATTGTGCGTGCCGAAGGGAGAGCTGGTAGAGGCAGTCTTGTAGGAGGCGCACCGATCGAGATATTCTATTCACCCTGGTGCTAACAAGATGTACCGTGACTTGCGAGAACATTTTTGGTGGCACGGGATGAAGAGGGATGTATCGCATTTTATCTCGAGATGTCTAGTTTGCCAGCAAGTCAAGGCGGAGCTCCAGAGGCCAGCTGGATTGTTGCAGCCGTTATCCATTCCCGAGTGGAAGTGGGAACATATTACGATGGATTTCGTTTCAGGGCTTCCTCGTTCCCAAGGAGGGAAGGATGCCATCTGGGTCATCGTAGACAGGCTGACGAAGTGTGCGCACTTCATACCCTGCAAGGTGGGGCTTTCCACCAAGAAGTTGGCGGAGCTATACATGCAGCAGATAGTTCGCCTACACGGAGTGCCGGTGAGCATCGTGTCAGACAGAGACAGCAGATTCACATCCCACTACTGGAGGAGCTTGCAGGAGGAGTTGGGAAGTAGGCTCAAGTTCAGTACGGCGTACCACCCGCAGACAGATGGACAGTCCGAGAGGACGATACAGACACTGGAGGATATGCTGAGGACCTGCGTGCTGGACTTCAGAGGATCATGGGAGAGCCATCTGTACTTGGTAGAGTTTTCATACAACAACAGCTACCAGGCCAGTATTGGTATGTCTCCTTTCGAGATGCTATATGGACGACGATACCGCACACCGCTCTTTTGGGATGATGTCGGAGACAAAGTTATGCTTGGGCCAGAGATGATCACGGATGCAGCAGAGAAAGTCGGGATGATCAGAGACAGGCTCAGAGTAGCTCAGGATAGGCAGAAACACTGGGCTGATGCTAGTCGCAGACCGATGGAGTTTGTAGACGGTGATATGGTGCTAGTAAAGATATCGCCTACTAGAGGGACGATCCGGTTCGGACGAGGAGGGAAGCTGAGCCCCAGATACATCGGGCCGTTCGAGGTACTTGGCAGGATCGGAGAGGTAGCTTACAGGGTTGTACTTCTACCCAACCTAGCAGGAGTTCATGATGTCTTTCATGTATCTCAGCTGAGGAGATATGTTCCAGACCCCAGTCATGTGCTAGATCATTCGGAGTTGGAGGTCGGACCGAGCCTTACAGTTTTTGAGCAGCCAGTGGAGATATTAGACATGAGAGAGAAGAGGCTGAGGAACAAGGTTATACCCCTAGTGCGAGTAGCTTGGAGCCGTCACTCCCCAGGTGAATCTACTTGGGAGAGGGAGTCGGACATGAGGGAGAAATACCCTTACTTGTTCGATCCAACCGCTGCGAGGGAACCGCCCGTTCCCGCTTGATACCTTAGAGGTTAGTTTCGATCGCAGCCTTAGTCATTTTGTTGCATTGCTTGCTATGATAGAATATTGTAGGGTCTTCAATCCTTGTGAATTTCGAGAACAAAATTTTTCAAGGAGGGAAGACTTGTAAGCCCCTGATTTTCAAATTCATTTTTAATTGGTGTTAATTAAATTTTAATGTCATTTATAGCCTTAAAATAATTATTAGAATTTTTAGGAATTTTTCTAGAATTTTTAAATGATTTTTAAATGAGTTTTATATATTAAAATATTAATTTGCAATTTTCTAAAATGTTTTAATTGACTTTTGCAATTAATTAGATTGTTTTAATATCGTTTTACAATTCTAAAATTGTTATGTGCAAATTTTATTTGCACATAAGCTGTGCGGGATGGGTTATGCAAATTCCTATTTGCAACTACCCTCTGTTAGGAGCTAACTGTAATATCCTAATCTACGGGGACCTAAACGCAAACCTAATCTACCCACTCCCCCGACGACCCGGCTGACCGACGACCGCCACGATCGCCCTGCCCCCGCCAAATCCGGCTGCCCCCACCGCCTCGAACACCCTATTTAAACCCTCCCCATCGACCGGACACGTGAGTGGCAGCATTCCTTTGTGTCGTGTGTGTCTCGTGTTGGGTCGGAAGTGTTCGCCGTGTCCTGGCGAACACGAACGTAGACGAGGACACGTGAAACTCGTGTCGTACGTATCGTGCTAAGCAAGGATACAAGACACCTGTGTCCCTAACAGTCAGGACACAGGACTGTGTTTTTTTTATTTATTATTATTTAATCACTTAATTCCTAAATAAAACTAACCTAATCCTATACCTAACACAGCGGGCCAACTGGCCCACTGGCCAGCGCACAGTAATAAACCCCCCCTCACTGGCCAGCGCGCTCGGGTTCGAGCCCCCTCCTTTCTGTTTCCTTTTCTTTTTATTTTTCTGTTCTTTTCTTTTTCTTTTCTGTTTTATATATTTATATATATATGTATATATATATATATATATATATATATATATATATATATATATATATATATAAAAAAAAAAATATATATATATATATATATATATATATATATATATATATTAGTATATATATATGTACATACTGTATTTTGACAGTATTTTATATATATATATGTATATATTTTATAGTTTGTAAGTTTCATGTATATATATTTGTATATATATATATATATATATATATATATATATATATATATATATATATATATATATATATATATATGTATTGTTATTCATACTACTTTATATATATAAACTATTTTTATATATATATATTTCACTTTAGTATTTTATAAATATATATATGTATGTATGTGTATATATGTATTTATGTACATATATGTATATATGTATATATTTTTCTTGTGTGTATATTTTCATAGTTAGTAAATATTATATATATATATATTTGTATACGTATATATATTTTCATATATATATTATTATACACTTTATAATTTAATGTCTCCTTATATATATATATACATATTTGTATATATATATATACTTTATAAATTAAGTATTTTCCTTATACATAGATATATGTACTTTTTCATGTGTAGGTATATAATTATTTTGTATAACTTTACCATATTAAAATAATAATATTTATTTAGCACTATTACCAAATTGTATTTTTAGTGTATTTAAATTACTGCAACCATTTGGTGTCCAAGCCTAGCATGGGTATTTGGGCCCAAATGGGTTTTCACACATTCAAGACCTGTACAAGTCATATTGGACTTGATTCATGGCCTTGGTTCCTGTATTTGAACTTTGGTTCAAATTATATACATGGACAAAATACGCAGATAATTAATTATTGTGTGCAATACTGTTTTTGATTTTTCTAAAAATACTTAAAGTACTGCTAAAATTATGGAAAAATAGTATTTAGATACTATGTTAAGTTGGATAATTTAGTATAATTTTGTAGTATTTAATTTACTATTTTGCCCCTAGTTTGGCATATGAAACCAAAACTCATTTTCTGTATACTTAGGAAACCTGATTTTTATTAAATACTTGTACTGGTTAATAAATTCCAGAAAAATTATAATAAATTTCTATGATTAACAAGGATCACTTTGGTACTTTACTTTAAGAAAAACTAGGCTTTTTATCTATCTCTAAAATTGTTAGAACACAATGGTCATTGGATTTATTTATTGATTAATTACGACTTGTAGCTTTTTGTGTTATTTTGAGTTTTAGCCGTGTTGAACCCCACCCCTCACTAGTGTAAAGACCCTAGAAAGTTAGTTAAAGTAGTGTGTCACCCCACATTGGTCTCCTATGCCAAAGTCATCATTTTGGCTAGGTGCCCAGTCACAAGTCGTATTTCACCAATTAGTGTCCTAGTGTTTTAGCTTAGTGTAAAAACTAAGTTATTGTATTTACTTCTACAGCGACGAGTTACCGGACATCCATAATAGTTTTATTGCAGCTTGTTTTGTTTTGCTTTGCTAGAGGCAAGTACTTTCTACGAACTTTACATATTGTCACATAAATGAACTGCAAACCCCACCATGTTAAATACTGATCCTTGGGGTAGCAAGTTAGATCTCTACATGTTGTACTTCCAGTTACTACCATGCTTAGAACTGTCTTTATGTATCTCTCACATGATTAGAATATGGGTTATGGAAAAACTGATAGTTGAGTACGTGATCATGCCCCCCTTCTCCGTACGTACGTACCGAACAAGGTTGACATTTTATATATATACCTTGTCGTAGGCTTTATCTCAACGCGGATTTGTACGTATGTACATCTGTCGTCGTTTCACTTGTATGGAAGTACATTTCATTATGTGCCCCCAGCACATTGTACATCTATTGACCGATCACGTACCTGCTACAGTTTTAAATATTACATATACAGCTGTTTCTACGACATATGTATTCTTGCCATGATAGACTATGTGATGCCATGTTTCCAGTTATTTCTCACATGTTCATTTTCATGTTTCATATGCTAGTTTGCTAGATTTAGTACTTGCTCCCGTCCTGACAGGATAACGTTGTAGGTGTCCTTACTGAGGAGGAGTTACTCTGCGACACATATTATGGGGTTACTGCCGAGGACCCAGCTCTGCTTTACGAGGATGTTCCTGCGGGGAACCTCGCCTAGTTATCTTTTGTTTACTTAGACTTTTGAGAGTAGACATGTATTAGACTATATCTTTTTGTAACTGGACATGTATCCAGTTTTACTTTGCAGTTCACTTGTACTTGGACATTTTACTATATACGACGACTTTTATGTTTGGAGCATTTATGATTCTTCTTCACTTATAGAACTGTTAGCATATTTAGTCTTATCCTGTTGTCTTTAGAACAGCTTACTACGTTTTATCTCAACGTAGGCTGGGCATGCCTCGGCCTGGCCCAACAATTTGGGTAGCGGGTCGTGACATGACTATAGAAGACTCTCGATCCCATTACTGAGGCAATGACAGGTGGCAAGATTATATTCACAAATGGGTTGGAGTGTCCATGCTGCTTTCCACTTGAGTTACAAGCGTTTGACTTGTTGTCCCCGAATATGGTGTCCCGAATCAGTCCCCTCTCACATGCTAGATGTAGGTCTCACCGATTTTTATAAAAAATAACACTCACAGAACTAAAGGTTCCCATATTTTTATGTGAGAGGGAACATATTTGGGATAACATATTTGAGAAGAGCAATCCCATCCCTCAAATACCACACAACAATACACGTCAAATAACATATTTGTGTTTGGGTCTCCATTATTAATGTTTGGAAAAAAAAACAAAATAATGAAGAAGAAAAAATAAGAGAGAATAAAATAATAATAAATCAAAAAAGGAAAAATGAAAATGAAAAATAAAAATATGACGGGAATAAATTTATTTGTAATCTTTGGAAATAAAATTGCCCGGGAATACCAAGAACTAAAGATTAAATATTTCAGACTAATTTATTACAGGAAACTTAGATTTAAGCTAAAAAAATATTTTCGTAAATTAAAAATAGCCGAAAAAATAATTTATCCATAAAACATGGGAATCCTGTCCCTTAAGAATAGCTGAATATATCTTTTTTGCTCGGAATTTTTTTCTCATTTTTTTTACCATTTTTCATTTTTTTAGGTTTGTTTTTTTAAAAAAATTCAATATTTTTAGTTTTTTAATTACCCTTTTACCCTTTTTTTTCTTTTTATTTCGTCATTTTTTCTCCTTTTTTACGTTTTTCTCATTTTCTCGTATTTTTGTTCATTTTTTCTTTTTATTCGTTTTTCAGTTTTTATTTTATTTTTAGAGTAATGCTATTTATACTTCTAAATTTTCACTCCAAATCTTCCATCCTTATGTGGCAGCTGATGTGGCATATTAAATAATATTATGTATCATCTGATGGTAGATAACATTGCAAATTTAAACAAAAAAGTTAACTACCCATTTTTTCATGTTAATATTAATGTTAATGTTAATACTAATATTAATATTAATGTTAATGTTAAAAGTAATATTAATGTTAATGTTAATATTGATATTAATATTAATATTAATGTTAATGTTAATAGCTATGTTAACATTGTTGTTAATGTTAATATTAATTTTAATGTTAATGTTAATATTGATATTAATTTTAATTTTAATTTTAAAATTTGCCATGTCAACTGTCACATCATTTGCCACGTAGGGAGAAATGGTTTGGAAAGACAATTTGGAGGGACAAATAGCATTATTCTTTTTTTATTTGTTTTTTAGTTTTTTAATTTGGTTTTAACATTCAACCGTTAGTACAAGATCCAAATATAAATTATGTCTATTATGGAGATCCAAACATAAATATTCTATCTTATTCGAGATCCCAACACTAATTATGTCTATTATAGATACTATTATGAAGACACAAACGAAGAGAAATGCTATGCCTAGAAATGCTATGCCTACAACCTCCTACAACCAAGAGGTTACAACCGGCCACGTGGCCAGCCTCCATTGGCGGAGCGAGGAGAGAGGTGGGTCGGATGGTGTCATGTCCCGATTCAGAGAATCGTTCGTCCTCGCTTGGACGTGATGTCGTACAAGTCTGGTATTACACTTGTACAAGGCAAAGACGGTACATAATTGATAATCTTCAAATAGCAACACATTGCAGCGGCAGAAGTAGACAAATTGAAGTTAATGAGGACATTCTTTCTTATCGAATAGAAACACATCACTGATTTATAGCAGCGGAGATAAACAGATAACTTGAAGTCGCACAGAGAAATATAAAAATGTATTCGCTTTATTGATAATTGAAGTAGAGTACAAGACTTGTAATTGAATAAAAAGTTTACAACACATCTCCCTTACATTGATAGCCAACTATACAAATGCCATAAAGCTTACATTTGATACTTTGATACATTAGATTAAAACTCGATATACCGACTTAGCTTACAACTCACAGGTACAACTGATTGCAATATTTCATACATTATGTTCTTTATAAACAGAAGACATCATCTTTTGCAATGAGAGCTTCTGTATGCCCAACAAATCTTCGATGCCGCGGGACCGATCAAGCCAATTTTTGTGTACAGAAATTTTCAAGCACGAGCACCTAAAAGAGTGCCCACAACGTGGGTCAGTACATTATCTATGTACTGGCGAGCAGAAATAGCCCACTTGTCTAAACTGACACTAAGTGGTCAATTTTAGCAAGCATTTATTATAGTGATCTTTCTAGTTGGGGCCTAGCTTCAGTTTACAGTTCATGGCCAATATTCATAGTGAAGCTTGTAAACATGTTCTAGCAGTGTTCATATGAAGGCTTCTCTTAATCAGCGTTTGAGTTAACATGCATTAAACATGTTATAGCAATCTTGTAAAGGCATCATTTAGCATATATGTCATGATTGAGCAGTGTTCATTGCGAGGCAACATTGTAGCATTCTGGTGTTATCATGTTAAGCATCTTTGAGGCAACATTAGCACTAAAGTCATAAACATGTTATGACAATTCGTATGGAAAGGCAATATTTTAGCATCATTCGATTAGCATGTTAAGCAGGCAAGTTGAACTACAAGTACGATGATCATATCACGTTTAAGTGATTTCTTACCGATAGTCGACTCCCTCGTACTTGCATCAAATACATGTTAGATGTCACACTTACTCTTTCTGCACAAAACATTTATTAGCATGCATCTTGACAACATGACCACTGGTGTTATTGTACCATTTTGGACTTGCCATATAGGACTTTGAAGGGTATGTGACGCACCATTCACTGGGTTGCGAGCCCGAATGAATGTCCGGATACCTCGTGCCACCAAAGTACGATAATATCTTCCTAGGCCGAATCGGTCCCCAGGGCCCTAGGAACCGTCCGAGGAAACAATACCTTATATACAAGTTGTCCATGAACATGCGAATGCGTGTCCGACTCCATCGTGTTCGAAATCGCATGGTAAAATATTAAGATAAGTAAAGGCAATATTGTATTATCTCACCTCATTATGTCGTATTCAACGACTTATCATTTCCATCATTTACCATCATTTTCACTTGGTGATCTCGACGATCCCAAGCCTTATCATTTCTAACTGCATTGATTCATTGCAACATTTCTTATAGCATTCTTTCAACAAGGAACAAACACCATTTCATTCATCTCATTGGGACATATAGCATTTCATTCATTGCTTATAAGAAGACAAGCAACAATTCATATCTATTAGCAACATTACACAAGGTGTACATGATTCTAATATTTTATTCAGTTCATTGAGTCAATAGCATAGCCAGTTTATTTCTCATGTATCATTCACAAGGCATCTCATTATTCAAATGTTTCACTTGTTTCAGCAATTAAGTCTAAGGGGCATTATCAATTCATTCTCGGGCATCAAGTCACATGATTAGTAGTTTAAGTGATATTCATTCAGCAGAGGAGAGAGTGGGTTATAGATGGGACCATGTTAGCAGAGGAGAGAGTGGGTTATAGAAAAATTGTAAAGAGTTGAAAGTAAACTTAACACTATTGTAAACATAAATATTCTAAGTTATTCCAGACGTAAAGTCTAAATATCTATCCATGCAGCTATCACGAAAGAGAACGATAACCTCCAGCATGGTGGCTGACCTATCATTACCAATTCATTTATTCTGCAAGAGTACTGCTACGTTGTCCGCCTGCGGGCCAGTCCGTCCGTCACGTGTCGCAGTCCCATTGGCATAGGGCCAGCCGGCTTGCGGACCAATTAGCTTTTTCGATTATGCAATTGGCACGTCTAAATAGTAGGATGATGTAACGGTCGACGGAAACTACCCACTGCCCAACCGCCCACCTTAGTTTTGTGTACCACCATAAAAATGACACCATTTGGATCATTACCGTACTGAGAAGCTCACTATCCTTTACATGCTATCCCCTCCTCTCTATAAATAATAGCACACCCCTTACAAAATCCACACAACTCTTCCTCGTCCTCCTCGATCTACAACAACCCGTCACCCCAACAAACTATAAATTTTGTTCGTTCAACCAAAATGGAAGTCCATTCCTCCAACGAACCGACCTCGACCCCGTTCGGGATGGCCGCGTGCCAGTAGCTTGCGAGGAAGCTAGCCTTCCTCGAGGACATAACGACGAACATAAACATGGTGCAGGAGAAGGTCCTTTAGGAGATCCTCGCAAGGAACAGTGAAAGTACCGAGTACTTGAGGAGGCTCGAACTAGGCAGCACCACAGACAGGGAGACTTTTAAGGAATAGGTTCTGGTCATCACCTACGAGCATTGGCGGATCCATGTGAGAGGCACTGGGGGCAGGGCCCCTAGTGAACTTTTTTAATGTATCATTGTACTTTAAAAAAATGAAAGGATTGTTTTCGAGCTCCTTAATAAATATTATGCCCCTAGTGAATTATCATCCTGGATCCGCTAGTGCCTACGAGGATATCCATCGAGAGATCTAGGGGATCGCAACGGTGACAGGTCGCTGATTCTCTCTGCTCACCCGATTTCCGAGATCCTGGCCAGGTTTCGTGCAAATAATTCATTATGATTTTATTGATGTAGCATTAACTTTGTTTAGTTTAACCGATAACTATGTTTTAACTGGAAATTGCTGAGGAACCTAATTTCGGAGTTGGTTTTTATGAAAAATCCACCCGCATGATGGGTTTTATGAAATGCCCAGAATTATATATTTTTACGTTAAGTATTCCAAGATTCCCTTTAGATGCTTTGTATTTATAAAATTAATACCATAACTATCCCTCCGCACAAACTCAGATCTGGATTGCGATTATCTTCTTCTTCTTCACGAGAGATTTGAATTCCATTGCTCTCATCTTCAGCAGAGATCGCAAAGATCATTCGTAGTTCACCATACTTTTTTTTTCAGTCGAACTCCGATCATCGCTTATCTTCTTCTTCTTCTTCTTCTTCTTCTTCTTCTTCTCCGACAATTAGGTCAATTACGGAGAGAAGATCTTCTTCTTCTTTTCCATAAGAGTTAGCATCATTTTGAAAGAAGAACGAAAACTCTTGAATCTTTATTCATGTCAAATTTCTTTCCACAAAATAAAAAAATAAAAAATTAGGTTTCTGTCAACTATTTTTCGTCGATATCGTACGAAGAATAGTCATTCTCCTGCATTTTTAACAAGAAGAATACCATTCTCCGTGTTGAATGGCATTTTTCGTGTTTCTAACACGGAGAATGCCCATTCTCCTGTGTTTTAACATTTGAATGACCATTCTCCGTGTCATTTAACACGGAGAATGTCATTCTCCGTGTTATTTAGCACGGAGAATGGACATTCTCCGTGTAATTTAGAAACGGAGAATGCCATTCTCCGTACTAAATTACACGGAGAATGGTCATTCTCCTATGTTTTAACACTGGGAATAACCATTCTCCGTTTAAATTAACACGAAGAATGTCATTCTCCGTTTTAATTAAGACGGAGAATGCCATTCTCCGTTTTATTTAAGACGGAGAATGGCATTCTCCGTTTTATTTAACACGAAGAATGGCATTCTCCGTGTTTCTAACACGGAGAATGGCCATTCTCCTGCATTTTAACACTGGAATGACCATTCTCCGTGCTAAATTACACGAAGAATGGCCATTCTCCATTTTATTTAACACGGAGAATGACATTCTCCGTTTTATTTAACACGGAGAATGGCATTCTCCGTGTTTCTAATACGGAGAATGGCCATTCTCCTGTGTTTTAACACTGCAATGACCATTCTCCGTGCTAAATTATACGGAGAATGGCCATTCTCCATGTAAATTAAGATGGAGAATGACCATTCTCCGTGTAATTTAGCACGGAGAATGACCATTCTCCGTGTAAATTAAGACGGAGAATGCCATTCTCCGTGTTACTAACACAGAGAATGACTATTCTCCGTGTAAATTAAGACAGAGAATGACATTCTCCGTGTTACTAACACGGAGAATGACCACCCTCATGCAAAAATAACATTTTTCGTGTTCTAATACGGAGAATGACCATTCTCCTACATTTTATGGTCAGTTGAAACTTTGAAGGGCCATAACTTTTGACTGGGAGGTCAAAACGAGGCCCGATTTGTCCCAAAACGAGCGTATATTCGAGGAGCCTGAAATTAACCGCTTCTCCGTTAGACGGCCTTCCGAAATTTTAGAATCGCAAAAAAATGATGTTTTGACCTCCGTTTTAGTACTTTTGCCGTTTGTCTCGGTCTTTCCAAAATTTTCCGACGAGTTTTTGAAGATTTTTGAGGAGAAAACCTAGATTCGAAAGTGAGCAGCGTATGGAAGAAGATGAAGTATCGAAACATTTTTTTAAAGTAGTTTCGTGGGTGTTTTCAATAAATTAGAAGGAAGGGCAAAAAGGTCATTCGGAACCCTCTTTATATATTTTTTGCTAATTCTGTGCACGCGATGAAATTTTATTGCACGGTGGATTTTTCATAAAACTTTTTCGTTTTTTGGGCATTTCATAAATTTCCCCATGTTTTAATTAATAAACTAGCTAGTGCTGTTATATTCAAGCTTATATTCTTATTCAAAGTTGGGAGAGTGGCTGATCTTGATGGCTGTTGGCAGCTCGCGGACATCTGCCGACGAAAAGAAGTTGCTATCGATGATTGAAGAGGAGCACAATCGGTGTGATCTTCTCTACAGCCTTGTCAAGCCTGTCATGAGCATGTGAGTATTAATTCCTCATCTCTTCTTGAAGAGGTTAATTCTTGATCGTTAAAGTTTCTTAAATAGGAAAAATGATATACTATGAGTTTGAAGTAATATTATAGTTGGATGCACATCGGTACCTATGGACTCCAATCATTTCAACAAAATCTTCAGGGAATCACTTCAGTTGTGCATGATCAGAATCATTATAGATTTCAGAGCCGGGGTTAAATTGATAGACAAAACAAATAAGATGCATGGAAACGTACCCTGGAGACACGATATGTTAGATATAATTGCTTTTAATTTATCTTCAAAAATTATGTAAATAAAATAAATCAAAATTTAAAAATTACCGGCACGTAGCACTGCCCTAAGAGTTAATCCAGATCTGTGTGCATACTTTTCTGAATGCTCATAGTAGTTAAATCTCCGCTCTACCGGTATCCCGTCATCGCACATAACTCCAGAAGATTGACCCGAACTTAGCTCTGCCTAGAACAAGATAAGAGAAGAGAGAAAGAGGGAGAGTATTCTAGTAATCTTTCTGAGAGTATATGTCCCCCAAAAAATCAAGTTTTAAAAAATAGATATAACCCAGGATTGTGAATAGAAAGAGAGTTTCTGGGCAGTTATATACTATGCATAAATGAGATGGACTAAAGCCTTGAATCTCACTTAGTAACTATTATCTTTGTCTGAAGAAGAGCTGATGAACTACGCCTTGAATCAGTATTCTTATACCAGATTCAGAAAATAACACACAGTACGCTAGAGGTTCTTAGGTCTGTCGAGTGGCGCTTTTGATTGGTCATGCACACTTTTTCATATTTATGAGAGTTGTGTAGGATCGTCTGTCCTATAGTCGCGGCATTCACGATTTCTCATATAGGTAAGTCCTCAAGGGTTGGTAATAAGAGACAACCCTGCATATGATGTTTGAACTTATTAAAAGTTAAAACTCATCCTAACCATACCACACGGGAACAATGTCACCATAGGGATGGGGTATCCATGTACGACATCGTATAGTCACTTGAGCATTAATTTAAGAGAATTTAATCTCAGGGTTAGTGTTCCATAATAGTCACCTAATACAGCTAGTTTTTACCTGCTGAACTGCCTTCTTGGGATCTCCAGTCAGACAGACTCGGTTGGGTTGCCCATGATCAGTACCAATGGACTCCAATCGTTTCAACAAAATCTTCTACATTTCCCAAGTAATCACATCATTTGTGCATGATCAGAATCATTATACATTTCAGATCCGGGGTTAAATTGATCGACAAAACAAATAAAATGCATGGACACATACAGTGGAGACACGATACACGTATGACACAATGTCTGCCTACTATGTTCGTGTTGTCGTCTGATATGCGGTACCAATTTTTGGAGTGTGTTCCTTCACCTAGCTAGCATGACAAATACAACGGGAAAAAAAATCAAACGCTTTGATGGATCATTTTATTACCGGTATGTACCTGAGCTTGACAAAGGAACTATACTTCATATTAGTTCAATCCGATGCCAGCACCCCGGCGGCCTAATGATGCGACCAGTTCTCACCAATTACTACAAGTCAGACAAGTTCTATAGTCGCCCCTTGGATGCCTACAACGTTTATACGAGTCCGACCGCCGCCATCCTCTGCAGCGACGAGTTCCAATCGATGTATACCCAGAGGCTCTGTGGACTCACTACAAGAAAAATGACATTTTTTAGCCTTACGTCAAGAAAGAACACGTTTTATGTTAATTTAGCAATTTTATAGCATAACAGTTGACGGTTTTAGAAGATCCGTCAAGAAATATTAATTTATTTATTGACGGTTTGGTGATAACCGTCAACGAATGTATGTGCGAAAAACTTGGCAGGATTTTTTTAGCTGCCATTTTGGTGAATTTTTCAAACCTTTTATATTTGTTGATGGTAGTGGTTCTTTTTAATCAATGAACCCAGCAAACTTTTTCTCGATCGTCCCCTTCATTTCCTCCTCTCTCCCTAACCTTTTCCTCCATAAGAGAGAGAGCCCCCCCACTCCTCTCCACTAAAGAGTCTCCCACAGAGCCCCCCACTCCTCTCCTCTAAAGAGCCCCCACTCCTCTCTTCTTTCTCCTCCCTAAGAGAAAAACCCTAACCCTAATTTTCCTATGTTCCTCAAATCGGAAGTCGCCCAAATTTTTTCCTCAAATCGAAAGTCGCCCAAATTTTCCTCTCTACTCCTCCTCCAATATCCTTAGCTCCAAACGAAATGCGCCCGCCAACCTCGACCCCGTGGACTACATCGAGGTGACAAGATTGGGGAGCACGGAAGAAAAGTTGATGGTTCGCGACATCAAGTTGGAGTTGACGACGCACGACAGAGCACTCGTAGCGTTTCCGGTCGGGGCGGACCTCACAGGGCGGTGTAGAGACAGGGTATGCTGACTAGACTTGATTGGGCGTCGTCGTCTGGTGGGCCACGGTGGGTCGGCTAGTGGAGGTACTATTGATACTTATGCTCTTCTTGTTGTTGTTGATTATTCTTTATTTTTTGTTGTTGATCTTGTCCTGGTTCTTGTTGTTGGTTTTGTTATAGTATAGTAGTTGTTGTTGTTGTAAAGAACAATTGTCAACATGGCATGTGTATAACCAATTAGAATTTGTATTATACTACATGGTGCAACAATCTTGAATGCTTCTATATCAAGAAGCATGTAACGTCCCAGTCCCAAAATACGTAGGACCAAGTATGTAGACATGCCAGCTGTACACATACGAAGTACATGGGCCTTGTATATATACATAAGCTGTAAAATGCAGCAAACCACAACTAACTGATCTCACCAACAAAATAAAAAAAATAAGAGATCACATATGATGAATTGTTTTGATACAATAAGTTGGGTGGAGACACATCCACTACCAACCAAAATAAAAAGGAAGAAGTACATGATATATAAAAGTCTAAGTGGAAGTAGCAAGGAGGAACCAAGTCACGTCATCTTCGAATAAATGGAGAAGACCACGATCTCGGCTAGGATACCTACGAAAGACATGAACACACACCTGGGGAATAACCAGGTCCTCAGACGGACGTAGCAAGATACATAAAGAACAAGCTAATATGAACTGTCAGAATAATAAAATAATATATAAAAGACTATCTTAGACATAAATATGTAAAGGAGATTCTAACCACCTAATGTGCTATTTATAGGACAACTTTCATGCACATGGGTGGGATTTTAGGCTATGTGTACGTAACTGGCATCCAGTCATCTGTATCCGTCCGTAATGTCCAAAACGTCAGAGGGCATCTGCAAATAAATTACCACAGTTCCATCCGGAGACTGTGGTTTACCTGTTTGGATTCCCATACGCACTAGCGACTGTCCTTCCCCAATATTTCCCATACTGTTCAAGTCATGTCCATGGCTCGTCCAGTTTTATAACTGCTTGAGTCTCTAAAACCCTAGTCATAGCAGTTACGATCATCTATCTGTCACACGACTTTAGAGAGGGCCAGTCCATAAGTCGTGCCCCTAGCAACATGTCTCCAACCGTGTAGTGTGTGTGTGTCATGGCCAAGGGAGATATAAGGATATCCCCCAACAAGGAGGTAGTCCGCTAACACTAAGTTAACATGCATATAGTAAAGTAAACGACTAATAGAGTCGCTTGCACCCAAGTATGGCTTGGACACGCAGTTTATAATAAAGAAAACTAACAATATGAAACAAAATAAATAATGCAGAAAATAAATAATTGACAGTTAATTAGCAAGGTATACTTGCCTGTTGTGACGCCTGGTGTGGTGCGATAATCCAACAAGTCCTTGACATGGTTGCAGTTGACGCACGTATGATTGTGTTGGCACAAAATAGTCGTACATGCCAAAAGTACGCAAGATAATCTTAATCGATGGAATAGACCGTGCCATTGAATCTAGATTTGGCTAGGGACGGTATAGAGATTTTCGAGATTCGCAAGTAGATAGAAAGAATTTAATTTAGTCATGGGCGAAAAATAGATATTCAAAGGAATTTGTATAATAAAATATTTATAACTTTTTAGAAAATATTTTTATATAATAGTTGGAAACTATGTTTTTACCAATCAAATATTTTTAAATAAATATTTTGTAAACAAGGAAAATTCATTTTGGGGCTAAGCCTTTAATTTGGTTAAGCTATAATTTTGGGTCAACAGAATACCTCAAAAATATAATAATAATATTTTAGGCTTCGAAATCTAGTTTAAAATTATATGAAGGGTCCCATAAAAACCATATTTTTGTTATAAAATAATTTAGAAATATATATTGATAATTATAATAATATCGATAAAACTAATAAAAATAAATACAATAATACAATAATCATAATCATAATAATATATAATGTATATATACAAATAGACATACTACCGTATTTCAGAATAATATAATAATACTAAATAACAAAAATTTGTTACTGATCCCAAGTATACAGTGTGTCAATTAGTTAATTTAATAATAATAATAATAATAATAATAATAATAATAATAATAATCACTATCCAGAAAGAGAGAGAATGGCAGAGAAAGAGAATTAAGAGAGGGGAAGAGAGCGAGAGAGGAGAGAGTGTGAGACGGAGAGAAGGAGAAGACGAACGGAGCGGGAGAGAGAGAGGAAAGGAAGGAGAAGGGGGGAGAGCGGGAGAGGGACTGCGGAGCTGCGGCGGCACGGGCTAGGCGCGGCGGATCTGGTCGCCAGCAGGCTGGCGCCGGGGCGGCGATCTCGCGGTGGAGGATGGGAAGCTGGTGGAGGAAGGGGGTTGGGTCTGGGTGCGGCAGCTATGTGCGGAGGGGTTCGGCTCCGGTCGGAGCTCGCGGCCAGGCGAGAGCGGCTAGGCGGACTCGGCCAGCGGCACGAGGAGGGTTTGGTGAAGGCGGCTCAATACGGAGGAGATCGAGGGTGCGGTGGTGTTAGCCGCGGTCATGGTCGAGTCGGCCTTACTGAGGTGAGTAGGTTTTTCCTTGTTTTCTACGATGGTGGCGGTAATTTTTTGGGGGGTTTTGCTGGTTGTTGGTGGAGTCGGCCACGGTGGTCGATGGTGACGCTGGTGGCGATGAGGTTGCATAGAACGGTGGAGGTTGGGGGATTTTGGACGGTGGTTGTTGGTGACTGGCCACTGGAAGGAAGGGCCGAGGCCAGCGACAAAGTTTGGTGGTGTTGATCTGTTGTAGGGGAGACGACGAGGTAGCCGACGTGTGATGGTGACGCCGATGAGGATGGCCGAGGAAGAAAGTCGGATCTCCCTAGGGCTGGGTTCGGTCGGCAAGGTCGGGTGGCCGACAGCGTGGCAATGGTATTGGCGGGGGTCTTGGCCAGCAGAGCGTTCATGAGGTGGGAGTGTTGGGGCTGGTTGTTGTGAAGTCGACGACGAGATTGGTGATGGGGGCGAAGGTGGTGATGGTGGTCGGCAGAAGCAGCGGAGACTAGGCTAGGGCTAGGATTAGAAATTTATTGAATCGTGTCGGGGTTGTCGACATAGAAACTTTATGTAATTGCAATAGATGGAATAAGATAGTGGACTGGGAGGGAACACGGACACAATGCACAGATTTTTGGGTTGTGGAAATTTATGGATGTGTGGAATTTATGGAGGAGTACCTGCCTATTTATAGGCTGTAGGAATTCCCAGTTGGATAAGGAGTAGGGGTTTTAAATCTCCCATAGATAATTTAATATTAATTTAAATAGATTTAAAGTGAATTCAATCCAAATTCGAATCAAAATAAATCTAAGTAAATCCATCTTTTCATTAAAAATAGGATCCATAAAAATACATTCATATTTATAATTAATTTAAACACCAATCAACAAATTTTAAAAATATATTTTTATGAACACTAAAATTTATATTAATAAATAAATTTTGAAAATTTATATATTTAAATATTAATAGAAAATAACTTACAATACCTTTTGCAAATAAAATAAAAAATAATATCAATTAGTTTTTGAAATTCAAAATATGTATGGAAATAATTTCCATGCACCTTGCATGTAAAATGGAATTATTTCTCTAAATCATTACTTACACTTGTATAAATCATTTTTATAGTAATAAAACATTTGACTAAATTTTTGTAAGAAAATATCTATATACAAATTATTTACTCTTTATATATTTCGAAATCAAACTATTTACTATATTTACGAAACATAAAATAAACTTTTTAAATGAATAAATGTCACGTATGTACGTACTCGCACTCGTCGTATAAATACAAAAAAAATCAATACTGAAAATAAAATTTCAAAATTGTAGTAAAAATTTAGGGGCTTTACAAAGCATGTGTGTTATGACTACTTGGAGGTGGTCTATCTTGACCTCTGGAACCTACATCAATTAACTTCACTGAATTTGTAATGTACACACTCTAAAAGCTAGCTATACTTGCCTTCAATTTTCAGGAGGCATTTCATTGCTTGATCGCTCAATTCTTCCTCCTTGTAATTGCGTGAAGAAGGATTGAGGATGAAACTGGCATCATTCTCATGCCCAACAACTCATGGATTGTGTGCAATTTTTATTCCCACCGAATTTTTAATGACAAGGATATGTGTTAGTTTCTTCTTCGTTTTTGGTCCCAATGGGATTGATTGATAATGTTTTGTGCAAGTGGAACAAAAATATGGTCCCGGCTATGATGGGGACATGTATTTGCTCAATGATACATTCTTCATTTTGAGTATCAGTTTTTTAATGATACACTAGGCTATGTTGGTTCAGTCTTCTGACCCTTTTGTGGGAAGGTGATTGACTGGGCTATGAGAGGACATATATTTGCTCAATGATATATTCTTCATTTTGAGTATCAGTTTTTTTAATGGTGCACTAGGCTATGTTGGTTCAGTCTTATGAGCCCTTTGTAGAAAGTGATAGACATGGCTGTGTATCAGTCTTAATGATACACTGGACTATGTATGATACGTTGTAGTATATTTTGAGTTTCAGTTTCCTATGGTCATACACTAGGCTATGATGAGAAAGTATATGTGCTCAATAATACATCCTTTATATTTAGTATCAGTTTTATGGCTATGTTGGTTCAATTTGTAACTATCTGTTCAATGATATATTCTTCATATTTTTAGTATCAGTTATTTGGAGAATCTTTTTTTTGGGGATTGTTTATTTCATACACATTGTGGTTGGAAATATTTTCCAAGAAGCATCTGCATAACTCTGAGCCCATACATTACCTAATCACTCTTTTGAGCTCTTTGTAGGGTTGCTTTATAATCTTGTTTTTGGGGATTTTACACGTGTTTGTAAATATAGTACATTACTAGTACAGAGAATTACATCTTAGCTATTTCTGATTGCAGAAGCTTTAACAGTATTTGGAGATTAATGAGAATATCATTTTTTGAGAATAACTCCTGTCTTTGTTGTCAATTCTTTTGCATAAATATGGAGCATGCTTGAGAAAAGGTATAATTAGTTTCCTTCTATTAGACCAATAATCTCAGTTATCTATGTACTATTGCAAGTCTTATATATAAAGGGACATCTTAGCATGTGCATAACCTTGACTTGTCTTTTGCCTTGTTTGTACAGCTTGAGGTAGTGAGAATTAGTATTGGTGAACTAGAAAGTCCAGATAGATCCTGTACTTGTTTTTATGTTGTTACATTAATCTAGAGGTATTTCAGAGTTCAATTATGAATGAGAATATTGCTGTTAAGAATTTAGGAAGATCATGTAGAACATAACTCTATCACCAATCATTTTTATTCATGCTCATAAAAATTTTCTAGTTTATTGCATTTGCCAAAATGTTTGACCTTCATGTTACATTATTGTTATAGTTTCAATTGGCTTTTTTTGTAATTTTTCTTGAACAGTTTGAGCTATCACAGATTCAATTTGACAAAATTTATTTAATGTGTTGACTTGTAGGTCTTGTAGTTATTTCATTTTGTTCTTAGTTGTTATCAGTTTATACAAACATGTACATATAAATGCTTGAATATATTTTTCTTGTTCTCTCAGGAACTACATAGAAAATGAAGGTGCTGTGAATATGGAAGGGATGTGCTCCAGGTTCGCTACATAATCTGCTTTTACTTATATAAATATAGTTTTTTTGATGTTTAAGATGTGCAAAAACTACATACTTTAGTTGGATATGTTTGTGGTTGGACGTCTGTTGGATGTTTGTGGTTGGATGTGTTAGAAGTTTATGGTGTATGGACAATACAGTTTGTTAATATAAAAATTGGATATTACAGTTACTTGATGTGTGTATATCTTCTGGGCCACCAATAAAACCTGTGTGATTGAGACATCCTATAAATTAAAACACCCCACAAGTCTGAAATCAGACCTGTATGGGCCACCACTAAAATCTTGTCACGCCCCAGAACCAGAATACCGGAGAGCGGGGGAATGACTCAGCCAGCTACGTATTACGGGTAGATGAATACCGTATAATACGATCAATGCTATCTAAAAGACAAGGGGGCGCATACTACATGAAAGTCTCACTAGGGTTACTCAACATCTATTGTCTCAATCATTCAAACAAGAAACAGTAAATAGAGAACATGTATGATAAAGCAGTAAGGCGTCCCAAATGCTCAGTCAAAATGTTCTTGAGATCTGGATTTACAAAAACATAGCCAGAGTATATAACAAGGTATACACAATAGTTATCAGCTGCAGTCTGACTTAGTTACAATTATGTAAAAGTAAGTGCAAGATAGTCTGACTAACATGTCGGTGCCAAGTGGCAAAATTTAAAATAAGTAGCAAAACGAGCAGGGAAGTAAAGAACCCACTCGTGTCCTTCTGCGATCATCCCTCTAGTATCGACCATCTTGGAGGTAGAAGTAAGCTGAGTCCTTGGGAACTGGCTCTAAATCTGGTCATGCAAAACCAGATAGGTTAGACCTCTAATAGCAAGTGCCACAAGGAAGCACGACATGAGAACTAAAACCAGTGGTAAATGTTAAGGATATGATAAATAAATCTCCACTTGCTACTGGGATTCACACAGCATTACGACACTTCAAACCAACTTCCCAACTAAACAAGGATAGAAGTTGACCCGTCATGTCCTGACATTCTGCTCATCTCAGTAGTTAACAGAGTAGGTATAGTGCACAAACAAATCAATTTAAACGGCCATGCAACTACTACGGTTTGCAACTGTAAGTTCCAAGTTACCCTGAAAATATGCAACAAGGGATTCCTCAGTTCTTACTATGCACAAGCAAGACTAGTCTATCCAATAATCAATTGCGCCAATCATGAATTAGACGAGTCCCAGCGGGACGCCCGTCATCAATATACAGTAAATAAATATAAGCAGATACCGCTCCCTGTCCGTGTGTCACTCCCCGTTCCCAGAATACGTATTTTTATACATGTACTACTTGAATGTATTTATTTAATATTTATCATGTATTATCCTGTATTTAAATTCCTTTAATTCACGCTAATTAATTTTTTGTATTTTACTTTCTGCTTTTATTCTCTGCTTTAGCTTTGTTTTAGGTTCGGCCTAGGTTGGTTTATTTTCGGGTTCTTAGTGGTTCATTATGAACCGAACCCAACACCCCCATTTAAAGCCCCATCCCCTTTCTCTCTCTTCATTACTCTCCTTCACCATTACTCTTCTTCTTCTTCCTCATCACTCTCTCCACCTACCAACCGTAGGCAAGTACATCTTGCTCCACATGAGAACCCCTATTTTTATGGTTCATTTATCTCCCTTTCGTGATCCTAAGAGAGTTTAGAACTTGGCATTTTGCATTTTGAAGTCCTATTTTTAGTAGATCTAGAAATTACTATTTTTTCGGATTTTAGTGGTTTGTATCTGTCAACTTTCTTATTTCCAAGTTTTGTTCATTCCAGATTTGTTGAGGTTGTGTTATACGCCATTCTGACCCATGGAAACCCTATTTCTGGCTTGGAACGAAGGTTCCATGGGAATTAGAGTTCGGGAGGAACTTTATGTTCACGTTATACGTGCCAGCATAATATTGAGTTTTTACTCCCACGTTGTTACGTGTTAGCGTAATATAGAGTTTTTATGCCCACGTTGTTACGTGTTAGCGTAATATTGAGTTTTTACGCTCAAGTTATACGTGTTCGCGTAGTATCAATTTTTACGCTCACGTTATACGTGTTCGCGTAGTATCAGCTTCACGCCCACGTTTTCACGTGCCAGCGTGATATCGAGCTCTACGCCCACGATCATTCGTGTCAGCGTAGATCTATTTTTACGCAAGTCTACTTGACCTGGCGTATTCCTTTTACGCACACAACATTTCAGGCGTAAAACTTGACTCTTTACACGTGCAACTTTTACGCGTGGCTCGATCCTTTACGCATGTAATGTTTTACGCGCACAGTGCCTCAGGCGTAGACTCTAATCTTTTTACGCGTACTCTTTGGCTCGGCGTAAAACGAGTTTTACGCTCAACCTTGTTCCTTTATTTGAGTGTACTTCCTTTACACGTAACTTTATGTTTTACGCGTACTCTTCTAAGTTTGGCGTAAGACAAGTTTTACGCCCGACTCTATTTTTCGCAGGCAGGCTTTTTACTCGCATATTGTTGCCTGAGCGTAAAGCTTGGGCGTAGAC
This sequence comes from Iris pallida, assembly GCA_029216955.1. Lineage (NCBI taxonomy): Eukaryota > Viridiplantae > Streptophyta > Magnoliopsida > Asparagales > Iridaceae > Iris > Iris pallida. The sequence goes on along the minus strand of JANAVB010031416.1, from coordinate 14,588,789 downwards.
TAGTCATGGCATAGATCAGCCTTGGCGTAATCTAACCTCGGTGTTTTTATTGATCAATACTTTACTCACTTTATGCTGGCATGATAATTCTCCTATTATATCCTTACGCCTTTTGTAATGAACTCGATAATCTTGGCATGTTAATATTTTAATACATATGGTTGTGTAGAACGTGCCCTGTGTCTTGATTGGTTTATGGATACCCAGTATGACTGGAATTAAACCCATGAGAGTTATAGACTCGACCCCACTGAATAATAGTTTGACTTTCATACCTTGTTACAAATTGATATTGATTGTTAACTTGACTAATAATTGATCATGCGTTCCTAACTGGAACTAAGAGACTGGCTAGTCGTCTTATTGAACTGAATGAATGAGACACGTTTATATGGACTATGAACTATTGCAATCCACTGGCTGATCCTAAATATTGGCATACAAGCTCGTGCAGGCTTCAATTTATTTTTCTACAAAAGCAGCATGTGTAATTTATGGTCAAGGTATGATTATTCTGTGGTTAGTTTTGATTGTTGCATTACGCTATGTAAGACCTACAACCTAATCGTACGGGTATCGTTGTAGAGTTGTGCATACCGTACCCCGTACAAAGGTACTCATTCCGAATGACCATGATCTATGGCATGGGATTTCACTTAACGAAGAGGCTACTAAGTTAAATAAAATAATGATTGCATAGAGAGAATAGATTCCCGAGTTCTTACATGGCAGCCCTCTTTGGGACTATTAGTACCCGACAGGTCGGCTGGTTCCCACAGATACTGCAAATCTGCCACACGGGCAGGGAGCGATATCTGCTTATATTATATTATTTATTGTATATTGATGACGGGCGTCCCGCTGGGACTCGTCTAATTCATGATTGGCGTAATTGATTGACTGGATAGACTAGCCTTGCTTGCTTATAGTAAGAACTGAGGAATCCTTATTGCATATTTCCAGGGTAACTTGGAACTTATAGTAGCAAGTCGTAGTAGTTGAATGGCCTTTTAAATTGATTTGCTTGTGTACTGTATCTACTCTGTAACTAACTGAGAGGATCAGAATGTCAGGGCATGACGGGTCAACTTCTGTCCTTGTTTGGTTGGGAAGTTGGTTTGAAGTGTCGTAATATTATGTGAATCCTAGTAGCAAGCGGAGACCTATTTATCATATCCTTAACTCTTATCACTGGTTTTAGTTCTCATGTCGTGCTTCCTTGTGGTACTTGCTATTAGAGGTCTAACCTCTCTGGTTTTGCATGGCCAGATTTAGAGCCGGTTCCCGAGGACTCAGCTTACTTCTACCTCCAAGATGGTCAATACTAGAGGGATGATCGCAGGAGGACTCGAGTGGGTTCCTTACTTCCCCGTTCGTTTTGTTATTTACCTTATACTTTGCCATTTGGCACCGACATGTTAGTCGGATCATCTTGTACTTACTTTTACATAATTGTAACTAAAGTCAGACTACAGCTGATAACAGTTGTGTATACCTTGCTACATCATCTGACTATGTTTTGTAAAGCCAGATCTCAAGAACATTTTGACTGAACGTTTAGGACGCCTTACTGCTTTATCTTACATGTTCTCTACTACTGTTTCTTGTTTGAATGATTGAGACAATAAATATCGTGTAACCCTAGTGAGACTTTCATGTAGTATGCACCCCTCGTCTTTTAGACAGTATTGATCGTATTATACGGTATTCATCTACCCGTAATACGTAGCTGGCTGAGTCATTCTCCCGCTCTCCAGTATTCTGGTTCTGGGGCGTGACAAGGTTTTAGTGGTGGCCCATGCAGGTCTGATTTCAGACTTGTGGGATGTTTTGATTTATAGGATGTCTCAATCGCACATGTTTCCCCTTGATCTCATGATTCATTACTCTCAACTCTAGCTTGACATTCCAGTATCCTTTGACTTCATTGATCCTTCATATCCGGTCGTTTGATTGTTCTCTTGTCCCTTTTCTTAGGGGCACCTCGTCTGCATCTGCTAGGACCAGACAACAACAGAGGCAACATGAACAGCGAGACCCTGTTGAGTAGCCACAAGGGCCAGTACAACCTCAAGAGACTATCCAAGAAGAAGTGATAGTGGAACCAGCAGCTGGACCGCAGTATCCGGAGGTTCCAACACCACCTATAGTTCCACCTACCCCTGTAGAAGTGGACACCCCGGCCCTTTTGAAAATCATGAGAGAGATGATGGCTACTCAGCAACACCAGATGTTAGCCCAGCAGCGCATGCACGCTCAGTTGCAGGAGCAGAACGTATTACTCAACCAAGGATTGTAGACGACTTTGGAAAGAGGAGTGAGGACAGATTCAGGAGCATCCACCAGATTTTGCAAGTACAACCCCCGTCGTTTCGAGGGCACGGAAGATGCCATTTCAGCAGATGCATGGCTTAAAGACATCGAGGCTATTCTGGTAGCAGCTAAAGTACCGGCAGAAGAACGTGTGGATCAGGTGAAGTTGTTACTTCAGGATCTCGTACGTGATTGGTGGGAATCAGAGGAAGTAGGCATCAGACGTCCTGTTGCTTGGAACGATTTTACTACAAGATTCAAGATGAAGTACTATGGGGTTGTGGCGCAGTTTGAGCTACAACTGAAGTTTATCAACCTCAGACAGGCTGGCAAGACGGTACATGCTTATGCAGCCGAGTTCTGCAGATTGAGTAGGTTCGCCCCGGAAATGGTAGCAACAGAGAGCCAGAGGGCTATGAGGTTCCAGCAAGGGTTTCATCTTGAGCACTTACAATTGATAGAGGGGCACAACTACCAGACTTTCGATAAGGTATTGACGGCAACCCGAAGGCATGAGATCACCATCCAGAGGATCACGGCAAGGACTGGAGGTCAGAAGAGATCTCACAGTCAGATTGAAGGAGGAGAGGGAGTAGCGCCCAGAACAACAACACCATCTCCTGGAATTCGTATCCACGATGTGGTAATGCGAGGGCCAGCACCACCACCAAGGCAGCAGTAACAGCAACAGAGGAAGAACCAGCAACCCCCAGCGGGCTGCACTTATTATGGGAAGGTAGGGCACACTGGAGATGTGTGTCGGACATTGAACGGGCAGTGTTTGATATATGGAAATTCAGATCATCGGGTTACCACCTGTCCCATGAATTCGAGGTCAGGAGGACCAGTGCAACAATTTCCTGCTCTGTCAGCACCAGGGGCAGGCCAGTCTCGAGGACCAGCGGTGGCAGTAAAACCGTTGGCACAGTACCCGTTCATGACCCAGGCTCAGATGTTTCGGTAGCAGGGACCGCCAATGCAGCAACACCAGCATAGACCACCCAGCATCATCAAAGCAGGGGCCAGCAGCAGCACCAGGCTAGGCCGCAGCACATGAACCAACAAGGAGGTCGAGGGCAGGCATTCAATCTATCCCTAGAAGAGGAATTGGCATCGGGAGATATCGTGGCAGGTAACATTCTCGTCGCCTCATATCCCGTAGTAGCATTGTTTGATTCGGGAGCATCACACTCATTTATATCTGCACAATTTGCAACACGGCTATGAGTGGAGTTCGAGACATTGCCAGGAAGGTTGAATATACTCACTGGTAATGGGCTCGTAGGAGTTAGTAGAGTCATTCTAGCATGTAGTGTTGTAGTTTGCAGGCATTCCTTATCCGCCAGCTTGATAGAATTTTCTGTTGGAAATTTCGACGTTATCTTAGGCATGGACTGGCTGAAAGACAGTCATACGACAATAGATTGTCGTAGAAGGAGTGTATCTTTTGACATTCCAGGCATGAAGAGGTTCACCTTAATCAGATCAGTGGCAACTCGACAAGAGCAGGGAGTAGTAACGACAATGGAAGAAGTTCAGGTTCCGAAGGTAGTTGAAGAGTTTCTAGACGTATTTCCCGAAGAACTTCCAGGTCTACCATCGGTTAGGGATATTGAGTTCAGTATAGAATTGGCAGTTGGAACTAAACCGATATCAGATCGAGTTTACAGAATGGCGGATTCAGAGCAGGTCAAGGTATATCAGCACATAGAGGAACTGAAGGAGAAGAAGTTCATCCAAGCTAGCGTATCACCATAGACAGCACCAGTGGTACTTGTGGGGAAGAAGGATGGGTCATCCAGATTGTGCATCGACTACAGGAAGTTAACGCGGCAACAGTAAAGAACAAGTACCCACTACCCAGAATCGACGACTTGTTTGATCAGTTAAGTAGAGCTAGAGTTTTCTCCAAGATCGATCTTCGTTCAGGGTATCATCAAGTGAGGGTTCGAAAGGAGGATATTCCCAAGACAACATTCAGGTCGAAGTATAGGCATTATGAATTTTTAGTAATGCCGTTTGGTTTAACCAATGCTCCAACAATATTTATGGATTTGATGAACCGCATCTTTATGCCATACTTAGATCAGTTTGTCGTGGTGTTTCTCGATGACATTCTCGTATACTCTGCTAGTGAAGGGGAGCATGAAGACCACCTCAGGAAAGTGTTATAGGTTCTGAGAGAGAACGAGTTGTATGCCAAGCTCAGCAAGTGTGAGTTCTGGACGGATCATATTTCTTTTTTGGGTCACATCATATCAGGAGCCGGAGTAGCAGTGGATCCCAAGAAGGTAGAAGCAGTAGAGAGTTGGCCAGTACCCAAGACCGTAGATGATGTGCAGAGTTTTTTGGGATTGGCAGGGTATTACAGAAGGTTCGTATCAGACTTTGCAAGACTTTCAGCACCCATGACCCGCTTGACACGGAAGGATGTACCATTCGTCTGGTCGACAGAATGCCAGACATCATTTGAGAATTTGAAGCAGATGTTGATATCAGCGCCTATTCTTACATTGCCAGTTGGACCCGGAGGTTTTACTGTATATTGTGATGCGTCAGGTAAAGGACTTGGATGTGTCCTCATGCAGCATGGAAAGGTGATAGCATATGCTTCTAGGCAACTTCGGGACCACGAGAAGAATTATCCGACTCACGACTTGGAGTTGGCGACAGTAGTATTTGCTTTGAAGCTATGGAGGAATTACTTATATGGTGATCGAGTGGACATGTACACAGACAACAAAAGTCTGAAGTACATCTTTACTCAGAAGGAGCTGAACATGAGACAGAAAAGATGGTTAGAGTTGATCAAGGATTACGACGTGGAGCTTCAGTATCATCCAGGCAAGGCTAATGTGGTAGCAGATGCTCTTAGCAGGAGAGGCGGCACATTTATGTTGACAACGCAAAAGCATATTTTAGAAGACCTTCAGGAGATGGGCATAGAGGTTATACTTCCTAGTGATGTAGGAATTCTGGCGAGTCTACCAGTTCAATCTGACTTAGCAGATAGGATCAAGGCAGCTCAGGCAAAGGACCCAAGGATTCAGAAGCTTAGGGCAGAATGTGAGTCAGGACTCAGAAAGGAGATGCAAATCCATGAAGATGGTACACTTAGATTTGGATCACGTCTATGTGTGCCTAGTGGAGATATCAGACATGAGATTATGACAGAAGCTCACAGTTCTCAGTATTCTATACACCCTGGAGGGACCAAGATGTACCAAGATATCAAGCAACACTTCTGGTGGAACGGAATAAAGAGGGAGATAGCTAGATTCGTTTCCCGTTGCTTGATATGTCAGCAAGTGAAGGCATAACAGCAGAGGCCAGCTGGGTTATTGCAACTGCTTCCTATTTCGGAACGAAAGTGGGAGCATATCACCATGGACTTTGTGACCGGTTTACCGAGATCGTCGAGTGGTAAAGATGCTATTTGGGTGATAGTGGACTGGATTACAAAGGTGGCACACTTTCTTCCTTTTAGAGTAGGTGTAACGCCCCAGTCCCAAAATACTTGGGACGAGATACGCATCATGCCAGCTGTATACATACGAGTAAATATACGGCTCGTATATATACATAAGCTGTAAATGTAGAAAGCCAAGACACTAAATCTCATCCACAAAGACAAATAATAATATAAAAGCAACTTTGAGTTTGTCATATATTCAATCGTTGGGCGGAGACAAAGTCCACTACCAACTATTTTAAATAGAGAAGAAATATACAAAGAAAGTGATTGGTCGAGCGAAGCAAATGACGAGTCCAAAAGCAATCATCGCGAAGGAAGGAATGGCCTTAGCGTAGAACACCTGCAAGACATCACAACACACACACCTGGAGAGATCACCAGGTCCTCAGAGGGACGTAACAAGACACACAATATCATGCCAATAAACTGAATAGTAAGAGCTCAATAGAAAATATACATGCGTAAAGGTTCCTAACCATTCTATGTGATATGCACTGTGAGGACAACGTTCTACGCAGGGGCTGTAACGGATTCACGCAAGCAAGTAATAAAGAGTGGCCAACAACTAGCGCTCATCCGAGACACTATCTCCCAAATGTGTGTATAAATAAATGTAGCCCCTACGCTAGTAGCTGTCCCCTCCCCCCAATGATACTATACGTGTGTCGTAACCATGACGCACAAACACATGTCGTTTCCACAACACGAGTTTATAATAGATAACTGTCAAGTCTTCTAACATGCCTCTATTGACAGTTATTCCTACGCATGCGCACGGGTGATCAGCCAACACGCAAGTGACCACTACATGATACTCACAACTCTTACACACAACTCGTGTACAATCGTGACAAGTCAATGAGATACACTAAATTTGATGGTAGTCCCTTAACTCTAAGCCAATTGCATAAAATATAGTAGTTTGTATTTACATATAATTTAAAAAGAAACAACTAAAACATGCATGATATTGACCAGAAAATTTAAATAGTAAAGGCAAGGTGTCTTGCCTGGTGTGTCGTCTGATGGTGCGATGATCTGACAAGTACAATTAGTCCAATAGCCCAGGGGAAGGGGGTGTAATGGTTCGAGGTTGCAAAAAAAAAAAAATAGGAAAGCACGATTTAGTCATAAGTAAGGTTGACAAATAGCGGGAATTTGAGGAGAAGAGTATTTATATTATTTTCCTACTACTTTTAAAAATAGGTTTTCTTTAGTCAAAAGGATTTGTAGGAAAATACTTGAAAATGTTTATATGTAATAACTTGAAAATTTCATCTTATTAGTAAAAATACTCTAAGTTAAAATTAATTTAAGGTGGATACTATATTTCACAATTTAAAGTATATATTTTAGATAAACAGTTAAAAAAAATATTTCTAAATTATTTAGACCAAAAAGCATAACTGGTCAAATATATGTACATATAAATTGAAAAGAATATTTCAGTGTTTTTTAAAAAACTAACTTGAAATTTTGCTAGAAAATAATAGTAATAGTAATAATGTAAATAATAATATTTAAAATAACACCAAACTAATATTAGTAATAATATAAAATGATTGACACCATTCTAGTAATTTTGATAAATGGTAATAATAATAATAAAATAATAATAATAATAATAATAATAATAATAATAATAATAATAATAATGAGAATAATAATAATACTAATAATAATAAGAATAATAATAATACTAATAATGATTATTAATAATAAAAATGATAATATCAGTAACCATAAAACCCTTAAAAAACCATTTTTACACTTCTCCCCCCAATTCAACCTGTAAGAGTGGGAGAGAGAGAAGATCGGTGAGGGAAGAGTTTACCAGGGGAAGGGGGACGTCGGCCGGCGCCCTCGTGTCGGAGTGCGGCCAGGCGACGGAAGACGCGATCGGGCGGCTCGATCTACAGGAAAGGGCGGCTCAGCGGGGTCAGGGCTGACGGAACAGCTGTGCACGGAGGGCGGAGCTCCGGCGGTCGGTCGGAGCGAGGTTGCGGCGGCCGACGCTGGGGAAAGAGGCCGGATGCAGGCGGATCCGCAGCTTCGAGCGACGGCCGGCTCATCACGAGCGGCGGAGAGGGCGCGTAGAAGTCCAAGTACTGGTGTGGAGTGTTCCAGGCGGTGGCAGCGGGTGGCGCGGATCCGCGGTGGACGGGTGGGCGTGCTGGAGGCGGAGGACAGACGTCGGCGGTCCAGCGCGGCAGATCTGGGCAATCACAACGCGGTGGCGTGACGGAGTCGGGGCTACGCCTGGATCTGGCCGGCAGAGGCGAGAAGCTCGGCGTGGCGGAGAAGGGTTCGGGTATGGCGGCTGGTACGACGCCGCTCGGGGAAAGCCACAACGGAGGTTAGGTTTTCTTTCCTTCACTTTTGGTGTGCGGGGTTATGGGTTTGGACGATGGTGTCCTGGCGAAAGGGTGGCCAGAATTCAAGCGCGGGGTGAATAACTGTGGTAGTAGCAGCGGCCTCGGCCTCGGTGGTGGGAATTGTTGCGGCGGTTATGGTGTGTGTGGATGGCCGGGGTCGCTGGCCCGGAAGGAGAAAGTTTGGGACGAGTATTCGGTGAGGAGGCGGTGAAGATGGTGGAGGTGATTGCATGGTTAGGAGTGTTCGGCGGTATCGGGTGTGTCGTGTCGGGGGTGTGTCCCGACACGAGATGGATGAATGTAAATACTGGAATAAGATTTGGTTGTCATAGACACGATTCACGATGGGATTGTGGTGGGGAAAAACTTGGAGGAGTACCTCTCCTATATATAGGAGGTGGGAATTCTCAGTTGATAGGAAATTAGGGGATTTAAATTCTCCTATAGATAATGCCATATTAATTTAAATTGATTTAAATCTAATTCAGTATAATATGAATAAAACTTATCTTTAATTTAAAAGCTATTTAAATTAAGGCAAACAAAATCTTTTCCAGTTTAAATTATCAAATAATTCAAATATTTAGTAAAACAAAATTTAAAATATCTTTTCCATAAATATTAAAATATAGCATTAATTAATTTCAAAAATCAAAAATATTTCTTAAATATTAAATCATGAAATAGCTTTTATAATTGACAAAAATATGTTATTAGTAATTTCCAAATTTCGCAAAATATTTGAAACACATTTCATATAACCCAAAAATTTTCAAATCCCTACTTGTTTTTAAACAACGAACAAAATAACTATTTTATAAAAATATTTATCATATTGTTTTGAAAACTAAAAAATTCTTCTATATAAATAAAATCTCTAAAAATGTTTTACAAAAATATGTATCTCGCACATATTCGCACTCGACGAGACATACGAAAAATGCGAATTCGTATGCGACGTGTAATACGACTATACGACGTACAAATACCAAGTAAAAATTTTAAAACCAAATTTATATATAAAAAAATCTTAGTAAAAATTTAGGGGGTTTACATCCTACCCAACTTACAAGAATTTCTTCCTCGAAATTAAGAATAAGTAGGGGGTGAGAAGGTACAAGGGTAAGGCAACACAAATAATTTGGGCGAGGCAATGAAACGACAAATATGCTTTAGGAAAAAATGTGATTTTGATAACGACGAAATAATTCACGATTTTTGGAATTGAACGAGGGTTGGTAGATAAGGTAAAAATCATGATTGTACGATGGAAGTAGCTTAAGTGGATATTTTGGGGACGTAGAAATTATGGTTCCTCGATAGAGTAGGGTCGTCTAGGTTTGGAGTTGAATCATCTTCAAATTTCGAAAAAAGTCATGAAAGTTGAACATAGGGTTGAGGAAAAAGACAAGTAGCTCAAGACGGGGATACTCATATTGGTTGGTCAGTGGTTAACTATCCCCAAGTATATACAAATATCATTGGCATAGGAGAATGGTTTGGTCTATCTATCAATCACAAGCTTTGTCTAGAATAGTTAAAAGACGATAGCCAACAAGAGTCCAAAGGAGATGTTTTCGTATGCCAATATGTGATTCAAAGGCGGTTGTATAATTCCAAAAGAATTGCCAAGGTAATCGCGGAGGAGACTCTAGGGCAAGTTTACTATGTCTACATCTACGTAGAATGATATACGAAAGGCGAACCAAAGTACAATAAGTTGATCAGACCATCATGCACCGGTTCTGATTAGACAGTATGTTAGTGGGAGCGACCCAATAAGATACGTCATGATCAAGCTTGATAAGAAAATAAGCTTACAAAATTTATGCTAAGTTAGCATTAAAAATAGTCCAAGTATAAGTAAGGAACCATGATAAAGGAGAATTAAATAGTCCTAGATTCTTTAAAATCAAGTCTTGCCCGAGGTTTGGGCCTATACAGTCGGCTTGGTTGACTAGATAAGTTAGGGTCCACTGAATTCTATGGTCCAAGTGAACTTATCAATGTGGTCCACAAAATGTTGGTTAGGTCGTGAGGTATTCTACCCAACTTATAAGAGTTAAACTAGTAGTGTGATGGGATAATGAGTTAAATAATCAAGGTAAGGCACAAAATTAAGCATTAAAGGAATTCAAGTAGAGCATCATCACACATCGGTTTGAAAGAATTTAATCGAGGTTTAGTTCCTATCTGTGGTCGAAAAAGTATATCGGTATCATGGTAGGGTTATGATTTAGTCTTTATGACCTGAAGGTGGGCTCGTCTAGGTCTTGTATATGAAATTTGTTGGAAGGAAAAGTCTATTGTTGTGCTCCAAATATCCAAGACATGGTAAAGGGCACAAAAAGATTTAAAATAGAAAGTGGGAATTTCACCAAGGTGATATTTACGCACGAATAAATTGGATCAAATTAAGGCAAGGACAAACGTAAAATAAGTTAGGGACATGGTTTCTAGAGAAAAGGTACCCTTCTAGGTTGGGGTTAGTCAAGGAATAGTTCTAATCGTTTCCAAATGTCCAACGATTAGAAGGTCAAGATGAAAGTTTTAGAATTGAAGGAAGGTCGAGCGAATCAAGGTTTGAAATATAATCACATGGTTGGTAGATAACTAACTCCACTTGTGTATGTGCAACTATCATGGTCATGGATGATATGGCAATTAATGAGGAATACTTGTATCCCATTAGGGTGACTTGCTTGCTTCTTGGTCCTCTACCAATATATGATCTAATTTTAAATTTCAAGTTCCTCAACAGTTTCAGAATAAAATCTTAAGATACTCCATCAAGTATTTAATCATAACTTAAAGTTTAATTTCCTTTAAATAAATTCCAAATAACCATCATCATATCTGATGCGGCACAACTAAACTTTCATAATAAGTCATCACTTTTTAAAATTTCCAATTCTCAAATGTACCTCGAGATAAACTCCTAGCCCGTTTCATCGATCGCAAATCATGTAACTCAAATTAAATCTCTTTTTTTTACAAAAAAATTAAATATCCATAATCAAGGCTTTAAACTTGAAATCTAATTAACTTTATAAATCATAGATCATATGACACAATTTAAAATTTGAATTTATTCTTCCAAGTAGCTTTCATATCCTCCAAAAAAAAAAAAATTTTACCATCATTTTTTTTCAACTCAAAATTAAATAAACTTACAAATCGTACGACTCAATTTAAAACCTCAAGCTCTCTCAAACTAAACTTTCGTCTTCTCTAGTTGTCTAAAAATCATAATTAAAACTCCTTAAATAATCTCGAGATAAATTTTATAATATTACAGTCCAAACTTTTAAAGTTAACCGTAAATCATGCGTCGCAATATAAAAACTTAAGTTATTTCTCAATCGATTTCATATCCCTAATAAATCATCACTATTTCACCATTTCAAAAAAAATCGTAAATCAAAAATTTGTTTTCTCGATCTAGCTATCCTCTTGTGTATACCACCTTGTAATATAAAATTATAACTATCCTTTGAAGGCGGTAATATGCTACTATCCAACTTGAAATTAACTAATCCTTAAGATCATATCTCTAGGAAAAATAAATGCCTTTATACTCAAATATAACCTCAATGGATATTATTTGTCAATATAATCCTTCTAGCCATAGGGTTGACCAATAAGTATATAGTAGTGTAGTCATCTTTCTAACCATGTTTAAGCACGAAATGATAGGGTGTTGGTAGAAAGAGTTCAAGCAAGATGCAAAAATTGAGGGAAGCCACGGGAGTCGGAATATGGAATTCAAGGAGGGTCAAGGAAGGTGATCAAGTATGTGGATGAGATTTCTAGATTCTAATCCTAAATTGCAGGCCCGTTCGGTACAGTCATGTAACCGAAACGACAAACTTGACCTGCATGGGCTACCACAAAAACATGTAACGCCCCAGTCCCAAAATACTTGGAACTAGATACGCATCATGCCAGCTGTATACATACGAGTAAATATACGGTTCGTATATATACATAAGCTGTAAATGTAGAAAGCCAAGACACTAAATCTCATCCACAAAGACAAAAAATAATATAAAAGCAACTTTGAGTTTGTCATATATTCAATCGTTGGGCGGAGACAAAGTCCACTACCAACTATTTTAAATAGAGAAGAAATATACAAAGAAAGTGATTGGTCGAGCGAAGCAAATGACGAGTCCAAAAGCAATCATCGCAAAGGAAGGAATGGCCTTAGCTTAGAACACCTGCAAGACATCACAACACACACGCCTGGAGAGATCACCAGGTCCTCAGAGGGACGTAACAAGACACACAATATCATGCCAATAAACTGAATAGTAAGAGCTCAATAGAAAATATACATGCGTAAAGGTTCCTAACCATTCTATGTGATATGCACTGTGAGGATAATGTTCTACGCAGGGGCTGTAACGGATTCACGGAAGCAAGTAATAAAGAGTGGCCAACAAGTAGCGCTCATCCGAGACACTATCGGCCGGGTAACACGTAGCGCTCATCCGAGACACTATCTCCCAAATGTATGTAAAAATAAATGTAGCCCCTACGCTAGTAGCTGTCCCCTCCTCCCAATGATACTATACCTGTGTCGTAACCATGACACACAAACACATGTCGTTTCCATAACACAAGTTTATAATAGATAACTGTCAAGTCTTCTAACATGCCTCTATTGACAGTTATTCCTACGCATGCGCACGGGTGATCAGCCAACACACAAGTGACCACTACATGATACTCACAACTGTCACACACAACTCGTGTACAATCGTGACAAGTCAATGAGACACACTAAATTTGATGGTAGTCCCTTAACTCTAAGCCAATTGCATAAAATATAGTAGTTTGCATTTACATATAATTTAAAAAGAAACAACTAAAACATGCATGATATTGAGCAGAAAATTTAAATAGTAAAGGCAAGGTGTCTTGCCTGGTGTGTCGTCTGATGGTGCGATGATCTGACAAGTACAATTAGTCCAATAGCCCAGGGGAAGGGGGTGTAATGGTTCGAGGTTGCAAAAAAAAAATAGGAAAGCACGATTTAGTCATAAGTAAGGTTGACAAATAGCGGGAATTTGAGGAAAAGAGTATTTATATTATTTTCCTACTACTTTTAAAAATAGGTTTTCCTTAGTCAAAAGGATTTGTAAGAAAATACTTGAAAATGTTTATATGTAATAACTTGAAAATTTCATCTTATTAGTAAAAATACTCTAAGTTAAAAATAATTTAAGGTGGATACTATATTTCACAATTTAAAGTATATAATTTAGATAAACAGTTAAAAGAATATTTTAGTGTTTTTTAAAAAACTAACTTGAAATTTTGCTAGAAAATAATAGTAATAGTAATAATGTAAATAATAATATTTAAAATAACAACAAACTAATATTAGTAATAATATAAAATGATTGACACCATTCTAGTAATTTAGATAAATGGTAATAATAATAATAATAATAATAATAATAATAATAATAATAATAATAATAATAATAATAATAATAATAATGAGAATAATAATAATACTAATAATAATAAGAATAATAATAATACTTATAATGATTATTAATAATAAAAATGATAATATCAGTAACCATAAAACCCTTAAAAAACCATTTTTACACTTCTCCCCCCAATTCAACCTGTAAGAGTGGGAGAGAGAGAAGATCGGTGAGGGAAGAGTTTACCAGGGGAAGGGGGTCGTCGGCCGGCGCCCTCGTGTCGGAGTGCGGCCAGGCGACGGAAGACGCGATCGGGCGGCTCGGTCCACGGAAAGGGGCGGCTCAGCGGGGTCAGGGCTGACGGAACAGTTGTGCGCGGAGGGTGGAGCTCCGGCGGTCGGTCAGAGCGAGGTTGCGGCGGCCGACGCTGGGGAAAGAGGCCGGGTGCGGGCGGATCCGCGGCTTCGAGCGACGGTCGGCTCATCACGAGCGGCGGAGAGGGCGCGCGGAAGTCCAAGTACTGGTGTGGAGGGTTCCAGACGGTGGCAGCGGGTGGCGCGAATCCGCGGTGGACGGGTGGGCGTGCTGGAGGCGGAGGACAGACGCCGGCGGTCTAGCGCGGCAGATCTGGGCGATCACGACGTGGTGGCGTGACGGAGTCGGGGCTATGCCTAGATCTGGCCGGCGGAGGCGAGAAGCTCGGCGTGGCGGAGAAGGGTTCGGGTATGGCGGCTGGTGGGACGCCGCTCGGGGAAAGCCGCAATGGAGGTTAGGTTTTCTTTCCTTCACTTTTGGTGTGCGGGGTTATGGGTTTGGAAGACGGTGTCCCGGCGAGAGGGTGGCCAGAATTCAAGCACGGGGTGAAGAACTGTGGTAGTAGCAGCGGCCTCAGCCTCGGTGGTGGGAATTGTTGCGGCGGTTGTGGTGTGTGTGGATGGCCGGGGTCGCTGGCCAGGAAGGAGAAAGTTTGGGACGGGTATTCGGCGAGGAGGCGGTGAAGATGGTGGAGGTGATTGTATGGTTAGGAGTGTTCGGCGGTATCGGGTGTGTCATGTCGGGGGTGTGTCCTGACACGAGATAGATGAATGTAAATACTGGAATAAGATTTGGTTGTCACAGACACGATGCACGATGGGATTGTGGTGGGGAAAAACTTGCAGGAGTACCTCTCCTATATATAGGAGGTGGGAATTCCCAGTTGATAGAAAATTAGGGGATTTAAATTCTCCTATAGATAATGCCATATTAATTTAAATTGATTTAAATCTAATTCAGTATAATATGAATAAAACTTATCTTTAATTTAAAAGCTATTTAAATTAAGGCAAACAAAATCTTTTTCAGTTTAAATTATCAAATAATTCAAATATTTAGTAAAACAAAATTTAAAATATCTTTTCCATAAATATTAAAATATAGCATTAATTAATTTCAAAAATCAAAAATATTTCTTAAATATTAAATCATGAAATAGCTTTTGTAATTAACAAAAATATGTTATTAGTAATTTCCAAATTTCGCAAAATATTTGAAACACATTTCATATAACCCAAAATTTTTCAAATCCCTACTTGTTTTTAAACAACGAACAAAATAAATATTTTATAAAAATATTTATCATATTGTTTTGAAAACTAAAAAATTCTTCTATATAAATAAAATCTCTAAAAATATTTTACAAAAATATGTATCTCGCACATATTCGCACTCGACGAGACATACGAAAAATGCGAATTCGTATGCGACGTGTAATACGACTATGCGACGTACAAATACCAAGTAAAAATTTTAAAACCAAATTTATATATAAAAAAATCTTAGTAAAAATTTAGGGGGTTTATAGTAGGACAATCTACAGAAAAGTTGGCAGAATTATAAATGCAGCAGAAAGTCAGGCAGCATGGAGTCCCTGTTAGTATTGTGTCAGACAGAGACACCCGCTTTACATCACATTTCTGGAAGAGCTTACATCATAGTCTGGGTACCAAGTTGAGATTTAGCACGGCTTACCATCCCCAGACGGACGGGCAATCAGAAAGGACAATTCAGACTTTAGAAGATATGTTGCGAGCTTGCACCCTAGATTTTGGAGGATCTTGGGAGCGCCACCTACACTTAGTCGAATTCTCATACAACAACAATAATCAAGCCAGTATCCAGATGGCACAATTTGAAGCACTATATGGTAAGAAGTGTAGGTCGCCACTAGCATGGAATGATATCGGGAAGAGGAAGATGTTAGGCCCAGAGATAATTGTTCAGACAGTTGAAGTGGTTAAGGGAATTAGGGAACGACTTCGAGTCGCGCAAGACCGACATCGTCATTGGGCGGACCAGCATCGTACGCCGCTAGAGTTTTCTGTTGGGGACCACGTGTTTTTGCGGATCTCACCTACCCGTGGGGTCATCAGATTTGGCGTTCGCGGGAAGTTGAGTCCACGATACGTAGGCCCATTTGCTATCCTTGATAGGATAGGCGATGTTGCTTATCGTTTATCCCTTCCACCTTCGTTACGAGAGGTGCATGATGTGTTTTATGTATCTCAGTTGCGTAGGTATGTATCAGACCCAAGCCATATCCTCGATCACTCGGAACTGGTTGTTGGTACCAACCTGTCCTACAAGGAACAGCCTGTGTCCATTTTGGACCGAAGAGAGAAGATACTCAAGAACCGAACAATTAGCCTTGTCCGGATTGCTTGGGGTCATCACTCTTTAGGAGAGTCAACGTGGAAACGTGAGGATGATATCCGATCACGACATCCGTACCTGTTTGACTCACAAGGTATATTTCTTTCGGCATACCTTGACTGTCTTAACTCCGCATGCTTGTCACCCTATGAGTAAAAATTACTTGATATTGTAGATTGTTAAACATAGATGTATTAATTGCTATTGATATTGTAAAATGATTGCTTGCTTAAATTACTTGTACTTAGATTAGTTTGACTCTGAAGTTTCTATCTTGCTTGGATTTGAAATTCCGAGGACGGAATTTTTCTAAGGAGGGTAGAGATGTCACTCTCCGTTCCCAGAATACGTATTTTTATACATGTACTACTTGAATGTATTTATTTAATATTTATCATGTATTATCCTGTATTTAAATTTCTTTAATTCACGCTAATTAATTTTCTGTATTTTACTTTCTGCTTTTATTCTCTGCTTTAGCTTTGTTTTAGGTTCGGCCTAGGTTGGTTTATTATCGGGTTCTTAGTGGTTCATCATGAACCGAACCCAACACCCCCATTTAAAGCCCCATCCCCTTTCTCTCTCTTCATTACTCTCCTTCACCATTACTCTTCTTCTTCTTCCTCATCACTCTCTCCACCTACCAACCGTAGGCAAGTACATCTTGCTCCACATGAGAACCCCCATTTTTATGGTTCATTTATCTCCCTTTCGTGATCCTAAGAGAGTTTAGAACTTGGCATTTTGCATTTTGAAGTCCTATTTTTAGTAGATCTAGAAATTACTATTTTTTCGGATTTTAGTGGTTTTGATCTGTCAACTTTCTTATTTCCAAGTTTTGTTCATTTCAGATTTGTTGAAGTTGTGTTATACGCCATTCTGACCCATGGAAACCCCATTTCTGGCTTGGAACGAAGGTTCCATGGGAATTAGAGTTCGGGAGGAACTTTACGCTCACGTTATACGTGCCAGCATAATATTGAGTTTTTACGCCCACGTTGTTACGTGTTAGCATAATATTGAGTTTTTACGCCCACGTTGTTACGTGTTAGCGTAATATTGAGTTTTTACGCCCACGTTATACGTGTTCGCGTAGTATCAATTTTTACGCTCACGTTATACGTGTTCGCGTAGTATCAGCTTCACACCCACGTTTTCACGTGCCAGCGTGATATCGTGCTCTACGCCCACGATCATTCGTGTCAGCGTAGATCTGTTTTTACGCAAGTCTACTTGACCTGGCGTATTTCTTTTACGCACACAACATTTCAGGCATAAAACTTGACTCTTTACACGTGCAACTTTTACGCGTGGCTTGATCCTTTACGCATGCAATATTTTACGCGCACAGTGCCTCAGGCGTAGACTCTAATCTTTTTATGCGTACTCCTTGGCTCGGCGTAAAACGAGTTTTATGCTCAACCTTGTTCCTTTATTTGAGTGTACTTCCTTTACGCATAACTTTATGTTTTACGCGTACTCTTCTAAGTTTTGCGTAAGACAAGTTTTACGCCCGACTCTATTTTACGCAGGCAGGCTTTTTACGTACGTATTGTTGCCTGAGCGTAAAGCTTGGGCGTAGACTAGTCATGGCATAGATCAGCCTTGGCGTAATCTAACCTCGATGTTTTTATTGATCAATACTTTATTCACTTTATGCTGGCATGATAATTCTCCAATTATATCCTTATGCCTTTTGACATGAACTCGATAATCTTGGCATGTTAATATTTTAATACATATGGTTGTGTAGAACGTGCCCTGTGTCTTGATTGGTTTATGGATACCCAGTATGACTGGAATTAAACCCATGAGAGTTATAGACTCGATCCCACTGAATAATAGTTTGACTTTCATGCCTTGTTACAAATTGACATTGATTGTTAACTTGACTAATAATTGATCATGCGTTTCTAGCTGGAACTAAGAGACTGGCTAGTCGTCTTATTGAACTGAATGAATGAGACACATTCATATGGACTATGAACTATTGCAATCCACTGGCTGATCCCAAATATTGGCATACAGGCTCGTGCAGGCTTCAATTTATTTTTCTACAAAACAGCATGTGTATTTTATGGTCAAGGCATGATTATTTCGTGGTTAGTTTTGATTGTTGCATTACGCTATGTGAGACCTACAACCTAACCGCACGGGTATCGTTGTAGAGTTGTGCATACCGTACCCCGTACAAAGGTACTCATTCCGAATGACCATGATCCACGACATGGGATTTCTCTTAACGTAGAGGCTACTAAGTTAAATAAAATAATGATTGCATGGAGAGAATGGATTCTCGAGTTCTTACATGGCAGCCCTCTTTGGGACTATTAGTGCCCGACAGGCCGGCTGGTTCCCACAGATACTGCAAATCTGCCACACGGGCAGGGAGCGGTATCTGCTTATATTATATTATTTATTGTATATTGATGACGGGCGTCCCGCTGGGACTCGTCTAATTCCTGATTGGCGCAATTAATTAACTGGATAGACTAGCCTTGCTTGCTCATAGTAAGAACTGAAGAATCCTTATTGCATATTTCCAGGGTAACTTGGAACTTATAGTAGCAGGCCGTAGTAGTTGAATGGCCGTTTAAATTGATTTTTTTGTGTACTGTATCTACTCTGTTAATTAACTGAGAGGATCAGAATGTCAGGGTATGACGGGTCAACTTCTGTCCTTGTTTGGTTGGGAAGTTGGTTTGAAGTGTCGTGATATTATGTGAATCCTAGTAGCAAGCGGAGACCTATTTATCATATCCTTAACTCTTATTACTGGTTTTAGTTCTCATGTCGTGCTTCCTTGTGGTACTTGCTATTAGAGGTCTAACCTCTCTGGTTTTGCATGGCCAGATTTAGAGCCGGTTCCCGAGGACTCAGCTTACTTCTACCTCCAAGATGGTCAATACTAGAGGGATGATCGCAGGAGGACTCGATTGGGTTCCTTACTTCCCCGTTCGTTTTGTTATTTACCTTATACTTTGTCGTTTGGCACCGACATGTTAGTCGGATCGTCTTGTACTTACTTTTACATAATTGTAACTAAAGTCAGACTACAGCTGATAACAGTTGTGTATACCTTGCTACATCATCTGACTATGTTTTGTAAAGCCAGATCTCAAGAACATTTTGACTGAACGTTTGGGACGCCTTACTGCTTTATCTTACATGTTCTCTATTACTGTTTCTTGTTTGAATGATTGAGACAATAGATGTCGTGTAACCCTAGTGAGACTTTCATGTAGTATGCACCCCCTCGTCTTTTAGACAGCATTGATCGTATTATACGGTATTCATCTACCCGTAATACGTAGCTGGCTGAGTCATTCTCCCGCTCTCCAGTATTCTGGTTCTGGGGCGTGACACCGTGTGACAAATTTGCAGTATCTGTGGGAACCAGCCGGCATGTAGGGGCACTAATTGTCCCAAGGATGGTTGCCATGTAAGAACTCGAGAATCCGTTCTCTCCATGCAATCGTTATTTTATTTAACTTAGTAGTCCCTATGTTAATTGAAATCCCATGCTGTGGATGATGGTCATTCAGAATGAGTACTTTTGTACAAAGTACGATATGCACAACTCTACAACGATGCCCGTACGGTTAGGTTGTAGGTCTTACATAGCGTAATGCAACAATCAAACCTAGCCACGGAATAATCATGCCTTGACTGTAAAGTACACATGCCGCTTTTGTAGAAAATTAGTTGAAGCCTGCACGTGTCCATATGCCAATGTTTGGGATCGGCTAATCGATTACAATGGTTCATAGTTAATATGAACGTGTCTCTTTCAATTTCAATAAGACTACTAGCCAGCCTCTTAGTTCCAACTAGGAACGCATGATCAATTATTTAGTCAAGGTAACAATCGATGTCAATTCGTGCCAAGGCATGAAAGTCAAACTAGTATTTAGTATGGTCGAGTCTATAACTCTCACGGTTAAGTTCCAGTCATACTGGGTATCCATAAACCAATCGGGACACAGGGCACATTCCACACCACAATATGTATTAAAATATTAGCATATCATGATTATATCGAGTTCATGTCAAAAAGGCGTAAGGATAAAATAGGGGATGCTAGGTACGCCAAAGGAATACGCTCAATAAAATACGTCAAGCCAGAATAGTACGCCCAATGAAATACGCGTAAAGGGGATTTACGCGTGAAGGAAGTTTACGCGTGAAGGAATAAAGCTTGTGCGTAAAGGAGCACACTCAATAAAGAAATAAAGTGGCGCGTAAAAACTCGTCTTCCGCCAAGCCAGAGGTGTACGCGTAAAAATAACGTTACGCGTAAAAACTCGTTATAACGCCCCAGTCCCAAAATACGTAGGACTAGGAACGTAGACATGCCAGCTGTATACTTACGAAGTACATGGGCCTTGTATGTATACATAAGCTGTAAAATACAGTAATCCAAGACAAACTAAATCTCATCCACAATG
Organism: Iris pallida; assembly: GCA_029216955.1. Taxonomy (NCBI): domain Eukaryota; kingdom Viridiplantae; phylum Streptophyta; class Magnoliopsida; order Asparagales; family Iridaceae; genus Iris; species Iris pallida. The sequence continues at coordinate 14,568,046 of JANAVB010031416.1, read as the reverse complement.
AAAAGAATAATAATATAAAATCAACTTGAATATTTATGATACAATCGTTGGGCGGAGACAAAGTCCACTACCAACTAATAAAAAGAAAAGAGATACATGATATATGAAAAGAATTGGCGAAAGTAGCAAGAAAGGTCCAAGGCACGTCATCTTCGAAGAAATGGAGAAGACCATGCCTCGGCTAGGATACCTGCGGAAGACATGAACACACACACCTGGAGAAAAACCAGGTCCTCAGACGGACGTAGCAAGATACAGGAAGAACAAGCTAATATGAACTGTCAAAATAATATATAAACTAGACATAAATATGCAAAGGAGATTCTAACCGCCTAATGTGCAATTTAGAGGACAACTTTCATGCGCATGGGTAGGATTTTAGGCTCATATGTACGTAACTGGCATCCAGTCATCTGTATCCGTCCGTAACGTCTAAAACGTCAGAGGGCATCTGCAAATAAATCGCCACAGTTCCATCCGGAGACTGTGGTTTACCTGTTTGGATTCCCATACGCACTAGCGACTGTCCTTCCCCAATATTTTCCACACTGTTCAAGTCATGTCCATGGCTCGTCCAGTTTTGTAACTGCTTGAGTCTCTAAAATCCCTAATCATAACAGTTACGATCATCTACCGTCACACGACTTTGGAGATAGCTAGTCAATAAGTCGTGCCCCTAAAAATGCCTCAAACCGTGTAGTGTAAGTGTCATGGCCAGCGAAGATATAAAAATATCCCGCAATAGGAGGGTAGTCCACTACAACTAAGTTAACATGCATATAGTAAAATAAAACGACTAATAAAGTCGCTTGCACCCAAGTGTGGCTTGGACGCGCAGTTTATAGCAAATAAAATAAAAATACGAAACAAGTAAATAATTGCTGAAAATAATAATGTGACAGTTAATTAGCAAGGTATACTTGCCTGTTACGACGCCTGGTGAGCTGCCTGGTGTGGTACAATTAAGGTGGTACAAGATTGACTTGGTGTTACAACTACGCAAGACGACATCCAAAAATAGCACAACATGCTCCATCGAGTCTATAGTAGTCTAATTAGCTAGGGACGATAGGAGGAAGGATAGAATTGGCGAGGGAATAGGAGTAATGGGCCTAATTATGGACATAAGAATGATCGAAGGAAATTAGATAGATACTATAAGATTCCATAAAACTATTTATAATATTTAAAAACTATTTTTTTTAATAACCTAAAATATTTTAGATAAATCCTAAAAATCATAATTTGTTTTTAAGCGAAAAATAATTTAGATAATTATTTGAAAATACTTTAGAAATTTTGCCTATATTTTCCTTATTCAATTTATTTTATATAAGTACCTAAAATCTAGAGACTAAAACTGAATTTTTTTGTCAAAAATAATTGATAAATATGTTTATAAAAACTAAAGAAAATATTTTATGTCTAAAATCCAAAGTTTGTCAAAATAAAATTTTAGATAGGAAGCTACAGTTTTATTAGTTAAAAATAAGTATTTTAAATAGGATATAATATCATTGCATATAAAATAGTTCTAAAATATAAAATCTAGTAAAGGATTTTTTTTTTTAGGACTATAACTAATTTTGTCAAAGTATAATTTCTAGGAAAAAATAAAACGGTAAAATTTTTCCAAAATTTTATTCTTGAAATACCTATAAGAATATATATAATTGTCCAAACTAATAATAATGACAATATTAATAATAATACTAATAATAATAATTATTTAACAAAACAAATAGCAAAGGAGCAAGGGAGTGCTGTAATAATAATAATAATAATAATAATAATAATAATAATAATATTAATAATAATAATAATAATAATAATAATAATAATAATAATAATATTAACAAAACGAAAGGGCTGCTCCTTTGTAAGAAGAAAGGAGGAGAGAGAAGAAAAGAAAAGGGAAAAGGGGGAGAGTGATCGGAAGAGGACGGAGAGAGCGAAGATGGGGAGAAGAAGCGGAGGCGGTCGGCGGGGCTCAGAGTGGGGGTTTTGTCATGGGGTTGGTGACGGAGGCGGGGAGCTCGCCACAGGTGGCGCGTCGATCGGAACTGTTCGAGCAGGCGGCGTGGACTGGAGGTCGCCGGCGACGCAGTGGCGGCTACGTAGATGGCGGAGGACGAGGAGAGGAAAGGCGTGGGAGCGGGGGACCGACGAAGGGCGGCTCGGCGGAGAGGGGTTCTCCGGTTGGAGGGGGTGAGCGGAGAAGAAGAGGGGAGCAGTCGGGGTGACGCGGCGCCGTCATCGTCTGACGCGGTGGCGGCAGGGACGGCGGATGGCTCAGGTGCGGCTGCGGAAACTCGGGGTCGCGGGGGTTTGGCGGCCATGGATCGGGTCTACGGCGGTGCGCTGGCGATGCCGGTGGGGCCTGACGGTGGGGTCGGGATCGCGGCGGAGGCGGTCCAGCACGGCGAGAGGAGCGCTGCCACGGCTCGGCGAGGGCGGGAGGCAAGGTGAGGGTTTGCAATTCATATTTTTCTTTTCTTTTCTTTACTGGTGTTTGGAAGGCGGTGGTTGTATTGCCGGAGTGTGGCGGCGGTGGTGTAGGGTGATGATGGCGATGGCGGGGGTGTGTTGGTACCGGCGGAGTGGTGGTACTGGCGATGGAGGTGGTGATGACTGGTGTGGAGGAGGTGGTGAGGATGGCGGAGATAGTACAGGTGGCGGCCGGAGTTTGGCTAGGGCTTGGTCGGGCTGTCGGGTTGGGTGGTTGGCCAGAAGGAGACGACCGGAGGGATGTGGTTTGGGGCGTGATTGGGTTCGGCCGAGGCCAGGTAGACGGAGTTGGGTTGACAGGGGAAGGCCGGGGAGTCGAGGCCGAGGACAGTGGTGGACGGCCGGAATTAGCTAGAATAGATTTAGGTTTTGATTGTGGCGGGGTTTGTCCGACACGGAATTTAAGCAGTGTATATGTACTTGTGGAATAAAAATTGTACACGTACACGGACACGATACACGAGGGGTTGGAAAATTATTTGTGGCAAAAATTTGGCTTGTGGAATAATGGAGGAGTACCTGCCTATTTATAGGATGTGGGAATTTCCATTTGGATAGGATTAGAAAAAGATTTATAACCCAATTAGATAATTCGATACTTAATTTAAAATTAATTAAATCCGAATCCAAATACAAATCAAATTTAAATCTAATTAAATTTTTAGTTTAAAAATCAAATAGAATAAATCAAATTTTAATTATTTAACTATTTAAATAAATACGTAAATTCAAATCAAGATTTAATTCGCCACAATAATTTCAAAATATGTTTTCCAAAAATACTATAATAATAATTTCAAAAATACATTATTATTTATTTAAAAATAGGCTAATAATTAATTATGAGTTATGTATGCATAATTATTTATACGAAATTTTGCTTTCCTAGTATACAATGAAATATAATTTATTATTAATAAATGTTAGAAAAAAAAAAGGCTTAAAATAACAAACTTAGAAATTTTGTAAAATGGCAAAAATAATTATTATATATATCAATTCGAAATAGAAAACGTTTTTCTAAAAATATGTACGCTCGCACATATTCGCACTCATCGAGCAATTTCGAAAATAAAATTTTGTATGCGACGTACAATACGACTACGCGATGTACAATACAAAATTTTAAATCAGTACCAAATTTAATAATAATTAAAAAAAATAGTAAAAATTTAGGGGTTTTACATCCTATCCAACTTACAAGAATTTCGTCCTCGAAATTAAAAATAAGTAGGGGGTTTGAGAGGGTACAAAGGTATATCTATGAGGAACAATCAAATCATGACGTTCGAAATATGCATTAGAAAATCGTGATTTCGATAACTACGGAAATAAATCACGAATTTTGTTTAAGGTGTAATTGATGGTCGCGTGTTAACGCAAGAAGAGACAAAGATTAATGGTCAATAGGGGGTGGTAAATTGAATTGAGATCAAGGACATGTGGTTTCCTAGGGAGAAAATACTTGTCTAGGTTTAGAAGTATGGTTAAGGAAAAGGGTTCCAATCCTTCCTAAGTTTTAAACAATTTAGAAGTCATGACAATAGATTGAGAGTTGAAGGAAATGACCTGTAACTTGGGACGAGATTGGAGTCATCTGGGTTAGTCCATGGCTAACTGTCTTGGCAATAGATGGTGGGCAACTAAAGTGATACTTTGGGTCTATCTATTAAGTACGAGTCTTCTTCTGAATAAGTGAAAGACGAAAACCAATAGGAGTCCAAAGAAGTTTGTTTTCGAATACCAATATGTGGTTCAAAGGCGAGTGAGTAATTCAAAAAGAATTGCCAAGTCTGTCGCGGATGGGGCTTAGAGGAAAAGTTTAGCTATGTCCAAATCCATGTAGAATGATAGATAAAAGCGAACCAAAGTGCACTAGGTTGATCAGACCATCATGCACCGGTTCTGAGTAGACAATATGTTAGTGGAGGCCCCCAATAAAATATATGTCCTTAAACAAGCTTGATAAAATATAAGCTTGCAAAAATTAGGCTACTTAGCAGCATTAGTCACGATGGTAAAAACATAGGCACGAGAGCGTAAAAATGAAAGAAAGTAGAATTAGTTCCACTCCTTAAGACTCTAAGTTATATACTATATTGGTCTCTATACAGTCGTCCTATAGTCTCTTTTGTCAAGTCTTTGGTTGACTAGATGGGTTAGGGTCCTCTAAATTCTAGAACCTAAGTGAACATACTAATATAGGTCACAAGGACAAAGGGATTGCTAGATCATAAGGCATTCTACCCAACTTACAAGAATTAAACTAGTAGGGTCATAGAACAATGGGTCACGTCCACCTAGTATGGGTTACCTTATTAATCTCTATCAAGCACGAAAGAAGGGCACGAATCACGATAGAAGGGATCAAGCAAGATACAACTCGATGAGTCAAGCGAGAAGGCGGTCAAATATGTGGATGAGATTTTAGACTCTAATCCTATACGTAGGCTTGCTTTGTACGGTAAAGTAACCAAACAATTTATCTTGACCTGCATGGGACACCACAAAAATATGTAACGTCCCAGTCCCAAAATACGTAGGACTAGGAACGTAGACATGCCAGCTGTATACATACGAAGTACATGGGCCTTGTATGTATATATAAGCTGTAAAATGCAGTAATCCAAGACAAACTAAATCTCATCCACAATGAAAAGAATAATAATATAAAATCAACTTGAATATTTATGATACAATCGTTGGGCGGAGACAAAGTCCACTACCAACTAATAAAAAGAAAAGAGATACATGACATACGAAAAGAATTGGCAAAAGTAGCAAGAAAGGTCCAAGGCACGTCATCTTCGAAGAAATGGAGAAGACCATGCCTCGGCTAGGATACCTGCAGAAGACATGAACACACACCTGAGGAAAAACCAGGTCCTCAGACGGACGTAGCAAGATACAAGAAGAACAAGCTAATATAAACTGTCAAAATAATATATAAACTAGACATAAATATGCAAAGAAGATTCTAACCGCCTAATGTGCAATTTAGAGGACAACTTTCATGCGCATGGGTGGGATTTTAGGCTCATGTGTACGTAACTGGCATCCAGTCATCTGTATCCGTCCGTAACGTCTAAAACGTCAGAGGGCATTTGCAAATAAATCGCCACAGTTCCATCGGGAGACTGTGGTTTACCTGTTTGGATTTCCATACGCACTAGCGACTGTCCTCCCCCAATATTTCCCAGACTGTTCAAGTCATGTCCATGGCTCGTCCAGTTTTGTAACTGCTTGAGTCTCTAAAACCCCTAATCATAACAGTTACGATCATCTACCGTCACACGACTTTAGAGATAGCTAGTCAATAAGTCGTGCCCCTAAAAATGCCTCAAACCGTGTAGTGTAAGTGTCATGGCCAGCGAAGATATAAAAATATCCCGTAATAGGAGGGTAGTCCACTACAACTAAGTTAACATGCATATAGTAAAATAAAACGACTAATAAAGTTGCTTGCACCCAAGTGTGGCTTGGACGCGCAGTTTATAACAAATAAAATAAAAATATGAAACAAGTAAATAATTGCTGAAAATAATAATGTGACAGTTAATTAGCAAGGTATACTTGCCTGTTACGACGCCTGGTGAGCTGCCTGGTGTGGTACAATCAAGGTGGCACAAGATCGACTTGGTGTTACAACTACGCAAGACGACATCCGAAAATAGCACAGCATGCTCCATCGAGTCTATAGTAGTCTAATTAGCTAGGGACGATAGGAGGAAGGATAGAATTGGCGAGAGAATAGGAGTAATGGGCCTAATTATGGACATAAGAATGATCGAAGGAAATTAGATAGATACGATAAGATTCCATAAAACTATTTATAATATTTGAAAACTATTTTTTTTAATAACCTAAAATATTTTAGATAAATCCTAAAAATCATAATTTGTTTTTAAGCGAAAAATAATTTAGATAGTTATTTGAAAATACTTTAGAAATTTTGCCTATATTTTTCCTATTCAATTTATTTTATATAAGTACCCAAAATCTAGAGACTAAAACTGAATTTTTTTTGTCAAAAATAATTGATAAATATGTTTATAAAAAGAATTTTTTTGACTTTCATCCCACTAATTAATATGAATTTGTACTTGCATCCCACTTTTTAATTTTACTTGACTTACATTCCACTTTTGTCACGAAAAATATTTTTCGTGACAAAACGAATACTTTTCGTGACAAAATAAATACTTTTAGTGACAAAAAGTGGGATGTAAGTCTAAAAAATTAAAAAGTAGGATGTAAGTACAAATGCATATTAATAAGTGGGATGAAAGTCAAAAAATCCCTTATAAAAACTAAAGGAAATATTTTAGGTCTAAAATCCAAAGTTTGTCAAAATAAAATTTTAGATAGGAAGCTACAGTTTTATTAGTTAAAAATATGTATTTTAAATAGGATATGATATCATTGCATATAAAATAGTTCTAAAATATAAAATCTAGTAAAGGATTTTTTTTAGGACTATAACTAATTTTGTCAAAGTATAATTTCTAGGAAAAAATAATACAGTAAATTTTTTCCAAAATTTTATTCTTGAAATACCTATAGGAATATATATAATTGTCCAAACTAATAATAATGACAATATTAATAATAATACTAATAATAATAATTATTTAACAAAACAAATAGCAAAGGAGCAAGGGAGTGCTGTAATAATAATAATAATAATAATAATAATAATAATAATAATAATAATAATAATAATAATAACAAAACGAAAGGGCTGCTCCTTTGTAAGAAGAAAGGAGGAGAGAGAAGAAAAGAAAAGGAAAAAGGGGGAGAGTGATCGGAAGAGGGCGGAGAGAGCGGAGATGGGGAGAAGAAGCGGAGGGGGTCGGCGGGGCTCAGAGTTGGGGTTTTGCCGTGGGGTTGGTGACGGAGGCGGGGAGCTCGCCACAGGCGGTGCGTTGATCGGAACTGTTCGAGCGGGTGGCGTGACTGGAGGTCGTCGGCGACGCAGTGGCGGCTGCGTAGGCGGCGGAGGACGAGGAGAGGAAGGGCGTGGGAGCGGGGGACCGGCGAAGGGCGGCTCGACGGAGGGGGGTTCTCCGGTCGGAGGGGGTGAGCGGAGAAGAAGAGGGGAGCAGTCGGGGTGACGCGGAGCCGGCGTCGTCTGACGCGGTGGCGGCAGGGATGGCGGATGGCTCAGGTGCGGCTGCAAAAACTCGGGGTCACGGGGGTTTGGCGGCCATGGATCGGGTATACGGCGGTGCGCTGGCGGTGCCGGTGGGGCCTGACGGTGGGGTCGGGATCGCGGCGGAGGCGGTCCAGCGCGGCGAGAGGAGCGCTTCCACGGCTCGGCGAGGGCGGGAGGCAAGGTGAGGGTTTGCAATTTATATTTTTCTTTTTTTTCTTTACTGGTGTTTGGACGGCGGTGGTTGTGTTGCCGGAGTATGGCGGCGGTGGTGTCGGGTGATGATGGCGATGGCGGGGGTGTGTTGGTACCGACGGAGTGGTGGTACTGGCGACGGAGGTGGTGATGACTGGTGTGGAGGAGGTGGTGAGGATGGCGGAGATAGTACGGGTGGCGACCGGAGTTTGGCTAGGGCTTGGTCGGGCTGTCGGGTTGGGTGGTTGGCCAGAAGGAGACGACCGGAGGGATGTGGTTTGGGGCGTGATTGGGTTCGGCCGGGGCCAGGTAGACGGAGTTGGGTTGACAGGGGAAGGCCGGGGAGTCGAGGCCGAGGACAGTGGTGGACGGCCGGAATTAGTTAGAATAGATTTAGGTTTTGATTGTGGCGGGGTTTGTCCGACACGAAATTTAAGCAGTGTATATGTACTTGTGGAATAAAAATTGTACACGTACACGGACACGATACACGAGGGGTTGGAAAATTATTTGTGGCAAAAATTTGGCTTGTGGAATAATGGAGGAGTACCTGCCTATTTATAGGATGTGGGAATTCCCACTTGGATAGGATTAGAAAAAGATTTATAACCCAATTCGATAATTCGTAACTTAATTTAAAATTAATTAAATCCGAATCCAAATACAAATCCAATTTAAATCTAATTAAATTTTTAGTTTAAAAATCAAATAGAATAAATCAAATTTTAATTATTTAACTATTTAAATAAATACGTAAATTCAAATCAAGATTTAATTCGCCACAATAATTTCAATATATGTTTTCCAAAAATACTATAATAATAATAATTTCAAAAATACATTATTATTTATTTAAAAATAAGCTAATAATTAATTATGAGTTATGTATGCATTATTATTTATACGAAATTTTGCTTTCCTAGTATACAATGAAATATAATTTATTATTAATAAATGTTAGAAAAAAAAGGCTTAAAATAACAAACTTAGAAATTTTGTAAAATGGCAAAAATAATTATTATATATATCACTTCGAAATAGAAAATGTTTTTCTAAAAATATGTACGCTCGCACATATTCGCACTCGTCGAGCAATTTCGAAAATAAAATTTCGTGCGCGACGTACAATACGACTACGCGACGTACAATACAAAATTTTAAATCAGTACCAAATTTAATAATAATTAAAAAAATAGTAGAAATTTAGGGGTTTTACACTCGTACGCGTAAAGAGTCAAGGTTTACGCATGAATCTTGTACGCGTAAAGTGTAGTATTGCGCGTAAAATATGTACGCGTAAAGGATAGCATTACGCGTAAAATATGTACGCGTAAAGGATAGCATTACGCGTAAAATATGTACGCGTAAAGGATTAAAGTTTACGCATGAATGAGTATGTGTAAAGAGTAGCATTACGCATGAATCTTGTATAATGTTTACGCGTAAATTAATACGCGTAAAGGAAATACGCCAAGCCAGAATAGTAGACTTGCGTAATCCAAATTTACGCTGACACGATTGATCGTGGGCGTAGAGCTCGATATTACGCAGGCACGTATAACATGGGCGTAAAAATTTCCAAAACTCCACTTCCTATGAAACTTTCAATCTAAGCCCAAAAATGGGATTCCATAGGTCAGAATGGCGTATAACACAAATCTCACAATCTGGAACGAACGCAACTTGAAAATAAGGAAGTTGATAGATCAAAACCCACAAAATCCAAAAATGGTAATTTTTAGATCTACTGAAAATGAGACTTCAAAATACAAAATGCCAAGTTCTAAGCTATCTTAGAATCACGAGAGGAAGATAAATAAACCATAAAAATGGGTTCTCATGTGGAAGCAAGATGTACTTGGTAGGTGGAGAGAGTTATGAGGAAGAAGAAGAGTAAATGAGAAAGAAGAAGTAATGAAGAGAGAGAAAGGATTGGGGCTTTAAATGAAGATGTGGTAGGTGGGGAGTTGGGTTCGGTTCATGATGAACCATCAAAATTCAAAAACAAACCGAACCAAGCCGAACCCAATAGCCAAAAATGAAATACAGAAAAATAATTAGCAAAAAAATTAAAGGAATTAAATACAGAACAAATACATGATAAATATTAAATAAATACATTCAAGCAGTATACGTATTAAAATACGCATTCTGGGAACGGAGAGTGACACAAGTACAAGTGTGAAGAACAAGTAGGGATTTTGATCACACAACCACTAATAACTCCCCATCCCCGAATAGTATAAAGGATCCAGACATGACACGTCATGACACGGGATTTCGTAAGAGGGTAGCAAGTCCCCTTAGGAATCGATGTCTATACAAGTACAGGGAACAAGACAGGAAATGTACCAATATGCTAAGAAATCTAGGAACAACATCTCATGTTAGGATCCAACATATACTAGTCTGTGAACTATCGTGTCTGGAAATCAAGTAAGATATTACAACTGATTCAGATATAGCAGATATCAAGACAATAAAAACTATCAGTGAATGTACTCACCTATGGTCCTGAGCTGATAAGGTGAACAGACGCTCAGAGTATCACAGACCTAAAGATGAGATACTATGAGTCCAAACGGGGTTTAATAATGAAAGGAAAGCTGATCTAGTCATGATATGCAAGTCTAAGTCAAAACTAGGTCAAACTAAGTCACAGCAAGCTAAACCAGGTCATACTAGGTCAAACTAAGCCAAATTAGGTCACACTAGGACAACCAAGGTCAAATAAGGTCACAGAAAGTCAATCCAAGTCAAACTAGGTCAAACTGGATCAAAGGTTGACTTACAGTTGACTATTGGTCAACTGGTCAACCCTGGTCAACTCTGGACAACCCTGGTCAACTCTGGTCAACTCTAGGTCAAACTAGGCTAATGTTGACCAACTGTTGACTTTTAGTCAACTGGTCAACTCTGGTTTGGTTTCGGTCAATTCTAGTCACTTTTAGGCTAAGTTTGACTTTTAGTTGACTTTTGGTCAAAACGGTCAACCGAGGCCAAAACAAGTCTAAGAGCGCTATTTCTGACCATTACCAACCAAGACAACCTATTTATAACCCCATCTATCAATCAGAAATCCAATACCTTATATTACCCAATATCCTAACATTTACCCCTTACAAGGTATTTCCGATACCTTGCCCCATTATAAAGGAAACCCCTCTAGATCTCAGGATACTAGCCTAGGATTCTTAGGGTAGCTAGATACTATCCTATCTAGGGTTTACTAACCAAGAAATCTGGGGTTCTTGGACATCTAGTCCATCTTATGTCCATGTTGGTCATCTCAACATTTACCTTAAGTATCGTCATGATACTCTATGGTATCTTGAGATACCACACTCTACACTCCACTAAACCATCCTAGTTCACTCTTCCACACTCTCCTAGTATCTAGGTTAGTTACACTAATTAGTCTACTAGGATACTAACTTATCTAAGCCATTATCCTAACTAACCACTACTAACACAACACTAGCACCAACAATATCTCACTCATAACACAACTCACAACTCTACTCCTAACCCACACTCTAGACACCACACTAAGGCACTAAAGTAAGGGTTTATATAGGTCATCTAGGGGACCAATTTGTGGGCATAAATGTGGGCAACATGTGGTTCAAATGGGGTTCATATGGGGCTGCAATAGGAGGGGACTGAATTTGTATGTATGGATGAATGCATATATGAATGTGGGGGACTGAATTTGTATGGATAAACATGTGATGACTGATGCATGTATAGATAGATAGATGGCTGGAGCAGGGGTGGCTATGATGAGTCTATGAATGAATGGATTGGTGAATGGATGGATGGAATAGATATGTTTGGATGGATGAATGAAAGGGATGGTTGAATGAATGGAATATTTGATTTGTTTGGATGAAAGGATGGAATGAATGGACTGATGTATATATGCTGAAATGAATGAATGGCTAAATGGGAAAAGGATTGGATGGATGGCTAGATGAATGGGATGAATAGATGAAATGCAAATGGATGAATGAGTGTATGGATGACAGTATAAATGAATGGATGCATTGATGAATGGTGGTTTGAATGGTGAGGCTGATATTGAATGAGAAAAATAAGGGGGCTGAATTTAGTGTGGAAGAATGAATGAATGTTTGGATTAATGGAGGGATGGATGGATGTGCATTGGAGGAATGAATGGTTGAAAGTGTGAAGGGGGACTGATTTGGAAATGCTACTGTTGTTCCTTACTGCTATTGCTGCTATTCCTATACTGCTATTTGCTGCAGTTCCTATGTGCTGCTGCCAAGGGGCAGCAGCTCGAATGCCTTGCTGCTACTGCTGTGCTAACAGCTGCTGCCAAGGGCAGCAGCTCACTCTTCCCCATCCCCTTCAACTACATGAACACCACCACTACAACTTCCCTCCTATCACACTACAACCACCACACTACTACCACTACTACCACAACTCCCACACACACACCACAACACCAACAACACACACACAAACATAATTATTAAGATACATACATTATATAGACACACACACCACAAGATATATATATGACACTCAAAAAATATATATATATAAAGAGACACACACAAATTAAATAGAAAATCAATATGATACATAAAGATACTAGCATAGATACATCAAGAACAACATTATAACTTCTAAAATCTGAGATTAAATAGAAAAAATATTCATTCAATCAAATATCAACCCCATGGTGTGTCCAAAATTGGGATTTCCTACATGGACACAAAGCACAACAAGGATACTCCTAATAGCTCCAAATGGACACGAAATAGACACAAATAGAGACACAACCATGGGGGTCATTCCTATGGGTTCAAAATAATCCTATATGCATGTAGGAGTGAAATAGAGGAGAGATTATACCTTCCGGTTGATCAAAACCAAGGAAACTCCTCCCGATACGACATCGACACGAAGAGACCTCCAAATGGACATGAACAAGAGCCAAATCCTCCCAAACTTGGCTAGCACCCTCTTTTCATGGAGTAGAGAAAAAATGAAGAAGATTTTGTGGAAGAAGGGATTGATTTGGAGATGAAATCAATGGTGGTTCCTCTCAAAATTTGGGAAAGAACAAGAGAGAGAAATTTGTGTGGATAATAACAAAGGATTGATGCCCAAGTCTATCCCCTATGGCCGGCCACCTATGGAAGGTTTGTCCCTATTTGCTAATGACCAAAATGCCCCCACTTGTCCTATTTGATTTAAATTAGGAATGGGTTTTAGGTTGAGGCTAAATTAGTCTAGTTTAGATCTCTAATTAACAAAACCTAGTCATGAAATTTAGTCTCACTATACTAACTTAAATATTATCATATGTGGGCCATGTCTAACTAATAAGTGGGTCCTACTAGAGTCAAAGCTACCCCGGGTCTCCGATACAAGTCGGATTGAGTTGAAATTTGAACCCAACTCAAATAACCCCAAAACAATATCATAAATAATAAAATAAATTTAAAAAATATTCAAAAATGAAAAATGACCAAAATACCCATGTTTCTAAAAACTGGGGGTGACAAATCTATCCACCTTAAAAAAATTCCATCCTCAAAATTAAAACAAAGCAATCACAGAAATTATGCAGTTCGATAATCATATGCGTCTGTCCAAAATCATGATACTCAGAATCTTCGTCATGCTAGTAAGCAAGGCTACGATAATCACAGAGTCCTCGACTAAGGTACATACCTCTAGAATCATGGTATTTAAAATTTTTGTATTGCCGCATGCTTGGCAGCGAAAACCTTAAATTCCTACACCCGAGAAATACGTCCATAATCCGACTATATGTCCTCACTATGCCTGCTAGCATGACCCTAGAGGATTCTAAAATCTCATAATCGAGGCGACCTAGTCCATACGACTTATCTCAGAAGAAAATCACATCACAAGAATAAAATTTTCATCAAACGATCAAGGAACATATGAAATTGAATTTCAAGACAGTTATAAGGAGGCAATACGAAAATGAGATCGAAATATTGGAACCTTCAATCTGCCCTGCTACTGCCTGAGTGCCCTCAACTGACATGGGGAAAGCTCGCCCTGCTGGCCTCCCCTAGCCTTCTGTACTCTGTCCTGGCCTGTAGCGCCCCGCTTTCGGTAGGTGACGGAGCTTCATAATATGCTTGAGCCGAGTCAGATCGTCCGGGAACTTAGATGGCCATCTGACTCGATCGCTAAGCTTGGTAAACGATAACGCCTTGCGATATCGATTCAAATCAATTTGGACGGAAGTTACGATAATCAATCCAACTAATGGAACGACTTCTGTTGGAATAAGTCCTAGATACAGCGGGCTGTGTCTCGGCGAGTGAGCTCTATATAAGAGTCCCTTCGACAGGACCAGACTGCTGTATGGTTTTCTCAGAGCTTTTACCGCTGGGCTTGATGAAGTGCTTTCACGTCGTTTTTATGGATGCAATTACAAATTTCGAAGCAAGAGAAAAAGAAGAAATTCTAACAAAGTATTGGTGCCATTGCAGGAGCTCGCATAACTAAAGCTTGACGTTGCGAAGCACTTCAATGATCGGCACGAGCAAAGTAAACGGTGGTTTATTCGGCCTTCTTTTCTACTCTGTCCCACAAACTAATTCCTTGCTTCAAAAATCATTCAAATCGAACGATGCCAAGTTAATTGTATGCCAATCCACTAAGTTCAAGAACTCGGGAAAAACATATCGATTTAGAGTAATCTACTCTGAAAAATACAAGTTTATCACATAACCCAGAAAGTTTAAGGTTTTCGGAAAAAGATAGACTATTTCAAGTGCTGTAAAATATTATGAAACGTTGATCATGAGTTATGATGCCTCGGACAATTTGGTGCCAACGGGACGCTAAATCGAGAGTACGGCTTCGGGAAAAATGAATTGTTGCATGAGTTGGAGGAAAATGATGATGTCATTCAATACTGTCTGCACTATACAAATCTGCCCGCACATATTAAACAAGTTCACGCATTGGCATGGTCATGGACAGCTTGTGCACAAGTTGAACTTTCCTCGATGCGGTATCCGGGGCATCGGAACCGAATCGACCTAGGCGGAAAAGATAAATTCGTGCTTCGGCGCGAGGCATTACGAGACCTGCATCAGGACTTGTAACCCAAGCTGACAGGCACGTCGTAATGCCATATAAAGTCCCTCGTGATGCATAGCATCAATGACCGCACATATAAGATAGAGCATGCTCACCTATTATCTTATGCAGGTAGTAAATATTATCTGTATTTTCATGCAGAAACGAGCACGGCCGTGGTAAGAAATATAATAAACTGCTATGTTTCACTGTAAGCTTTATTACTCAAAAATGGCTATCGAATATGAACTGAATTTATTTAGTTCTAATAGAAAGACAACTCTAAAGCATGCCTACCCTAACAATCAAAGTCGGTTTAGACGAGTGGGTTCGTCTCGTCCACTTAGCAAGTGTGCTAATCCCATTCCCCCAATTTCTCCAGGTGCGGCGGGCGTTCACAACTAAACTGAAGCTGAAGTACGGAGAGGCGTTTTGAAGCTCTTCCTATACTGAAGTATTTTGAAGCCAATTCAGTCGACGACTTATGTATAAAGGGGCGAATGTATGGAATGACAAGTGTTAGTTTAGGCAGCTTGTCGAATGTATTTCTTTCTGTTTTCAATCAATGTAGCCGCAACGACATTCAATGTAATTACGACTTACACTTCGTTGCAAGCTATGAATGAAAAGCAAATTTTTATCTTCCTATACTGCGTCTTATATTCTGATGTGATTTGTGAAGTTTCAACTTGGCATTTCAATATAAAGACTCAACGTAACGTTCTTGCCTTGTACGAGTGCAATTCTAGACTCGTACGGCATCACGCCTTAGCGAGGACGATCGATTCGATAAAATAACACCGGGGACGAACGGTTTGTCGACTCGGTACGTGACAAATTGGTATCAGAGCACAGTTATGTTTCCTCAAATTTTTGAAAGATGTTTCATTGTTGGAATGTCCGTACGATGGCTCGATTGAATGCTTGTCGACATGCTGCGTGAAATAAAAGTTCCATACAGGTAAGCCCGTAGATATTTTTAAAAAATACTAACAGATTTACTCTGTTTTGTAGGAATCACTAAGAAAAGAAACAATCCCGACACAACAACCCAAACTATAGATAGTACGTCGAGCAAAAAAAGTACTAGCCCTAGCGAGACGACTATGGAGAAGATGCTACAGTTGATGGAACTGCAGCAGCAACAGCTTCAGATGCAATTCAAAGCCCAATTTGATGCACAGCAGAAGCAAATGAATGCCCTGACTTAGATAGTGAGCAAAATGGCGAGCAATACCAAGGCAACGGATGAGGTACCCGAGGAGAAGCAAGGTGATCAAGAAGAAGACGAGGAAGAAGAAGCTCAACCGCAAATGAAAAATTCTTCTTCCTTGTTCAAGGCAAAGGAGTTTCGCAAGATGAATCCTCCAAAATTCAACGGCCGAGCAGAGCCTGATGTGATCGTAGGGTGGCTCGCGGAGATTGAGGACCTGTTTAATCTGTTCAGCATTGAAGGGTCCCAGAGGGTAACTTGTGCGACGTTATAGCTGCAACTGAGGGCGTACGACTGGTGGGTAGCTAAGAAACAAGAAATCTACGAAGCCAATACAGATGCCACGATTTCCTAGAAAATATTCAAGGAAGCTTTCCTCGAACAGTACGTTCCTCGTGCCGTCCATCGTCAAAAAGAAGACGAGTTCATGATGTTGCGACAGGGAAATATGCCTGTCGAAGATTACGACTCGAGCTTCTCAAAGCTGGCGAAGTTTGTCGACGCCTTCCTGTCCAACAAGGAAGCATGGTATGAACGCTTCCAACAAGGCCTGAACGACGAACTGCGAAGGGACGTCATGAACCAACGATGCCGAACTTATCGTGAATCCTACGAAGCCACACTTGATAGTGAACAGATCTTTGGCCGTATGTCACAAAGGGCCGTGCCTGTCGTTCCCAACAATTTCAACAATCGTCCTAATGATGCTGGAGGATCGGGAGTACAAAAGCGCCCAAACACATCTGAGAATCGGCGTCCGTATCCAGGATTACACTATAATACCTGTGGCAGGCATGGGCATCGCCCGAGGGATTGTTTCCACAGAATATGTTTCGGGTGTGGTGAGAATGGCCATTCAAAGTTGCAATGTCCGAGAAATGTTCCGATCCAACAGAACCCATAAAGGAACGTCTCGAATCTGCACAAAGTGTCGATACTGCAAGGCACAAATGCGGTGCCCGTCAACCAGCAGAACCAACGCCACGGAGCTCAAGGCCGAGTTTATGCCTTAACTCGGGACGAGGCATTTGCGTCCGATACTGTTGTAACTGGTATATTACTCTACAAAAATATACCTACTCGAGTACTATTCGATTCGGGTGCGACGCATAGCTTTATATCTGCTGATTATACGAAAGAAAATAAAATAACCATACAATCACTAGATATAAATATTAGCGTTAACACTCCGTCGGGAGTCGATATGCCTATGAACTTTATTTGTAGGGATGGCCACATTTACATCGGAGGAAGATATCTATCCTTGGATGACGTCGTACTAGCCATCAAAGAGTACGACATAATCCTGGGCATAGATTGGTTGGGCGCTTGTCGTGCAACGATCGAGTGCGCGGAGAAGAGAGTGGTGTTTCGTCTTCCTGGCGAGACAGAGTTCTCATATTCGTGCGGTACGGTCTCGAAGACGGCAATGATGGTATCGGCTATCTCGACGAGGTGTATGCTGCGTTCCGGCTATGCGGGATACTTGGCATCAGTTCGAGACACGTGGAAGGATAATAGAAACACAATGCAGACTGATGTTGTGGTAGATTTTCCTGATGTTTTTCCTGACGAGATGCTCAGGATGTCGTCGGATCGAGATATAGAATTTAGCATCGACACCTTTCCGGATACACGGCCAATATCAAAGGCGCCTTACCGAATGGCTCTAGTAGAACTGAAGGAGCTGAAGGTGCAATTACAAGAGTTGCTAGACCGCAGATTTATTCGCCCTAGCGTCTCTCCGTGGGGAGCTCCCGTATTATTCGTAAAAAAGAAGGATGGGTCGATGTGGCTATGCATCGACTATCGTGAACTCAACAAGGCGACGGTGCGGAACAAGTATCCTTTGCCACGAATCGATGACTTGTTTGACCAACTACAAGACGCGTCAGTATTTTCAAAAATTGATATTCGTTTAGGCTATCATCAATTGAAGATCAAGTCCGACGACGTATCGAAGTCTGCCTTTCGTACTCGATATGGTCATTACGAATTCCTCGTCATGCCGTTCGGTTTGACGAATGCCCCGGCCGCGTTCATGAATCTGATGAACCGAGTCTTCTGACCTCAAATCAATAAATTTGTAGTCGTGTTCATCGACGATATCCTTATATACTCAAAGAATCGAGAAGAGCATGCAGAGCACTTGAAGACGGTATTGCAGATTCTGCGTGAAAACAAATTATATGCCAAACAGAGTAAATGCGAGTTCTGGATGAGTAGCGTGACATTCCTCGGACATGTAATCTCTGCCGAAGGTGTCGTGGTAGACCCAAAGAAGATTGAAGCAGTGGTAGATTGGAAACGACCTGCCTCGGCTAGCAATATTCGAAGTTTCCTGGGCTTAGCGGGCTACTACCGAAGATTCGTTCGAAGCTTTTCAAAAATAGCGTCGCCTTTGACTTGCCTCACCCAGAAGGGGGTAGTATTTGAATGGAGTGACGACTTTGAATCCAGCTTCAAAGAGTTGAAGCAACGGCTCGTCTCAGCTCCAATCCTTGTACTTCCAGACGGTCCAGAAGGCTTTCAGATATTCAGCGACGCATCGGGAACTGGCCTCGGGTGCATACTCATGCAGAGAGATAAAGTCATCTCCTACGCTTCACGGCAGTTGAAGCAGCACGAGAAAAACTACCCGATGCACGACCTAGAATTGGCGGCGATCGTGTTTACGTTGAAACTCTGGCGGCACTATCTCTATGGTGTGGCTTGCAGAATCTACATAGATCATAAAAGCCTGAAATACTTGTTTACGCAACGAGAGCTCAACCTACGACAGCGACGTTGGCTCGAACTCATAAAAGATTACGAGCTAACGATCAAGTATACGCCGGGCAAGGAAAATGCTGTAGCCGACGCGCTTAGCAGAATATTTATGGGAACACTAGCCATAAACAAGGAGATACGGCAAGACCTTGAAGCGATGGGTATCGAACTTGGAATTGAGTATCGACACCTGCACTAGCTCAGCTGAAGTTAGGATCGAGCCTGCTTAGCAAGATAAAGACCGCACAGAAGGACGACTCATTCATGAAGAAGATGTGCGAGCTGATTCCAACAGGAAGGGCGACTGACTTTGCGGAAGACGGAGACGGGACGATGCGACTAAAGGGAAGGCTCTGCATTCCTGAAACTGTCGAACTCAGGAAAGAAATTCTGACGGAGGTACATTATGCGAAGTACTCGTTACATCCTGGAAGCACTAAGATGTACAAGAACTTGCGCACAAACTTCTGGTGGCACGGCATGAAGAAACACGTGGCTACTTTCGTATCGCAGTGCATGGCGTGTCAACAAGTGAAGGCGGAACACCAAAGGCTAGGCGGAGAGCTGCAGAACATCGCCATTCCCGAGTGGAAGTGGGACAACATCTCGATGGATTTTATTGTGGGATTTTCGAAGATGCCGCGGAAGAATGATGCGATTTGGGTCATTGTTGATAGATTGACCAAGTCGGCTCACTTCGTCACAATTAAAGTAGGATGGAACGTCGATCGGTTAGCACAAATCTACGTCGACGAGATTGTTCGACTACGCAGGGTACCGGCCTCAATAATTTCGGACAGAGACGGACGATTCCTATCGCATTTTTGGACGAGCCTATAAGCGGCGATGGGGACGAAACTAAACTTTAGTTCTGCGTACCATCCCCAAACAGACGGTCGGACGGAGAGGGTAAATCAAATCCTAGAAGATATGCTGCGTCTGTGTGCGATCGACCTAAAGACTAGTTGGGATACGTATTTGCCGCTTGCGGAGTTTGCGTATAACAATAGTTATCAGTCGAGTATTCAGATAGCAACATACGAAGCGCTCTACGGGAGGAAGTATCGTTCGCTGATATGCTGGGATGAAGTTGGAGAGCGACAAGTGCTTGGACTGAAACTGGTGGAGCAGGCCGTCGAAAAGGTCCGCTTGATTCGAGATAGACTCTGCATTGCACAAAGTCGACAAAAGAGCTACGCAGATCTTCGTCAACGACCGCTAGAGTTCTTGGTCGGGGACCACGTGTTTCTGAAAGTAACGCCCATGTGCGGTGTGATACGGTTCGGCGTTAAAGGCAAGTTGAGCCCGAGATTTGTAGGCCCCTTCGAGATCATCGAGCGAGTTACAACGGTTGCTTATCGAATCTCACTACCTCTTGTCTTGGCTGATGTGCACGATGTCTTCCACGTTTCACAACTTCGAAAATACGTGCATGATCCAAGTCAAGTGGTTAGCTTCGTTCAGTTGGATCTACGTACTGACTTATCTTACTCGGAGGTGCCTATACAAATTTTGGACCGCAATGAGAAGGTGCTACGAAATCGGTCGATGTCTTTGGTCCGCGTGCTTTGGCGGAACCATTCAGTCGAAGAGTCGACGTGGGAAATGGAGGCAGAGATGAAAGAGAAATACCCTGCATTGTTTGTATAAATTAAGGTCAGACCATTGTTCTTAAGTTTCAGGACGAAACTTTTTCTTAGTGGTATATTATGTAGCGCCCCGCTTTCGATAGGCGACGGAGGTTCATAATATGCTTGCGCCAAGTCAGATCGGCCGGGAACTTAGATGGCCATCTGACTTGATCGCAAAGCTTGGTAAACGATAACGCCTTG
Organism: Iris pallida; assembly: GCA_029216955.1. Classification (NCBI taxonomy): domain Eukaryota; kingdom Viridiplantae; phylum Streptophyta; class Magnoliopsida; order Asparagales; family Iridaceae; genus Iris; species Iris pallida. Next base: position 14,547,276 of record JANAVB010031416.1, on the reverse strand, counting down.
CGGCATCGATTCAAATCGATTTGGACGGAAGTTACGAGAATCGATCCAACTAATAGAACGACTTCTGTTGGAATAAGTCCTAGATGCAGCGGGCTGCGTCAAGGCGAGTGAGCTCTATATAAGAGTCCCTTCGACGGGACCGGACCGCTATATGGTTTTCTTAGAGCTTTTGCCGCTGGGCTTGATGAAGTGCTTTCGTATCGTTTTTATGGATGCAATTACAAATTTTGAAGCAAGGAAAAAAGAAGGAATTCTAACAAAGTGTTGGTGCCATTGCAGGAGATCGCGTAACTAAAGCTTGACGTTGCGAAGCGCTTCGACGATCGGCACGAGCAAAGTAAACGGTGGGTGATTCGGGCCTTCTTTTCTACTCTGTCCCACAAACTAATTCCTTGCTTCAAAAATCATTCAAATTGAACGATGCCAAGTTAATTGCATGCCAATTCACTAAGTTCAAGAACTCGAGAAAAATGTATCGATTTAGAGTAATCTACTCTGAAAAATACAAGTTTATCACATAACCCAGAAAGTTTAAGGTTTTCGGAAAAAGATAGACTATTTCAAGTGCTGCAAAATATTATGAAACGTTGATCATGAGTTATGATGCCTCGGACAATTTGGTACCTACGGGACGCTAAATCGAGAGTACGGCTTCGGGGAAAATGAATTGTTGTATGAGTTGGGGGAAAATGATAATGTCATTCAATACTGTCCATGCTATACAAATCTGCCTGCACATATTAAACAAGTTCATGCATTGGCATATTCATGGACAGCTTGTGCACAAGTTGAACTTTCTTCGATGCGGTATCCGGGGCATCGGAACCGAATTGACCTAGGAGGAAAAGATAAATTCGTGCTTCGGCGCGAGGCATTACGAGACCTGCAGCAGGACTTGCAACCCAAGCTGACAGGCACGTCGTAATGCCATATAAAGTCCCTCGTGATGCATAGCATCAATGACCGCACATATAAGATAGAGCATGCTCACCTATTGTCTTATGTAGGTAGTAAATATTATCTGTGTTTTCATACAGGGACGAGCACGGCCGTGGTAAAAAATATGATAAACTGCTATGTTTCACTGTATGCTTTATTACTCAAAGATGGCTATCGAATATGAACTGAATTTATTTAGTTCTAATAGAAAGACAACTCTAAAGCATGCCTACCCTAACAATCAGAGTCGGTTTAGACGAGTGGGTTCTTCTCGTCCACTTAGCAAGTGTGCTAATCCCATTCCCCCAATTTTCCCAGGTGCGGCGGGCGTTCACAACTAAACTGAAGCTGAAGTACAGAGAGGCATTTTGAAGCTCTTTCTATACTGAAGTATTTTGAAGCCAATTCAGTCGACGGCTTATGTATAAAGGGGCGAATGTATGGAACAGCAAGTGTTAGTTTAGGCAGCTTGTCGAATGTATTTCTTTCTATTTTTAATCATTGTAGACGCAACGGCATCCAATGTAATTACGACTTGCACTTCGTTGCAAGCTATGAATGAAAAGCAAATTTCTATCTTCCTATACAACGTCTTATATTCTGATGTGATTTGTGAAGTTTCAACTTGGCATTTTAATATAAAGACTCAACGTAATGTTCTTACCTTGTACGAGTGCAATTCCAGACTCGTATGGCATCACGCCTTAGCGAGGACGATCGATTCAGCAAAATAACACCGGGGACAAACGGTTTGTCGACTCGGGGCGTGACATGGCCTGCCTGTCTGGCTGCACGAGCAGCACAGTTCTTCATCTGGTGATCTGGAGCTCCACAGAATAAACAAACTCCCAGCCTCATCCGGCAAACCTCCCGGGTGTGCCCCGGCTTCCCACAAAAAACACAATGGATGGCCTGCCTCTTGCCCTGACCATGCTGCTAGTCGACACGTGCTGGTGCCTGCTGAAGCTGTAACTGAGGCTGCTGCTGAATCTGCCTCTGCTGGAAGTGAGGGCGCTTTGCCGGCCCCACACTGGAACTCGCTCCAAGAATGTTACTGCCCCTCTTCAGCTTGAGGCCGAAGTCCTCCTCTTCTATTTGCGTCTCCATCAGTATCTGCTCGAAGGTCGCATCGCGTCGCCTGGAAGTACAAGTACGAACCGCATGAATAAGGCACCTCCGGAACTTGCGGGCCTTATACCCCTCATCCTGGATCAGATCTGGTGCAAACCTACTCAAACGGAAGAACTCCGCTGCATACTCGTCCACCGACGAGTTCCACTGCACCAATCCGACGAACTGGGCCTCCAGGGCTGTCAGAGCCACATCGAGGTAGAACTTCTCCCTAAAGAGCCGTCTGAAGTTCTTCCATGTCAAACCTCTCACTGACGTACGAGGATCCGTACGAAACCACGTCAAGGCGATGTCGAAGAATTGACTCGCGGCAGCTGTGACCCATAGTCCCCTCGGAACCTCTACTAACTCCAGGCTCCTCTGGACGTCCTCTAACCAGTCATCTGCATATATGATATCCTTGGTACCCTTGAAGTCCCTCAGGTTCATCTTCCTAAAATCTAGACAAGTGCCAGGCCTCCCCTGACTCTGCTGAACTGGGGCACCCTGAACTGTACTCGAGACTACCCTCTCAACTGCTGCCATCGCCAACTGGTGGAAGTTCTCCATACTCTGTCGCAGCACCTCTCTCTGGCGGTGGTATGCATCAACCTGATGCTGTTGTGCCTCTATCTGGGCTCTCTGGGTCTGCATCATCTGCTATAGAAGGGCCATCATCTGCTGTGCATCAGTCGGTAGCGGAGGCGGCAGTGGAAGAGTCTCAGGAATGACTATAGATGGTCCCGCTGCTGGAGGTGGAAGACCTCCTGGAACTGTCGCTGCTACTCCCGTCTGAAGGACAGGAACTGAGGTGGCAACTCACTCAACTGCAGCTCCCGCAGCCGGAGGTGGAGGTCTTACCGGAATGGGCCTCTCTGGAACAGCACTAAATCCTGCTGCCTGAGAGCGGGTAATCGTCATCCTGAGGATAGATTGAAACAAGGAGATCAATATGGCACATGATAAGGAATATCAAGGAAGGACAATTGAATTCAATGCAAGAAGAGTTGTCATGGTAATCAAAAGATCAGAATTTTCCTAAAATATGATTGAGTAACTCCTATCATATCCTAGATCCTATGTCCTAGTCGCAGGCTCGTAATTAGTACTCTAAGTCGAGCACCATTACGAGATCGCACTAACTGCAACATAGACCTGCATGGGCCACCACAAAAACGTGTCACGACCCGTACCCTGATTAGGGGCACGAGCACGTGGGTACGTCCAGCCTACATCGTAGAATCGGTGGTAGAACACTGTATAGGTCGTCTACAAAAACTATACTAAACAGTATAAGGGTACCTGTCATCTCCGTACGGAGGAATATATATGGCACAACTCAATCACAAAACAAAACTAAGATAGATAATACGAAAAGGAAATATGATAGATGTGAAAACTGGAAATGAGTTCAACATCCAACACAGCCGAAGAGAAACAAACAACATCACAGAGTCACAAATATATAACGATAAGCTACTACAGTCTAAAACAAAAGCTGGATCGTAGTCCAGACAAGCCTAACTAAACTAACTACTCTGGAAGTGCAAAGTCTAGTGGCTCAACTAACAGGCCACAGTCCTGGCCTAAGTCTCCATCTGTCTCGACCCCATAGTAGGTCGAGCAGTCTGCCTCAGAAACATCTGTAATATATCAACGGTATCCTGTCAGGAAAATGAGCAAGTACAAACACTAACAGCAGTTCCATATGAATTGACAAATTCTATAAGAGACAGTATAATGAAATATAAGACAAAGATATAGGAAGACTTGGGAGCCATTCGAAAGTCGGGTTACAACCCGTAAACCAAACAAGGACCGGGATTGTAACCCTTCTCCCGAACAGAACCTAGCCTCCAATTAAGGTATAGCATAAGAGCATGTAGAACATGTGAAATACAAGACAAAATCAACAGGAAATATTTAATAGGATGTGAGTACTGAATAGGACGATAATATATAGGATGACTTGGGAACTATTCGGAAGCCGAGTTACAACCCTTAAACCAAACAAGGACCGGGGTTATAACCCTTCTCCCGAACAGAACTTAGCCTCCTATGATAAATAAATATAAAATGTGCCTTAAATTATTAGTATGTTATGTGATCGGCTTGGGAAACATGGTCAGGCTTTCCATCTGACCGGCTATGAACAAGTGTACAACAGAGCAGGATCAGGCCGGCCACCATGGAAAGCTATGAACAAGTGGGGTCAGGCTTTACCCGTCGTGAGCGAGGGTATAGCTATGCACAAGAACAAGTACAGGTGTGAAGAACAAGTAGGGATTTTGATCACAAAACCACTAATAACTCCCCATCCCCGAATAGTATAAAGGATCCAGACATGACACACCATAACACGTCATGACACGGGATTTCGTAAGAGGGTAACAAGTCCCCTTAAGAATCGGTATCTATACTAGTACAGGGAACAAGATAGAAAATATACCAATATACCAAGAAATCTAGGAACAACATCTCATGTCATGATCCAACATATACTAGTCCATGAACTATCGTGTCTGGAAATCAAGTAAGACACTACAACTGAATCGGATATAGCAGATATCAAGACAATGAAAACTATCAGTGAATGTACTCGCCTGTGGTCCTGAGCTGATAAGGTGAACAGACGCTCAGAGTATCACAGACCTAAAGATGAGATACCATGAGTTCAAACATGGTTTAATAATGAAAGGAAAGCTAGTCTAGTCATAATATGCAAGTCTAAGTTAAAACTAGGTCAAACTAAGTCACAACAAGCTAAACTAGGTCATACTAGGTCAAACTGAGCCAAATTAGGTCACACTAGGATAACCAAGGTCAAACAAGGTCACAGAAAGTCAATCCAAGTCAAACTAGGTCAAACTGGGTCAAAGGTTGACTTATAGTTGACTTTTGGTCAACTGGTCAACCCTGGTCAACTCTGGTCAATCCTAGTCAACTCTGGTCAACTCTAGGTCAAACTAGGCTAATGTTGACCAACTGTTGACTTTCAGTCAACTGGTCAACTCTGATTTGGTTTCGGTCAATTCTAGTCACTTTTAGGCTAAGTTTGACTTTCGGTAGACTTTTGGTCAAAACGGTCAACCGAGGCCAAAACTAGTCTAGGAGCGCTATTTCTGACCATTACCAACCAAGACAACCTATTTCTAATCCCATCTATCAATCAGAAACCCAATACCTTATATTACCCAATATCCTAACATTTACCCCGTACAGGGTATTTTCGATACCTTGCCCCATTATAAAGGAAACCCCTCTAGATCTCAGGATACTAGCCTAGGATTCTTAGGGTAGCTAGATACTATCATGTCTAGGGTTTACCAACCAAGAAATCTAGGATTCTTGGACATCTAGTCCATCTTATGTCCATGTTGGTCATCTCAACATTTACCTTAAGTATCGTCATGATACTCTATGGTATCTTGAGATACTACACTCTACACTCCACTAAACCTTCCTAGTTCACTCTCCCACACTCTCCTAGTGTCTAGGTTAGTCACACTAATTAGTCTACTAGGATACTAACTTATCTAAGCCACTATCCTAACTAACTACTACTAACACAACACTAGCACCAACACTATCTCACTCATAACACTACTCACAACTCTACTCCTAACCCACACTTTAGACACCACACTAAGGCACTAAACTAAGAGTCTATATAGGTCATCTAGGGGACCAATTTGTGGGGCATAAATGTGGGCAACATGTTCAAATGGGGTTCATATGGGGCTGCAATAGGAGGGGACTGAATTTGTATGGATGGATGAATGCATATATGAATGTGGGGGACTGAATTTGTATGGATGAACATGTGATGACTGATGCATGTATGGATAGATAGATGGCTAGAACAGGGGTGGCTATGATGAGTCTATGAATGAATGGATTGGTGAATGGATGGATGGAATAGATATGTTTGGATGGATGAATGAATGAAAGGGATGGTTGAATGAATGGAATATTTGATTTGTTTGGATGAAAGGATGGAATGAATGGACTGATGTATATATGCTGAAATGAATGAATGGCTAAATGGGAAAAAGATTGATGGATGGCTAGATGAATGGGATGAATAGATGAAATGCAAATGAATGAATGAGTGTATGGATGACAGTATAAATGAATGGATGCATTGATGAATGGTGGTTTGAATTGTGAGGCTGATATTGAATGAGAAAAATAAGGGGGCTGAATTTAGTGTGGAAGAATGAATGAATGTTTGGATTAATTGGGGGATAGATGGATGTGCATTGGAGGAATGAATGGTTGAAAGTGTGAATGGGGAGGGGACTGATTTGGGACTGCTACTGTTGTTCCTTATTGCTATTGCTGTTGTTCCTATACTGCTATTTGCTACTGTTCCTATGTGTTGCTGCCAAGGGGCAGCAACTCGAATGCCTTGCTGCTACTGCTGTGCTAACAGCTGCTGCCAAGGGCAGCAGCTCACTCTCCCCCATCTCCTTCAACTACATGAACACCACCACTACAACTTCCCTCCTATCACACTACAACCACCACACTACTACCACTACTACCACAACTCCCACACACACACCACAACACCAACAACACACACACAAACATAATTATTAAGATACATACATTATATAGACACACACACCACAAGATATATATATGACACTCAAAAAATATATATATATAAAGAGACATACACAAATTAAATAGAAAATGAATATGATACATAAAGATACTAACATAGATACATCAAGAAAAATATTATAACATCTAAAATGTGAGATTAAATAGGAAAAATATTCATTCAATCAAATATCAACCACATGGTATCCAAAATTGGGGTTTCACACATGGACACAAAGCACAATAAGGACACTCCTAATAGCTCCAAATGGACACGAAACAAACACAAATGGAGACACAACCGTGGGGGTCATTCTTATGGGTTCAAAATAATCCTATATGCATGTAGGAGTGAAATAGAGGAGAGATTATACCTTCCGGTTGATCAAAACCAAGGAAACTCCTTACGATACGACACCGACACGAAGAGACCTCCAAATAGACACGAACAAGAGCCAAATCCTCCCAAACTTGGCTAGCACCCTTTCTTCATGGAGTAGAGAAGAAATGAAGAAGATTTGGTGGAAGAAGGGATTGATTTGGAGATGAAATCAATGGTAGTTCCTCTCAAAATTTGGGAAAGAACAAGAGAGAGAAATTTGTGTGGATAATAACAAAGGAGATGATGCCCAAGCCTATCCCCTATGGCCAACCACCTATGGGTGGTTTGTCCCTATTTGCTAATGACCAAAATGCCCCCACTTGTCCTATTAGATTTAAATTAGGAATGGGTTTTAGGTTGAGGCTAAATTAGTCTAGTTTAGATCTCTAATTAACAAAACCAAGTCATAAAATTTAGTCTAACTATACTAACTTAAATATTATCATATGTGGGCCATGTCTAACTAATAAGTGGGTCCCACTAGAGTCAAAGCTACCCCGGGTCTCCGATACAAGTCGGATTGAGTTAAAATTTGAACCTGACTCAAATAACCCCAAAACAATATCATAAATAATAAAATAAATTAAAAAATATCCAAAAATGAAAATGACCAAAATACTCCTGTTCCTGAAAACTGGGGGTGACATTGCACGAGCCACTTACGGGGCCACGTTGTGCGCCCACGTTGCGTGCGCACGTTGCGCGCCCATATTGCGCCCAGGTTGCGCGGGATATGCGGGTGCGCTGGGTTGCACGGGGTGCACATGTGCGCGGGTGCACGGGCGCACGGGTTGTACAGGTTGTGCCAGCTTGCGCTGGTTGCGCCGCGTACGCCGCGTGCACAGCGTGCACAGTGCGCTGGTTGCGCTGATGGCGCACGCGCAACTCGTTCAATTGGCACAACACGAGCAGTCTGTGGCTGTCCCCGTTCCGACTAGTGCGTACCGTGCGATAACTGATCCTGATAATTCGGATCTGACATCAAGTCGTTGCGCACATCTCAGATCTGGGCAGTTACAACAGTGGTTATATATTCAGAGCCTCTCTTCTCTCCTAAATTCTTCTTAGACTTCAAAAATTCACGAAGAGAGAAGAGAGAGCTGTTGCGTACCTTGTTCTTTCTCCTGCAACTGGAGTTCTGTCCTTGTCGTTCCGAGCAGTCCGTCTTAGAGCATTTTTCTAGAGCATTCCAGAGTTCACTCAAACTTGCTGGTTCCTGGAAGCTGACCGTGTGGACGGATCTAGCTTTGAGCACTGGTGTTCTTGAAACCCCAGCAGGCCACCACCTTCCATCTATCGCCTGTCACCTTCACTGCTGCCTTTAGCATTTCGATTAGTACCTTCTGTTTAGAAGCACTACTATCATTTGCTACGTCTACGAAATCTTCTTAAATTTTTGTATTCCAGAATCCTCCTAGGATCTCTGTTACGCACCTTCCTTAAAGCGTTGTGTTGGAACGTTGTTCTTACAACTGTTTGATTCAGTTTTTCATTAAAAAATTGTACTTCGATTCTAACAAAGACAGATACGAGTGTGATCCCTGGGCACTATGTCATCTACTCGGAGCTAGTACTGCTCACGGACACAACACTGAACAATGTTGGGCTGAGTGACCATTTTCTGGAAGGGTGTTGTTTAGAAACAGAGGAGGCAATGAATTCAGTGTACAGGCAGTTAAGGGCTGATGGTATAATTGGCCTACTGGAGAAGAGAGTGGTGAAGAGTAGGACATTTGAGGTGCACATGAACTATGCCATTTTGAGAGGGGCTTCCATCATCCAGTACAAAGTTCCTATGTGTGTTCGGTACACCCCCATTATTGAGTTGTTCGACTCTAGAGTCGAGTCCACACACTTCAGTCCTTCCTACCCAAAGTGGACCCCACTCGTTGTGAACTCATCAGACTAGTTGGCTGAACCTCTCTTAGACGAATCAGATAATAGCGTAGCTACTTTTAGTAGTTACTTAAAATAATTAAAATAAAGATTATGTTGTAAATATGGATAGATTCACCATATTTATTGGTACTATAAAATTATCATAAGTATTGATATTATGGTATCACAATAATTGGTATTATCGTTATTATTGATATTATGTAATCACAATAATTGGTATTATCATTATGATAATAACTTTTATTGTAAGCCTATAAATATTTGTTTACATGTTAATTTATAAATTGATTAAAACATTCTCTTTCAGTTTTAAATATAAATTTGTATTGTAAATGTTCATAATTTTATTCAAAATAAAAATTTTATGATAATCTATTTAAGATTATGTGTAAATATTATCTTCTTTATTTTTTCTTATAAAATTTAGCTATGTATGGAATTAATCTACAGCTACAATGATAATAACATTGGCAACCATCTCCTATCCCGTTGGTACTACGGTTTTCATTCTTTCTTTATTTGGTTCATGCCACTATCTCCCTTTCCCACTCAGTTACTCACTTTCAAAGAGGAAACATTTTCTTCTCTTCTCTATCTAGCAGCCACCAGTCGCCATCATCGGCGTGACCGCGAGCTCGTACTTTGTTCTTAGTTTAGTCACAAAGATTTGATTTCTTTAGCTTCTTACTGGTAGAGGATCACTGTGCCCAGGCCATAAGAGTGACACCCTGGAAGAAGAAGGTTTTTGTTGGACGCGTGCGGAAGCGTTTGCCAACCAACCTAACCAAAACCAACTCCCGTCTAACGGACACCAAGCACAAGATGAAGACAAGTATATGGCAGTGACGTACGTCACCTGGACAAATCCTAACCTTTAATAACTCAGATAAAATTATAAAATTGACAGAACTCACGTTGAACCCTTTGTCCTAATAGGTTCAACCCCCTCACCACTCTCAAGAAGAAAAATAAAAGATTACAATTGAGATCACTCACCAACCCGTAACAATCTCCCTAACCGAATTTGACGACTCCTCGATTAGATTTTCTTCTTCCTTCTGTCTTAGATGACGAAGTCCTAAGAGCAAAGTACAGACTTTTTCTTAGATTTTCTTGTTGATAAGCACCCCGAATCTTGTCACGACCTGCGTCCAATTTTGGGATACGAGTACGCGGCCAAGTCCAGCCTATGCCGCAGCATCAGCGGTAGTACGATGTTTATGACAACAATGATCCACAACAAGCACAACACGCACATATATCATCCACAACTAAGCCAGCAATAATTACCGAAATATCCAATAGTCTTAATATTATAGATATCAAATAAACTACTATAACTCAGTAAGTCTCGGAAACAAACTCGGATAGCAGAAAATATATAACTAAACTCTATAACTATAATTACTAACTAATGCGAATCAATAAGGAAAGAAATATGCTAATTCGCATCAGTGCTGGAATCGGATATGCCAGTGACGTCAGGGTCGCCAACATACTCACCGTAGACCTCGGGACAGATCTTCTCGTCTAAAGCTAAAAAATAGTTATCCAGTCAGAATTGAAACAAGTACAAGTCTAAACCTACATAATACAAGTACAATATAAAGCAATAAAACACTAAACATGAAAAATAATGATCAATGGAAACAATGAACAATATAAACAAGAAATCATGGGATGGAAGAAACTAATTAGGAAAGTAACAAGCATGAAAAGTAAAGAGACCCATATAATCACTCATAGTGCACGTGTCGTGAGAAGTACAACGTTCCTACACATGGATGGCTTGGACGAACGATGAGGTTATAAGGCCCGCCCCCGTAACCGGAAGAGTTGCCAACAATACAATCTAGACTTTGTCCACGTGCCTAGTAATTGTACCCCTCCAATATCCAAACCTCACTATCATGAAAAATATGGTCTCGATAACGATAAGAAGATATGAACAATAGTCAATCACTCAACTCTCGTGTGTGTGACAGTCAAGACACAAAAATATCATGTACAAGTAAAATATAACAATATAAAGTAAATGCACATGAAGGTGTCAACAAGTACTTGCCTGAACTCCTGGACGGATTGATTTCACAAGTTGAAGACAAGATGAACTCTGACCTAGAAGCTATCAAATCATGCCATCATCCCACGAACCCCGTCGCACAAACAACCACAAGTTAGATATACAATTCTCACTCTAAAAACCTTAGAAAGTAGCTAATGGGTTAACATAATTAATACTATTCTAATTCTGGAGTAAATCATCTAAAATCCTATTTTAACCTATTTAATTCTGAAATAACAATCTAAACACAAATAGTTGGCCAAGAAAACACTACCAAAATAAGTTATGTTACCGACGAAATTAGCGACGTTTATTGAAAATGTTGCTGATCGTCGCTATCAGCGACGTTACTGCGACGTCGTTTAAGTTAAAAAAAATAACGTTGCTGATAAGTCGGTGAACGTCACTAATTTGACTAGTAATAGTGACGTTTACTGACGTAAGTGTTTTTACGTCGCTAATATCAAATAATAGTGATGTTTACCGACGTCTTTAGTGACGTCGCTAATGTTTTTAATGTAGGGTTCCGACTTTATTTCATTCCCCCCACTCGTTTCCTAAAAATTTCAAACCCCCTCCGCTCGTTCGACCACCGCGTGCCTCGCCCATTGCCGGAGCTCGATGTCCACCACCTCCAGCCACCTCCACCACCTCTAGCTATCGCCGCTCCTCCTCGCCATCGCCGGAGCCCGACAACCGTTCGCCGACCCCTCTCTCTCTCCACCAGGCTCCTTCTTCTCTTCGGCCACCCCTCGTCGGTCAACGCCCCTCCCCTCCTGCCCTCCCTCGTTGATCAGGTAAACCCTAACCCTAATCGGACACACATACACACGGACACAGATGGACACATACACACGAACACATATAAGATTGGAAACGACTCTGACACGAGTCAGTAGCTGAGAGGAACCAGGACTGGGCAAGTTCGATGCACCCATGATCACCCATAATCGTTTGGCAGAAGAGCTCAAACTTAAGCTTGTGGGGATAAAGCTCACTTCCATGTAAACAGTCTGAAATTAAGACAATTAAGAACAATTAAGTTCTGATCATATTGAGATATCAGGTGCATATTGTACTTTGATAGTTGAGCAATCCCATCAGCATCACTTGAATAAAAAAATAAAATAGAGAAATTATGTAGAAGAAATATAATTCATAAAAGAACTTGTAACAGTAGAAATTCTTGATTTGTGTATTGAGTTGGGCTAAATATGCGGATGGTGTTTGCTGATCAAAGTGCTGTGGTAATTAGGTTTTGGATGTATTTGTGTTCAAAAACTTTATAATTTAAATAGTAGTTTAAGGTTGAGTACATTTTTAATCTAATCCTGATTCTCAAAGAGTAGTAGTAGAAGTTGTTACTTATCTTGAGATTATGTTCCGATAAAGTTCAAGTATTCAAATAGTGCAAATAATAGTTCAAGTCTTGTTTATATCAAGGTTCGTAGTATCGATATCGGAATCGGTTTTGGACACTTCTATTAGTATCGGTATCAGCGGTTTTGACTTTCAGATCAGTGCTTGGAGTTCTTCGTTTCGTTTCGGAAAGCTAAATTATAATGAGAGTCTGTTTAAAAACTAGAAAAACTTGAATACATTTAGGCATAAATTTATATACTATTTGTTCTTTCTCGTTCTTTCTCGTTACTTTTGGATGGAATATATTCAACATTGTTGAATCCTTCACCCATAAAAGATACGTTTTTCTTATTTACTTGCTTTTAGACTAAGTACAGCTATAATAGACACTTTTGGATGGAATGATTTTAAGGTGGATGAATGTTGAGAATTTATAAAAATGTAATTTTGGAGGGGACTCGAGCCTTTTTATACATTGTATCAGCTTGTATTGGAGGAGGGGACTTGAGCTTAAGCAATAGCAAGTAGCAGTCTAATTATAATAAGAAGGAGCTTATATGTTCAGGTTGGGGATTTGGGAAGTACCTTGTGGTTCTGTCTAGTTCTTAGAATATCCTATAAGTTGTCCTACTGTTCATATTGAGAGGGGACTTGAGAGCAGTTAGCTATGTTAAAGGTTAGAAATAGGGAGGAGTTAATGTATCTATGTGTGCCTATACATTGATATCCTTGTGAATTAGTTAAATATTAAGTAGTATACTAGCTAACATGGTGTTAGAGAGGGTCCATCTTGGCCTACAAGTATCAATATGTGGGTATTTGCATATAGGTGGAAAAGGTATAGAAATAGTTAGGGTGAGGGTACCCTGTTGGCCAAGCCAAGGTATCCATTTGGTATTAGTTTAGCTACCATATATATATATATATATATATATATATATATATATATATATATATATATATATATATATATATATATATGGTAGCTAAACTAATACCAAATGGATATATATATATATATATATATATATATATATATATATATATATATATATATATATATTTAAAAAAAATATTATTGGAATATCCTAAATGATACCTTTATATATAGTATCTTAGGATATAGTATAGTATTGTTGCTCAAGTATCCTCTTAGGACTAGTATGGCCAAGGTACGTAGCGTATGGACACGGACACATACACACATACAACACGGACACATACACACGGACACGTACACACATATACAAGGACACATACATTTCTTGCATTGATCCACAAAAAGTTTTGTAATAAATGTTGGAAAAGGAGGAGGGAAAATGAATCCCATGGGTCCTGAGTGGTTAAACTTAGGATTGATTTGGTCTTGGTACCTTATATGAAACTTTGACCTTTAGGTTCTAGTATCAATTCGAGTATCTAGATATTGCCCCAATAACTGAACTTGGTCGATACATATCCTATATATATATTCTTTCCTCTATCCAGTATACATGGTACTGCACTCCCTAATACCTATAGTCTGTACTTGACATAGTAACATGATGGCCTATGTCAAGTTGATACAGACGCCACCATTAGGTAGTTGCTTGTGCCCCGATCTGCCCCTTCTAATATATATGTTCTGATACCAAGTATACCATTGGTGCTTTTGAGTATCAATTCTGATACACTATAGCACCCCTCAAAACATTGGTCATATGGTTATGTCATGTGATACACTATTACCACTTGTTGTATCATGATTACTTGGAATTCTATTTCAATGTTTAGGATATGTCATGATTAATGTGCCTATTACTTTTACAAGTTTTTCAACGATGTGCATGTATCTATCTTATAGAATTATCCTCAAATGGATATAGAGCTGAATTAATATCTGCGGAATCGTTCTAGGATGTACAATCGTCATCCTGATGACATGTGCGGTGTGCGAGATAAATTCATAGAAGGTGTACAGCAGTTTCTGCAGTTTGCCAAGGCGTTCCCTCAGTACATAGACGGTACCAAAATTAAGTGTCCGTGTGTGAGATGTCGCAACTTGAAATATCATCCAGAAGTGGAAGTCACGTATTATTTATACTCGAAGGGTTTCACGCCGAATTACTATCAGTGGAGCACGCACGGAGAACTTGTGTCTTTAGCATCGGAGTATGAGCCTTATGTGGATGTCCACAACCATGCTGCTTATGACGATAGATTGGTGAACATGGTTTTTGACGCGGCGGGGACTAGTTTCGATCCGAACAATCATGAAGCACCTGAAGAGGCACCGAACGTCGATGCTGTAAAGTTCATGGAGTTGCTGGAGAATGCAAGGACTCCATTATATCCTGGTTGTGAGGATCATTCACCGTTGGAGGTGGTTACAAGATTGTTGAGCATCAAGTCCGATTTTAATATGTCGCAAGATTGCTACAACCGACTTATGGAGTTGATTATAAAAATATTGCCCGAGGGTGATAAATTGCCTGAAGACTTTTACCGATCTAAGAGGATGGTGAGATCGCTCTGGATGGAATACGAGAAAATTGATGCATGTCGCAACGGGTGCATGTTGTACAATAAAAACAACAATGATGAAGACGCCTGCAGATTTTGTGGTGTTGATCGCTACAAGGGCAGCGGTAGAGGAAAGTGTGTCGGTACAAGGAGGTCTACCGATTCGATGCACTACTTGTCGTTGACGTCGCGGTTGCAGCGGTTGTTTATGGTGATGGAAACTGCAGAAAATATGAGTTGGCATAAGCGGGAACTGACCGAAGGAGTGTTGGATCACCCATCTGATGGAGAAGCATGGAAGCACTTTGATCGAGAGTATCCATATTTTGCTTCTGATCCGCGTAATGTCAGATTGGGTCTCTACTCCAACGGTTTTACCCCATTCGGACTTTCGGGATACCAGTATTCGTGTTGGCCTGTGATCGTCACTCCGTACAATCTACCGTCTTGGATGTGCATGAAGACTCCATATATGTTCCTCACCGTTATTATCCCAAGTTCGAACAATCCGAAAAGGAACATCGATGTGTATTTACAGCCATTGATTGATGAGTTGAATCACCTATGGGAAGTAGGTTCCAACACGTACGATGTTTCTAGAAAACAAAATTTTCAGATGCGGGCAGCACTTATGTGGACCATCAACAACTTTTCGGCCTATAGAATGTTATCTGGATGGAGCACGCATGGTCATCTTTCATGTCCGTATTGCATGGACCGCACTAAGGCTTTCCGTTTGAAATACGGAGGCAAACCTTGCTTCTTCGATTGTCATCGACAATTTCTGTCGAAGGATCATCCGTACCGGAGGAACATGAATACTTTTCGTTCTGATATTGTGGAGAAGGCTAATCTACCGCCAAGGTGACCCGGATACACGATATGGGAAGAGGTAAAAGATTTACTGAGAGCTATTGAAGAGCCTGCTAAGGGCTACAAGTGTGACGGATTTGGTCTCACTCATAGCTGGACGAAGAGGAGTATATTATGGGATCTGCCATATTGGAGAACCAATCTGATTAGACATAACCTTGATGTCATGCATACCGAGAAGATGAGGAGGAGGAGGAAGAGGAAGATGAGGTCGAGGAAGACGAACAAGATGAATATTCTGAAGATGATTGAGAGAGATGAACTTTCATTTTCTTATTATGTAGGGTTGGTTATTATCTAGTTTTGGTTACTATTTGAACTTAGATATTTCTTGTAAAATGTACTATCTGGACTTAGATGTTTCTTGTAGAATGTACTATCTGAACTTAGATGTTTCTTGTAGAATATACTATCTGAACTTTGATATTTCTTGTAGAATATACTATCTGGACTTAGATGTTTCTTGTAAAATGTATCATCATATGTTGTCTTGGTTGTTATCTTGTCTTTGTTGTACTTTCATATTTCTAGTCTCTATTATTTGTTGTATCTCATCATATGTTGTTATCAGGTATGACAGGTCATCGCAGATCGTTCCGACGTGGGGCACGGGTTTCTCCTTCGGTACCTCCTACTGGTACTGGCAGAGGATGGGGTTCTCCTTCGGTACCTCTTACTTGTACCGGCTCTGGATCCACGTCGCCCAGAACTCCTTTGTATCGGACAGTACCTCCGCCTGCCAGGACGCTAAGTGGCATATCTCCTGGGAATATACTACTAAAATATGATCTATTAGCGACGTCATTTAGCGACGGCATAAAATAACATAGCTAAATATGGAATATAGCGACTCCTTTCTATAGACATCGCACAACGTCGCTGAATAGCGACGTTCAGCGAAAGAAGATAAATTACGTCGCTGAATAGCGACTTTCAGCGACATTATTAAAATATGTCGCCATATATTAAAATATTTGCGACGTCGACTCTTGACGTCGCTAAATTTTTTACTTAGGGCACATTGTTTCCTTTTTTCCCCCTCACTCGAAAATTTTAGAATTTTCCCTCGAGCTCTTCCCCTCCGGCGAACCCTTCCCCCCCCCGGCGACTCCCTCCCCCCCCCCGGCGACTCCCACCCCCCCGGTGACCCCAGCTCCTCCACCTCGAGCTCCTCCTCCCCCAATCCGAGCTCCTCCTCCTCTTCCTCAGTTAGACCCTAACCTAACTCCTCTCCCTCTCCTTCCTCCTCCTCTTCCTCTCCTACGGACACACACATACACACACACACACACACACACAGAGACACACACACGGACACACACACACGGGCCAAACCCAATCGGATAAACTCGTTAATGGGTTGGGTTAGGGTTGAAGATACTCGAGTTCGGGCTCGGATTTGGGTTAAAATATTTAAACCCGATCAACAATCGGGTTGGGCTCCGGTTCATGTGTCGGGTTCATGTCCAAGTCCGATGGCTTGTCCGGTTGACCGTTTTGACCATCTAAATAATTATAAGCAGTAAAAACTGCTATAAAGCTTGCTAAGGGGACTTAGCATGTCCAAGTCCCTGTGTAGAGCCCCATTTATATGATGGAACTGGGGATTCCTATGACCCTTCCTTTGGTGTGCGTATTGATCGATAGAAAGTTAAACAGATCTAATACGTGTTCTAACCCTTAATAGGCAGAAACTAGGGTTCACGAATTATATCTGCGGCAGAAAGGAGACAAGTAATTCCTGGCAATCTTGAGCGGACGACCCCAAGATCTTCTGCATGTATTCCTTCCTCGAGTTGGACGTCGTGTGGGTGACGATCTCCCAACCTTTTCTTCTCCTTGGCATCCCTCTCTTTCTCTCCTTACGTGAATCACAAATTTAGAGAAAATTTCAGATTTCTGATCAGTTATCTGGCGGCCAGAGAAATAGAGGATATATATAGGCTACGGCAGGGACCTTGAGGAGAAATCAGGGTTTGGCCTCCTAACGGATCTGGATATCCCGTGTTCAGCCCGAACACACAATCCAGGCCCATTAACGATAGCTCAGTCCACTAATGAGCTATTGTTGCACTACCTCCCTAATCCCAAATTATGTTTGTGGGCTCCTTTTATTATATGCTCGTTTGGCTCCCCATGTTAAGATATCGTATATCCGTCGATCAAATTAAGTTACTGACAACTATATTGATTCGACATCTTTTATCCTTAAGTAGTACCGCTCAACTTTATTTGTCATATCGGATATAATCTACCTGCAGGGTTTACATGACAATCCTTATGAGCTCCTTAAGAGGACATCATCAACCCGATGTATCGGGACATAGATTCTATTTATAATCAACAGCCCATCATACATACAATATTATTACCCAATTCATAGAGGTTGTTGATCCATAATGAATCTCACTCTTTTATGAGTCAAGGTAATGCACATTGCATATACATGTTTGTTATTATATCTGGATTAAAAGTACAAGCATCCTTATTAACAGAGGTGTTTGTTCTCTTATGTAGTCAGTACAAAGAGAACAACCTCAAGTGGTCCTGTTCAATACACACAAAGTGTACTAGTGTAAACCTATAGTCAAGATAGACTAATACCAGATTACACTACAACCTTTCCAATAGATTGTCCAAGTTTATCTAGGTTGTGAACTATTTATATACTCTATAGAAAACTGATAATATGATCTTCTGTGTGACACCACACACCATATTATCTACAATATAGAATATCAGATATTTGCATTAACACTTGCAACAAATACAATATGCAAACATTTTCCCATATGATTCTCATTCAAAATTTAAGAAAATAAGGTTACTATAAAAGTGATACTTTTAGTATATAACACTAACAATCTCCCACTTATACTCAAAGCATTGATTTTCAGTATACTGTTACAAATCTCCCACTTATACTTAAAGCCATGCTGCTACACATCTGACACACATTCCCTCAACATGACTGTCAAAAGCCTTAGCTGGTAAGCTCTTTGTAAAGGGATCAGCTAGGTTGTCGGCTGATGCTATCTTGATCACAGCAACTTTTTCTTTCTTTACGAAATCTCGTATCAGGTGGTACTTGCGCTCAATGTGTTTGCCTGTCTTATGGGCTCGTGGTTCCTTCGAGTTTGCAACTGCACCACTATTATCACAATAAAGTATAATAAATTTAGGCAAACTAGGTACCACATCCAAGTCCAATAGAAAGTTTCTGAGCCAAACCGCTTCTTTGGCTGCCTCAGAGGCTGCCACATACTCGGCTTCCATGGTGGAATCAGTAATACATTTTTTCTTGATACTCCTCCACACAATGGCTCCACCTCCCAAAGTAAACACATAACCTGAGGTAGATTTCCTGGAATCCCTATCTGATTAAAAATCTGAGTCTGTATACCCCAAGAAAACTAAACTATCTGCCTGGTAAACTAGCATATACTTTTTAGTCCTTTTCAGGTACTTCAAAATATGCTTTACGGCAGTCCAGTGCTCTTGTCCTGGGTTAGACTGATATCTGCTGACCATGCCTATGACAAAGCAGATGTCTGGTCTCGTACATAGCATTGCATACATTAAGCTTTCTACTGCTGAAGCATAAGGAACTGCCTTCATGTTCTCTATCTCTTTAGGTGTCCTCGGACACTGCTCCTTTGATAGAGCAATTCCATGTCTAAAAGGTAAGAAACCTTTCTTAGAATTTTGCATACTAAAACGAGTTAGTACAGTATCGATATAGGAAGCTTGGGATAAGCCCAACATCCTTTTCTTGCGATCTCGTAGAACTTTGATACCAAGGATGTGACCTACTTCTCCCAAGTCCTTCATATCAAACTTTTTGGATAACCATACCCTTACATCAGATAATACCTTCACATTGTTTCCAATGAGCAAGATGTCATCCACATAAAGTACTAGGAACACCACCACGTTTTCGTCACACTTTCTGTATACACATGATTCATCCTGACATTGATCAAATCTATAGGATTTTATCACCTGATCAAAACATATGTTCCAAGATCTGGAAGCTTGCCTAAGTCCATAAATGGACTTCTTGAGCTTACAAACAAGATGCTCCTGGCCTTTTTTTAATGAACCCGTCTGGTTGCTTCATATAGATGTCTTCCTCAAGACTTCCATTAAGGAAAGCTGTCTTGACATCCATTTGCCAAATCTCATAATCGAGATGAGCTACAATAGATAAAAGAATTCGAATAGACTTAAGCATGGCTACAGGAGAAAAGGTTTCCTCATAATCGATACCCTCTCTTTGAGTAAAACCTTTTGCTACAAGCCGAGCTTTAAAGGTTTCAACCTTACCGTCTGATCCTCTTTTGCTCTTATAGACCCACTTGCATCCAATGGCTTTTACACCAACGGGTGGTTCTACAAGCTCCCAGACCTGATTAGAATCCATAGATTCTATTTCAGATATCATTGCTTTTTGCCAAGACTCTGCATCTTTATCTTGGAGTGCTTCATTGTAGGTACAGGGATCAAAATCTTGTTCCTCAGGGATAAAGTCTGACGACTCTCCCAAGAACATATATCTATCAGGTTGTATTACAACCCTCCCACTACGACGAGGCACTATCGGTTGTGGTGTAACATTTGTGACACATTGTGCAGTTATTTGTGGTTCATCCTCTTGTACTGTTGGTACTGAAGTACTTGGTGTCTCACATCTCAATTCTTCTAGAATAACTCTACTTGTGGGTTTATGGTTCATCACATAGTCTTCCTCTAAGAATTGGGCATTGGTGCTAACAATGATATTCTGATCCTTAGGACTAAAAAATAAACCTCCTTTCGTTCCTCTTGGATAGCCTACAAACAAACGTACTTCTGTACGAGATTCCAACTTATCTGCTTTCCTATTCAGCACATGTGCTGGACTACCCCAAATGTGAACATGTTTCAGACTAGGCTTACGCCCAATCCACAGCTCTGTGGGAGTAAGAGGTACTAACTTAGAAGGAACCAAGTTCAAAATATAAGCTGTAGTCTCGAAGGCATATCCCCAAAACGAATCTGGCAAATCTGAATAACTCATCATTGATCTAACCATCTCTATAAGAGTTCTATTCCTTCTTTTGGCTACACCATTCTGTTGGGGCGTTCCAGGTACAGTCAATTGGGATGCAATCCCAGCCTCTGATAAATAATCCCTAAACTCTCCAAAGAGGTACTCGCCACCACGATCTGATCGTAATGACTTGATACATTTTCCATGACGTTTCTCCGTTTCAGCCTTGTACTCTTTGAATTTCTCAAAGCACTCAGACTTACGGCGCATCAAATAAATGTATCCATACCTTGAATAATCGTCAATAAATGTGACAAAATATTCAAAGCCACCTCTAGCTTGGATAGTCATGGGTCCACACAAATCAGAATGAACCAATTCCAACACATCTTTGGCCATATACCCCTTTGCCGTAAAAGGCCTTTTGGTCATTTTACCTTCTAAGCAGGATTCACAGACTAGTAGTGCCTTCACTTCCAATAAACTCAAAGGTCCATCTTCAACCAGTCTTTGAATCCTTCTTAGGTTAATATGCCCCAATCGCAAGTGCCAAAGATATGTTTGGTTCATACAAGAAGGTTCTTTTCTCTTATTTAAGTTAGATGACATATTATTCATTTCCATAAGTTGCATTGTGGGCGAAATAGGATTAATGACATACAAATTATCAACTAATGCACCAGAACAGATAAAATATTTATTCTTTCTAATAACAATATTGTCATTAAAATAAACTGAATATCCATCCTTAACTAACATAGAAACAGAAACTAAATTCCTTCTAAGTGAAGGTGCATAAAGACAATCTCTCAATGTCAAAGACTTATTTCTACCAAAAGATAAAGTAACATCTTCTAATGCAACGACCGATACTTTTGTAGCATCACCCATGAACAAGCATATTTCTCTATCACTGAGCCGTCTGGTTTCCTGGAACCCCTGCAATGTATTGTAGACATGATTAGTGGCTCCTGTATCTACACACCAGGTGCTGGTAGATAACACCGCTAAACATGTTTCAACTACTAGTAAATGAGATATACATTCTTTGTTCCTTTGTTTGAGAAGTGGACAATCAGTCTTCCAATGTCCAGATCCTTTGCACTTGAAATATTTGCCTTTCGGCTTTTTTACCGCGCCTTGAGGTCCCATGCCCTTCTTTGCTGAGTTTGCCTGTTTCTGAATGTTATTCTTCTTCTTACCGCCTTTTGGCTTAGAAGTAGAAGCCTTTTCAGAAACAAAAATATGACCACTCTGCCTAAAGAGAGATTCAGCATCTTGTAGCTCTTTTGCAAGTTTTGTCAAACTATACAACCTTTTGTTCATGTTGTAATTAAGGCAAAAATTGTCAAAACTTTTAGGCAGAGTCCCGAGAATGATATCGACCTGGGATTCCCCATCGATTTCAGCTCCATGGATCTCCATCTCATTCAGATGACCCATCATCTTGAGAACATGATCCCTTACTGGTGTACCCTCAGCCATTTTTGTATTCATCAAACATTTCATAGCAAACTGCCTAGCTGCTCTACTCTAATGTCCGAAGAGTTCCTTGAGGTTATACATCATGTCATAAGCTGTGGCCGTGGCCTGATGCTGATGTTGCAGTACATTTGACATAGATGCCAGAATGTAACATCGCGCCATCTCATCTGCCTTTTTCCACTTCTTATAAGCCTCTTTAACCTCTTCATTAGAGTTAGCAACAGGCTTAGGTAGGCATTCCTCAACAAGTACATATTTGTACTCCTCGGCAGTCAGAATAATGTCCAAATTATGTTTCCAATCAATATAATTAGGTCCAGTAAGTTTGTTTTCTTTAAGAATCACCATAAGTGGACTGAAAGAACCCATTTTTGAAATCCTGAGAATCACATAAATAAAATTATGTAGGGCAAAAAAACTTTTTGAATTAACTAAATATTGATTCCCTCAAAACAATAATAAGAAATTCACCAACACCTTGTACACAATGAATTTAGCATGCCACGATAGTGTGGACGTATACAAATTCAACTTTGTTCAAGTAGATTTTTCTTATTAATTTTACTATCATGTCAATATAATTTTATGACAAATAAAATTAATATGCTGGTCTTGCTCTGGTCATACAAATAATAGCAGTGACTCCGATGGGGAGGATACCATTATTTGTATCTAAGTGTATACCATTACTTAATACTAAGTCCATTACCTTGTAATGAGTTCCTTCAGATGGAGAAGTGAACACATACTAGGTAACTTTCTACAGTTATCCCTAAGGAAGTTTGTACTGGTGATCCATAATTATACTTATCCGATATGGAGGAAAGCACTAAAGCCAACACGCAAGTATAATTACATCACCTACAAACCAGTAATGGAGACCATAGGATTTAAACTAAATAAAAATCCTCTTCCACTTAGTTATTTAACAATGAGAGTTTTTCTACTAGTTGATATTATGTCCATGTTGTCCATTATTAATGTAGGCTTGGTTTTTCAAAAAAAAAACCACACAATAATAAACATACATAATCAGAAAAAGCAAAATGATAAAAATAAGAGAAAATATCCAACTATTATGGTCATCTTTGCTGCTCCGTCCTCAACTATCCGAATCCAAAATCTGGCGCTGCACAGATCTATTCGGGGTTCGACCACCGCCATCACGATTGATCAAAAATAATTAAAATTACATCAATCATATGCCTCCCAAAGGAGTTCACACATAATCTAGATTGAAAAATTAAAATAATAAGAACGATCAACCCTCGTGATTTTAATTACATCCACAGCAACAACAACATCCACGACATGTCCGTGGTTTAAACAACACAATCAAAAAACATACATTAGACCATAATAGTTGGATCTAAGATGCCTGTAAAACCAAGTTAGAACAGATCTACATCTACCGACTATTACACAACGCAGGTTTTATTGGACAACATGGACGTATCAATCAATACGTAGATCCAAAGTGGCTCTGATACCAATTGATGGAACTGGGAATTCCCATGACCCTTCCTTTGGTGTACGTATTGATCGATAGAAAGTTAAACAGATCTAATACGTGTTCTAACCCTTCATAGGCGAAAACTAGGGTTCACGAATTATACCTACGACGGAAAGGAAACAAGTAATTCCTGACAATCTCGAGCGGGCGACCCCAAGATCTTCTGCACGTATTCCTTCCTCGAGTTGGACGTCGTGTGGGCGACGATCTCCCAACCTTTTCTTCTCCTTGGCAGCCCTCTCTTTCTCTCCTTACGTGAATCACGAATTTAGAGAAAATTTCAGATTTCTGATCAGTAATCTGGCGGCCAGAGAAATAGAGGATATATATAGGCTACGGCAGGGACCATGAGGAGAAATTAGGGTTAGGCCTCCTAACGAATCTGAATATCCCGTGTTCAGCCCGAACACACAATCCCGGCCCATTAACGATAGCTCGGTCCACTAATGAGCTATTGTTGCACTACCTCCCTAATTCCAAATTATGTTTGTGAGCTCCTTTTATTATATGCTTGTTTGGCTCCCCATGTTAAGATATCGTATATCCGTCGATCAAATTAAGTTACTGACAACTATATTGATTCGACATCTTTTATCCTTAAGTAGTACCGCTCAACTTTATTTGTCATATCGGATATAATCCACCTGCATGGTTTACATGACAATCCTTATGAGCTTCTTAAGAGGACATCATCAACCCGATGTATCGGGACATGGATTCCATTTATAATCAACAGCCCATCATACATACAATGTTATTACCCAATTCATAGAGGTTGTTGATCCATAATGAATCTCACTCTTTTATGAGTCAAAGTAATACACACTGCATATACATGTCCATTATTATATCCGGATTAAGAGTACAAGCATCCATAATAACAGAGGTGTTTGTTCTCTTATGTAGTCAGTACAAAGAGAACAACCTCAAGTGGTCCTGTTCAATACACACAAAGTGTACTAGTGTAAACTTATAGTCAAGATAGACTAATACCAGATTACACTATAACCTTTCCAATAGATTGTCCAAGTCTATCTAGGTTGTGAACTATTTATATACTCTATAGAAAACTGATAATATGATCTTCTGTGTGACACCACACACCATATTATCCTACAATATAGAATATCAGACATTTGCATTAACACTTACAATAAATACAATATGCAAACATTTACCCATATGATTCTCATTCAAAATTTAAGGAAATAAGGTTACTACAAAAGTGATGCTTTTAGTATATAACCCTAACACTATACATATCGGTTAACTGATATCGGTTAACTGATATTAGACAGGGCTCGGGTTGTGGGGGATCAAAATAGATGGGCAATGATAGTGGTGAGGAAAAGGCTCGGGTTTGGCCCAGTAATTTAGTAGAAGTAGCAATGTTACTTGCTTAGCAACAATTGGCCTTGGCAGTATGGCTTGACCTTGTATAGCCAAGGCTGGCTTTGGAGCCTGTACACAGGTTTTGGGGTAGTAGAGTGATGCCCACTCGAGTGCAGGCATCAAGGGGACTTAGTTTCACTGCAGGAGGCTCGGAAAGCTCCTGCAGAGAGCAGGTTTGGAAGGAAAGTGCTGGGACTACACTTGGCAACAGTAGGTTGCCTGCACTTAAGCAAGGATTGGGAGGTTAGCCTAATACAGAGATGTAAATATAGAGTAAGTGTCATATATTAGTTAAATAGATAGATTATTAGTCTTCAGTTGTATAGTTGTATATATCAGTTTCAGTCCCCCTTATATCCAGTTCAGACCCATTGGTGTATGGTATCAGTTTAGGATAATTAGTTCAGTCTAATATTCCCATCTTTTTCAGTCCAATGCCTTTGAGTTTCAGTCCCATTTGTTAATGGTCAGTCCTAAATGTTCAGTTTGTTATATTATTGATTCAATCCCATTCCATTTAAAGTTTAGTCCATTACTTGTTATATTAGTATCAGCCATATGAAGTATGAAAAGGTTTATAATATCAGTCTTTTGATAGGATGTATCAGTCCTTTGATGAAGTGGATCAGCCCCTATGTGAGTGTTAGGAAGAACTGATATCAGTTGGTATCAGTTGATAGGTAAAGGGGGGGAGAATTTAGAATCAAGTATCAGTCAACCTTTCCTATCTTGGTATCAAATATCTGATATGAAGAGGATATGATATCAAGTCGAGTAGAGGAATTGGCTTGGGGCATAGGCTAATAGGTCATGTACACTCATGTGCACTAGTATGCACTGATGTGCAAGTGATGAAGGGGAGGAAAGGGTCAAGTGTAAGGCAAGCTAGGGGAACTATCCTGTAGGCAGTGAGCTCAGGTAGGCAGAGCCATGCCCCGCCCGAGTTGCACCCCTACACACGGTTACCATGTCTCTCTACTATAATATACACTAGAAAGTTCGGACACTGCAAATATCGGTGTTTCTTCCATGTCTATGTCTAGTGAAGGATAATTGCCTAGCTAGACTTAGTCAACTTCATCCAGTTTGACTAGTTTGTCCAAGATATTGACTTGGTCAACTCAACTTCACCCAGTTTGACTAGTTACTGCGCTGAACATGTGTGTCCATCTTTGCAAAATTATTTCCAAATGGATATGAATTACTACTTACGGAATCATTCATGGATGTACAATCGCCGTCCTGATGATATGTGTGGTGTGCGGGATGAATACATAGCGGGAGTAGAGTAGTTCCTGCAGTTTGCTAAGGCGTTCCCTCTGTACATGGACGGCACCAAAATTAAGTATCCGTGTGTGAAATATTATAACATGAAATATTATCCAGAAGTGGAAGTGACATATCATTTGTACTCGAGGGGTTTCACGCATAATTACTATCAGTGGACCACACACGGAGAACTTGTGTCTTTAGCATCAGTGTCGGAGCCTTATGTTGAGCCGTATATGCATGCGGGAACTAATTTTGTTTCAGATAATCATGCATACGACGACGGGTGCGTGAACATGGTTTTCGATGCTGCGGGGCCTAGTTTCGTTCATGATGCAGCTGAGGAGGCACCGAATGTCGATGCTGCAAAGTTTATGGAGTTGCTGGAGAATATAATGACTCCATTGTATCCTGGTTGTGAGGATCATTCACCGTTGGAGGTGGTTACAAGACTGTTGAGCATTAAGTCAGATTTTAACATGTTACAAGAATGCTACAACCGAGTGTTGGAGTTGATTATAGAGATCTTGCCGGCGGGTGCTAAGTTACCTAAAGACTTCTATCGGTCTAAGAGGATGGTGAGATCGCTCTGGATGGGATACGAGAAAATCGATTCTTGTCGCAATGGGTGCATGTTGTACTACAAAGACGACAAGGACGCAGATGTGTACAGATTTTATGGTGCTGATCGCTATAAGACAACTAGTACAGGAAGGTCTTCCGGTGCAAGAAGACCGACCGATTCAATGCACTACTTGCCTTTAATGCCGCTGTTGTAAAGATTATTTATAGTGAAAGAGACGGCAAAAAATATGAGTTGGCACATGCGAGAATAGATTGAAGGAGTGTTGGATCACCCATCCGATGGAGAAGCGTGGAAGCACTTTAATCGAGTGTATCCTAATTTTGCTTCAGATCCGCGTAATGTCAGGTTGGGGGTATCTTCTGACGGTTTTACTCCTTTTGGTCTTTCGGGGTCCCAGTATTCGTGCTGGCCTGTGATTGTCACTCCGTATAACCTACCGCCTTGGATGTGCATGAAGACTTAGTATATATTTCTAACGGTTATAATTCCTGGTCCGAACAATCCCAAGAGCAACATTGATGTGTACTTACAGCCTTTGATAGATGAGTTGAATCAGTTATGGGAAGTAGGCGCTAATACGTACGATGTTTCCAGAAAGCAGAATTTTCAGATGAAGGTAACCCTTATGTAGACCATCAACGACTTTCCGGCCTATAGAATATTATCTAGAT
Source organism: Iris pallida (assembly GCA_029216955.1). Classification (NCBI taxonomy): domain Eukaryota; kingdom Viridiplantae; phylum Streptophyta; class Magnoliopsida; order Asparagales; family Iridaceae; genus Iris; species Iris pallida. Next base: position 14,519,585 of record JANAVB010031416.1, on the reverse strand, counting down.
AGAGCACTCATGGCCGTCTCTCATGTCCGTATTGCATGGACCGTACTAAGGCTTTCTGCTTGAAACACGGAGGAAAACCGTGCTTCTTTGATTGTCATCGGCAATTTCTGCCAAAAGATCATCCGTTCAGAAGGAACATGAATACATTCCGTGCCGACGTTATAGAGAAGGGTGATCCACCACCAAGGTGGTACGGAGCTACGATATGGGAGGAGGTTAGAGATTTTCCAAGTGCTATCGAAGATCCTACGACTGGGTACAAGTGCGATGGATTTGGTAGAGATCATAACTGGACAAAGAGGAGAATATTCTGGGATCTTCCATATTGGGGTACCAATCTGATCAGACATAATCTTGACGTCATGCATATTGAGAAGAATATGTTTGATAACATAATTAATACTGTGATGGACGTAAAGGAAAAAACAAAAGACAATCCCAAGGCCAGGTTGGACTTAGAAGAAATATGCAAACGCCCTGCGTTGCATTTGATAGAAGAGAATGGAAAACAGTTCCTGCCGAAGTCAATTTTCTCACAGGAAAAGGAGGATAAAGTGAGACTTTGTCGGTGGATCCAGGGCCTAAAATTTTCAGACGGATAAGTGTCAAATCTGAGAAGATGTGTCGATCCAAAGGAAAACAAATTGACGGGTATGAAGAGCCACGATTGTTACGTATTCATGGAGAGGTTTATTCCGATTGTATTTCGGGAATTCTTACCGCAGGCGGTTTGGGATCCATTGACGGAGCTTAGCATATTCTTCTGGGATCTTTGTTCTAAAATATTGCTCGTTGATTGTCTAGAAAAGCAGGAGAAGGACATTGCGGTAACACTGTGCAAGCTAGAGAGGATATTTCCTCCTGGATTCTTCGACTCTATGGAGCATTTGCCGATTCATCTATCCTATGAGGCACGTGTTGGTGGACCCGTCGAATATCGATAGATGTACCCGTTCGAGCGACATTTGAATCACCTAAAAAGAAAGGTGAAAGATAAGGCACGGGTCGAGGGTTCTATTTGTGAAGCCTATGTTCTCGAGGAGATTACAAACATTTATTCGATGTATTTCAAGCCTCATGTTACAACTAATAGAACGAGAGCTTCCAGAAATGACGACGGAGATCATGAATGTAATGATACAATACTGAAGGTATTCAATGCTCCAGGAAAGCCATCGGGTAAAATGAAGAAGAGATATCTGAACGATGATGAGCTAAGGGCTGCTCAGGTGTATGTATTACTCAACTGCGACGATGATAAAGTAGAGAAGCTGGAGGGGTAAGTAATTAATACGTCTACATTATTTTAATAGTATTGATAATTATACTATTATATTAATTGAACGATGTTGTTTTTAGCATATTTAATGATGATGTGAGGTCAGGTAGGCCACACATAACAAAAGAAGAACAAGAACAAGAAATGAGGCGTTATTTTCCATCATGGTTGAGTGCATATGTAAGACTTGAGTACTCTGTAATTACCTTTCTGTATATGCACTTGAGAATGAGTTTAATTTATTTTTTTGTGGTATTTAGGTCGATCGTCCATAAGCAAGACTTGAGAATGAGTCTATTAGAACACTAGCCAAGGGACCAATTTATGCTGCAAAAATATGGCCAAGCTACTGTGTTAATGGGTTTAGGTTCAAGTCAACAACTTGCCCGATCAGAGACAACTTTGTGGATCTCGATTCCACCAAAAATAGCTGTTTGTGTATCAGATCTTCGAACTATAAAGATGTTGATGCGGACAACGATTTCTATGGCGTCCTACGGGAGACTGTGGAGCTGACACATAGTTATGGAATAGAGCCTGCTAAGATTGTGTTATTCAGGTGTGATTGATTCGATCCGATTGAAGGTCAAGGTTGGAAAGTAGACAAGCACGGTCTTGTGGATATAAACTATCGGCGTCGATATCAAGCCTATGAACCATTTGTCCTATCAAGTCAGGCTCAGCTCGTGTACTTCACAAGTTATCCTAAACGGAGAACAACAAGGTCGGACTGATAGGCAGTATGCAAGACCAAAGCAAGAAATACCTTTGAGGTTGACGATATAGCTTATCAAGAGGATGAACTACCTCTTGTAACAAATATTATAGAAGTGGACACGACGAAAGTTTCTTATTGCACATCTAATTGTGTAGAAGAAGTAGAATTATCTGAAGAGGAAGATGCAGATGAAAGTGAAGATGTAGAGGAGGAGGAAGAAGAAGAAGAAGATGAGCTAAACGAACTAGATGAATTTTCAGAAAAGAATTAAATCTGTACGTTTGTTTTATCATCATATTTGACACTTTAGTGACACTTTTATCATATAAATCTGTGACACTTTAGTGACACTTTTATTTGTGATGTCTATCATATAAATATGTATATTTGTTTTATTGTCATATATTATTATCAGGTATAACTAGACCAGGAGGACGACGCGGAGGATACTATATTAGGTAGTCCCGTCTGCCTCGGGCTGGGGATGCAGATTCCGTACCCTCATCCGCATCTCCGAGTATGCCATTGTACCATTCTGTTTCTGTTCCATTACCGGGACAGGACAGTTCCAGCAGGTTGGCGACTCCTCCCTCGTCGTCCAGCATTCCTGATCCCGCGTCCAGTATTCCTCCCGCGTCTAGCATTCCTCCTGCCGACGGCTCCATGGGGAGAGCCGATGCCGAGCATATGGAGGATGGAGATCAGACTGATCCTGTCCAGGCAGGAGGTGAGAGCGACCCTCCATGCGCTCCCCCGGACGAGACGCGTATGGATATTTGGACGGACGGGCCTACGAAGTAAGTTAATTAGTTAATATATATTTCTCAAATGATTATATGTACATATATATTCATAAAATTTATTATTGTATAGATATCGGCCTCCTGCAGTACAGAGACGGCTGGGGTTATTTCTGAGGCAGAACTATGGTGGGCCTTGGATTAACTACTCAGATGCTCCCGCAGATAGGAAGGCCTTTTGGTTGGCCCACTTCAAGGTAAAAAATTTGTTTATTTTTAAATTTTAATAATCATTTGTGTATATTATACAACTTTTCTATTTTACTTCTTGTAGAGGACCTATTTCTATCCACCACACCGGGCGGCGAAGATCGAGGCCCAATTTTCTGTCGTCATAGGCAAGCTCATCCGTGATGCGATCCACGACCAGAAGTCTCATGATCGCTCTGGAAAGCCGATCCATGGTTGGATCATGCCAGAGCAGTGGACTGCGATGAAGGCTAGATTCGGTGAGGCCAGGTACCAGGAGCGGTCTGACAAGGCCAAGGTGGCGCGATCGAGCGCCAGTAAGTGGTGTGGTGGCTCTATTCCGATGACGGAGCATTTTTGTCCTCTGGTACATTTTCTATGACGGATATCATTTTATATATAGTTGGATAGAATGTTTAATACTAATAATAGATAATATATTTTAACAGGTAAAAAAGGGTGAGGACCCCAACATGGTGACCGTCTTCCTGGTCATCCATCGGAGGGCTGGAGAGTTCATTGACGAGAGGGCGACGCAGGCATATGTACGTTCTATTCTTAATATTAATTTACTCTAATTTAGAAAACAGGAAAATAGATATCAATATAGAATTTAGCAAACACTTAGACGTTAGCAAACATTGTTCTAGGCCGAGTTTCTTCGACTACAAGAGAAGGAGGCTGCTGTTGCTAGTGCGCCAGCAGAGGGAGGGGCTGGTACTTCCTTCCAGCCGCCTACAGTTCCATCGCCGGACGACCTCTGGATGACCGCCATTGGTGGTCTTCAGAAGGGTACGTACTACGGTACGGGATCCTACGGCGCCTATTTGGCTTCAGAGTCATCCCGGGCGCCCTCTGTCAGTGCACAGTCTCCAGCTTTGCAGGCGTCATCACGAGCTCAGGATTTTGGTCGTCAGATCGACGAGTTGCGTCGCGAGTTACAACAGCAGATTTCTGATCACCATACCGCAGAGCGACGATCCGATGATCACCGAACGATTTGATACGGTCGAGCGCAGTATACAGGAGCTGATGAGTCTGCAGCAGGTTACAGCTGCCAGCTTGCACACGCTCACCGAGTCTATGCAGCGCACAGAGCGTAGACAGGTCGAGCTGGAGGGATCGCAGAGGACCATGTCTGCCTCACTCACTCAGGTACATACTTCAATTGAGGAGAGTAATCGGAGGATGGTGAGTACCCTTGCTGAGCATGCTGAGCGACTGTGAGAGCTGGAGCAGATACGTCCTCCCGGTCCATCGACGACACCGACTCCAGAAATTGCACTGCCTCCTACTGCCCCTACGGTACAGCTCATACAGGAGCAGTATAAGTACATGTTATCTCATATGCGCAGCAGAGGTCCTCAGTAATTTTATTGATTTTTTATGAGTTGTATGTATTGGCCCTATGGGCAAATTGTTTATTGGTACACTTTTGTTTATACACTTGGTGGGAGACTTTTTATCATCTCCCATTTTTATTTGACTCTATTGGATGTTTGTGATGATGTGTGTCTATGAAGTGTAGTATGCAGGATTTAAATATATTTATGTTTATGACGCGGGATGTGTGTCTGTGATGATGTTTGTTATGAGTTGTATGTATTGGCCCTATGATATGTCTGTGATAATATTTGTGATGATATAAAGTGCAGTGTAAAGTGTAAAGTGCAGTGTGCAGGATTTGAATATAAAGTGTAGTATGCAGGATTAGTGTTTAAACTGTATATAAAGTGCAAGATTTTTATTTAAACTGTATATAAAGTGCAGTGTGCTGGATTTGAAGACTGTATTTTTTTTAATTTTCCAGCATGTTAGCGACGGATTGCGACATTTGGCGACGGATTTGCGACGCAGAAATACGTCGCAAATATGTATCTGGACGTCGCTAACTGCGACGGGCCGTCGCTAAACGTTGACCAATATGCTGACATGGCAAACCTTGCCATGTCACCACATGCGACGAATAGACGTCGCTAAATTGGCGACGTACTATAAATGTCGCCGAACATCGCTAAGTTTGTGACGTTTTAGCGTCGTAGACTATTCGTCGCAACAGCTACGATTGGCGACGCACTTTTGATCTGCGACTAGCTTTTCGACGACCTGGTCATTCCGTCGCTAATTATGTCGCTAAATTAATTTAGCGACGTATTTTTACTTATTAGCGACATTTTTGGACGTCGCTAATATGACTCATTCTAGTAGTACGAGTAGTTCCAGGCCTGAGACTACTCTCGAGTGTAGCGTTGCTCCTACTGATACGACGATGGAGACAGATGAGCAGATGGAGGAGGCTGAGCCGACGGCCGGCCAGTATCAGGCAGATGATGCGTGCGCACCTCCGGAGGAGACGAGGACGTAGATCTGGGCCGACGGTACAAAATAAGTGTTTTGGTTTATTATTTTTTCCTGTGTTTATCATATATTAATTTATCTCATGAATATAATATGTCTGTATAGATATCGTCTCCCGTCGGTACAGAGACGCCTAGGCCAGTTATTAAGGACTGATTATGGTGGTCCTTGGATAAACTACTCTGATGCTCCGGACGAGAGAAAGGCCCACTGGTTTGCGCACTTCAAGGTTAAAATATATTTGCTTTTAACATGAATCATATAATTTTTGCATATTATATATAACTGATAAATATTTGATTTGCACTCTTCTAGGATATGTTTTTCTATCTACCGCACCGGGTCGAGATGATCGAGGGAATTTTTCCTTCCGTCGTTGCTAAGCTGATCTTCGACTCTATTGATGATCAGAAGAAATGTGATCGTGCCGGAAAGTCGATCCAAGGTTGGATCATCCCTGATTAGTGGACTACAATGAAGGCTCGATTCGACGAGCCAAGGTACAAGAAAAAGTCTGAGAAGGCCAAGGCGGCTAGGAAGCAGGGATCGAAGTGGTACGGTGGGTTGATTCCGATGACGGAACATTTCTGTCATCTGGTATATCTTTTTATTTTAGAAATATTATTTTAATACAAGTCCGATAAATTAGTAAAACCTAATATATTTAATTATAGGTAAAAAGGGGTGGTGACGCCAATATGGTGACTGTCTTCCTGGCCACACATCGGAAGGGCGGGAAGCTTGTTGACGAGAGGGCGGAGCAGGCCTATGTAAGTATTATAATTCTATTTATTAATTTTAATACTTCGTGTTAGTTTTGATATAACTTAGTAAATATGCATGCAAATAAATATTCATATATTTAGTAACAATAAGTACATTAGACATTAGAAATTATAGAGTATCCATGCTTTCTAGGCCGAGTTTCAACGACTTAAGGAGCAGGCGGCTGCTAGTGCACCTGCTGCGGGAGAGGCCGGTACTTCCTCGCAGCCCGCTCCAGCTCCGTCGAAGGACGAGCTGTGGGTGACCGCCGTTGGTGGTCTCCACAGGGGTACATACTACGGTACGGGATCCTATGGTGCCCTAGTTGCGACATAGTCCTCTAGGATCTCCCATGCTAGTGTGCATGGACTCAGCCCTCCCAGGAGTCTACCCGAGTCCAGCAGATGGTGGAGTCTGTCCGTGACGAGCTACTACGACGGATCCAGGAGCAGCACCAGACGGACGATGCTGCGCTCATAGCATGATTGGATACGCTCGACCGCAGCATTATGGAGCTCAGGGATACGACTGAGAGGACAGAGCGGGGCATCACTGATCTGCAGGCATCACAGCTGTCCATAGGCGAGAGGCTGACGTTGATGCAGGATTCGATGGTTGATAGCAGTACGAGGCTGTTATCTACCATGGATTCATACCACCAGCGACTAGCAGCGTTGGAGCGTTATTGTCCTCCGGGTGCACCTTCATCGTCGTCGACTCCGTCGGCGTCACTACCTCCGACTCCATCGATGTCACTACCTTCTTCATCGGTGACGATTTCACGGGAGGAGTAAGAGATGTTCCTATCCTAGAGGCGCGGCGGTGCCCCGCCTCCTCCAGATCCGCAGTAGTCCGAGTTAGGACTGTTTTATGAGATTGTAGTATTTTTTTAGTGTTTGTTTATGTTGATTATTTGTTTGTGTAGACTTTCAGTATTGGTTGTAGATTCATGTGGATATACTATTGTGATGTACCGGTGTAGACTTTCAGTATTGGTTGTGGATTCATGTGGATATAATATTCATGTGGATTATTTTTTACTGTTTGTTCCTATCATATGTTGGTTGTAGACTTTTACTCTTGTTTGCGTTGATTGTTATACTATTGTGATGTACCAGTGTTGAGTGTTCCACCGAAGGGGTCGGCGAGCCCAAGGAGAAAATGTGCTTGTGGTTTTTTTGTTATTTATTGAACTGCAGGTAGAAAATGTGATCATGTGGACATTTTGTAATTTATTTTATTTTTATGTTTTTTTGAAATTTAGGGACGTTTACCGACGTTTAGCGACGCAGCTGAACGTCGATAAACGTCGGTAAGTCACCAGGTATACCTGCGCTTACCGACGTATAGTCGCGTCGGAAGTGTCGGTAAACGTCGGTAAACGTCCCAGTATTTCCCTCGTCTACAGAGTCGGTAAACTTCGGTAAGTACTAGATATACGTCGCTAAATGTTGCAGGATTTATCGACGTTGGCCGACGTTTCAAACGTTGCCATATTTTCGACGGTGCGCCGGTGAACGTCGGTAAATGTTCAAGAATTACCGACATTTTCTTACGTCGGTAAACGTTGATAAGAGCGACGATTACCGACGTTTTGCCTGTTAGCAACATGGCTTTTCACGACCACAGAAAAATGTCGCTAAATACGTCGGTAAACAGTTTTAGCGACATTTTTTGCCATTTTAGCGACATTTTTGGGCGTCGCTAATATAACTTATTCTGGTAGTAAAAGTCACGGTTCTAAATTTGGGACCCGTGGCACGCAAAATAAGACGTATGATTAACTAACTAGTCAAACATTATGACTTCAAAAGTTTGAGTGTGCAATATAGTAGATTTCAGCGCCACGAGTGCACTAAAATTGACCGTGCCGCAAAATCATGATTTGGTCAAAAGTTATCGCCATTATGGCTAACCGTGACCAAATCGATGAATCGTTGACCAAAACTGAATTCTACGAATAAAATAAAATACTAGATGAAACTCTGAATTTCTGGAAATATTATATGTTGTAGAGATCGTTGTCAGCTTTCCAAAACTTCAAACGGACCACGAATCGGAGTTCGAGATCCCTTGGAATCTCGAAAAGTGTGCGACACGTCAATTTTTGGACAACCGACACTCAATTAATTATCCAGAAATTCGAAGAAAAAATTAAAAAAATAAAGTTGATATTCGGAAACCTAACCTCAATACGCTTCTAACAAAAAAACGGCGCATGAAACGGACGTCTAGATCGACGGCAATCACTCCGCGAAGTCGAGATCTTTACTAGAACTCTCTCTAAAAAAGGCGGCTAGAATTTCTAGATTTTCGTGAATTAATAACATATATATATAGGAGAGAGAGGCGGTAGCTGACTCATTTGAGCGCCGACAGGTGGGCCAGGTGGTCGTTGACCATGCTGATGACTATATAATTAATTATTAATTACAGAAAATTATTAAAAATTAATTTTAACAACAAATAACTCCAAATAAGTCCCAAAAAATCCAGAACAATTCTAGAAAATTCTAGAAAATATTTCTAGCTGTCTAGAGCATAAATAAAAAGTTTGGTCTCAAAATCACTTCATGTGTCTCCACTAGTAAATCCCAAAATCCTATGAAAAAATAATTTCTATAGGTTTTAATTATCCAAAAAATTTCCAAAAATTCCAGAAAAATCTAAAATAATAAAATAATACACTAGGGGCTGCCTGGGTACCTTGGAGACCATATATGTCCTAGTTTTATTATACTTAAGCTATAGGCTTAGGTACGCCCCCGTGTGATCCCAAAATCAAATCCCTATTTAACAATAATTCTATCCACTCTATACTTAATAGTAATAAAATATAAATATAAATGAAAAAATATTATCCAAAATAAAATTTTAATACTAGGAAACCAAATGCTACAAACTACCTGTCACGACCCGCACCCTAGAGTAAGAGCGCGAGAAGTGGGTACGTCCAGCCTATGCCGCAGTGTCGGCGGTAGAACGCTGTCCTAGGTCACAACATCTAACAATATAATGCTAAGCAGTTTATACTCCCCGAATGGGGGTGACATAGCAGTAAATAAACTCAATCACAACTAAGGAAGAAGAAGCACGATATGTTATAGAACTCAAGGAAATACAGATGATCAAAATAGTCTAAGATGACATTTCAGCAAATATCCAGAATACAAGTCCCATCTACTGAATAGGAAAGAATATATACAACCCAGATCTCAAAGACAGAATAAAGTCTAGCTAAAACTAGTCTCAAGACAACATAAGTAAGATAAAGCCTAACTAAACTAGTCTAGGCAGTAGAGGTAATGTCCTCAGCTAGAGCTGGGTCCTCCTGAGAGTACAGCTCACAAGTGTCGTCTAGGACTGCCCTGTAGAAGGTATCCACACAGGCCTCCTCCTCGTCCTCTGTAATATTTTCAACAGGTCCAGTCAGGACAGGAGCGAGCACAATACATCTCAACAGATCATAGCAGGTTAGAAAATATAAACATGTAGTAGAGTAAGATACCTGAAACTAAAAAAAGTACATGATGTAAAAGAAGAGAACTGTATGTAAATAGCTACTGTATATAGAGAACTAATAGTGGCTAGTTATGTAGAGTACAGGATAGCACATGTGAACAGGACAGATTAGTACATGATCTACACTAAAGAGTTTCACATGATCTACACTACTATGGAATTGTTCACATGACTATTAGCACTCCCCCGTTCCCCAATCAATACACAAGGTTCTAAGCAGGTTTTGTTATTATACAGGATATCACATGAAGGCCCATGAAGGGTGCACATGATAGTATACATGAGGGCTCCGTGAACGTGAGAGTACACGATTCACAATAGTATATATGTATGGTGAAAGCACAGGAGTACATGATGAAAGTAAAACGCACATGACACAATGTACCCAATGCTCCCGAGGGGGATAACATCGCATGAAGAGATCCATATAGTACTAATCCGTGATAATGTCGTGACAGCATCAAGTAAAGTAATCTAAAGCAGGAATATAATTCTAAGCAGGACATGAAATGATCAGAGAATGTACTCGCCTGGTATCTGAGTGCCCGGATGAAATGTACTGTCCGAGGAGAGGTGTCTGGCTCCTAATCAGAACAACACAAGTCACAACAAGTCTAAAATGATAACAAGATGCAATTTAATGCATTCTAAATGAATCTAGGTCAATCTAGGCCAAAGTCAACTCTTGGTCAACTCTGGTCAACCCTAGAAGTCAAACTAGGTCAACTATGGTCAAACTAGGTCTAGCAAGTCTAAATTGGTCTAACTAGTCTACATTAGTCTATACTAGGTCACACAAGGCTATACAAGTCCAATCTAGGCTCTATACTGACACATAGATACACCCATAGGCTAAGAGCCTAGGCTATAGGCTATTAGGCAATATCATGCCTAAAACCAACCTATAAATCACATACACAAGTCAAAATATATCTAATATATAATACACTCTAATATAGAATACACATATTAATATATTATATAATATAACTTAGTAACATACATTAGCATATAGGCTACCTATGATATATCACCCATTTCATATATATCTAATATATATAATAGTACACACACATTGATATAGGATACCTATATATATATATCTCATAAATATATATATATGTATATATGTATATACACATGTGTATAGGAATAATAAGGCAAGCATTCACATGTGTGTGTGAGGCATGTGTGTGTGTTAGTGAAGGCTTGACCCTGTGAAACAGTGTAGGCATGATAGGTTAGTGTTACATGATAGTTGTGAGTGTTAAAGGGAATAGGTAAATCAGTGTAACAGTGTGTAGAATCCTGAATACAGGAAACAGTGAGCATATGGGGTATAATACCCTGAAGTCAGAACAGTGTAGGCAAATGGAAAAATAGTTCAGGTTAAGGGAAGAATAGTTCAGGATTAACAGTGGCTAATTATAGGAAATCAGTTCAGGAAAAAGAAAATCAGTACAGGTATTCAGAGTATCAATTCTCAGGTTATAGGCAGTTCATTATGAATTAAATCTCATTTACAATAAAGTTAACCAATGAATAAATCAGTTCAATTTCAGTTCAATATAAACAATGGTGAAAACTGGAAATATAAACAGTTCAAGGTTATTCATATACCTATAACTCAATTCAGTTAAAGGAAGAAGTAATCTCAGGTTAGGAAATGGAAACAGTGACAGGAAAACATTATCTCAGGTTAGGAACCATTTCAGTTGACAGGAAACATTGAATCAAAACATTCATTAAAGTTCACTAAGGAATGGTTTTAATCTCAGGTTATGGGAGAAATCATGCTCAGTTTATAGTAGAAATCAGTAGGTTAGAAAACAAAATCTCAGTTTAAATAGGAAGTTAACAGTAGGCAGGAACCCATGAAACAAAATCAAATCTATTTTATTCGAAAACCAACACAAATGTCTAATTCCCATTCTCAAACCAAAAGTCTAATTCGAATGTAAACATTGTACTAACATGGACTAACAAACATGTGAGAGTAATTTATAATTGAAACATCAATAGAAATGGGATTAAATAGTTAGGAAATACTGAAAAAAATAGTGTATCAGAACAGGTATCAGTGATCAGTCGACCGTGTGTTCTAATCCAAATTTCCACACTACAAAACCTAAACTAACATGTAAACTAATTAATCATAGATTATTAGACATGTTAGGATCTAAATTAGCAAATAAAAACATGTATTAAAGCATTAAAAACTGAACTAGAACAGTGCACAACATAGCACACTGCACATGCACAGTGCACGCACAGTGCACGTGTGATACCGTGTCCGACACGACACGATAGGTCGTGTAACTTGACACATGTGGTGTCAGTCACTACCTCTTTGTGTGTGTCCAATACCACGTGTCCACGTGGCGTGTCCATGGCACAAAAGACCCCGAGCATTAGGGCAGCTACAGTGCTCGCGCGCGCGCGTGTGCACCCGCGTGTTCCCGTGTCCATGGCGACACAAATCGACACCAATACGTGCTCAGAACAATGGAATCTCATAAGCGAGGTTAAAACCTAAATTTCTATTCAAATACATTTCAGAAAACAAATCGAAATGCCCTTTGGGGCATTTCATCAAACACCTATATACATGGACTAATACGTGTCCGATACGGACACGTATAGGACTCGAAACCTAGGGTTAGCTAGACCTACAGTTAGGGTAGGCCTAGGGATTCCTAGATATGCAATAAAAACAACATTTCATGGTGTAGATTTGAATTTACCTATGGGTGTGCAAAGCTCAAAAAGCCCCAAATGAGAATGGTTCCTAAAGCTTCCAAAACTCTCCCAAATTGTTTCTTTTCTGAAATTTCTCAATACCAACAGCAAGTAGAATAAATTTAGGACCTATTGCAATTGGTTTGGGGGAAAAAGGAATTAAATAGGAATTTCTATGAATTAATAAAGATGGAGACTCACCTCTTTCTAAAACTTGAGAAATTCCTAATGGAGGCTAGCCCTAACTTTGAGGAGAATTAAATAGGTGGGAATCCCTAGCTAGGCTAGTGTGGCTAGCCAAGTGGGTTGGGCTAGGGCTAGGTTACATGGTGTTGGGTTGGGCCTCTATGGGCTTAAGTCACAAGTCATGACTTGTGAAACCACAAGCCATTCTCTATTCAATTTAATTCCTATTCTCTCCAAACAAGTTCTAATGGGTTAAATATCACTAACTTAGGTCAAGCTAGGGTTACACACTCTAACCAAGTAGTCATGACCTAGGTTAGCTTCTAGGACAGTCTCCTAAGTCAACACTAGTCAAAGTCTAGAATAGCACCAAATCAAAAATACTAAAAATCACTTAAAAATTCTAATAATTATAATTAATACTAATAAATCCCAATTAATTCCAAAATTTTAAAAATGACCAAAATATCCTCAAGCTAGAAAAGTGGTAGTGACACTACCCCCCTTAAAAGATTTTTTTCCGAAAAAAATCAAACGTCTCTAATAGCATAATATAAATACATAACTCCTAGAAGCAATCTAACAATAATTCATAAGCTATATCATGGAGAGTATCTAACAACTATAACTATGGTAGGCTCTATAAACACATCCTTGGGTGTCACGACCCGCACCCACTGTAAGGGTACGAGCACGTAACAATGCCCAGCCTACGCCGCAGTGTCGGCGGTAGAACGCTGTTCTAGGTCACTATCTAACCAACAACTCACGCAATGAATAATGTACCCATCATGATCAACTCCGAATGGAGGACAAGTATAAGGTATCGTAACTCAATCACAATTTAAGCACGATAAGATAACACCGAAGAAATTACTAAGAATAGAAGACAACTACTAAAATAACAACTCTCAACAATCTCAAATACTACACAAGTCTCAATCCACTACAACAAGTTTAACATAGAAAAACATACCAAAGGTAGCCATCCTGTCTCCGGGTACATAATATGTAGGCAAGTGTCCTCAGGACAATCATCTGTAAAATTTTCAACAGGTCCAGTCAAGACAGGAACGAGTACAACTCATCAAGCAAACCCAATTAAATGACAGAGAACTATAAAGCAGTTATAAGCAGTTATATTGATGAATATGGCAGTTTATATTTAGGTTGTGGCATAGAGAGGTAGTAAGATACAAGGAAAGTAAAGTAACAAAAATAAGAGAAGAATGATGGCAATGAAGACTGTAAATAAATCTAGCTGAACTAAGGTAACATAATAAGTCCAGATAGTGAATGTAAACAAGTGTAAAACCCAAGTAAATCCAGACAACATGAATCTGATACCAGGTGGTTCCAGTACAAGATGAGTCCGGTATAAGGTGAGTCCAGTTGGTGATCAAAGGTTCCAGGGTGAGTCCAGCCTATACTCTAACAGTATATTTTAAAATATCGGGATCGACATATGAACGGCTGTAGGTAATACGGCACACCGCACACTCGGCCAAGTGTGGGATGGCTATCGTTCCAGTATAATTCCAAGGGAGTGGTTCCAGTATTTGGGTATATTCACATGCATATTCCAATATTTCTCCGTCCAGCAAGTACGAGTAAATCCATAATCCGACACAAAATAGTATAAGTCCAACCAATACACGAATGGTTCTAGTAAATGATTCCAGGATGGTTCCAGTATGTGGTTCCAGTAGGTGGTTCCAGTAGGTGGTTCCAGAATAGAGGCCAGACTTAAATAAGTGAGTGTCGTATGAAATGGATCCAGTAATATCAAATCGTGTTTGTAATACAGAATCAAATAGAACTAGCTACAACTGAAGTATAGTAAACGATAAGTAAATGGAAGAACTATCAGAGAATGTACTCGCCTGCTACTCTGAGAAGAGTAGTGTAATATCAGATGCCTGCACCAGAGTCACAATATCCTAAATAGAGCAGTATGGGTTATAATATGTTTAAAGTAAGGTAAATGAAGTCTACGATGCAATCTACATGATTTCTAGGTCAATCTAGGTCAAAGTCAACTCTAAGTCAAATCTGGTCGACTGTCTAGGTCAAACTAGGTCCAAGTCAAACTTGGTCAACTCTGGGTCAACCCAAGTCAATACTCTAGTCAAACTAGGTCAATTGATCACATCCAGACTAAATATTGACTTTTGGTCAACTCCAGTCAAACTGGACTAGTCCACTAAGTCAACTAGATCAAACTTAGTCCAATCAAGTCTAATAAGTCTCACTAGGCCTAACCAAGCTTAGACTAGCAAGCACACATCAAAACTGGGCTATATAAGCCAACAACACATATTGACTGGGCATTCATGCCATAAACATAAGCTAGAAGCCATATGCTATAGGCCATAGGCTAAATAACACACATTAGTTACTATATATCTATATACACAATATTTATATAAATAATACGCAATATCTATATTACATCACCACACAAGATTACATATAAAAATTATTATAAATTTCATACATATACAAATATACATATTATACAAGAATGTAGTTGTACATATATATATATACATTTAGAGGGATAGGCATGTGTGTGTCAAATAGTGTAATAGGAAAATAGTGTGGTAGTGTACAAAAGTGTATCTTAATGTGAAGTGAGGTATCATGTGTGTGTAGACTGTGTGTAGGAATCTGGAATCAGGGACAGTGTCATGGACATTGGGGGTGTGTGTGTATATGTATGGAAAACCTGGAATTAGTGATAGGAAAATCAGTGATAGGTTGAGGGTTTTTGTGTATGTGTGCAATTTCAGAATATGTGTGTGTGGACTGTGACATAATGTAGGGTGTGACAGATGTATGTTTGTGTGAGTTGATTAGGAGATCAACTCACATGTTTCAGTTTTCCTGAAACCAGTGACAGGACTATAGGGTGTGTTTACATTGGTTTGAAGGGGTGTGTGTGTAGAGGGCATAGGAAATCAGTGTGTTGACAGGAATTAAACCCAGTGTTGTGACATATCATAATGTGTGTGTGAGTTAACATGGTGGCATGGCAACCTAGGACAGAACATTAAGGCAACCTAATACACATGTATAGGAATTAATCTAGGTGATTAAACATCAGGAAAAAGTAGTTTAAATAACCCAAAATCAGAAAATGAGAAAAACAGTGCAACATTGACTCTGTGTACCATATCAGTAAAGTGCATACCCTGGAATCAGTGAATACCAACCTGTATACATGAGTGACCCTGTAACAGTGTTAGGGAATTTGATTCTCAGGTTTAGGAATCAAAAAAACCTGTGATTAAGGAATGAAACTCATCTACATTACAGGAATTCAAAACAGTTAGTATATAACAGTTAATCATAAATCAGTCCAACCCCATCGAACCCATTTTAAATGTTCAAATTCTAATTCACTATTGCAAAACCCAATCTAACATGAAAATCCGATTTAGCAGTATCCATTACACATGTAGGAATCAGTTTAGTGATTTAAAACAACATTTTAATCAGATTAAAAAGGAAATCAATTCAGGATTTTCGAAATAAATACATGGTATCAGTGATATTTGGGAAATGTAAAATTCGAACTCAAATCGTGTTAATATACCAATTTATAGGTTGGTAACTAATCTAGCACATCCATACGTGTTGTAACATGTGGTTTCGTGTCCAAACAATCAGACACGAAGTGTCAGACACCTCGAGCACACACGAGCACACCAAGTGTCGTGCAGGCGTGTCACAGAGTCGTGTGCATGACACACGACACGTGACACATCGTGCTTGTGTCCAGACACTCGCCAGGGATAGGGGAGCGTGTCCCACTGCCTGCGCCGTGTCTACAAAACTCGTGGTATCGTGTCGAACCGCGTATCAGCGTGTGTTTGCACGCGTAATCGACAGCTCGCGCGTGTCCCGTACGACTAGTACGGGGAGGATTTCTCCTCGCACACAAAACGAGATGCTCCCAAATTTTGGAAGCATGGTGGCAGTCACTGCCCCAACACTCACACAAAATTTGGAGTGTCCACGTGTCCTGTGTCGGAAGAAATAGACCCTGTGATGCAGGAAACAGTGCACAGTGCACGGACAGCGTGTTCGTGTCCTCGTGTGGACACGACACGACTTTAAAATCAAGAAGAAAGCACAGAAATCAATAAGCAAACCCTAGATCTAGGATTCTATTCAAATAGATTTGCAAAATTTGCAAATCGAATCGGTTCGGGCATTTCGTCGAACACCTAGCCTATAGGTTCGATACGTGTCCGATACGGACACAAAACCTAAAGCAAATGACACGAAATTCCTCCAAAAATTAGGGGACACCTATTCCTAAACCATCATACAAATAAATCACAAAAATAATGTAATTTAAAGGGTTTTACCTATAGGTACAAATTGTATGGAAAGGCTCCAAATGGGGGGTGTTCCTCTTGATGGCCAAATGCTCCAAATGAGCCCAAAACTGAAATAGCTCTCCACCATCAGTCCATAAACTTAAATTAGAACCCAATGCAAAAGGCTAGGATGAAAAAGGAGATCAAATGAATAAAATTGGAATTTTTGGAAGGGGAAAACTTACCTTTCTTTTCTCCAAGTGTTGGAATGATAAAAAAAGGCAAGCCCTAATGAACAAGTGTTTATATAGGGTGGGGATCCCTATGTGGCTGTTCATAAGCTCAAAATTAGGGTTATGGTTCACTAAATGGCCCATGGGATTAAGTCATGATCAATTAAATAATTAAGCCATAAGTCATTTCATGAAACCATAAGCCATGACTTAAATTCACTAAACCAAATTTCCTCATTCTAAAATTAGTTTCTAATGACTAAAAGTAGGTTAACCTAAGTTAGACTAGGGTCACCATGGCTAGGGTTAGCTTCTAGGCTAGTTCACTAGGTCTCAACAAGTCAAGTCAACCTAGAATTCACCAATTCAATAAATCATCAAATAATTCAAATAATTCAAAATAACCAAAATACCCCTAGGCTAAAAATGATAATTAAATCATCCTAATGACATGGATAGGCTCTAGGTCATGCAGTCTCTAGGGTTTCACTAGCAGCACGTCAAAATCATAAGTCATGACTTAAACCAGTTTTTAAATAGTTTAAAAATTATTAAAAATCACCAAAAATCATAATGTGAAATAAATATCAATAAATAATAATTATAATTAAAAAATTCAAAATTACCCTCATCTGGAAAATTGGGTGTTACATTGGGTGTGGGAATCTTAAGCTCTTGGATATATGGGTCAGGTACTCTCTTTAACCCTATGGATCACACTACGCCTTATATCAATCTTTGCTAACTAAAATAAAGGAAATGACATGGTTAGAACGGTAGATACAAACACATCAAAGAAATCATGGACGGAATCAAGCAAGATGCAAATAAGAGACAAGAAGATCCTAAAATAAATTAGACTCATAGGGTTAGAAATCCTATTTTGTGGATGATATAACCTCCTAACTTCAACTCTATTCGTAGGCTCGTAGTAGTATAGCTAACTTAAGCACTACCACGAGTTCGTAGTCTTTTGCAAAATTGGACCTGCATAGGCCACCATAAAACCTTGTCACGACCCGCTCCAAATTTTGGGATACGAGTACGTGGCCAAGTCCAGCCTACGCCGCAGCATCGGCGGTAGTACGCTGTCTATAATAACAATGATCCACAACAAGCACAACACGCACATATATCATCCATAACTAAGCCAGCAATAATTACCAAAATATCCAATAGTCTCAATATTATAGATATCAAATAAACTACTACAACTCATTAAGTCTCGAAAACAAACCCGAATAGCAGAAAATAAACAACTAAAATATATAACTATAATTGCTAACTAATGTGAATCCATAAGGAAGAAAATATGCTAATTCGCATCAGTTCTTGAATCGTGTACGCCAGTGACGACAGGGTCGCCAACATACTCACCGTAGACCTCTTGACAGATCTTGTCGTCTAAAGCTAAAAAATAGTTATCCAGTTAGGATTGGAACAAGTACAAGTGTAGACCAACATAATACAAGTACAATATAAAGCAATAAAACACTAAACATGGAAAATAATGATCAATGGAAACAATGAACAATATAAGCAAGAAATCATGGGATGGAAGAACCTAATAAGGAAAGTAACAAGTATGAAAAGTAAAGAGACTCATATAATCACTCATAGTGCACGTGTCGTGAGAAGTACAACGTTCCTACACATGGACGGCTTGGGCGAACGATGAGGTTATAAGGCCCGTCCCCGTAACCGAAAGAGTTGCCAACAATACAATTTGGGCATTGTCCACGTACCTGTGAGCACCCTGGATTTTGGGTTAATTTTTTTTTTAATTTTCTGATTGATTGGTTTCAATAAATAATTTAATCTGTTATTTTTTCCTAAGTGTACTTTTTCGTGCCATTGATATTTGGAGTATCAGGGATGTTCAACTTTGGAAATCTTCTTCATGAGTTTTGGAGTGGACAAGATTACCTTCATGATGGTATATAGTATCCCATCCAAACTTGTTCCCTTGTGCTCTTTTTGCTTTGCAGAACTTCGGGTCGGTTTAGACCATTTGATTATTATTTATTTTCCCACTCTTGTCCTTGATCATTTTCAGCGCGTTACCATGACTTTTAATTTGGGAGCGCAAGACCAGTCAGTTTCATGAAACCAACTCCTCATTGATGATCTACTCGAGACGCTCGTCACCCATGACCTTCGTGTCCCACTCAGACACGTCATTTTGTGCTCCATTTGATTCGCACAACTTTTCCGACACGTGACCCAATTTTATTTCACTCCACGGCGTCACATTCATCTTCTAACTTGATTTGTGGGTCCCCTGTCGACCAAAACCTGTCATCCCCAACTATGGACATGGCCCACTTTGAGCCTACTACCCGTCCGCCACTTGTGTCCCATTTATTGGAATCTCCATGTGCTACTTATTCACTCATGATCATCAACACCTATTTTTAATTCGATTTTTGCACAATGTCCGGTTTTGACCCAATCCGGCTCCACCAAGTCCAGTCCAGCTCCATGTTACTCTCCATCATGACACCCTCATAATTCTTGCCCAAAAATATCAAGTGCTTATTTTTCCCTATTTTTTAATATTTAATGGGAATTTCTATTGATTTTTATCCTTATTGGCATGGCCTATTTTTGCCATTTAAATCCTAGCCTTTGGATTATTCTATCAAATCCTATCCATTAATTCCCTCATTCACTTTTCCCCCAACCCCTTGGCAGCATGTGCCGGCCCTAATTTTAATGAGGAGAGAATCTTTCTCTCTCTCTCTTATCCTCTCTCTATTCTCTCTCTTTCCTTTATTCTTATTCCCACACAACTACAACAAAATACCAACAGCAGCCTACACCCCGACCTCCTGGCCCGACCACCTCCTCTCCTGGCCGTCGGCCATGGCCGCCACCCTCCATCTCGACCATTCTCCTCCACCTCCTTCCATCCTCCTTCCTCCTCTATCATCAACACAACAACCACCTCCACCACCTTTATCAAGCAAACCCGACAGCAAGCTTCTCCTCCAACCGACCTCACCATACCAGTGGCCGGAGCTCCGACCTCACCCCTGGTCGGCCACCGGCCGTCGACCACACCCGACCTCCCTCCTCCATCTCCTCCTTCTTCTCAAGCCAACGCCACCACCTCCATCACATCTCTACCCCGTAGCCATGCGACGCCGCCCCGCCGCACATGGCCACCCGCCGCCCTCGCCGCTGGCCGTGGCCGTACTGCCGCGCGCCACCAGCGTGCGCAGCCAGCAGCAGTAGCTGCAATGGCAGCCAGCGCGCTCCCCTTGCCGCGCGCGTACGAGCACGTGTAGTGCCTCCGCCGGCCACGCGCCGCCGTGGCCGTGCTCCCCCGCCATGGGTGAACTCCGGCGACCCCTCCTGGGTCAGCCTCTCCTCCTCCAGCACGACGTATAGACGATTCGTGCATTTCGCACGAAATCCCGTCGTGACGCGCGCGGGATAGAGTTCATTTTGGCGCTCCGTCGCAGCGACTTCGTGCACGTTTTTTCGGAGATCCGACCGTTGGATCGGCAATTTCTTTGCTCTGTCGCAATCTCGGTATATCCACCTTCATCCATGTCAACTTTTATCCGTTAATTTTATCGTTTGATACATCAAAACCGGCCACCAAGTTGACCATTTAAATTGTATTAAATTTGGACAGTTTTGCGGGGCCAACTTCGTCAGCTTGTATCTACTCCACCGCAGCTCCGTTTGGCATGCTACCAGTTCCAGTGCAAAGCTGGTATAACCCTCTTACTACCTCTCCAGTTTTGTTTCATTGTGAGCTTGTTTGATTGGTTGAATTCGACGCCAAAGTTGGTCGTCCGAATTTGTAATTTCCAACTTATAAAATTCCATTTTTGAACACGGGACTCCAGATTTCATTTCTGACACCACCATTAGACTTGTGGCATGGTTCTGGCATGTTTTCATATAAAATTTGTTAGATTTGGAGAACGTGGGCCCGGGCACATTTTTCGGTGCAAAGCGGGTCCCACTTTTTGGGTCAACGGGACTTTTTGACACCGGCTCATCGGAATCCAATTCCGGATATACCATTGAGTTTGTATCGTCATTCTGGACTCATTGACATATAATTTGCTAGGTTTTGGTGGACATTGGATCCGGCACGCATTTCGGTGCAAGTCGGATACCAATATCCGGACCAACGGGTCATTTTGAGATCGGCTCATCGGAATCTAATTTTGGAGATACCGTTGAGTTCGTATCATCATTCTGGACTCGTTGACAGATAGTTTGCTGAGTTTTGAGAACTTTGGCTCCGACACGCATTTTCGTGCAAACCGGAATTCCAAGTTCTGGTCAACGGGCCAAATGGGGATCGGGTCAACGGAATCCAATTCTGGAGATACCGTTGGGTTCGTATCGTCATTCTGGTTTTGTGGACATATAATTTGTTATATTTTGTAGACTTATTTTTTTGCACATTTTTTGGTGCAAAATGGCTCCGATACGGACACCGTTTTGACCCGAAATTACCTTTTTGCCCTTGTGTCCAAATTGGACCGTTGGGTAGGCTATCCTAGCTAATTTGACCATTCTGGACACGTTGGCGATGTTTATTTCATCGTCCGACAATGTTTGTTGATAATTTCTCTGAGTTTAACCTTTTTATAATTAATTAATAATAAATTCATATAATGTTCGTATTTCGGGATTAGTACCACGAAACTGAGATCAGCCAATTCCAGTGATCTCACATCGCTAAAATTGATAAGTTGGACACGTGGATCACTATAATAAGATTATCAACCTTACCGATAATCTTCTTATCTCGATTTGCGTGTCTTAAGTTTCGACGTACAAATAACGAAGTACACTTTATATTAGACTAGAATTGACCCTGTTTGACCAGAGTTGACCAGTTGACCCAAAGTCAATTGTAAGTCAACACTTGACCTAGTTTGACTAGATTATTGACCGAAGTCGACCTAGAGTTGTTTTGACTTAGCAGAACCTAGGATAAAATAGATTGTTTGTGGATTCATTTATTTTCAACTTGAACACCTTGTAACCTGTGTTGCTTTAAATAGGACTCTGAGGCTTCAGTGGGACCCCCTATACTTATCAGCTGTTCAGGTTATCGAGACGAGTACATTCTCTGATCATTTCATATCCTGCTTAGAATTATTTCCTGCAGTAGATTACTTTACTTGTACTGTCACGTTGGTCACACGGATTGGTACTATATGGATCCCTTCTTGAGATGTTATCCTTAGGAAGCATCGGATACTACATGTTCTGTGCGTTTCACTTACATGGCATATCATATGCTTCATTGGTTCTTTGATCACTTACGACATATACTCTTATGATCGTAGAGTCTTCCTAGAATCCTTATCCCATTTATGGGACTACTATGTATCACCTTCGGGGTCTATCACCTTCGGGGTCTATCACCTTCGGGATCTATCACCTTCGGGGTCTACTACCCTTCGGGGGCTGTTACATAGCATCATATAACATAACCTGGTTGGATCCTTGTATATTGATTGGGGGTACGGGGAGTATAAATAGCCATGTGAACAATTCTAAAGTAGAATAGCCATGTACGCCTCTTTAGTATAGCCATGTACAATCAAGCCGTTCACATGTCGACTTTGTGCTCTAAATCACTAGTCACTGGTAGCTCTTTATTTATAGTAGATATTTCTATTACAGCTCTCTCTGTTTACATACAGCATTTCTTTCAGTACCTGTATCTTACTTTACTGCATGATTATAGTTTCTAACCTGCTATGAACTGTTGAGATGTAATGTGCTCGCTCCTGTCCTGACTGGACCTGTTGATAAATTTTACAGATGGCCTGGGATTGCCTGCTAGCCTAGAGGAGACACAGTAGGGGTTGTTTAGGTAGTTATTTCATTTTGTCTGGAGTTGTATTTACTTTGTGAATTATTGTATCTGTATTTGAGTTTTGAGATGTATTTCTGGGATTATGTATCTTAGACACTTAGACTTCTATCTCCTGTATCTCTTTTGGATTTTATGTTTTATCTATCCTTATCATGCTCTACCTTAGATGTGATTGAGTCTGTATCTGCTATGTCACCCCCATTCGGGGAGTATAAACTGTTTAGTCTTATACTGTTAGATGCATTGAGACCTAGGACAGCGTTCTACCGCCGACACTGCGGCGTAGGCTGGGCGTTGTTACGTTCTCGTGCCCTAACTCTAGGGCGCGGGTCGTGACACGTTTTTAGTGGTGGCCCATGCAGGTCGAGACTAAAAGTTTAGTGGTATTCGAACTTGAGTACCACTACAGCCTGCAGTAGGATTAGAATATATTTTTGAAGGTACTCAATCACAGTTAGGAACCCTTGAGAGATTCCTGGGACGACCCTTGAGAATCTTATTTTAACTTCGATTTGAAAACTCTCTTTTTTCCTTGATTTGTTTTATCTTAATTTTTTGTTGTTGAATTTGATTTTAATGGATTATTGTTGAATTTGAGTTTGTATTTATTAATTTTGATGGAAGATTGTCGAATTTTGAATTTTGATGATAGCTGTTGCATTCGAGTTTGTATTTTGATGGATTTTGTTCATTTTTGAATTTTGATGTTCGTTGATAAATTGATTTGATTTTTGAGTATTCATTATTGATTAATTTAATTTTGGCAAGATGAAATTATATGGGCTAGGTCATCTATGTTATGGAATCTAGTCTTCTATAGTCACATTAGCCAGCATGGTGAGGACATATAGTCTGACTCTGGATATATTTCTCGGGTGTAGAAATTTAATGTTTTTGCAGCCAAGCTAGCGGTACCGCAAAAATGTTAAATACCATGATTCTAGAGATATATGCATAAGTCAAGGGCTCTGTGATTATCGTAGCCTTGCTTACAAGTATGACGAGGATTTAGAGTACCATAATTTTGGATAGACGCATATAATTATCAGATTGCACCTTAAATATTTTTGAACATATTTTTTCTCTACTTTTTCTCCGTCATTCAAAAAAAAGAATTATTATTTGTTGTTTTGCCTAGTTTCTTGTCATTTAACTTAAGAGTATGTTTAGTTGTTTTCATAAACCTTTGTATAACTTCTTGCTATGAGTTTTTCATAATACAATGAATCGATGATTTTGCTAAAGGCCTCATGTTGGATTTGATATTTTAGCTCTGGATTTCAAAATCGTTCCTTCTTTAAACCGATAAGCAGAACAGATTTTAGTGTTATTTCTTTCTTGCTATTATCCTTGTATTAAATAATAATGATAATAAAACTGTCTTGATTTCGTCAATCACCTGCTTGCAATCTTGGTAGGAATCTAAATGTTAGTCTTAACGTAGAATTAATTTTTTTTTATTGGGACATGAGGATATGTATATGAATATATATAGCAGACACTTTGCCTAACACGTATGCATGCTACACTTGATTTTCCACCTACCTGAATACCTATTAATATGTTGTTGATGTTAAATTTTCAAAACCCCAATATTTCTAATTCTCTACTTTTTCTAGCTTAACCCGTAATTTAAATATAAAATTTTATGATAATAGTTTTATTTATACCACTGCACATGTATGTTATACATAGGGTGTCAATTCAAAAAAAATTTGGTTGAGTTTTGTGTTAAATTTGAAAAATCTGAGACTGTGTGCATATTAACCCTTGATACGAGATTTCGAATGATTAGTTCAAATTGCTGTTCCATTTTTTATGAAATATTTAGAGTTGCGTATATTGTTGTAAGTAGGGATATAAATTTAGGTTTCATATTCTTACATATTAGTTTGTGATAAACATTGAGTTGGTTTTTAATGTTCAAATTTCTCCAAAATCTTGGAAACTAGTTACATGTTAACATTTTTACATTGATTTCCATGTTTAGTTAAATTTCAGATTTAACATGTAATATTGAACTGTATGCGTAGATAAATGTATTGATAGTATGTTAGGGTTTCATTTCTATCATGCTAGGATGTATTGGGAGCATTGAAATTAGTTGTGATGTTTCAAACTCCTAAATTTTGAAATTGCATTATGTTAATATTACACTGGTTAAATGTTAGCTTATTTTCAGATATTTTTTTATGTAAATGCTGAACTAAAACTGGGTTTAACCTTTCATACTAAGCTATAACCCTGTACAAGGACACACACACACTCTAACATAGTATATACTGTCATTTAACCTAACCCTTTCCCTCTATGTTATGATTATATATCTATAAGGATATATATAGAGTTTATGCATATATGTTATAATATATATAAATACATAACTAAGTATCTACCTTTTTATATATATATGGTTAGCTATGCATGTTATGATTAAATAAGTTGCATGTTGCGTATTGTGGATTGTTTAACCAATATGCCATGATTAGTGTAACTTGATAGCCGTTGTTTTGAAAACCCAATTTCTCATATACACTTTCATGTATGTTCACGTACACACACGCCTACTATCTAACCATATGAACATGTCCCCATACACATAATGTTAGCTTTTCCTCTCCAATGCTCTCTATATTATATATTGTGATTGAATTTCAATGTAATCGACTTTCGTTAATTAAACTGGTGATTTTTTATTTTCTTGGGATGGTACCCCTTTTAGATGATTGGTAGTTACCTTTCTTTAATCATTTTTGACGAGTACCAGTTTTCATATAGGATGGTAGACCGCCTTACAGTTTTGATGATTTGTTATTTCTGTATCTTTTCTAAGTTTAGCACTCTGGATTGCTTGTGTGTTTTGATACCCGATGACCGCCTTGGTTAGTATGACTAGTATACCTAGATGAGACTTTCACTACCACCGTATGCCATAACCCTGGACGTTGTCTTTTGATGGTATGTTTTATTTAAGTTCTGGGACTTTGATTGTGGGGGTTTGACCTAGAGGGAGTAGGGACATTTTAATTTCGAGGACGAAATTTTTATAAGGTGGGTAGGATGTGAGCACCCTGGATTTCGGGTTGATTTTTTTTATTTTTATTTTAATTTTCTGATTGATTGGTTTCAATAAATAATTTAATCTGTTATTTTTTTCTAAGTGTACTTTTCCGTGCCATTGATATTTGGAGTATCAGGGATGTTCAACTTTGGAAATCTTCTTCATGAGTTTTGGAGTGGACAAGATTACCTTCATGATGGTATATAGGGTCCCATCCAAACTTGTTCCCTTGTGCTCTTTTTGCTTCGCAGAACTTCGGGTCGGTTTAGACCATTTGATTATTATTTATTTTCCCACTCTTTTTCTTGATCATTTTCAGCGCGTTACCATGACTTTTAATTTGGGAGCGCAAGACCATTCTGTTTATTGAAACCAACTCCTCATTGATGATCTACTCGAGACGCTCGTCACCCATGACCTTCGTGTCCCACTCAGACACGTCATTTTGTGCTCCATTTGATTCGCACAACTTTTCTGACACGTGACCCGATTTTATTTTACTCCACGGCATCACATTCATCTTCCAACTTGATTTGTGGGTCCCCTGTCGACCAAAACCTGTCAGCCCCAACTATGGACATGGCCCACTTTGAGCCTACTACCCGTCCGCCACTTGTGTCCTATTTATTGGAATCTCCATGTGCTACTTATTCACTCATGATCATCAACACCTATTTTTAATTCGATTTTTGCACAATGTCCGGTTTTGACCCAATCCGGCTCCATCAAGTCCAATCCAGCTCCATGTTACTCTCCATCATGACACCCTCATAATTCTTGCCTAAAAATATCAAGTGCTTATTTTTTCCTATTTTTTAATATTTAATGGGAATTTCTATTGATTTTTATCCTTATTGGCATGGCCTATTTTTGTCATTTAAATCCTAGCCTTTGGATTATTCTATCAAATCCTATCCATTAATTCCCTCATTCACTTTTCCCCCAACCCCTTGGCAGCATGTGCTGGCCCTAATTTCAATGAGGAGAGAATCTTTCTCTCTCTCTCTTATCCTTTCTCTATTCTCTCTCTTTCCTTTATTCTTATTCCCACACAACTACAACAAAACACCAACAGCAGCCTACACCCCGACCTCCTGGCCCGACCACCTCCTCCCCTGGCCGTCGGCCATAGCCGCCACCCTCCATCTCCACCATTCTCCTCCACCTCATTCCATCCTCCTTCCTCCTCTATCATCAACACAACAACCACCTCCACCACCTTTATCAAGCAAACCCGACAGCAAGCTCCTCCTCCAACCGACCTCACCACCCCAGTGGCCGGAGCTCCGACCTCACCCCTGGTCGGCCACCGGCCGTCGTCCATACCCGACCTCCCTCCTCCATCTCCTCCTTCTTCTCAAGCCAACGCCACCACCTCCATCACATCTCTACCCCGTAGCCATGCGACGTCGCCCCGCCGCACATGGCCACCCGCCGTCCTCGCCGCTGGCCGTGGCTGTGCCGCCGTGTGCCACCAGCGTGCGCGGCCAGCAGCAGTAGCTGCAATGGCAGCCAGCGCGCTCCCCTTGCCGCGCGCGCACGAGCACGTGCAGCACGTCCGTCGGCCACGCGCCGCCGTGGCCGTGCTCCCCCGCCATGGGCGAACTCCGGCGACCCCTCCTGGGTCAGCCTCTCCTCCTCCAGCGCGACGTATAGACGATTCATGCATTTCGCACGAAATCCCGTCGTGACGCGCGCGGGATAGAGTTCATTTTGGCGCTCCGTCGCAGCGACTTCGCACGCGTTTTTCTGGAGATCCGACCGTTGGATCGGCGATTTCTTCACTCTGTCGCAATCTCGGTATATCCACCTTCATCCTTGTCAATTTTCATCCGTTAATTTTATAGTTTGACACATCAAAATCGGCCACCAAGTTGACCATTTAAATTATATTAAATTTGGACAGTTTTGCGGGGCCAACTTCGTCAGCTTGTATCTACTCCACCGTAGCTCCGTTTGGCGTACTACCAGTTCCGGTACGAAGCTGGTATAACCCTCTTACTACCATTCCAGTTTCGTTTCATTGTGAGCTTGTTTGATTGGTTGAATTCGACGCCAAAGTTGGTCGTCCGAATTCGTAATTTCCAACTTGTAAAATTCCATTTTTGAACACGGGACTCCAGATTTCATTTCTGACACCACCATTAGACTTGTGGCGTCGTTCTGGCATATTTTCATATAAAATTTGTTAGATTTGGAGAACGTGAGCCTGGGCACATTTTTTGGTGCAAAGCGGGTCCCACTTTCTAGGTCAACGGGACTTTTTGACGCCGGCTCATCGGAATCCAATTTCGGATATACCGTTGAGTTCGTATCGTCATTCTGGACTCGTTGACATATAATTTGCTAGGTTTTGGTGGACATTGGATCCGGCACGCATTTCGGTGCAAGTCGAATACCAATATCCGGGCCAACGGGTCATTTTGAGATCGGCTCATCGGAATCCAATTCCGGAGATACCGTTGAGTTCGTATCATCATTCTGGACTCGTTGACAGGTAGTTTGCTGAGTTTTGAGAACTTTGGCTCCGGCACGCATTTCCGTGCAAACCAAAATTTCAAGTTCTGGTCAACGGGCCAAATGGGGATCGGGTCAACGGAATCCAATTCTGGAGATACCGTTGGGTTCGTATCGTCATTCTGGTTTCGTGGACATATAATTTGTTATATTTTGTAGACTTATTTTCTTGCACGTTTTTCGGTGCAAAACGGCTCCGACACGGACACCGTTTTGACCCGAAATTACCTTTTTGCCCTTGTGTTCAAATTGGACCGTTGGGTAGGCTACCTAGCTAATTTGACCATTCTGGACACGTTGGCGATGTTCATTTCATCGTCCGACAATGTTTGTTGATAATTTCTCTGAGTTTAACCTTTTTATAATTAATTAATAATAAATTCATATAATGTTCGTATTTCGGGATTAGTACCACAAAACTGAGATCATCCAATTCCAGTGATCTCATATCGCTGAAATTGACAAGTTGGACACGTGGATCACTATAATAAGATTATCAACCTTATCGATAATGTTCTTATTTCGATTTGCGTGTCGTAAGTTTCGACGTACAAATAACGAAGTACACTTTATATTAGACTAGAATTGACCATGTTTGACCAGAGTTGACCAGTTGACCCAAAGTCAACTGTAAGTCAACACTTGGCCTAGTTTGACTAGATTATTGACCGGAGTCGACCTAGAGTTGTTTTGACTTAGAGGAACCTAGGATAAAATAGATTGTTTGTGGATTCATTTATTTTCAACTTGAACACCTTGTAACCTGTGTTGCTTTAAATAGGACTCTGAGGCTTCAGTGGGACCCCCTATACTTATCAGCTGTTCAGGTTATCGAGGCGAGTACATTCTCTGATCATTTCATATCCTGCTTAGAATTATTTCCTGCAGTAGATTACTTTACTTGTACTGTCACGTTGGTCACACGGATTGGTACTATATAGATCCCTTCTTGAGATGTTATCCTTAGGGAGCATCGGGTACTACATGTTCTGTGCGTTTTACTTACATGGCATATCATATGCTTCATTGGTTCTTTGATCACTTACGACATATACTCTTATGATCGTAGAGTCTTCCTAGAATCCTTATCCCATTTATGGGACTACTATGTATCACCTTCGGGGTCTATCACCTTCGGGGTCTATCACCTTCGGGGTCTATCACCTTGGGGTCTATCACCTTCGGGGTCTACTACCCTTCGGGGGCTGTTACATAGCATCATATAACATAACCTGGTTGGATCCTTGTATATTGATTGGGGGCACGGGGAGTATAAATAGCCATGTGAACAATTCCAAAGTAGAATAGCCATGTACGCCTCTTTAGTATAGCCATGTACAATCAAGCCGTTCACATGTCGACTTTGTGCTCTAAATCACTAGTCACTGGTAGCTCTTTATTTATAGTAGATATTTCTATTACAGCTCTCTCTGTTTACATACAACATTTCTTTTAGTACCTGTATCTTACTTTACTGCATGATTATATTTTCTAACCTGCTATGAACTGTTGAGATGTAATGTGCTCGCTCCTGTCCTGACTGGACCTGTTGATAAATTTTACAGATGGCCTGGGATTGCCTGCTAGCCTAGAGGAGACACAGTAGGGGTTGTTTAGGTAGTTATTTCATTTTGTCTGGAGTTGTATTTACTTTGTGGATTATTGTATCTGTATTTGAGTTTTGAGATGTATTTCTGGGATTATGTATCTTAGACACTTAGACTTCTATCTCCTGTATCTCTTTTGGATTTCATGTTTTATCTATCCTTATCATGCTCTACCTTAGATGTGATTGAGTCTGTATCTGCTATGTCACCCCCATTCGGGAAGTATAAACTGTTTAGTCTTATACTGTTAGATGCATTGAGACCTAGGACATCGTTCTACCGCCGACACTGCAGTATAGGCTGGGCGTTGTTACGTTCTTGTGCCCTAACTCTAGGGCGCGGGTCGTGACAGTACCTAGTAATTGTACCCCTCCAGTATCCAAACCTCACTATCATGAAAAACATGATCTCGATAACGATAAGGAGATATGAACAATAGTCAATCACTCAACTCTCGTGTGTGTAACAGTCAAGACACGAAAATATCATGTGTAAGTAAAATATAACAATATAAAGTAAATGCACATGAGGGTGTCAACAAGTACTTGCTTGAACTCCTGGACGGATTGATTTCTAAAAGACAAGATGAACTCTGACCTAGAAGCTATCAAATCATGCCATCATCCCACGAATCCCGTCGCACAAACAACCACAAGTTAGATATACAATTGTAATGATCATGGTTCGTATTACGTATTTTGGTATACGTATACGTATATTGTATGTCTCATTGCATGATTGATTGGTTCGGTTCAACTTGATGGTTCAGCTTGGTTCAGT
The DNA here is from genome assembly GCA_029216955.1 of Iris pallida. Lineage (NCBI taxonomy): Eukaryota > Viridiplantae > Streptophyta > Magnoliopsida > Asparagales > Iridaceae > Iris > Iris pallida. Next base: position 14,488,643 of record JANAVB010031416.1, on the reverse strand, counting down.
TTGGATTGGTTTTATATGAACCAACCCCCACCTACTCCCACTCCTTTCCTTTAATAGCCGCCCAACCCTCTCTCTCCTCATTAATTCTTCTCCATTACTTCTTCTTCTTCACCATTACTTCTTCACCTACCAGGGGGAGAGAGCTTAGGCAAGTGCATCTTGCTTCATGGAGGAACTCAAGTTTTATTGTTCCATTCTCTTCTTCACATCATTCTAAAACACTTTAGTACTTAGTATTTTTAATTTCTATGGCTCATTGCTTGTAGATCTAAGTTTATCTTATTTTCGAATTTTTTAGGTTTTGATCTATTTAATCGTGTTATTATCAAGTTCTGATGGTTCCATGTTGTAGAGAATTTTATTCTGCCCCATTTTGACCTATGGAAGTTCAAATTTGGACTCTGGTTGAAGGATTTATGGAGCTAGAAAGCTATGGCTTGTATGGTTCTTCTTCTCGGAAGAATGGAGAAGAAGAACAGTTCTCAGCCGCATGTTCCTCGCCGCATGAACTTAGCCGCATAGCCTCTTATGCGGCAAGTTCTCTTCCTGGCCGCATAGTCCTTGCTACATGACTTGGCCGCATGGCCCCGGCCGCATGAATACCCTAGCCGCATGAACCTTTATCAGCCGCATGGACTTGCTTGGATATAGCCGCATGGAATCATTTTCATTCGGCCGCATATGCCAGCCTTCTAGCCTTATGACAATACAGCCGCATGAACTCAACAGTCCATTGCCGCATATGACTTGTTCTTCTTGGCCGCATAAGACCCGTCCCTTGTTCAACCGCATAAGGGCTCGGCATGACCCAGCTGTATGGCACTGCTCAACCGAAGCCGCATAAGTTTGTATACTCTTGCCGTATAGACCCGCAAGCCCCGCAGCCACATATACAAATGATTCTCCGCTGCCGCATGAGTCCCGTATTACTTTCAGCCGCATAAGCCTCTTCTTTTCCACAGCCGCATAAGCCCGAGTTCCCCGCTGCCGCATGAGCCTCGTATTACATCCAGCCGCATGAACTTATTATCTTTGAGCCGCATGCGCCTGCCCTCTTCCAGCCGCATGAGCGCGCAGTCCCAGCCGCATGAGCGGGCCTGCCCTCTGCCGCATGAATCCAATTAGCCGCATGGCTCCTTCCTCAGTCTTGTTCTCTTTTATTATTATTATTATTATTAAATTGAAATGTCACATTTATGCTTATGCCATGTAAGTTCTGATATGTTCTATGGATACGACAGTGGCCCGCCGTAGCGCACTCTTGACAAGTAAACTGACATGATATATCTCGATATGCTGTTACGACAGCTAGCCTGGCATGACAAGTATGAATGACCTAGACACCGTAGGCAATTGTGTTTGTACAAATAAACCAGTATTGTCTTGTATCATGTCTAAAATAGGGATCCCTGAGTACCACGGTCAGGAATACCGACTGCAATTGACTAAGGCTAATAAACTAGAATAATTTAGTAGTCATGAAGAGATTTTTCAGCTACAGGCAATCCTGTTATCTGGGCGCACTAAGTGGACTTGTAGCCTACCGACGAGTAGGGCACAATTCCAGCATGCAGTCATGTATTGCACCCTTCATGAACGGACATTCAACCCGGATAACCGGATGGTCTGCAGGGCTTGTGGCTGTGGAACAATCTCGCTGCATCTTGCTAGTAACTAGGCCTGTGATAACCCTAGTTAGTTAAAGTGTCAAGCCGTACTCTTTGCTTGGCCGTGATTGATTGGATGGAATCTAGTCCAGCTTAGTCTTGTCCTGATCCTGTACAAGATTGTGGCATGACATGATTAATTGTGCTTGTCTTAACAATAACGATCAGGAGTCTAGTTCTGTTCAGGCGAAGGGTTACAATCCCGGTCCTTGTTTAGTTTAAGGGTTGTAACCTGGCTCCCAGAGCAGTTCTATGTCATCTCTTCGTTTATTGTCTTATTGTACCCCATGCCATGCTTGCCATGTTTTACCTTGCTTCAATAGCATGATTATTTATACTGGCCTTAACAATAAAGATCAGGGGTCCAGTTCAGTTCAGGCGAAGGGTTACAACCCCGGTCCTTATTTGGTTTAAGGGTTATAATATGGCTCCCGGAGCAGTTTTGTGTCCTCTCTTCGTTTATTGTCTTATTTCCCCTATGTCGAACTCATCATGTTTTACTTTATCAACAGTATTTGAGACGGGTTTCTATTCAGGTGAAGGGCTGCAACCCCGGTCCTCGTTTGGTTTAAGGGTTATAATCTGGCTACTTGAATGGTTTCCTCGTACTAAGTCCACTGTTGTTATTCTGTTATTAACAGTATCTTTATAATTATGTTCATCTGTGATATGCTGGTTTTAGTTCCTAAGTGAAGCATCCTTTGTGGCACTTGCTCTTTCTGGGGTCTGACCCAGCTGGTTTTGTATGGCCAGATATCGAAGCAGCTCTAGAGGATCTACCTGTCTTCCAGCCAGATGGTGACCACCAGGCGTAACCATGGCAATGGGTGAGTTTCTTTTGTCCTCCCACTTTATTATAAAATTATTCTTTTGAGGCGTTTAGCCGGCGAGCACGTGTTAGCTCGTATTGCATCTTTATTTACTGTCTGTCTACGGGCTGTAACATGATTGGCAAATCTTAGGGTTGATCATGTATGACTAAAGCTCTTGCTAGTCTTGACATTTTGTACGACTAGCTTCATGATCATCCGAATATGTAATGTATGGGATGCCTTACCATTGTATATTTTGGTGCTCTGACATCTTGTGACTATTATTGCTTGCTTAAGATTGAGACAATAGGCTTATTCATGACCATAGGTGACTGATGGATTGTAGTTAAACCCTCATGTATCTAGACAGTCGTGACCGTATCGCGAGGTGAGTCATACTTCGATATACGTAGCTTGCTATGTACGCCCCCGCTCTCCAGTATTCTGGTTCTGGGGCGTGATATGGTTTAAGTGGTGGCCCATGCAGGTATTAAAAATCAAGATATGTGAGGGTTTACCGAATAGATGTCTTAATCAGTACTCGCCCTTGATCTCTGTTCGTATCTCCTAAATCCCTGGATTTTTGACCTGATCACATGCTTGTATCGTTGATCTGTCCTATTCCTTCCTTATTGTTCCCTATGTCGTCTTATTCAAGGATATTGTTCCTGGTCCTACCGATCAGCAAGGCAGAGCACCTTCTGTGGACCAGCAGCAACCCGGAGATCAAGCCCAGCATTCAGGAGTAGCCTCCAGAGTCGTGCCTACTGGAGGAGTGCCACCAGTTCAGCCCATCCAGCCTGCAGGGCCTGATGACGGCAGTTTGGTGGGTCTCATCAGGTCATTATTAGCTTCCCAGGATCACCGGGGATATGCCTTGCACCAGGTGGTGGCAGATGCTTTGACCAGAGGAGGTCATCAGGGTAACAGCGCGGCCAACAACTTCAAGCGCTTAAACCCTCCCTTCTTTGACGGTAGTGAAGATGCTATCGTCGCTGATGCATGGTGTCACGCCCCGATTCATAGAGTCATTTAATCACATAATTATCCCTTGGAATCGATCGTCCTCGCTTGGGCGTGATGCCGTACAAGTCTGGTATTGCACTTGTACAAGACAAAGATGGTGCATAATCGATAATCTTCAAATAGGAACACATCGCAGCGGCAGAAGCAGACAAATTAAATTTAATGAGGACAATCTTTCTGATTGAATAGAAATATATCTCTTCTTTATAGCAACGAAGATAAAAGGATAACTTGAAGTCACACAGAGATATATAGAACTTTATTTTTCTTTATTGATAATTGAAGAGGAGAACAAGACTTGTATTAAAGTACAATGCTTACAACAAATCTCACTTTACATCGAAAGCCGACTGAACAATGCTATACAGCTTACATTTGATACTTGGATACATTGGATTACAACTCTATATACCAACTTGGCTTACAACTCACAGGTACAACTGATTACAATGCTCCATACATTATGCCCTTTATAAACAGAAGACATTATCTTGAACAAGGAGAGCTTCTGTATGCCCAACAAATCTTCGATGTCGCGGGACCAATCAAGCCAATCTTCGTGTGTAGAACATCTCAAGCACGAGCACCTGCCCACAAAATGTGGGTCAGCATATCATCTATGTACTGGCAAGCAGAATCCAATCCACTCGCATAAACCAACATTAAAGTGATCATTTAAGCAAGCATTTATTAGAATGATCTTTCTACTTGGGGCCTAGCATCAGTTTACAGTTCATAAGTAATAATCAGAGTGAAGCATGTAAACATATTCTTAGTAGCATTCTGTGGACATATCATTTTAGCATTCTTGGTGTTATCATGCAAAGGCATCATTGAGGCATACTAGGTGTTATCATAAAAAGGCATCATTGAGGCATCGTTAACATTAACATCTTAAACATGTTATGACAGTTCTCACTTCAAGCATCACTTAGCATGTATGTTGTGTTTGAGCAATGATTATAGCATGGCATCTTTCTAGCATACTGAATTTAACATGTTAAGCAGGATCTCATACTGAAAGGCTACATACAGCATTATTTACTTATTTGGAACGTAAGCACGCAAGTTAAACCAATACATATATTGAATTATCACATTTAAGTGATTTCTTACCGATAGTCGACTCTCTCATACCTGCATCAAATACAGATTAGCAGATATACTTACTCTGCCTGCATAAGACATTCATTAGCATGCATCCTGACTACATGGTCACTGGTGTTTAACCATACGGACGTTGCCATATAGGTCTTCATTGGTAATGCGATGACTCCAGAGAAGGTAGCTAGCCCCAAAGGATGCCTCGCAAAACTTGTGCCCCAACTGGCACGCCAATATTTCCTCCTAGGCCGGATCGATCGCCCTAACGTCCCGGGGTACCGTCCGAGAAAACATATCCCCATCTCTTATGCATAAGTTGTCCTATGACCATGCGAATGCGTGTTTGACTCAATTGTGAACATAAAATGCATGGTAAAATATTGAAGTAAAGACAACAGTGCATCATCATTCATCTCATTAAAGTCATGTTCAATGACTTATTCATTCCCATCATTACCATCATTTCATTTGGTGATCTCAACGATCCCAATCTTCATCAATTCTTATTGATTGTTTCATTGCAACATTTCTCATCACGTTCCTTCTAAGGAGGAACAACAGCATTCATTCATTTCGAAGGGACCTGTAGCATTTCATTCATTTCATTGGAACAATAGCATATTCAATTCTTTTCTCATGTATCATTTATGTAGCATCTCATTATTCAAGTGATTCATTCATTTCATCAATCTTAAGCATAAGGGACATTATCGATTCATTCTCAGGCATCATGTTACATTAGCAGTTCGAGTGTGATTCTTCAGCAAGTCAAAGTTCATGTGTTATTCATTCAATAATTTCTAGCATATGCATCTCTATCGATTTAGCAAATAAAACATCGCATCACAATTATTCAACATCCAAGGTAAGAGACATTAGGGACATATTCATAGCATCACGTTATTCTATTTATTAAGCATGCAGGAATAAGGAAGAAGGAGGACAGTTCCACTTGCCTGCATAAAAGGTTCTTCTTATCCTGATTGTACACATTCCCCCTAAGCGTAGCTCCACCAGCGAGCCACGTTCCAACACTTAATCCGTCTAGCCTGCTAAGAGAGACTGCATCAGTCTCAACTCTCTTGATCTCAAACACAAGTCACGGTCCAACATTCTGATCCCATCCAACAAGCCAACCAAATGCCTCGCGCGGAGCGGGGCATTACATAATATACCACTCAGAAAATGTTTCGTCCTCGAAACTTAAGAAAATAACTCATCTACTAGATTCACTTAATCACCATGAGTTATTCATACAGCTTCAATTCAATGTTCATTTCAGCCCACTCGGTCATTTCAAAATAGCTATCAAACTGTATCATTTTAATCCATTAACGATTCAATCCATCTTTCTCTTTTTTCAAATACTTGCAACTTCTCATTGATTCACCAACATTTTTCTTGCATTCTATCTTGGTCGCAACACATCACTACGTTTGGATCCATACACATATTTCAGGCGTCCCCAAAACATATACATTTCAGCCAAAGTCCGTGCTAGTGCAATAAATTCTTCCCATAATGTTATCTCAGTCGCAACCAATCACTTCGGTTGGATCCATACACATATTTCAGGCGTCCCCAAAACATATGTACTTCAGCCAACTTCCATGTTGGTGCAATTCGATCAGCCATGATATAACTCTCTTTCCCAAATCCGACTTAGCATCCTTTCAATTGACTTATCACTTTATTCACTTTGCCACAATAACTATCTTCCAGGCCATCACTTAACACCAGGGACAGCTCTCTATCCAAGCATAATATTTTTAACATTCGGTCAGGGGTCTAAATTAGAGCCAATCATATTAAGCGTTTACAACATTCAATATATTCCTTCCCAAATCCAACAATATTTTTCACTGAGGCAATTCATCTTTTCTAAAAGATACGATCCGACATCACCAACTATCGATACCGATCCAATATTTTCGTCATAAGCAGTCAATTCCATCTCATATAATAATTTACTATTCGATACATACAACTCAAGTCTCATCCCACAATTCTAGTTTCCGCTATAGGCCGACACATAATCCTCAAGGGTCAAACATCTCTAAGGTATGAATTGAAGCATACATTTATAACATATCATTCTTAGGTCGTACTCATCACCATCTCTCGTTCAATACCACAAGGTCATTCTATGGGTCGCCAACGCCATCTATTATTCGGTCCAGTCTCAATGGTTAGCTATACCGACAGCTATACCTAATCATTCAGGACTTCCCTAGAGTAGACGGCTACTAGGGTTATACTAGTTTCTTTTCTTAGGGCCAACAAGCAACCGACAGTTCTAAGGAGCTCTACCCAAACCTATGGGTATCCACTTAGTCTGAGGAACTAATGACCATTGTCGGCTATGCCAACAATTGGTAAGTCCTCAACTTGTCGCTAGGGTCAAGTCTATCTATCCAGGGTCTTCCTCAAGGAAATAATTCCCACAGAGGCTCATTCTTAGACTTACCCAATGATCGACTAAGATCGACCTAACAACATTACGGTCAATTTCCAATCCGGCATACGATTCTCATCGTTCTAATAATCCATCAAGTAAATTTCTACTGATTCAATTTCTATTCTAAATCCTTTATACTCACACGAATCCATAAGCCAAGGCTAACTATTCGAGGGTCATCGATTTTGATAGTCTTAACATAACTATGGAATCATACTATTCGATCTGTATGACAGAGTCAAACCACTAAGTCATAAGCCAACAATCTATATCCCGTCTGACAATTACATATACCGATATTATCCAACACGTTTTTAATTCCTCAATCCCATTCGTTTCTCAATTATCAAACTATCTTACGGGCATTCTTAAATCTCGTTCTTTTTCCAGCCGTCAAAATCTCATACGGACATTCTTAAAATTCCCTACCTCAAGGGTCAAGTAGTTCATTCCATTCAAACCGACAATTTATGTATCAATTAACCATCCTCTATGCAACACAAAGATTCAGGGTTGCTACTTGTTACTTTTCTAGTACAATTCAATTCTTCAACATTCATGCACATATGCAATGACTATCCTTTGGTGATCAAGATGGATTAACATCTATTGCACCTTAGGGTCAAGGCACAAATTTCTAATATTCTTTTGGTTCACCGACAACATTTCTAGAACTTTTCAGCTTAGCAACCAACATTGTATTAGCCACATAATTTGCATCCAACCATTCGAAATCAACATTCAGATATTTTAAGCCACAACATTCTCTAGCCAAATCCATTTACCCATAGCATACTAACGGTCTTACTAGTCTGAGTCATCACTCGACTAAACAATTTCTAACCAAGCCACCAGTTACAATTTTCGATATTCTCACTACCCAACATAACTTCACCGTCAAGGGACACTCGAGTCATCTAGCAACAATACATGACTTCCAACTAAGTCTCGGTACTACCCAGTACCCATAGATAGTCTCATTGATATTCTATGGAAAGGGTCAACATACATCTCGTTCTGAGGTGGTAGAGGCAATATACCACTCAGAAACGAAGCCATCCTTAAACAATATCAACCCAATTCTACTCCGGACATTCGTGATCGACAATGATCACAATACTTAACCAACATCTCGGGGTCTAAATATCACAAGCCAACATTCTTAGGGTCTCAAAAGCACTAGCGAGCACATATGAGTCAACTCACTAGTTCTGCTGAACTCATCCATCAATTATTCATTCCCAAATCTTTTCCAACATCACATGAAATTCTCAATTTGTTACAGCATACATAGCCACTTCCTTTCTTCCCACAATTCTAAACAACATTCACAACATAGCATACTATGGCATCGAGTCATTGTTGGGTTATTTGTGTCTAAACCAACAACAATCATTCATTCAGGGGTATCACAATATATATAGACTTATTGTATGGAACATCCAGTGAGCAGCCAAGAGGGTCAACGAACTTTTAGACACAAGCAACATAGGATGATTGCAGAACAACGGCAGCATAATCGTGGAAGCAATCTTTGATTTAATCTCGGAAGCAACGTTGAGTGACCGCGGAAGCAACTTTGGTTAATCGTCGATGCAACTTTGATTTGAAACGAATCAAAGAAGAGACCAAGGACGTAAAGCCGTGCTTTGATACCAATTTGTCACGCCCCGATTCATAGAGTCATTTAATCACATAATTATCCCTTGGAATCGATCGTCCTCGCTTGGGCGTGATGCCGTACCAGTCTGGTATTGCACTTGTATAAGGCAAAGATGGTGCATAATCGATAATCTTCAAATAGGAACACATCGCAGCGGCAGAAGCAGACAAATTGAATTTAATGAGGACAATTGTCACGACCCGCACCCACTGTTAGGGTACGAGAACGTAACAACGCCCAGCCTACGCCGCAGTGTCGGTGGTAGAATACTGTCCTAGGTCACATCATCTAACAATATAATGCTAAGCAGATATAGTCTCAATCACATTTAAGGTAGAGCATGATAAGGTTAGATAAAACATAAAATTCAAAGAGATACGGGAGATAGAAGTCTAAGTGTCTAAGATACAAAAACCCAAAAATACATCTCAAAACTCAAATACAGTAATCCACAAAGTAAATACAACTCCAGACAAATAAAATAACTATCTAAACAACCTCTAAGGTGTCTCCTCTAGGCTAGCAGGCAACCTCCAAGCTATCTGTAAAATTTATCAACAGGTCCAGTCAGGACAGGAACGAGCACATCTTATCTAGAAAACCCAAGTAAATGACAGAGAACTATAAAGCAGTTATAGGCAGTTGTATTGATGAAAATGGCAGTTTATATTCAGGTGATGGTAAGAAAGACAGATAAGGTGCAAGGAAAGTAAATAACTAAACAAGAGAAGAATCATAGCAATGAAGTCTGTAAAAATAGAACTAGCTGAACCAAGGTAATATGATATGAAGTCCAGACAACAATATAGACCAGTGTAACTCCAATGTAAGTCCAGTACAAGATGAATCTAATACAAGATGAATCCAGTAAGGGACGATTCCAGTTATAGTGATCAATGATTCAAGGGTGAGTCCAGCCTATACTCTAACAGTGTGTTTTAAAATACCGAGATCGACATGTAAACAGCTGTGGGTAATCCGACACACCTCTCACTGATCAGGCGAAAGATGGCTATCATTCCAGTAGATTCCAGTAGGGGTGATTCCAGTAATGGGGTATGTCTACATGTCTTACTCTAGTAATTTCTCTCCCAGCAAGTGAATCCAGAATTCCGACACAATGATTCAAGATGAGTCCAGCCAAAATATAATAATATCAATAAATGATTCCAGTAAATGATTCCAGTAAATGATTCCAGCAGGTGATTCCAGTAATAGAAGCCGGAAATGATGATACCAGTAATAGAGGCCAGAAAATAAATATGTGTCGTATACATGAATCCAATAATATCCACACGTGTTGTAACAGAGAATCGCATACAACTAACTAGAACTGAAATACAGTAATTGACAAATAAATGAGAGAACTATCAGAGAATGTACTCGCCTGATAACCTGAACAGCTGATAAGTATAGGGGGTCCAACTGAAGCCACAGAGTCCTATTTAAAGCAACACAGGTTACAAGGTATCTGGCTCCTAATTAGAACAGCACAAGTCACAACATGTCCAGAAGGATAATATAAGCACTACAATGCATTCTACATGAATCTAGGTCAAACTAGGCCAAAGTCAACCCTTGGTCAACTCTGGTCAACTGTACTAGTCAAACTAGGTCAAACTAGGTCATGTCCTAACCCAGTAAGTCTTACTAGGCCTAACCAAGACTATCCTAGCAAGCACACATCAATACAAGGCTATACAAGCCAACATACACCCAACTCTATATAGCATGCAATTATTCAATACTCAAATAGGCAAGAATTCACATTGGATATACACTAGGTAATCTATTACTTTAAGCTATATATGTCTACACATATATACACATGCATATATTGGTATTCAATATTAGGTATATAATCATAGCATTTCAAATGGTTATATAAACTTATATATTACAACACAATATGCTAACATATATATAATATACATACATAGCTAAGTTAACTATATTCATAAATACTTATTTAAGAGACTATGTGTGTGTATGTGAACATGGCAAAGGGGCAAGTGAGGGTTAAATAGACATACATAGTGTATACATATCAAAGAGTGTCAAAGTGTAAGTGAACAATGTGTCAAGTGTGATAGTGTCAGCATAGTGTAAGGGGATACATGAGGTAATATAGGATTTGTGTTAACATAGAATATTACATCTCATTAACTTGTATATTGCATATATTACATCTATTATTACATTACATTCATGCTTGCATTCATTCATCATTCATTATTCTCTTGCACCACTATATGCACCATACATTACATACTATGGAACCTACATATTCATTACAAGCCATACTTATACATGCTTACATTAGATAGGATACTTACACCTTATAGATTATTTATTTAACCATTTACTCATGCTTATATTCTCTATTTAATTACATAATGTATATACATTAATATGGGTTAAAATCAAATAGAATATTATATTACACACAAGGGTGCACAAAATGCATATGCCGAATAGTAACTCCTACTAATAATCAATACTGTACCATCTCAGCATGAATTAAAATTTAGGATTAAATTATGTTATAGATCTATGTGTTAGCTTTCCGAAACTTTAAACGGATCACGTTTTCGTTTTCGGAAACTCCCGGAATCGCGAAAACACCGAGAACGCGTTTGTCTTTCGTACAGCTGACACTCAAATAATTCTCCAGAAAGTTACATAAAGAAATAGACCTATTAATATATGTTTTTGGAAAGCTAACTTCAATACGCTTCTTTTAAAAAAAACGGGAGATTAAACTGAGCTTTGAGCTAGAAGTTATGACATTTCTAAATTAGGGCTGAAATTAAAAACGTGGATAAAAATCATGACGGATTTAGGTAGTTTGAGACAAAAGAACACAAGTATATAACATAATATATCAAGAACTCACTCTCTACACTAATATGTATATATGAGACACTATAGAACACATTTCCAATACAAAAATATGAGATTAAACATGTAATAATTCATTCATACATAACAACAACACATAGTGTGTCCAAATTTGGGATTTTCCCACATGGACACAACCACAACACAAAGGACACTCCTATGACCTCCAAATGGACACGAAATGGACACAAATGGAGATACAATCATGGGAGTCATTTCTATGGGTTCAAAATAGACCTATATGCATGAGGAAATGAAAAGGAGAAGGAATTTATACCTCCCGGTAGATCGAATCGAAGAAAAGCCTTCCCGGAGCGACACCGACACGTAGAGATTCCAAAAGGACACGAACGAGCTCCGAATTCTCCCAAACTTGGGTAGCTTCCTCCTTGGCTAGAATGGAGAAGGAAAGAAGAAGATTTGGTAGTGAAATGGAAGGATTTGGTGGAGAAATTGCTAAGGATTGCTCTCTAGGAATTTGGGGAAGAACAAGAGAGAGAGTGTGGATGAGAATAATGAAATGAACTTGAGCCTATCCTCTCCCAAAGTGGCTGGCCATATAGGGCTATTTGTCCTATTATGGTAAGGTCCAAAATGCCCCCACTAACCTATTCTATGAGTATTAGGAAAGGGCTAATTGGTTGGGGCTAAATTAGTCATTCTAAAGTCTCTAATCACACTAACCTTATCCATAATAATTAGTCTAACCTCTAACTAAAATATTTCTATCATGTGGACTAAAATTAATATCATGTGGGCCATGCCTAACTAGTGTGTGGGTCCCACTAGAGTCAAACTACCCCCGGGTCCCCGTTTCAAGTCAGATTGAGTTGAAATTCGAACCCGACTCAAATAACCCCAAAATAATATCATAAATAATAAAATAATATCAAAATAATTCAAAGAGGTCAAATGCAAAAATATCCTTAGGCCAAAAATGACATTCAAATATCATAATCACATGGTTAGGCTCTAGGTCAAACAGTCTCCAGGATTTCACTAGCAAAACGTCAAAATCACAAGTCATTGATTTAAATAATTTTAAAATACTTTAAAATCACCAAAAATCATATCATAAATTAAATATTATTATTAAAATAATTATAAACACAAAATTTCAAAATTACCCTCATTTGGGAAACTGGGTGCTACAACTCTACCCACCTTAGAAAAATTTCGTCCTCGAAATTAAAATGTCCATACTCCCTCTAGGTCAACCACCCACAATCAAAGTCCCAGATTAAAACAAATCATGTGATCAAAAGGACGACATACAGGATCATGGCATACGGTGGTCGTGAAAGTCTCATCTAGGTATACTAGTCATGCTAACCGAAACGGTCATAGGGTATCAAAACATACAAGCAATTTAGGGTGCTAAACTAGAGAAGTTACAGAAACAACAAACCATCAAAACTGTAAGGCGGTCTACCATCCTATATGAAACTGGTACTTATCAAAACAAAATAAAGGCAACTACCAATTATCTGAAAAAGGGTACAGAAAATCAAATTCAAAAATTAAGGAATTGAAAATCACTTGCATTGAAATCCAAATCACAATATATATATACAGAGAGAGCGTTAGAGAGGAAAAACTAGCATTATGTAATGTTATGTGGTTTGTGTGTGTATGGGTGTATGTGAAATATACATAAAATTGTATATGAGCTATCCTGTTACACTACTCATGGCATATGGGTTAACAACCTACAATACACAACCTATTTAATCATAACATGCATGGCTAACCATAAACATCTATAAGAGGTAGAGATTTAGTTATGTATATACATATATTATAACATGTATGCCTAAGCTCTATATATATCTATACAAGTATGTGATCATAACATAGAGAGGAAAGGTTAGGTTACATGACAGCGTATACTAAGTTAGGGTGTGTGTGTGTCCTTGTACAGGGTTATAGCATAGTATTGAAAGGTTAAACCCAGTTTTAGTTCAGCATTTACATACAAAATCTGAAAATAAGCTAACATTTAAACCAGTATAATATTAACATAATGCAGTCTCAGATTTTACAAATTTAACATAACTTAACCAATTTCTCTAAAAATTGAAACTCTGCAGATATCATACATGTGCAGTTATGTAGACAAAACTAATAACATAAAATTTATATTTAAATTACGAATTTAAACTGGAAAAGCAGAAAACCAGAAATATTGGGGTTTTGAAAATTTTAACATTAACAACATATTAATATGTATTTAGATAGGTAGAAAATCAAGTGTAGCATGCATACGTGTCAGGCAAGTGTCCACTATGTAAATATACTCATATATTCTCATGTCCCAAAAAAAATTAATTCTACGTTAAGACCAACATTTAGATTCCTACCAAGATCGCAAAATAGGTGATTGACGAAATCAAGGCAGTTTTATTATTATTATTCAATACTAGAATAATAGCAAGAAGGAAATAACGATAAAAGCTTTTTGCTTATTTACCTAAAAGAAGGAACCATTTTGAAACCAGAGCTAAATATCAAATCCAAGATAAAGTCTAGCAAAATCATCGATTCATTGTATTAAGAAGAAACTCATAGCAAGAAGTTACACAAGCTACTCCTAAGTTAAATAATTAGAAGCAAAACAAATAATAATTCTTTTTGAAGGACTGCATCAAAGTAGAGAAAACATGCTTGAAAATATTTAAGGTACAATCTGATAATCATATGCGCTATCCAAAATTATGGTACTCTAAATCCCCGTCATACTAGTAAGCAAGGCTACGATAATCACAGAGTCCTTGACTTATGCATATACCTCTAGAATCGTGGTATTTAACATTTTTGCGGTGCCGCTAGCTTGGCTGCGAAAACCTTAAATTCCCACACCCGAGAAATATATCCAGAGTCAGACTATATGTCCTCACCATGCTGGCTAATGTGACTATAGAAGACTAGATTCCATAACATAGATGACCTAGCCCATATAATTTTTTCTTGTCAAAAAAATTAAATTAAATTAACAATGAATACCCATAAATCAAATCAAATTTATCAACGAACTTCAAAATTCAAAATGAACAAAAATCCATCAAAATACAACTCGGATGCAACAGCTATCATCAAGATTCAAAATTTGACAATCATTCATCAAAATCAATGAATACAACTCAAATTCAACCATAATCCATCAAAATCAAATTTAACAACAGTAAGTAAAAATAAATCAAATTAAGGGAAAAAAGAGTTCTCAAATCGAAGTTAAAATAAGATTCTCAAGGGTCGTTCCGGGAATCTCTCAAGGGTTCCTAACTGTGATTGAGTACCTTCAAGATATATCCTATTCCTACTGCAGGCTGTAGTGGTACTCAAGTTCGAATACCACTACATAAACTCGACCTGCATGGGCCACCACTAAAAATGTGTCACGACCCGCACCCACTGTTAGGGTACGAGAACGTAACAACGCCCAGCCTACGTCGCAGTGTCGACGGTACACTACACCATAATAGGCGATTACCCACGGTTATTACCGTGACAATTATTTTTCGTCACGGTAATAACCGTTACTAGTGGGACGTGGTTAATATTTAGTCACGGTAATAACCGTTACAAATATTTATTTTTGTCACGGTTAAAATCGTGACAAATAGTTATTTTGGTAACGGTTATAACCGTGATAGAAGTCCATTTATGTGACGGTTGTAACCGTGACCAATATTCTATTTGTCACAGTTATTAATGTTGCAGTTAGTCTGTTTTGTCACAGTTTTTACTATGACTATATTATTTTTTTTCGTTACTATTCTCCAATAATTGTCACAGTTATAACCATTACAATAATTGTCACAGTTATAACCATCACAGTAATAACCGTGATATCGCTGATACCAGTACTCAATACTCGTAGGAATAGTCCAATACCGATTCCGATACCGTGAACCTTGATATAGATATGAGTACAGCTAGATACATTGATAAAAAGGTGGCCTGAACAGGAAATAATACCATCGGGAAAAGATCAAGTATATGAAGATCACAAGGCAAGATACTTGAAGGATACAGAAGCTACCACAAGAAAAGATGCAAATTGACTTGAGACATTGTCCATAATATATTAAAACATCATTCAGCTGTGACAATGATACAGACTTCCCTTGAGAAAATAGCTTTCACTGCCATGTAAGGCTCTAATTATCCAAAGAGAAGAGAAAAAAAACTTCCTTTCGATAGTTGTATCGGGCCACAGTCGGTTGTATCAGAAGAGAACAATATGATGTTCTACAACGTTATTTTTCCTTGAACAACATATGGAGAGTGTGATAACTCATCTGATTTATACAATAAAGAAAGATAAAATATGTAAATGTAGTATTTGTGTCAGACTCATCCGATTTATACAATAAAGAAAGATAAAATATGTAAATGTAGTGTTCGTGTCAGACGCCTTTTATTGAAGCAGTCTCGTAGATCTTTATACAATCTTATGCTGGTGTACAAATCCTTTTAATAGTAAGGGTGCACACTGATTGAGAATTCTATCACATATTTTTACTTGAATTTAATCACTGTGGCTGGTTGAGGTTCCGCCTTCATGAGAAGAAGGTTTTGAAGCTGGAATATAGGACCATGCGATGGCTGCTGAACCAAGAGTTACAGCAAGGCCAATTGAGCTCCATAACCACCTCTGCCTTCTCTTCCTCCTGTGTCGATATTGTCGTACCATCTCTGAAACCAGAACAAAGTATTAGAAGCATATGGAAGAACTTTTTGCTTTTGGGTTTTTCTGTGTTACTTGCACATGTAATATGAGATTAAAGATAGCAGAGCTCGGCAGAAAGGACAAATAAATTTGCAGACTATCACATAAATAATAGAGGGAGCAAGCAGAATTGAACAGGTTTCAACGTAATACATAGAATAGTCTAAATTCATCAAGAGGCATTGCACAACTGCCAGTGTTTCTCTGTATTGGAGGAACAAGAGTTGGTAATAGTCAATGCAACTGTGCTAAATCTCATTTGATACAACTTAAGCTGGTATTCTAGTACTAATGAGATGCAGCTGTCCGTTGAGGCCTAGTGCCAAATTGTGTGGCATGAGGTCTACGTGCATCTTCAAAGACACTTCACTGGAATCACTGCAGTGTAGATAATATGACAGATTCTATATCAATTTTAAACTTATTTTCCTTCGTGTAATAGTTGCTATGTTCAATTTGATGTAACCACTCCTCTCATATATAACTCCAATCTGATACTGATGATCAAATCAAAGACTACAAGGAGAGATTGAACTGAATAATATTCACGTGTGTAAGGGCGTTCTTTGTTTCTTTTTTTAATTTAGGGAAGAGTTGGGGAAACCCACAATTCATTAGAGAGCAGTTGATGAATATTCCTCAAAGAAGGAAATACAAAAAGACTTGTGTGAGGAATTTCTGTGAGTCCAAGGCTGTGATTCATTTCTCGATAGGTGATATAAAATGACAAGAATGGCTGTGATAAATGATCCGATGAAAAAATTAATGCCAAAGACATAAATGACCAAAAAAAAATACTAGCTTATTTGTAGAAACTATACCATAATACGTAGGCTCTGCTAAGACAACTTCCAAAACTCAGATACGATATGCAGATTCACCATAAATCAGCACCCTGGACACTGGAAAAAATTACAATAACATGATTCTCCATTGTCAGAATTCATCAATCAATCGAATTCCAATCCACGCTAACTAAGCGACCAAACATATTACCTTTTTCCAATTCACACCTTTTAGTTTCTACTTCCACTTCCTAATTTTATCTTTATCTTCGAATCGGGCTTCTCGGGGAGGGAAATCTGCACAACAAGTATATTTGAGAATTCTATATTATGTCCAAAATATTCCATCACACTCCACAAATAAATTACTTCAAAATTACATTGACAACTATTATCTGTAGCAGAAATCATCCACGTATAAATTTAACTTACATCTTGATGATCAACAAAATCAGCAAACAACCTCCACTAACCATATCCTATCCACAATTTCAAGAACTCTTTGTTAGTCTCCATATGGTATTGTCAATTATGTTCAGGTCCTGATATCACATCAGCATGAGCCATCGAACAAGAAGCATAGGATAGGTGAGAAATAAATGTAATGACCCACACATGTAAGAATTTGCATCAAGTTTAGCAAGAATTAAGATTGTTGCATCCATCTACGGTTAAACTTGATATCATCGGGCAAGACAGGAAAATGATAAAGAGAAAAATGATAAAGCGAAAAGCATAAAGGAACGAAAAAAATATAGCAGATGCAGCTATGCATCTCTCATACCCATAAGATGACTAAATGATCAAAAGAATAACATGGAACAATTTCCAAAATGACAGTGGAGTTTTAAAGGCAGTGATGAGTTGGAAATGACTACAACGGGAAAGTTCTCTAACATTCATCGAATCGGAAGTTTAGGGAGAAACCTATCCTCCAAAATGATAAGTAAAAGAAGAAACTTTTTAAACTTTATAACAGAATAATGCAATTGAGAACAAGTTTGAGCTTGTATATAAAAGAGTAAAGGCCTATGAGCATATTCAGTAGTAACAGTCAGCAAATATTATTAATAAACAAATATTTCTGCCTAATCATGGTTTTAAAGGTAAAGCAATAAATTCAAAGTGACAAACCTCAAAAATAGTTTGTAACTGGTCTCTTGGTGCCCTTTTGATTGCCTCTCGTTGCTGCCTTGATCCATTCTTACGTATAATGTAAGATGTCAAATATAGATGTGCTCTATTGTCATATTTGTCTAGGATAACATGACAGAGATATATATGACTGAATTGCAACAAAAGAAACACACTTATCCCAAGTCATAAAGAATAATTCAAAAAATATATCACAACTAAAACTTAGCAAAAACACCGTTCAAAGTTGCCAAATATTAAATAGGAAAAGAACATGATGTAAATACTATTGAAGGAAAAATAAGACTTGGAAGCATAACAAGGACTAATGATACCCCATGACAAGAATTTGAGAATATATTCCTCATTGGTGTATTTGAGAACATCCGGACTGCATTAATACAAGTATATATTCCTCATTGGTGTATTTGAGAACACCCTAGCTTCCTTTTCTCCTCGATTATGGTTGTTCTTCAGTTCCCTAAATATTTCAGGTGTAACCCGTGTAGAGAAAATATATGTTATTTAGATATCCATTTTGCTAAAAGAAATCAACAGCAAATATCTAATATAATTATCATCAAAATCCATACCAAGTGATGCTTTGACATTGAAGTAAGCGAACAAGATGGTCCTTAACTGCCTTTATCAGCTCATTCTTGTACCTGTTGTGCACCAGTTTCACATAGATACATAAATGCAACAAACTACAAAGCCAAGCTTTCAAGGGAAGCAATTACTGTGAACTCGATCCAAGTATATTTCATTAATTGTTAATTAGTAGAATAAAAATAAGACAATTCAAAACGGCTAGATTTTTTATGTCATGTTCTAACCATAACCTGAATAAATCAGAAACCACGTTCTCAAAGAAGCAGACAATCCATAATTTAAGACATAAAGTTATCAATGTACACAAAAAGGCACATCTTCCCAATTATCATAATAGAATAAGTGTGGTCCAGTCTCATATGGATATACAAATGGAAAAAAACTACAAATACAAGCTTTCAAGGAAAGCAATACAGGTGAACTCATTACATGTATATTTCTTTAATCATTATTTGGTAAAATCAACATAGGACAATTTCAAAAAGGCTAGATCCTAATGACATGTTCTAATATACCAAGAATAAAAATTCAAACAATATCATTGAGAAACATAAAATTCATTTCAGCGATGTATGTAGAAAACATTCACTTATCAATGTACAAAAAGGCACATCTCCCCGATTTTTGTAAAATTGATGCCTATACTCTATACCAAGTAGTAATTTATAATTGTAACTCAAGAAAACTGATGCCAATATTTACGGCACTTCCTAATTGTTTGAATTGAAAAATACTACTATAAATCAGTAATAAACTAATGAAGCTTAATTCCGAAATAAACTAGAATGTAAATCCCATTATAAGTTAGCAACTGAAGGTTTCCCAATAATTAAATAATACAATAGATAGGATTCTAGACGAAGAGTAAGGAAGGTGAAAAAACTTAATGATAGACTACAATACTAGTTAAGAGATTAATGGTGCCATACTCAATGATAGACAACCGTTCTAGAACTGGATGTTGTTGCATGACCATCTTATAGGAGATAGTCAATAAAATCTATAAATAAAGCATGCAAGGATATTGTAAATTCTCTTTCCATTTGAAAATAATGCCTACAAAGAAAGATTAATTATCTAAACTTTCTTTTCAGCATGTATATTGTTCTTATGGAATCTTAATAGAACACGATACCTGAGACATAGCAGCATAGCGAGCAAGCCCCCAAGCAGCCTCCTTAATAGCAAGTGTAGAAGGACCACAAGGGATGCTTACAACTATTCACCTATAAATGGTTTTTGTAATCATAAAGGTTAATATGAAGACAATACAAATTAAGAGGAATGAAGGTATCTCCCATATATATTTAGACTAACAACTTAGCAAAGCGTGCCCCTTGCTTGTAATATTCAGCATTTCTTGAAGCCAAACACTCCAATCCTTGGCACCAAGATTCATTGTTTGAACCGAGAATGGGCACCAAACCCTTGAAATAAGGCAGGAAAAAAGGTAGACGCCAATTACTCCAGCACTTATAAAGAACATCAGAATTATATATGATATGTCTTAGCCAAATCTGTCAGAAAAGAAAAAACTGAATGAACTAGATTCTTGCTGGCACAAGTACCTTGTCAACTTTAATACCAGGGACAATGTTCTCATCACGCAAGCAATCCACAAACTTCTTTCCATCTGTTGTAGACTGGTAGAGTGTCACCTAAAAAAGAACGACACTAGAGATATATTCGCCCAAGCGTGGAGTAGTTAGCAAAAGCTGGCTATAGTCTTGGAGATCAGTTTCTATGTTGTCCAAACCCATGGATGCTAGCCTCTTCCCATATATGGAATTATACTCGTCAATTGCAAGAATTCCACATCCAGGGGTAGCAATAGATCTGAAAATAGAAACAGTATATCATGAGAAATATATTAAGATATAGAGAGAATGATTTAAGATACAAGAGTTGTATGCCACTGAATATAGAAAACATAGAGAATAACATGTTCATTCTTGTGCTATTAAGACTATTAATACCAATCTTAAATGGTCATTGAAATGGTTACATACTTATATATCCCAAAGCTTTACAGAAACACTTTAATTAGTTACCTTCACAGCTATAATCCTATTTTCTATCTAGGACCATCTTGATGAAACTGAAAATTCACAGCTTGAAGCTTTCATCATTGCCTTTTTCCTTTTTGTAACATGATAGACCACCTTTTGTTCATGTAACAACATGCACCAGAAGACAAAGAACAAAAACCAAAAATAGCTTCGAACAATATCTCACTTGACATCTCTGACCAAAATTAGTTACCTTCACAACTGTAATCTCATTTTCTATCTAGGGCCTTATGATGAAACTGAGAATTCATAACTCTAGGCTTCCATCTTTGCTTTTTTCCCTTCTTCTAACACCGAAGACCATTTTTTGTTCATGCACACAACAAAGGACAAAGAACAAAACCAATGAAATTGTATTGAACTATCTCCCACCTTACATCTCTAACTGAAAGCAAGCTCAGAATCACGTCTTTACATAATTGCAAGATGCATCGGTAAGAAATGAATTGTTCTTTCAAATAAAAAGTACCACCCTAACTCATCAATCTAATTACATTCATAATTAGTGAAATTACAGATGGTTGATTGAATAGTAAACAAGATAAAAAGCTAAAAAGCTAACATAGGAGTGAGTAGCCTCCGATGAAAACTTTCTGCCATTCACGACCAAAACCTTAACATGAAACTGGCTTTTATTGGAAGTATAATGACCATCGAAAACTTGCGCCAAATTTTCATGATTGTTTCCATTGACAGTGACATTGATTTCATTACATAGGGGATAGCGTCTAGAAAGAAGCTGTACTGCAGAAACAAGCTACATGCTCGTCTCGTTTCGGACACGTTTCTGCCACAACACAAAACGTATACTCCAAAATATACTACAAAATGTTAAAATCAAAGTTTTGTCCGTATCAACGCCCATATCGTGTTGTATCTGTGTCTTTGTCCAACATATTTCAAAGTATTCACCAGTTAAGCCCTTTTTTCTTCCATGTTGACTTTGTTTTGAGGAATTCAAAACCTTTTTTTGTAGATAATCAGTGGGAGAAAATCAACCCTTAAACCTCTCTAAATACTGATCAACATTAGTTAGCAGCAATACAAAGTAAACTTCGTTATCAAGACTATTGAGAGGTAGACCTCACCATGTGAAGCTGCTATATTCGTTTACCTATTCGAACCATTTGCAAGGAACACGTACACACATAAACAACTTCAAGGACACGAGATCCTCCAAAAAAATGAACACACATATAAGAAAAATAGATCACAACAATGAAACTCAAACAAAAATAGAATTATGGAAGATTTTAAATTGATTCAGAGTCTCAGACGTGTGCTATTGGAAACAGTAGGATCATTCTACAAATCTTTCAATTCCTTCAAAAGTCGCTTTGAA
This sequence comes from Iris pallida, assembly GCA_029216955.1. NCBI lineage: Eukaryota > Viridiplantae > Streptophyta > Magnoliopsida > Asparagales > Iridaceae > Iris > Iris pallida. The sequence goes on along the minus strand of JANAVB010031416.1, from coordinate 14,466,338 downwards.
GCCATTGATCACAAACCTACAAACGTCAAAAACAACAAGCGAACCATTTGATCACCGAAACCTTAAAAATCGATCGAATCGACCAAGGAACCCTAATAAAATCAAGGAGAAAAGAGGGATTTTGGGGGATTTGAGAGAGATTTCATACTGCATCACGTTCGACTGCTTCTTCCTCCATAACTTTGACACCCATCTGTACGCCCCTTAATTTTACACAAATTAGAACCCTACCCCTAATTTTTAAAATAAAAAAGGATGAGAAGTGAAACCCTAGCTAGCTAGCATAGCTCACCTATGGTAGATCTATCGCGTGTTCCTCCACTAGCCAGGGTTTGCGTGGGGGCAGAGGCGGTTTGATGGAGGATCTCCTACGGAGCCATAGAAGTGTGATGGTGGTGTCGCCATGGTGATGACGCCGGAGACGTGGTGGTGGCGGAGGCCTCTGGATGGCTGCGAGGAGGGTTGCGGTGGGAGTCGGATAAATTTTTAATGGTAACAGCTCTGCATATTAGAGGAAGGTGAAGTAGAGGAGGGAAGTTAAATTAGAAGAGGGAAAATGAAATTTTGGTAACACTTATATTTTTATCATCACGGTTTGCTACCATTACAAATAAAATTAATTAGATAAAAATTATGAAAAATAAATTTAGTAACAGTTATGTAATAGTTGTCACGGTATTTACCGTTGGTAACTTGTAACGGTATTAACTGTTACAAATTGAAAAAATAAAGTGTTACAAATTGACTGTTTTGGTGTAGTGGTAGAACGCTGTCCTAGGTTACATCATCTAACAATATAATGATAAGCAGATACAGTCTCAATCACATTTAAGGTAGAGCATGATAAGGTTAGATAAAACATAAAATCCAAAGAGATACGGAAGATAGAAGTCTAAGTGTCTAAGATAAAAAAAAAACCCAGAAATACATCTCAAAACTCAAATACAGTAATCCACAAAGTAAATACAACTCCAGACAAATGAAATAACTATCTAAACAACCTCTAAGGTGTCTCCTCTAGGCTAGCAGGCAACCTCCAAGCTATCTGTAAAATTTATCAACAGGTCCAGCCAGGACAGGAACGAGCACATCTCATCTAGAAAACCCAAGTAAATGACAGAGAACTATAAAGCAGTTATAGGCAGTTGTATTGATGAAAATGGCAGTTTATATTCAGGTGATGGTAAGAAAGACAGATAAGGTGCAAGAAAAGTAAATAACTAAACAAGAGAAGAATCACAGCAATGAAGTCTGTAAAAATAGAACTAGCTGAACCAGGGTAATATGATATAAAGTCCAGACAACAATGTAGACCAGTGTAACTCCAATGTAAGTCCAGTATAAGATGAATCTAATATAAGATGAATTCAGTAAGGGACGATTCCAGTTATAGTGATCAATGATTCCAGGGTGAGTCCAGCTTATACTCTAACAGAGTGTTTTAAAATACCGAGATCGACATATAAACGGCTGTGGGTAATTCGGCACACCTCTTACTGATCAGGCGAGAGATGGCTATCATTCCAGTAGATTTCAGTAGGGGTGATTCCAGTAATGGGGTATGTCTACATGTCTTACTCTAGTATTTCCCCTCCCAGCAAGTGAATCCAGAATTCCGACACAATGATTCAAGATGAGTCCAGCCAAAATATAATGATACCAGTAAATGATTCCAGTAAATGATTCCAGCAGGTAATTCCAGTAATAGAAGCCGGAAATGATGATACTAGTAATAGAGGCCAGAAAATAAATATGTGTCGTATACATGAATCCAGTAATATCCACACGTGTTGTAACAGAGAATCGCATACAACTAACTAGAACTGAAATACAGTAATTGACAAATAAATGAGAGAACTATCAGAGAATGTACTCGCCTGATAACCTGAACAGCTGATAAGTATAGGGGGTCCAACTGAAGCCACAGAGTCCTATTTAAAGTAACACAGGTTACAAGGTGTCTGGCTGCTAATTAGAACAGCACAAGTCACAACATGTCCAGAAGGGTAATATAAAGCACTACAATGCATTCTACATGAATCTAGGTCAAACTAGACCAAAGTCAACCCTTGGTCAACTCTGGTCAACTGCACTAGTCAAACTAGGTCAAACTAGGTTATGTCCTAACCCAGTAAGTCTTACTAGGCCTAACCAAGACTATCCTAGCAAGCACACATCAATACAAGGCTATACAAGCCAACATACACCCAACTCTATATAGCATGCAATTATTCAATACTCAAATAGGTAAGAATTCACATTGGATATACACTAGGTAATCTATTACTTTAAGCTATATATGTCTACACATATATACACATGCATATATTGGTATTCAACATTAGGTCTATAATCATGGCATTTCAAATGGTTATATAAACTTATATATTACAACACAATATGCTAACATATATATAATATACATACATAGCTAAGTTAACTATATTCATAAATACTTATTTAAGAGGCTATGTGTGTGTATGTGAACATGGCAAAGGGGCAAGTGAGGGTTAAATGGACATACATAGTGTATACATATCAAAGAGTGTCAAAGTATAAGTGAACAATGTGTCAAGTGTGATAGTGTCAGCATAGTGTAAGGGGGTACATAAGGTAATATAGGATTTGTGTTAACATAGAACATTACATCTCATTAACTTGTATATTGCATACATTACATCTATTATTATATTACATTCATGCTTGCATTCATTCATCATTCATTATTCTCGTGCACCACTATATGCACCATACATTACATACAATGGAACCTACATATTCATTACAAGCCATACTTATACATGCTTACATTAGATAGGATACTTACACCTCATACATCATTTATTTAACCATTTACTCATGCTTGTATTCTCTATTTAATTACATAATGTATATACATTAACATGGGTTAAAATCAAATAGAACATTATATTACACACAAGGGTGCACAAAATACATATGCCGAATAGTAACTCCTACTAATAATCAATACTGTACCATCTCAGCATGAATTAAAATTTAGGATTAAAGTATGTTATAGATCTATGTGTTAGCTTTCCGAAACTTTAAACGGATCGCGTTTTTGTTTTCGAAAACTCCCGGAATCGCAAAAACACCGAGAACGCGTTTGTCTTTCGTACAGCTGACACTCAAATAATTTTCTAGAAAGTTACAGAAAGAATTAGGCCTACTAATACATGTTTTTGGAAATCTAACTTCAATAGGCTTCTTTTAAAAAAAACGGGAGATTAAACCGAGCTTTGAGCTAGAAGTTATGACATTTCTAAGTTAGGGCTGAAATTAAAAACGTGAATAAAAATCATGACGAATTTAGGTAGTTTGAGACAAAAGAACACAAGTATATAACATAATATATCAAGAACTTACTCTCTACACTAATATGTATATATGAGACACTATAGAACACATCTCTAATACAAAAATATGAGATTAAACATGTAATAATTCATTCATACATAACAACAACACATAGTGTGTCCAAATTTGGGATTTTCCCACATGGACACAACCACAACACAAAGGACACTCATATGACCTCCAAATGGACACGAAATGGACACAAATGGAGATACAACCATGGAGTCATTCCTATGGGTTCAAAATAGACCTATATACTTGAGGAAATGAAAAGGAAAAGGGATTTATACCTCCCGGTAGATCGAATCGAAGAAAAGCCTTCCCGGAGCGACACCGACACGTAGAGATTCCAAAAGGACACGAACGAGCTCCGAATTCTCCCAAACTTGGGTAGCTTCCTCCTTGGCTAGAATGGAGAAGGAAAGAAGAAGATTTGGTGGTGAAATGGAAGGATTTGGTGGAAAAATTGCTAGGGATTGCTCTCTAGGAATTTGGGGAAGAACAAGAGAGAGAGTGTGGATGAGAATAATGAAATGAACTTGAGCCTATCCTCTCCCAAAGTGGCTGGCCATGAGGGGCTATTTGTCCTATTATGGTAAGGTCCAAAATGCCCCCACTAACCTATTCTATGAGTATTAGGAAAGGGCTAATTGGTTGGGGCTAAATTAGTCATTCTAAAGTCTCTAATCACACTAACCTTATCCATAATAATTAGTCTAACCTCTAACTAAAATATTTCTATCATGTGGACTAAAATTAATATCATGTAGGCCATGCCTAACTAGTGTGTGGGTCCCACTAGAGTCAAACTACCCCCGGGTCCCCGTTTCAAGTCGGATTGAGTTGAAATTCGAACCCGACTCAAATAACCCCAAAACAATATCATAAATAATAAAATAATATCAAAATAATTCAAAGAGGTCAAATGCAAAAATATGCTTAGGCCAAAAATGACATTAAAATATCATAATCACATGGTTAGGCTCTAGGTCAAACAGTCTCTAGGGTTTCACTAGCAAAACGTCAAAACCACAAGTCATTGATTTAAATAATTTTAAAATGATTTAAAATCACCAAAAATCATATCATGAATTAAATATTATTATTAAAATAATTATAAACACAAAATTTTAAAATTACCCTCATTTGGGAAACTGGGTGCTACAACAATCTTTCTGATTGAATAGAAATATATCTCTTCTTTATAGCAACGAAGATAAAAGGATAACTTGAAATCACACAGAGATATATAGAACTTTATTTTTCGTTATTGATAATTGAAGAGGAGTACAAGACTTGTATTGAAGTACAATGCTTACAACAAATCTCACTTTACATCGAAAGCCGACTGAACAATGCTATACAGCTTACATTTGATACTTGGATACAATGGATTACAACTCGATATACCAACTTGGCTTACAACTCACTGGTACAACTGATTACAATGCACCATACATTATGCCCTTTATAAACAGAAGACATCATCTTGAATAAGGAGAGCTTCTGTATGCCCAACAAATCTTCGATGCCGCGGGACCAATCAAGCCAATCTTCGTGTGTAGAACATCTCAAGCACGAGCACCTGCCCACAAAACGTGGGTCAGCACATCATCTATGTACTGGCAAGCAGAATCCAACCCACTCACGTAAACCAACATTAAAGTGATCATTTAAGCAAGCATTTATTAGAATGATCTTCCTACTTGGGGCCTAGCATCAGTTTACAGTTCATAGGCAATAATCAGAGTGAAGCATGTAAACATATTCTTAGTAGCATTCATGTGGACATATCATTTTAGCATTCTTGGTGTTATCATGCAAAGGCATCATTGAGGCATACTAGGTATTATCATGAAAAGGCATCATTGAGGCATCGTTAACATTAACATCTTAAACATGTTATGACAGTTCTCACTTCAAGCATCACTTAGCATGTATGTTGTGTTTGAGTAATAATTATAACATGGCATCTTTCTAGCATACTGAATTTAACATGTTAAGCAGGATCTCATACTGAAAGGCTACATACAGCATCATTTACTTATTTGGAACGTAAGCACGCAAGTTAAACCAACACATATATTGAATTATCATATTTAAGTGATTTCTTACCGATAGCCGACTCTCTCATACCTGTATCAAATACAGATTAGCAGATATACATACTCTGCCTGCATAAGACATTCATTAGCATGCATCCTGACTACATGGTCACTGGTGTTTAACCATACGGACGTTGCCACATAGGTCTTCATTGGTAATGCGATGACTCCAGAGAAAGTAGCTAGCCCCAAAGGATGCCTCGTAAAACTCGTGCCCCTACTGGCACGCCAATGTTTCCTCCTAGGCCGGATCGGTCGCCCTAACGTCCCGGGGTACCGTCCGAGAAAATATATCCCCATCTCTTATGCATAAGTTGTCCTATGACTATGCGAATGCGTGTCCTACTCAATTGTGAACATAAAATATATGGTAAAATATTGAAGTAAAGACAACAGTGCATCATCATTCATCTCATTAAAGTCATGTTCAATGACTTATTCATTCCCATCATTACCATCATTTCATTTGGTGATCTCAACGATCCCAATATTCATCAATTCTCATTGATTGCTTCATTGCAACATTTCTCATCCCGTTCCTTCTAAGTAGGAACAACAGCATTCATTCATTTCGAAGGGACCTGTAGCATTTCATTCATTTCATTGGAACAATAGCATATTCAATTCTTTTCTCATGTATCATTTATGCAGCATCTCATTATTCAAGTGATTCATTCATTTCATCAATCTTAAGCATAAGGGACATTATCGATTCATTCTCAGGCATCATGTTACATTAGCAGTTCGAGTGTGATTCGTTCAGCAATTCAAAGTTCATGTGTTATTCATTCAATGATTTCCAGCGTATGCATCTCTATCGATTTAGCAACTAAAGCATCGCATCACAATTATTCAACATTCAAGGTAAGAGACATTAGGGACATATTCATAGCATCACGTTATTCTATTTATTAAGCATGCAGGAATAAGGAAGAAGGAGAACAGTTCCACTTGCCTGCATAAAAGGTTCTTCTTATCCTGATTGCACACATTCCCCCTAAGCGTAGCTCCACCAGCGAGCCACGTTCCAACACTTAATCCGTCTAGCCAGCTAAGAGAGACTGCATCAGTCTCAACTCTCTTAATCTCAAACACAAGTCACGGTCCAACATTCTGATCCCATCCAACAAGCCAACCAAATGCCTCGCACGGAGCGGGGCATTACATAATATACCACTCAGAAAATGTTTCGTCCTCGAAACTTAAGAAAATAACTCATCTACTAGATTCACTTAATCACCATAAGTTATTCATTCAGCTTCAATTCAATGTTCATTTCAGTCCACTCGGTCATTTCAAAATAGCTATCCAACTGTATCATTTTAATCCATTAACGATTCAATCCATCTTTCTCTTTTTCCAAATACTTGCAACTTCTCATTGATTCACCAACATTTTCCTTGCATTCTATCTTGGTCGTAACACATCACTACGTTTGGATCCATACACATATTTCAGGCATCCCCAAAACATATGCATTTCAGCCAAAGTCCGTGCTAGTGCAATAAATTCTTCCCATAATGTTATTTCAGTCGCAACCAATCACTTCGGCTGGATCCATACACATATTTTAGGCATCCCCAAAACATATGTACTTCAGCCAACTTCCATGTTGGTGCAATTCGATCAGCCATGATATAACTCTCTTTTCTAAATCCGACTTAGCATCATTTCAATTGACTTATCACTTTATTCACTTTGCCACAATTACTATCTTCCAGGCCACCACTTAACACCAGGGACAGCTCTCTATCCAAGCATAATATTTTTAACATTCGGTCAAGGGTCTAACTTAGAGCCAATCATATCAAGCGTTCACAACATTCAATATATTCCTTCCCAAATCCAATAATATTTTTCACTGAGGCAATTCATCTTTTCTAAAAGATACGATCCGACATCACCAACTATCGATACCGATCCAATATTTCCGTCATGAGCAGTCAATTCCATCTCATATAATAATTTACTATTCGATACATACAACTCAAGTCTCATCCCACAATTCTAGTTTCTGCTATAGGCCGACCCATAATCCTCAAGGGTCAAACATCTCTAAGGTATGAATTGAAGCATACATTTACAACATATCATTCTTAGGTCGTACTCATCACCATCTCTCGTTCAATACCACAAGGTCATTCTATGGGTCGCCAACGCCATCTATTATTCGGTCCAGTCTCAATGGTTAGCTATACCGACTGCTATACCTAATCATTCAGGTGACTTCCCTAGAGTGGACGGCTACTAGGGTTATACTAGTTTCTTTACTTAGGGCCAACAAGCAACCGACAGTTCTAAGGAGCTCTACCCAAACCTATGGGTATCCACTTAGTCTGAGTAACTAATCGCCATTGTCGGCTATGCCAACAATTGGTAAGTCCTCAACTTGTCGCTAGGGTCAAGTCTATCTATCCAGGGTCTTCCTCAAGGAAATAATTCCCACAGAGGCTCATTCTTAGACTTACCCAACGATCGACTAAGATCGACCTAACAACATTACGGTCAATTCTCAATCCGACATACGATTCTCATTATTCTAATAATCCATCAAGTAAATTTTCACTGATTCAATTTCTATTCCAAATCCTTTATACTCACACGAATCCATAAGCCAAGGCTAACTATTCGAGGGTCATCGATTCCGATAGTCTTAACATAACTATGGAATCATACTATTCGATCTGTATGACAGAGTCACACCACTAAGTCATAAGCCAACAATCTATATCCCGTCTGACAATCACATATATCGACATTGTCCAACACGTTTTCAATTCCTCAATCCCATTCGTTTCTCAATTATCAAACTATCTTACGGGCATTCTTAAATCTCGTTCTTTTCCCAGCCATCAAAATCTCATACGGACATTCTTAAAATTATCTACCTCAAGGGTCGAGTAGTTCATTCCATTCAAACCGACAATTTATGTATCAATTAACCATCCTCTATGCATACATAGTCACTTCCTTTCTTCCCACAATTCCAAACAGCATTCACAACATAGCATACTATGGCATCGAGTCATTGTTGGGTTATTTGTGTCCAAACCAACAACAATCATTCATTCAGGGGCATCACAATATATATAGACTTATTGTATGGAATATCCAGTGAGCAGCCAAGAGGGTCAACAAACTTTTAGACACAAGCAACATAGGATGATTGCAGAACAACGACAGCATAATCGCGGAAGCAATCTTTGATTTAATCTCAGAAGCAACGTTTAGTGACCGCGGAAGCAACTTTGGTTAATCGTCGATGCAACTTTGATTTGAAACGAATCAAAGAACAGACCAAGGACGTAAAGCCGTGCTTTGATACCAATTTGTCACGCCCCGATTCATAGAGTCATTTAATCACATAATTATCCCTTGGAATCGATCGTCCTCGCTTGGGCGTGATGTCGTACAAGTCTGGTATTGCACTTGTACAAGGCAAAGATGGTGCATAATCGATAATCTTCAAATAGAAACATATCGCAGCAGCAGAAGCAGACAAATTGAATTTAATGAGGACAATCTTTCTGATTGAATAGAAATATATCTCTTCTTTATAGCAACAAAGATAAAAGGATAACTTGAAGTCACACAAAGATATATAGAACTTTATTTTTCTTTATTGATAATTGAAGAGGAGTACAGGACTTGTATTGAAGTACAATGCTTACAACAAATCTCACTTTACATCGAAAGCCGACTGAACAATGCTGTACAGCTTACATTTGATACTTGGATACATTGGATTACAACTCGATATACCAACTTAGCGTACAACTCACTGGTACAACTGATTATAATGCTCCATACATTATGCCCTTTATAAACAGAAGACATCATCTTGAACAAGGAGAACTTCTGTATGCCCAACAAATCTTCGATGCCGCGGGACCAATCAAGCCAATCTTCGTGTGTAGAACATCTCAAGCACGAGCACCTGCCCACAAAACGTGGGTCAGCACATCATCTATGTACTGGCAAGCAGAATCCAACCCACTCGCATAAACCAACATTAAAGTGATCATTTAAGCAAGCATTTATTAGAATGATCTTTCTACTTGGGGCCTAGCATCAGTTTACAGTTCATAGACAATAATCAGAGTGAAGCATGTAAACATATTCTTAGTAGCATTCATGTGGACATATCATTTTAGCATTCTTGGTGTTATCATGCAAAGGCATCATTGAGGCATATTAGGTGTTATCATGAAAAGACATCATTGAGGCATCATTAACATTAACATCTTAAACATGTTATGACAGTTCTCACTTCAAATATCACTTAGCATGTATGTTGTGTTTGAGCAATGATTATAGCATGGCATCTTTCTAGCATACTGAATTTAACATGTTAAGCAGGATCTCATACTGAAAGGCTACATACAGCATCATTTACTTATTTGGAACGTAAGCACGCAAGTTAAACCAACACATATATTGAATTATCACATTTAAGTGATTTCTTACCGATAGCCCACTCTCTCATACCTGCATCAAATATATATTAGCAGATATACTTACACTGCCTGCATAAGACATTCATTAGCATGCATCCTGACTACATGGTCACTGGTGTTTAACCATACGGACGTTGCCATATAGGTCTTCATTGGTAATGCGATGACTCCAGAGAAGGTAGCTAGTCCCAAAGGATGCCTCGTAAAACTCATGCCCCTACTGGCACGCCAATGTTTCCTCCTAGGCCGGATCGGTCGCCCTAACGTCCCGGGGTACCGTCCGAGAAAACATATCCCCATCTCTTATGCATAAGTTGTCATATGACCATGCGAATGCGTGTTCGACTCAATTATGAACATAAAATGCATGGTAAAATATTGAAGTAAAGACAACAGTGCATTATCATTCATCTCATTAAAGTCATGTTCAATGACTTATTCATTCCCATCATTACCATCATTTCATTTGGTGATCTCAACGATCCCAATCTTTATCAATTCTCATTGATTGCTTCATTGCAACATTTCTCATCACGTTCCTTCTAAGGAGGAACAACAACATTCATTCATTTCGAAGGGACCTGTAGCATTTCATTCATTTCATTGGAACAATAGCATATTCAATTCTTTTCTCATGTATCATTTATGCAGCATCTCATTATTCAAGTGATTCATTCATTTCATCAATCTTAAGCATAAGGGACATTATCGATTCATTCTCAGGCATCATGTTACATTAGCAGTTCGAGTGTGATTCGTTCAGCAATTCAAAGTTCATGTGTTATTCATTCAATGATTTCCAGCATATGCATCTCTATCGATTTAGCAACTAAAGCATCGCATCACAATTATTCAACATTCAAGGTAAGAGACATTAGGGACATATTCATAGCATCACGTTATTCTATTTATTAAGCATGCAGGAATAAGGAAGAAGGAGGACAGTTCTGCTTGCCTGCATAAAAGGTTCTTCTTATCCTGATTGCACACATTCCCCCTAAGCGTAGCTCCACCAGCGAGCCACGTTCCAATACTTAATCCGTCTAGCCAGCTAAGAGAGACTGCATCAGTCTCAACTCTCTTGATCTCAAACACAAGTCACGGTCCAACATTCTGATCCCATCCAACAAGCCAACCAAATGCCTCGCGCAGAGCGGGACATTACACATCGCTTTAGGACACAGAGGTGATTCTAGAAACAGCTAGGACTCCAGAGAACGAGAAGGTGGTCGTAGTGCGCCTGCAGTTATTGGATCTTGTCCGCAGCTGGTGGACGACACAGGCCGTTGGATTAGTGGCACCCATTGCTTGGGCACTATTCAGAGAGAGATTCCAGACCAAGTATTTCGATGCTGTAGCTCGGTATGATCTACAGACGAGGTTCACCAATCTGAAGTAGATGGACGGGACGGTCGACGGATATGCGGCCGAGTTTTCGAGACTTAGTCGGTTTGCTTCTACCTTGGTAGCGACCGAGTTCGATAGAGCCCAGCGGTTCCAGCAGGGGCTCCACCTGGAGATTTTATTGGCCGTAGAGCAGTTTGAGCATCAGACTTTTGATACGGTACTGACATCAGCCAAGAGGCATGAGTATACCACCCAGAGGATCGTGGATAGGATCGGAGGCCAGAAGCGATCCCACAGCCAGATGAATCAGTCTTCAGTACCAGCCCCGACAGCCACGGCCTTGACCATTGGAGCTCCGAGGCGGGCGACCTCAGTGACGTCGGTTCAGCATTCAACCCCGACGTACCCTCAGCAGCAGAAGCAGAAGCAGTCTTCCGCAGTGGGATGTTCACACTGCGGAAAGCCAGGGCATGTGTATCCGAGTGTCGCAGAGCACAGGGTTTGTGCTTGGTTTATGGTGCCCCGGACCACAGGGTTGGGAACTGCCCGAACAGGGGGAGTTTATCATCTTTCTCTAGTCCTTCAGTTAGAGGACCAGCTCTAGTCCAGCAGCAGCAGCAGTACCCATTACCGAGGCCATTGTCGACGCAGGCCCAGGAATTCCAGCCGCAGACACCGCAGCAGTATGCCTAAGCCCAAGCCCTGATCCAGAGCAGGCAGAGAAATTTTTAGCAGAGGAGACCCGCACCCAGAGGGCATGGTCAAGTGCTGGCTTTGACCATGGAAGAGGAATAATTAGCACCAGGTGAGGTGGTGACAGGTACTATTCTCGTCAACACCTTTCCAGCTTCAGTATTATTTGATTCTGGTGCCTCGCATTCATTTATGTCTGCAAGATTTGCGACACGGATAGGAATGGAGCCCGAGTCATTATCAGTAAGGCTCAATATACTTACTGGTAATGTACTTGTGGGAGTATATAGAGTGTTTTCCTCGTGTCGGATCGTAGTTAGCGGTAGAGAATTCTCCGCTAGATTGATAGAGTTTCCGATGGCCGATTATGATGTGGTCTTAGGGATAGATTGGTTGAGGAACCAGTATGCTAGGATAGACTGCCATATCGGCAGGGTTATTTTTAGCATTCCAGGCGAGCCGGAGTTCTCCTTCTTCCGAGGCGAAGTTGAACATTCTCCTCCAGTATTGCGGATGGCAGTTGCAGCAGTACAGTTACCTCGGATAGTCGAAGAGTTTCCAGATGTTTTCCCCGAAGAGCTTCTAGGGATACCGCCAGAGCGGGAGATCGAGTTCACCATCGACTTGATTCCCGGAGCAGCCCCAGTGTCAGAGAGAGTCTACAGGATGGCACCATCAGAGCTAGAGATATTGTACAAGATGATTGAAGAACTTAGGACCAAGGGATTCAATCGTGCTAGTGGATCGCCTTGGGGAGCCCCGATGCTTCTTGTGAAAAAGAAGGATGGTACATCCAGGTTATGTGTAGATTATCGTACCTTGAACTCAGTGACAATCAAGAACAGATACCCTCTCCCGAGGATAGATGACTTGTTTGATCAACTCAAGGGGGCAGCTGTATTCTCGAAGATTGACTTGCGGTCAAGATATCATCAGATCAGAGTCAGAGAGCAGGACATCCCGAAGACAGCTTTTAGATCGAGATATGGGCATTGGGAGTTCCTTGTTATGCCATTTGGAGCAACCAATGTGCCAGCTGTATTCATGGACCTCATGAATCGTATTTTTATGCCCTACTTGGATCGGTTTGTGATTGTGTTCCTAGACAACATCATGGTCTAGAGCAAGAGTATAGCGGAGCATGAGCAGCATCTCCGTGTGGTTCTTCAGATTCTCCGAGAGCATCAGTTATATGCCAAGTTCAGTAAATGCAAGTTCTGGTTCGATCGTATTTCGTACTTGGGTCATATCATCACCAGAAGAGGAGTAAAAGTGGATCCCCAGAAGATCGTGGCTATTGAGTCATGGCCAGTACCCAGCACAGTTGCAGAAGTTTACAGTTTTCTTGGATTGTCCAGCTACTACCGGCGATTTGTTTCAGACTTTGCTCGAATTTCAGCGCCATTGACTCAGTTGACCCGCAAGGATGTGCAGTTTGCTTGGACAGCAGAGTACCAGAGTTCTTTTGAGAAGCTGAAGTGAGGCTTGATGACGGCACCCATTCTCACACTTCCAGATGGAACCGGGGGATTCTTAGTGTATTATGACGCTTCAAGCAAAGGCTTAGGATGTGTTCTGATGCAGCATGGAAAGGTAATAGCTTATGCGTCAACTTCGTGATCATGAGAGGAATCACCCAACCCATGACTTAGAGCTGGCAGCAGTAGTGTTTGCACTTAAATTGTGGAGGCACTACTTGTACGGAGATAGGGTGGAGATTTTTACCGACCACAAGAGCCTGAAGTATGTTCTCACCCAGAAGGATCTTAACATGCGTCAGAAAAGGTGGCTAGAGCTGCTTGTGGATTATGATGTCAACTTGCAGTATCATCCTGGGAAGGCCAACGTCGTTACAGATGCATTGAGCAGGAGAACCGGAGTTTATTTTCTAACAGCACAACCGGAGCTGTTAGCAGATTTTCAGAAGATGGGTATAGAAGTTGTTCTTCCTACCAATGTAGCATTGATGGCCAGTATACAAGTTCAGTACACTATAGTCGAGAGGATCCAGATGGCGCAGTCAACAGATTCCAAGCTTCAGCGACTCATAGCAGAGTGTGAGGCAGGACAAAGACCGGAGTTATGTATCCATGAAGATGGTACACTTCGATGTGAGAAGCGTCTTCGTGTACCGAGTGGAGATATCAGACAAGTGATCATGGCAGAGGCTCATAGTTCTCAGTATTCCATTCATTCCGGTGGCACGAAGATGTACCGTGATATCCGTCAGCACTTTTGGTGGAAAGGCATGAAGAGGGAGATAGCCCAGTTTATCTCTCGGTATTTGATTTGCCAACAAGTTAAAGCTGAACATCAGAGGCCAGCTGGACTTCTTCAGCCCTTGCCAATTCTCGAATGGAAGTGGGAGCATATAACCATGGATTTCGTGAATGGATTACCTAGGTCCCCAGCTGGTCGAGATGCTATTTGGGTTATAGTTGACCGGCTCATGAAGGTGGCTCACTTTCTCCCGTTCAGAGTTGGTCAGTCGACGGCTCAGCTAGCAGAGATGTACCTCAGGCAGATCGTCAGACTTCACAGAGTACCAGTTAGTATCACCTCGGACTGAGATTCCAAATTTGCGTCACTCTTTTGGCGTAGTCTGCAGGAGAGTTTGGAAACTCACCTTCAGTTCAGCTCAGCTTATCATCCGCAGACAGATGGTCAGTCAGAACGCACGATCCAGACTCTTGAAGATATATTGAAATCTTGTACACTCGACTTCAGTAGTTCGTGGGAAGATCACCTGCACCTGGTGGAGTTCTTGTACAACAATAGTTTCCAGGCCAGTATCCAGATGGCACCGTTCGAAGCACTGTATGGTAGGAAGTGCAGATCCCCGCTAGCCTGGGATGATGTTGGAGAGAGGCAGATGCTCGGTCCGAAAATGATTGCCCAGACAGTTGAGGTGGTCAGGAGAGTCAGGGATCATCTTCGAGTTGCCCAAGATCGCCAGCTTCATTGGGCCGATTCTCGTCGGTGCCCACTTGAGTTTTCTGTTGGCGACCATATATTCCTGAGGATTTTGCCTAACCGTGGCGTTATTCGTTTCGGCATACGGGAAAAGCTTAGTCCTAGGTATATAGGACCGTTCGATATTCTGGAGCAAGTAGGAGACGTATCCTATCGTCTCGCTCTTCCGTCGTCGCTAAGAGAGGTGCATGATGTCTTTCATGTATCCCAACTACGACGGTATATCCCGGACCTGAGCCATATCCTGGATCATTCAGAATTGGTTGTTGGTACCAACCTTTCGTATGAGGAGAGGCCCGTGTCTATATTGGACCGGAGAGAGATGATACTCAAGAACAAGACTATTAGTTTAGTCCGTGTTGCTTGGGGTCATCACTCTTTGGGTGAGTCGACGTGGGAGCGTGAGGATAATATCCGATCGCCATATCCCGACTTATTTGACTCGTAAGGTATAATATCTTCCTTATGCCTTATGCTTTCAATTTCTTGCTTGAATGAATGACTGCATGATAGACTGTTTGTTATAGCTTGCCTGTGATTAGTATAGCTTGTCCTTGCTGCTCTAGCCTCTTAATTAAATTTCGAGGACCGAATTCTTTTAAGGTGGGTAGAGTTCTAATGATCATGGTTCGTATTACGTATTTTGGTATATGTATACGTATATTGCATGTCTCATTGCATGATTGATTGGTTCGGTTCAACTTGATGATTCAATTTGGTTCGGTTTGGATTGGTTTTGTATGAACCAACCCCCACCTACCCCCACTCATTTTCTTTAGTAGCCACCCAACCCTCTCTCTCCTTATTAATTCTTCTTCATTACTTTTTCTTCTTCACCATTACTTCTTCACCTACCAGGGGGAGAGAGCTTAGGCAAGTGCATCTTGCTTCATGGAGGAACTCAAGTTTTATTGTTCCATTATCTTCTTCACAGCATTCTAAAACACTTTAGTACTTAGTATTTTTAATTTCTATGGCTCATTGCTTGTAGATCTAAGTTTATCTTATTTTTGGATTTCTTGGATTTTGATCAATTTAATCTTGTTATTATCAAGTTCTGATGGTTCCATGTTGTAGAGAATTTCATTCTGCCCCATTTTGACCTATAGAAGTTCGGATTTGGACTCTGGTTGAAGGATTTATGGAGCTAGGGAGCTATGGCTTGTATGGTTCTTCTTCTCGGAAGAATAGAGAAGAAGAACAGCTCTCAGCCGCATGTTCCTCGCCGCATGAACTTAGCCGCATAGCCTCTTATACGGCAAGTTCTCTTCCTGGCTGCATAGTCCTTGCTGCATGACTTGGCCGCATGGCCCCGGCCGCATGAATACCCTAGCCGCATGAACCTTTATCAGCCGCATGGCCTTGCTTGGATCGAGCCGCATGGAATCATTTTCATTCGGCCGCATATGCCAGCCTTCCAGCCGCATAAAAATACAGCCGCATGAACTCAACAGTCCATTGCCGCATATGACTTGTTCTTCTTGGCCGCATAAGACCCGTCCTTGTTCAGCCGCATAAGGGCTCGGCATGACCCAGCCGCATGGCACTGCTCAACCGAAGCCGCATAAGTTTTTATACTCTTGCCGCATAGACCCGCAAGCCCCGCAGCCGCATATGCAAATGATTCCCTGCTGCCGCATGAGCCCCGCATTACTTTCAGCCGCATAAGCCTCTTCCTTCCTGCAGCCGCATAAGCCTGAGTTCCCCGCTGCCACATGAGCCCCGCATTACTTCCAGCCACATAAACTTATTATCTTTGAGCCGCATGCACCTACCCTCTTCCAGCCGCATGAGCGCGCAGTCCCAGCCGCATGAGCGCGCCTGCCCTCTGCCGCATGAATTCAATTAGTCGCATGGCTTCTTCCTCAGTCTTGTTCTCTTTTATTATTATTATTATTATTAAATTGAAATGTCAGATTTATGCTTATGCCATGTAAGTTCTAATATGTTCCATGGACACGACAGTAGCCCACCGCGGCGTACTCTTGACAAGTAAACTGACATGATATATCTCGACATGCTGTTACGACAGCTAGCCTGGCATGAAAAGTATGAATGACCTGGACACCGTAGGCGATTGTGTTTGTACAAGTAAACCAGTATTGTCTTGCATCATGTCTAGGATAGAGATCCCTGAGTACCACGGTCAGGGAAATCTACTGTAATTGACTAAGGCTAATAAACTAGAATAATTCAGTAGTCATGAAGAGATTTTCCAGCTACAGGAAATCCCGTTATCTGGGCGCACTAAGTGGACTTGTAGCCTACCGACGAGTAGGGCACAATTCCAGCACGCAGTCATGTGTTGCACCCTTCATGAACAGACATTCGACCCGGATAACCGGATGGTCTGCAGGGCTTGTGGCTGTGGAATAATCTCACTGCATCTTGCTAGTAACTAGGCCTGTGATAACCCTAATTAGTTAAAGTATCAAGTCGTACTCTTTGCTTGGCCGTGATTGATTGGATAGAATCTAGCCCAGCTTAGTCTTGTCCTGATCCTGTACAAGATTGTGGCATGATATGATTAATTGTGCTTGTCTTAACAATAACGATCAGGGGTCCAGTTCTGTTCAGGCGAAGGGTTACAACCCCGGTCCTTGTTTGGTTTAAGGGTTGTAACCTGGCTCCCGGAGCAGTTCTGTGTCCTCTCTTCGTTTATTGTCTTATTGTATCCCATGCCATGCTTGTCATGTTTTATCTTGCTTCAATAGCATAATTATTTATACTGGCCTTAACAATAAAGATCAGGGGTCCAGTTCTGTTCAGGCGAAGGGTTACAACCCCGGTCCTTGTTTGGTTTAAGGGTTGTAACCTGGCTCCCGGAGCATTTCTGTGTCCTCTTTCATTTTTTGTCTTATTTCCCCTATGTCGAACTCATCATGTTTTACTTTATCAACAGTATTTGAGACGGGTTTCTATTCAGGTGAAGGGCTGCAACCCCGGTCCTTGTTTGGTTTAAGGGTTACAATCTGGCTACTTGAATGGTTTCCTCGTACTCAGTCCACTGTTGTTATTCTGTTATTAACAGTATCTTTATAATTATATTCATTTGTGATATGCTGGTTTTAGTTCCTAAGTGAAGCCTCCTTTGTGGCACTTGCTCTTTTTGGGGTCTGACCCAGCTGGTTTTGTATGATCAGATATCGGAGCAGCTCCAGAGGATCTACCAGTCTTTCAGCCAGATAGTGACCACCAGGCGTAACCCTGGCAACGAGAGGGTTTCTTTTGTCCTCCCACTTTATTGTAAAATTATTCTTTTGAGGCGTTTAGCCGGCGAGCACGTGTTAGCTCGTATCGCATCTTTATTTACTATCTGCCTACGGGCTGTAACATGAATAGCAAATCCTAGGGTTGATCATGTATGACTAAAGCTCTTGCTAGTCTTGACATTTTGTACGACTAGCTTCATAATCATCCGAATATGTAATGTATGGGATGCCTTACCATTGTATATTTGGTGCTCTGACATCTTGTGACTATTATTGCTTGCTTGAGATTGAGACAATAGGCTTGTTCATGACCATAGGTAACTGATGGATTGTAGTTAAACCCTCATGTATCTAGATAGCCGTGACCGTATAGCGAGGTGAGTCGCACTTCGATATGCGTAGCTGGCTATGTACGCCCCCGCTCTCCAGTATTCTGGTTCTGGGGCGTGACAACAATTTCCTCTCTAAAAACCTTAGAAAGTAGCTAATGGGTTAACATAATTAATACTATTCTAATTCAGGAGTAAATCATCTAAAATCCTATTTTAACCTATTTAATTCTGAAATAACAATCTAAACACAAATAGTTGGCCAAGAAAAGTTACGGTTCTAAATTTGGGACCCGTGGCACGCAAAACGAGGCGTATGATTAACTAACTAGTCAAATATTACGACTTCAAAAGTTTGAGTGTGCAACATAGTAGATTTCACCGCCACGAGTGTACTGAAATTGACCATGCCGCGAAATCATAATTTGGTATCGCCGTTATGGCTAACCGTGACCAAATCGATAAATCGTTGACCAAAACTGAATTCTACGAATAAAATAAAATACTAGATGAAACTCTAAATTTCTGAAAAAATTATATGTTGTGGAGATCGGTGTCAGCTTTCCAAAACTTGAAACGGATTACGAATCGGAGTTCGGGATCCCTTGGAATCTCGAAAAGCGCACGACACATCAATTTTTGGACAACCGACACTCAATTAATTATCCAAAAATTTGAACAAAAAATTACAGAAAATAAAGTAGATATTCGGAAGCCTAACCTCAATACGCTTCTAACAAAAAAAATGGCGCATGAAACGAACGTCTAGATCGACGGCAATCGCTCCGCGAAGTCGAGATCTCTACTAGAACTCTCTCTCTCAAAAAGGTGGCTGAAATTTCTAGGTTTCCGTGAATTAATAACATATATATATATATATATATATATATATATATATATATATATATATATATATATATATATATATATAGGAGAGAGAGGCGGTGGCTGACTCATTTGAGCGCCGACAGGTGGGCCAGGGGGTCGTTGACTGTGCTGATGACTGTATAATTAATTATTAATTACAGAAAATCATTAAAAATTAATTTTAACTCCAAATGAATCCCAGAAAAATCCAAAAAAATTCTAAAAAATTCTAGAAAATATTTCTAGGTGTCTAGAGGACAAATAAAAAGTTTGGTCTCAAAATCACTTCATGTATCTCCACAATAAATCCTAAAACCCTATGAAAAAAAATAATTTCTATAGGTTTTAATTATCCGAAGATTCCCAAAAATTCCAAAAAATCTAAAATAATACACTAGGGGCTGCCTGGGGACCCTAGAGACCATAAATGTCCTAGTTTTATTATACTTAAGCTATAGGCTTAGGTACGCCCCTCGTGTGATCCCAAAATCAAATCTCTATTTAACAATAATTCTAACTACTCTATACTTAATAGTAATAAAATATAAATATAAACGAAAAAATATTATCCAAAATAAAATTTTAATACTAGGAAACCAAATGCTATAAATCTTCACTTTTGTGCTTTGTGATTATTCTTTGTTCCTCCACCCTCACCCCATAAATATATAGGATGAAAAAAAAAATCCTATTTTAGGTCAAAATATGATTTCTTAATTAGTAAGCCCTCAAATAAGAATCTTATTACACCTAAAATAGCCCGTCAATTATCCTATTTTAGATCATAATAGAATTTTCTAAAATAAGAATCCTATTATATCTAAAATAGCACAACACCAATTATGGACATCCAAATCTTATCAAATTAAATATTTAATAAGATTTGGATTCCACAAGTACGTTGTTACCAAATTCATACTGGACTCCAACAATCTCCCCCACCAGTCTGATGAAAGGGTATTGACCTCATGGGTCCTCAACTGGACTCCATGCCGGTCGACCCACGACGAAATTCCTGCTCCCACATGCCACTGATCTCTGATAACCCGAGTTGTTTTACATCTTTTTTGTCTCCAGCTCCTCGCCCGTCACGTCGACTCTAGCGGCCAGGCGTAGCACCTCCTGCACTACTAGGATCCTACCGATATCAATGAAATGAGCAAGACCGAAGTCCCTGACGATCAGTCTCTCCGTAAGTCTTGGCTTCCTGTCCCCGACTTCCGTCCATCGGAAAGTGTTAATGTTCCAACGAGCTTCTTCACCCTTGGCTGGCCCAACCAAGCGAACGGTATGGTTCTCACAAGATTCGAACTCCTGAACCTGCCTACCTTCGTGTCCGAACTTGAAGCTCCACCATACACATGCGTCCTCGAGCAGAATATCATGCATTGTGCATGCCGTCAATGATCCGCAGCTCCCCTTGAACTTCGTGAATGATGATGCTCCCGTCTCAGATTGAGTTTGCTGCAAAACTTGATCTCCTTTCTTGCTTCGAACTACTAAAACTGATGTCGCTCCGTAAAGATTTGGCAAACCACCTGTCGCCAAATTTGGATCCGTAGAGCAACCCCCGCCTGGAGACCGACCAACTGTCATGGGACCGACAGATTGACCCTCAATCTTTGACTTATCACCATCCGTCGTTTTGTCTCGACGAACCGAATCCTCTGTAACCCTCAAAGCATCTAGAAGCCCATCCTCAGCACGTTCTCGACGACCCACCTCCTATCGAACACCCCTTGAGCCTCCATCCAGTGTCTGTGGCATGCCTGTACAGCTCAGCGGCTTGATCCTGTACATGCCACAACACAAATCTTCCTGAGCCAGCTGTTGGGAATCCTTCGCAAGCATCCATTCTTTTCTCCCAAACATACTGCGATAGCCATCATCTGCCAGCCTCCCTAACGAAACCAAGTTGTAGCACAAACTCAGTACATGTCGCACACCCCTGAGGATGAGCTTCTCACCAAACTCCATCGTCAAATGCACATCACTGATGCCTACAACTACAACCGTCCCCTTATCGTCCATCTTCACACGTCCAAACCTGCCGCCATTGTATGATGTAAAGATCCACCTATATGGAGTCACGTGATACGATACCTTCGTGTCCATGACCCAGTCGCCATCATGACACATGCCACAAGATTCCTCTGCGTCGGTCACTGCGATGATGATATCTTCTATTGCTGTGAGATCCTCCTGATCATCCATGTCTTTGGCATTCTCAGCTTTGAGCTTCATGCAGTTCCTCTTGATATGACCCATTTTGCCACAGTAATAGTAGCCCTCCTTGCGGTCCACAATCGTAAGATCCTGAGAACTCCCCCTGTCCTCGCCTGTGACTTGGGTCTTCCGTTCCGGTAGGAAGTCACCAGAGCGGACTCCTACGACGATTCCACTTGCTTGCGCCGGACCTTCTCATTTAACAAGCTACTTTTGACTACCTCTATCATGACAACTCCATCAGGCGCGGAGTTGCTCACCGACACCACCAACGTCTCCCAGCTTTCCGACAGATAACTCAAGAGCAGTAGGGCCTGAAGCTCGTCATCAATCACCATCTTCATCATAGATAGCTGATTGATGATATCCTGAACCTCGTTCAGATGTTGTGCCACTGGGACACCCTCCGTGTAATTCGAGTTGACGAGTTGGCGAATAAGAAATACCTTATTGCCAGCCATCTTTCTTTCGTACAATGAATACAGCTTCTACCACAATGCTTTTGCCGAACTCTCCATGGACATCTGGTGAAATATCGAATCATCCAACCATTGGTGGATGAATCCAACGAACTTCCAATCCAGTCTTTTTCAGTCTTCAGTAGCTTTGTCCATTGGCTTTGTGCTGTCGCCCTCCAACGGACCATATAAGTCCTTGCACCAGAGTAGAACATCCATCATTGGCTTCCAAATCACTCAGTTTCCTCCTATGAGGGTGATCATAAGAGTGTTCATCTGCTCCATAGACATGGTAGCCAGAACCTCCAAAGTTTTGATACCAATTGTTGGGCGCGTGAGGAAGCGTTTGCCAACCCACCTTACCAAAACTAACCCCCATCTAACGGACACCAGGCACAAGATGAACACAAGTATATGGCGGTGACATACGTCACCTGGAAAAATCCCAATATTTAATAACTCAGATGAAATTACAAGATTGACAGAACTCACGTTGAACCCTTTGCCTTAATAGGTTCAACCCCCTCACCACTCTCAAAAAAAAACAGAAGATTACAATTGAGATCACTCACCAACCCATAGCAATCTCCCTAACTGAAGTTGACGACTTATCGATTAGATCTTCTTCTTCCTTATGTCTTAGATGACGAAGTCCTAAGAGCAAAGTACGGACTTTCTCTTAGATTTTCTTGTGGACAAGCATCCCGAATCTCCACTTTTGTACTTTGTGCGTATTCTTTGTGCCTCCACCCTCACTCCATATATATAGGATGAGAAAATCCTATTTTAGGTCATAATATAATTTCTTAATTAGGAAGCCCTCAAATAAGAATCCTATTACACCTAAAATAGCCCATCAATTATCCTATTTTAGATCATAATAAGATTTCCTAAAATAAGAATCCTATCATATCTAAAATAGCATAACACCAAATTATGGACATCCAAATCAAATCAAATATTTAATAAGATTTGGATTCCACAAGTATGTTGTTACCAAATCCAGACTGGACTCCAACAGTTTTGATCTTTATTCTTTATTGGGTTATTTAGTATTAGGGTGTCACATAATAGTGGATATTAGGGTTTAGGTCTTGAAATTGTCCAACGTTATGAAAATTTGGGTCTCAAAATCACTGTTTATTAGCCTACGTGAACAGTAATTTTTAGACCCAAATCTTAATGTTGGATAATTTTGAAACCCAAATCCTAATATCCAATAATATGTGAGACACTATTACTAAATATACCTTCTTTATTTTTGTTTTAAGAACAAAGTTATGATGCTCATTTGGTCTATTTTGTATATTTTTTCTTAATCTAGTGATCCACAAGGATATTTGCCTGCAACATCCTATTGCATCTTCTGAATTTGTGTCTTAGCATAGTCATAAGGCAAGCTACATATATGAATTCATCATATAAAATAAGGCTAATTCTAAGGGCACTCCAACAATTGCTTAGGGCTAGCCCTTACTAGGGGACATCCTACTTTGGTGGAACTTTTACGGGGAACAGCCCCAATTTTGCTTGGGGCTAGTCCAACCTCCAAAGAATTAGGATTCTATTGAGATGGTCGCAGGGGGAGGCGCGGGTGCGAGATGCGGGGGAGCGGACGTCGGCGTTGGCGTAGGGGCGTGGCGACGTGGTCGAGCTCTGGGAGGGGAGCGGGAGAAGGAGGAGGAGAAGGAGGCAGTGGTTTGGATTGACGGAGGAAAGGGGGACGGTATTGGCATAGGGGAGCGGACGCCAGCGTCGCTGTTGCTATTTTTTGGGGATGGACATGGGAGGAAAAGGGGCGGAGGAGGTGGAGGAGGCGGTGGCGCGATCGACGCGAGGCTGTAGATGCCGGA
The DNA here is from genome assembly GCA_029216955.1 of Iris pallida. NCBI lineage: Eukaryota > Viridiplantae > Streptophyta > Magnoliopsida > Asparagales > Iridaceae > Iris > Iris pallida. The sequence goes on along the minus strand of JANAVB010031416.1, from coordinate 14,442,440 downwards.
GGGGCCAGCGGACGACCAGCAGATAGGACTGCCTACTTTTGTTGGCAGTCCTAGCATGAAATAGGACTGTGAACAAAGTTACCAGTCCACCAAGTAGGATTGTCAACTATGTTGTAGTCCTACTTGGTGTAAGGACACCGGCGAGGAGCGCGGGGGCGCAGTCGAACTCTTGGAGGAGGCGGAGGAGGAGAAGGAGGACAAGGCTGAGGAGGAGGAGGCAAAAGAGGAGGGGAGAAGAGGAGGAGGAACCGTAACCCTAACCCTAACCCTGAAAAAATTGGGTTAGCCCCAAGCAAAAGTTTGGATGAAAAACTTATAAATAATTTTGGAAAAAGTTAGACTAGTCCCAAGTAAAAGTTGGAGTGCCCTTAGAATTAGCCTAAAATAAAGATCTAAGTGGAGAGCCAAGGCCCTACCGTGCACATCTAACATGAACAAGAAAAAAAAAGGCACACCTACATTCATCAACTATGCAGTCCTATTGTTAAAAGCATTCATGATGTGAAGTTACTAGGTTAGTTAATTGAGTAAATTAGACTGATGCCCCAAAAAATAAGCAAAGTTTTATACCGGTTGTAGGCTACCTAACAGAGTCAATATGGATTCCGTATATGGAAATATTTTAAATCTTTACCACAAGATACGTGGATTATAAAATAATAACATTAAGTAAGCACGACGAAAATAGCATTCAATATTTTTAGAATGTGAAGTCTCGAAGAATTTTATTGTCAAAAAAAGTTATTTAATGATTGTAATATTTTATATAACGTTTGATATTAATATTTATTTTTTAGTATTATAAATATGTTGTTATAGTTTACTATTATTTTAATAGTAAATGTTGTTCCTCCCAGATGAAAATTATGGTTGCATCATTGCTTACAACTCTGATATAAAGAGGCATGGGTTCAAGGTCTAGTAGTGTCGTTCTTTTTACGTATTTTAAAAAAAAATTAGTTTTCTTTCGATGGGCATCATTTTAACTTTTGTCCTGGGTATCCACAAACTCAACACCGGTCCTAGTTATCGATAGGCCAAAGATATTACCTAACATTTATGTTCTTCTTACTCTTTCCACTCTCCCTCCAAAATCTACTCACAGAAAAGGTGGCTAAGCTAAGCTTAGAGCATCTCCAACCCTAATGTTGTATAATGTGATGTGATTTCTATGTGGCATGAGGCAGACAATATCTTTCCTAGGTGGCAAGATTATATTCACAAGACAATGAAGTAGAAAAAAAAAATTCTCCAATACAAAAGTATTGAGAATACAATAAAATCTATTTTTTTTTCAACTTCCAAGAATTCTTCTTCCCTTTTTTTTTCTTTTCTTCTAGATAGTTTCATTAATAATTGAGGATGTGGAGATAAGCCATTGTCAAGTCCATAGTCAATAAGAGCATCTCCAACCCTATTGTGAGTTTGGAAAAAATGGTTGCCACATAGGAATGACAAGCTTTCTTTTCAAAAGTACTTATCCAATACTAATGTGAAATAAGAGCATCTCCAACCCTATTATGAGTTTTTTAAAAAATGGTTGCCACGTAAGATGACAAGCTTCCATTTCAAAAACCATTCTCCAATGCAAATATAGAATAAATCATGAAGTTGACATGGCAATGACATGGTAAGGACAATGCGAAGTTGGTTGTCTAGATCTAGACAATGTACTTCTCAATGACTTTATCTCCACATAATCAATTATGAATAAAACTATTTAGAATATCATTTGATTTTTCTTCTAGTGTTGATTGGTGCAAAAAAAAAATAATGTTCCAATAATATTCCCATGTTTGGTTTAAGTAAAAAAAAAATATTTTTGAAAATTAGAAATATCCGGACAAATAATTTATTCACAAAACATGAAAATCACATCCCTTAATAATAAGTCGGTAGTGATTCAAAAAAAAAAAAATAAGTCGGTATATTTATTTTGCTCGGACAAAAAAAATTGTTCTTTTTTTTTTGTTTTTTTAGATTTCTTTGTTCATTTTTTTTTTGTTTCAATATTTTTAGCTTTTATCCCCTTTTTTCCAATTTTTTACTTTTTTCGTTTTTTGTTATATTTTGTCATTTTTTCTCCAATTTTTTTTGTTATTTTTACGTTTTCTCATTTTTCGATTTTTATTCATTTTTTATTTGTTTATTTGTTTATTTTTTTTATTTTTGAGTTGAATTATAACAGTCAACCGTTAGTACAAGATTCAAATACTAATTATATCTATTATGGAAATCCGAACATAAATATTCTAAGACATTTACCAAAACATTAATTATGTCTATTATGAATACACAAATATATATACCCTAACTTATTCAAATCCAAAGTCTAAATATCTAGAGATGCAGCTATCACGATCAATGTTTTAAAAATCGGACCGGACCGGCTGTCATGACCCGTACCCACTGTGAGGGTACGAGAACGTAACAACGCCCAGCCTACGCCGCAGTGTCGGCGGTAGAACGCTGTCTTAGGTCTCAATGCCTCTAACAGCATAAGGCTAAACAGTTTATACTCCCCGAATGGGGGTGACATAGCATAAAATAAACTCAATCACAACTAAGAAAAAAGAAGCACGATATGATATAGAACTCAAGGAAAATACAGATGATCAAATAGTCTAAGATAACATCTCTGCAGATATCCAGAGTACAAGGTCTCAGCTACTGAATATGAAAGAATATATATACAACCCAAATCTCAAAGACAGAAATAAAGTCTAACTACTAGTCTCAAGACAACATAAGTAAGATAAAGCCTAACTAAGCTAGTCTAGGCAGTAGGGATAAAGTCGTCAGCTAGAGCTGTCCCGTAGAAGGTATCCATACAGGCTTCCTCCTCGTCCTCTGTAATATTTTTAACAGGTCCAGTCAGGACAGGAGCGAGCACAATACATCTCAACAGTTCATAGCAGGTTAGAAAATATAATCATGCAGTAAAGTAAGATATAGATACTGAAGGAAATGCAGTATGTAAACAGAGAGAGAGAGAACTGTAATAGAAATATCTACTATAATAAAGAACTAACAGTGGCTAGTGAGTCAGAGTACAATATAGACATGTAAATGGCATAGGATGATTCTGATGAGACACTATGGAATGATTCTGATGAGATACTACTTGGGTATTATTCACATGTCTACTTCTACTACCCCGTACCCCCAGTCAATATACAAGGATCCAACCAGGTTATGTTATGATTCTATGTAACGGCCCCCGAAGGGTGGTACATAGTAGTCCCATAAATGGGGATTCTAGGAAACCCAATAAATGGGATAAGAATTCAAGGAAGACTCTGTGATCATAAGAGTATATGTCACAAGTGATCAATGAGCCAATGAAGCATAGTGATACGTCATGTAAGTGAAACGCACAGAACATGTAGTACCTGATGCTCCCTGAAGGGATAACATCTCAAGAAGGGATCCATATAGTACTAATCCGTGTGACCAACGTGACAGTATCAAGTAAAGTAATTTAATGTAGGAAAATAATTCTAAGCAGGATATAAAATGATCAGAGAATGTACTCGCCTGTATCTGAGTGTCCGAATGAAATGTACTGTCCGAGGAGAGGTGTCTGGCTGCTAATCAGAACATCACAAGTCACAACAAATCCAAAATGATAACAAGATGCAATTTAATGCATTCTAAATAAATCTAGGTCAATCTAGGCCAAAGTCAACTCTGGTCAACCCTAGAAGTCAAACTAGGTCAACTAGGTCAACCTAAGTCAAACAAGTCTATACTAGTCTAACTAGTCTATTCTAGGTCTAACAAGACTACACAAGTCTAATCTAGGCTCACTAGTCAAGCAGACGCACACATAGGCCATAGGCTAAGAGACTAGGCCATAGGCTATTAGGCAATACCATGCCTAACCAACCTACAAATCACCTATACACATGACAATACCTATATCTAAAATACAATACACTTATTACTATATTAATATAATCTATTAAGAATACATATAACATGTAGGCTGCCTATATGAATTCTAAACATACAATATATCTAATATATATAAGTACACCCACAATATATAGGATACATATATTTACCTATATCTCATACATATATATATACATGGAGAATAGGAAGGGATGTGGTGGCATGTATGAAAATACAAGAGTGTGTGTGTGTGTATTAGTGAGGGTGTCAAGAGAGTTGTGTGTGTTATGCTTGAGGGTGTGAGGTACAAGAGTGTGTGTGATGCATGTGTGTGTGTGTGTGTATGATGAGTGATGACTGAAAACAGAGAGTGTTCATGTGTGTGATATGTGTGAGTGTGTGAGAGAGTTTAAGGTGTGAGTGTTAGGGAATCATGGCAGTGGTGGTATGGTATCATGAAAACAGTGAGTGTGGCAGTGTGTGATATGAGAGAGTGAATACAAGAGTGTGTGAAGAGTGTGAGAGAGCAGGCCACTTGAATGTGTGTGCATATGGCATCTGAAAACAGTGTTATAGGAATCATATATTGCAAAAACAGTGAACATAGGAAAACAGTTCATAACAGCCATAGGGAATTACATTAGCTCATGAACAACAGTTCATTTCAGTTTCAAATAGGAAGAAACCCATTTCTCAGTTATAGGCAACGGTGGCTAATGCAAACAGGGAAAGGAAATGAAGGAAATCAGTTCACAGAACTCAGTTTTCCAATCCATAACCAATCTCAGGTTTTTTAGCCAAAGACAAAACCAAATCATAACAAATTCGACACGCCATTAGAAAACATATAGGTGTACCACATTAGGGTTTAAAACCATGCTAATTAACAGTATTAACTAGGTAAATTGATGCTCAAAATTCAAATAGAAATCTGGAAAACACACAGGAATAGAACTGATATTTAAAGTATCAGAAAATTGGGTAAATGTGAAATGAGTTATCGAAAACAAGTTAAAATGTAAATCTAATAGTTGGTAATTAAAACACTAATAGTGTACGTGTCCACACACATATTCGTGTCCATCCAAGTGGACACAGTTGTGTCCAAACTATTTAAAACACACAAACAGTGCACACAGGTACTGTGCAGTGTGCACAGGCTCGTGCGGGTGTGCACGCGTGTCGTGCACTCGACACGACACGAATGGGGTCGTGTCCTCGTGCAGGGTAGTTCACCTAGGGTCCAGCTAGGTGTGTGTGTCCATGAAATAGGTCCACGTGTCGCCGTGTCCAATATTAAAAGTCCGTATCAGTGGCCTCAATAAACTGTGCGCAGAACAGTGATATCCCAGTGCACGACCGATATCTCCCTAACCCCTACACGAAAACCAATGAAACTTTGGGGGCATGAAGTCAATGCATGCCCCCTCGTGTCCACCAAGTTTCGTGTCAAATGAACCCGTGTCGTGTCCTACAGGAGCCCCGAGTAGCAGGGGATGCGCCCAGGCCGCGCGCGCGTGTCCAACCGCGTATGCACATGTGTCAAAACGACTCGACACGACACTGAAACAAACTCAGAGCACTAGAATCGTATAAGCCACATCAAATCGACCTTTTCTATTCAAAAACTTCCACAAAAACAAATCGAAATGCCCATTGGGGTATTTCGTCAAACACTTACACACATCACTGATACGTGTCCGATACGGACACGTATATGACACGAAAATCCACAAACCCTATTCCTACAGGACCAGGACACTTAGGGCTAGGTGTTCATGCAATTAAAACCTAATTTTAATGGATGGATTGGAAAATACCTATGTGTGTTCTTCAACACAAAAGCTCCTTCAATGAGGATCCCCAAAAGCCACCAAACTCCTTCAAATTGATAGGAAACTGAGATTGACAAGTTCCAACAGCAAGAAAACATTAATTAGAACCTATTGCAATTTGTTTGAGAAAAAAAGGAGCTAAAATAGAATTTCTGTGGATTTGTGAAGATAGAAACTCACCTCTTTCCAAAACTTGTGAAATTCTAAGGAGGCTAGCCCTAATGGAGGAGATTATTTATAGGGTGGGAATCCCTAGGATAGGTTGAGTGGCCGGCCACATGTGGATTAGGGCTAGGTTAGGTTCACATGGCTAATGGGTTGGGCTTAGTCATTAATCTATGTTTCAAAATCACAAGTCATGACTTGTGACCAAAAGCTTTCTATTCTAATCTCTATATTCCTAATTGATTCTAATAACTAGAATATGGTTAACTTAAATTAACCTAGGGATTTCATAATCTAACCAAGTCCAACTCAACTAGGGTTGGCTCCTAGGTTAGTCTACCACGGTCATTGCTAGTCAAAGTCAACCTAGTCAACCTTCATTCAAACAATTCCAAAATAAATCCTAAAAATTTCCATAAATTCAAATAAATTCTAATAAATTCAAATAACCCCAAAAATGACAAAAATGTCCTCAAACTAGAAATGATAAACAAAATACCCAAATCACAAGGCTAGGCTCTAGGTCAACCAGTTTCCAAGGTTACACTATCAAAACACCAAAATCATAAGTCATGATTTAAAATAGTTTAAATGATTAAAAATCACCAAAAATTATATCATGATTTAAATATCATTATTAAAAGACTAAAATTATAAAATTTTAAAATTATCCTCTTCTGAAAAACTGGGTGTTACACCGGCCGGTTCAACCGGTTCACCCGTAAATCGGTCATTTTTTCGTTCCGGTTCAGTATTGATCCGATTTCGTTTAAAAGTTAATATTTTTGTAAAAAAAAATTAATGGCTATAAAAGATTAATTTGGACCAGTTAAGTTAATCCAGCGGTTGAACCACTTGTTGAACCAATTTGATCCGACTCAGTGTCTTGACCGGATCAACCACCGGTCCGATTTTTAAAACATTGATCAGGATAGAGGACTACAAGTCTACAACCTCCCGCATGCCAGCTATTAGCAATTCATGTATTCCGCAATTGGCACGTGCTAGATAGAGGGTCGACGTCACTGTCGACGAGAACTGCCCAACCGACCGTCTTAATTACACCGTAAAATTGATACCATTTGGTTTCATTACCATGCTGCGAGGCTCACTATGGATCCTCTGCATGCTCTCCCCTCCTCTCTATAAATAAATAGCACATCCCTTACAAAATCCGCACAACAACAACAACAACAACAACAACTCCTCCTCCTCCTCCTCCTCCTCCTCCTCCTTCTACAACAATCCGTCACCCCAACAAACTTTAAATTATTTTCGATCAGCCAAAATGGTAGTCCATTCCTCTAACGAATCGACCCCGACCCCGACCCCGACCCCGACCCCGACCCCGCTTGGGACGGCCGCGTGCGAGCAGCATGCGAGGAAGCTAGCATTCCTCGAGGACGTAACGACGAACACAAACTTGGTGCAGGAGAAGGTGCTAGCGGAGATCCTCGCAAGGAACGGTGAGAGTACCGAGTACTTGAGGAGGTTCGAGCTAGGCGGCGCCACGGACAGGGAGACTTTCAAGGTGAAGGTTCCGGTCGTCACCTACGAGGATATCCAGCCGGAGATCCAGAGGATCGTCAACGGCGACAGCTCGCCGATTCTCTCCGCTCACCCGATTTCCGAGATCCTGATCAGGTTTAATTCATTATGATGTCGTATTGATATAGCAACTTTGTTTAGTTTATAGTTAAAAAAATAGTGCTGTTTGTTATATTCAGTCTATTCTTATTCAAAGTTTGGAGATTCATCTTGATGGCTGAATTGGCAGCTCGGGGACGTCCGGCGGCGAAAAGAAGTTGCTGCCGACGATCGAAGAGGAGCACGACCGGCGTGTGCTTCTCGAAAGCCTTGTCATGCCTGTCATTAGCATGTGAGTGGTGAAGTAATATTCCAGTTGGATGCACATTGGTACACCAAACATTTCAACAAAATCTTCTACACTTTCAAGGAATCACTTCATTTGTGCAAGCTCAGAATCATTATAGATTTCACAGCCGGAGTTAAATTGAATGACATATTACGAAGAAAAAAAAAATCAACTATTCGACAATGACAAAATACAACGGAAAAAAAAAAATTCAAACGCTTTGATGGACAATTTTATTACAGGTATGTACCTGACCTTGACAAAGGCAAGGAACTATACTTCATATTAGTTTATTCCGATGCCAAGACCCCCGGCGGCCTAATGATGCGGTCAGTTCTAACCAGTTACTACAAGTCGGACAAGTTCTGTCGTCCCCCCTATGATGCCTACAGCGTCTACACGAGCCCGACCGCCACCATCCTCTGCACCGACCAGTTCCAGTCGATGTATACCCAGATGCTCTGTGGACTCTTGGCACGTCTCACTGTCCACCGTATCGGTGCATCCTTCGCGTGCGGCCTCCTCCGTGCAATCCGCTTCCTCCAGCTCCATTGGCAATCCCTTGCCAACGACATCGAGACCGGCTCCCTCACCGATAGGGTCACCGATCCCTCCGTTCGCCATTCGCTCACCGGCCTCCTCTCCCCGAACCCTGGCCTTGCCAAATTCATCGTCGAAGAGTGCTCCAAGGATGACTGGGCCGGAATCATCACCCGTCTCTGGCCCAATACCAAGTACCTCAGGGTTATAGTCACTGGTACCATGGCACAGTACATACCGATCCTCGAGTACTATTCTGGCAGCCTGCCAATGGCGAGCACAGTCTACGCTAGCTCCGAGTGCTCCTTCGGCTTAAATCTCCGTCCGATGTGCAAGCCATCGGAAGTCTCCTACACCATCATGCCCAACATGGCCTACTTCGAGTTCCTACCGGTAGACAATAACGACATTAGCTCGGCGCGGCCACCCAAACTAGTCGACCTAGCAGATGTCGAGGTCGGTAAGGAATACGAGCTCGTGGTCACGACCTACGCGGGACTATACCGATACCGGGTTGGCGACATACTTCGCGTCACGGGGTTCCACAATTCGGCGCCCGAGTTCAGATTCGTCCGGAGAAAGAATGTGGTGCTGAGCATCGATACGGACAAGACCACTGAGACCGAGCTGCAGAGGGCGGTCGAGCGAGCGGCGGAGCTGATCAAGCCCTACGGTGCGAGTGTGGCTGACTACACGAGCAAGACTGACACGAGTGTGATCCCTGGGCACTATGTCATCTACTGGGAGCTGCTACTGGTCACGGACCCAACACTGACCAATGTTGGGCCAAGTGACGATGTCCTGGACAAGTGTTGTTTAGAAATGGAGGAGGCAATGAATTCATTGTACAGGGAGTACAGGGTGGCTGATGGTGTAATTGGGCCACTGGAGATCAGAGTGGTGAAGAGTGGGACATTTGAGGAGCTCATGAACTATGCCATTTCGAGAGGGGCTTCCATCAGCCAGTACAAGGTCCCTAGGTGTGTTCACTCCACCCCCATTATTGAGTTGTTGGACTCTAGAGTTGGGTCAACACACTTCAGCCCTTCCTCCCCAAAGTGGACTCCGGACACCCCTTCGGAATAGCTGGCTGAACTCCTCTTGATTCTTTACCTATATCTACTTTATTTATAGCGGTTACTTAAATAAACGATGATGTATTTCATGTTTCTGCTAGCTGTTGAGTGTTTGAGCATGGTGCCGGAGTAAATGCTGCGGGCCGGGTGCAGGTCAGATGCAGATTGGAGCATGTTGTATGGAGTAAATGCTGCGGGCCAGGTGCAGATCAGATGCAGATTGGAGCATGTTGTATGGTGCAGATCTTTAAATCGGCTTGTGGACCATTATGTATATATATATATATTGCTCAGTAGAGCATTTATATTATAAAGCTTTAAAATATATATTAGTCTATGCTTTGGAGCTAAATAGTTACGGGATTATGAAAAAATATATATGTGGTTTCTGTTTTAAAAATATCTAAATCCCTTATTCCACGAGCGTATATCACGAACATCACCCCTTAGAGGAGCATACTGGATTGGCAGCTAACATCCTATTTAGTATTTATCATATAGATTTGATAAAGATGTAAAAGAAGTCTATCGTCCATCTATAATTCTTTGTGCAATAATTCCTGACCGTTTGCTCTGCAAAAGAAAATATACGCAACACTTTCTTTCACACTATCATCCATGTGTAGTAGTTCAAACTACTGGTCTATAATAAGTCTCAGTTATTAGTTGATTAATCATGTTTCACCGAAGTGATTCTTCATAACTCTTCATTCATCCTGGGAGAGTATCACTTATTTTTTTCTCCGGCTACAAAATCATCAATGCCAACGATAGGATCTAAGTTACGTTTACATAAGCATCCACTTCTTCCTTGTGTTTTCAAGCCAACAAGGTTGTGAATACTAGACAAAGACATGTCGTCCCCACTTGGATACGGACACGAATAGGATCTTCACGTAGCTCGAGGCTAGTAAGTATACATATATTGTCTCACAGTCATCTTTAAACTTCCGTAATGATCAGCGACCGTTTCAGGATATCTGTAAATAGGGGTCATCAAGCCATAGTTTCCTCCGGACACTATGGTTGATTTGGATAGTCCATACGCCTAGAGACTGTCCTCTCCCAAAATTTCACACTGACCAAGTTTTGTCCATAACTTGTCCAGTTTGTAACTGTTTGAGTCTCTAAAATACTAATCATAGTAGTTACGTTTCTAGATGCCGCACGTTCCATACGTATCGATGATCAGTCAGATACAATGGTTCGTGTCCTATCATGAATATCAAATACCGTGTCATGTGCGTGTCTAGGTCCTGAAGATATAAAAATATCCCACCAATATATGGTAGTCCACTAACAACTAGGTCAAAATGCATAATTAAACAGAAAACAAGTGAATCGACGAGCACCGTCGATCGCACCCAAGTCTAGCTTAGACGCACAATTTATATCTATATAAGTAGTCATGATCATGTAACATAAACTTAATCACAAGGACGAATATAAATAAAATCAACAAATACAGCAACGTTTATGCCTGGATCCTGAATTGTGAGTTGACGACGTTCGGACTACGAACACGCCAAGTCAAAGATAGCAGAAAAATATGAAATCGTCACAAATGTCTTCAGATGCTGAAACAAACATCATCAACGTAAGCTAAAATGACCTATCCATAAGTCTAAATTGGACACATGGACAAAATGACAGTTTTTGATCAAAACGGGTACGTTAGTGGGCCCACTTTTTCACCGAAAAGCGTGCCCGAATCAAAGTTGTCCAAACTCAACTAATTATATTTCTATGAGTGCAAAACGATGCCACAAGTCCCAATGATGGTGTCAGATTTAAAATTCGAGGTCTCGGGTTCAAAAATATAATTTTACATATTAAAAAATACAAATTCGAACGATCAACTTTGTCGTCAAATTCAACCGCTCAACCGACACTAAAATGAAAAAAAAAAAAAATTTACTCATAAAGGTGGTTATACTTGCTATGTAATGGAACTGATGGCTCGTCGAACGGAGCTACGATGAGGGAGAAATAATTCCACGAATTGAGCGACACGAAACTGTAAAAAAATAATGTAGTTTGAACGTGCAGCTTAGAGATCAGTTATTATGATCTGTCAAACGACCAAATGCACGGTTGAAACTTTGATAGGTGTGAAGAGATATATACCGAGATTATGATAGAAGAATCTGTTCGACAATCCAAGGGTTGGCTTGTCCAGAAAAATCGTGCAAAGTCGTTGTAACATAACACAATTTTGACTCGCACGTCACGACGGAAGCGACCTCAAAATGCAGATAACGGCCGTGTCGTACGTGGGAGAGGAAGATGGCTCGTCGGAGACTGCACCGGGGCGCGCCGGGAAGGAGTTGCTCGCGCACGAGGGCCAAGTGGGTACTCGCAGCGGAAGACGACGTCGACGATGGACGTCGGCGACGGGTTGCTGCGCACGGGCGGGTGCGCCACTGGCCTGTCGGGCGTGCAGCTGCTCGGGCACGGCTTGACAGGCACGGGCAGCACTATCAGCGTGTGGGGAGGTCGTCGGCACGCAGGTGGCCACGCGGGGGTGGCGCCGCAGGCACTTCCGCTACGGAGCTACTCTGGAAGGCGTTGCCAGCGGGGAGTAGGAGACGTGTTCGTGCGCCGACGCTCGGACGCGAGGCTAACGGAAGCAGAGTGGAGGTCAATGGGAGCGTGCAGCTGGGTGCGCTTGCTGGGGTTTAGCGGCTGTTGCTGCTCGACACAGGAGGGGGTGCAGCGTGCACTCGATCGTTTGTGCTTGGGAAGGTGTCGGCCGATTGTGCATGGTTTTGACTTCAAGCGTGTGCTGGGAAGAAATGGAACGGAGGAAAGGAATGGGAAAGAGAATGGAAACAAAAAGTTAGCAAGAAGAAAGGAAGAATGGGAGATGGAATCGTGGTGGTGTTTGGCCGGTTCTTCCGCAGCGTGTGGTTCGGCTCTTGCTCGAAAGAGAGTGACAAAACTGAGAAACAATAACAATATTACTGTTGGGTATGAATTGCTAATGGGTTTGGTGTTGGGTTCTTGGTTTGAGTGGGAAATGAGTAATTTGTCCATGGTTGGAATTTAAGTGAATAGGCTGTGTTGAGGTATAGAGAATTAACCATGTTTTTGTAAAGGCTTGGTATAGGTTTTTTTTCTAAGCGCACCATATTTTTTTCTTGGAGACAGTCCAAAATGTTCAAAAAAAAATTTACAAGTTTGTCATCCAATTTTTTACTTGGGGACAGCCCAATTTTCTCCAGCAAGTGGGACTGTCAACTTAGTGGCAGTCCTAGGATTGCCACCTTGTTGGCAGTCCTAACATAAAGGAGGACTGCCAACTTAGTTGCAGTCCATGTCGACGAAGACACCCTCACTCGTCAGTGGAGTCCTCCGTCAGTACGAGCTCGGCCTGAAGCTCCTCCTGCGCGGCCACGCCGAGCGCGCCCTCTTCCACAGCAACCGCGCGACGTGCCTCCTCTCCCTCCGCCCCGTCGACCACGAGGCCGTCGCCGCCGAGTGCTCGCTCGCCCTCCAGTCCCAGCCCCTCCTCCGCCGCACCCGCGCTCTCGACGTCCTCCGCCGCCCCGACCTCGTCCTCCAGGACGTCCGCTCCCTCCTCTCCTTCGACCCCGACAACTCGGACGCCCTCCTCCTCCTCCGCAAGCTCCAGCAGGAGATCCCCTCCATCGCCCCCGCTGCCCCCAATCAAGATCACCTCCACAGCAGGCCTTCCTCCGCCGCGCTTGACGCCTCCGCCGTCCGCTCGCCCCCCTCCCTCTGCTCTTATTTTTGGGCTGCCCCCAAGCAAATTGTGGGTGCCCCACTAAAAGTTCCACCTGCTTGGGCTGCACCCAAGTAAGGGCTGCTGGTGCCCTTAGAAAAAACCTTGGTTTAAGGGATTTAAACATGGACTTAAAGAATGGGTGGACTATTGGCTTGAATTTAAGAAGTGGTTTAGGGTGGAAATTAGGATTGGGTTTAATATTTATTTAGGGATTTGATTAGAAATGGGTTAGGAAAATTTATATAATGGCTTTAATATACATACTATAAGTATTACATACATGTATATATATTCTAGATTATTTAGGAAAGTAAAATATATATAAAAAATTAAGGGGGATTATAAAGTCAGATTATAATGTAGCTACTTTTAGTGGTTACTTAAATAAAGATCATGTATTTCATGTTTCTGTTGCCGAGTCTTTGAATGTTCAGTTACATCAGCTAGCCAGCTGTATTCTTTGGTTCTACAAGGAACTCAATTTCTATATATTTTTCATATGATTGAAAAATCAGATTTTGGGTCATGTTTTCTTTATTGCAATTGATAAAATAATAAACATTTATGAAATATTATTTGATTTTACTTCTAGTATTTAATTTTTCTTGGTAAAAAAATATTTATATTGTAATTTTTTCTGCATTTTAAATAAAAAATAATATCATAAAGGTTCAAAAGTAATAAGTAAAGTAGACTATTGTGCGTCCTAATTTTTCCGTAATAAATGTGGGAAAGGAGTAGGAAAATCAATCCCATGCGTCTATATAAAAACTAGCATATCCATAACATGTGCAGTTGTATCAAAGATTTTAATATGGTATAAGAAATGTTAGAAATTATTCCTTTTTTTCCCTTTGAAAATCTATAAACAAAATAAAATAAAGTAAATGTTACTGGCCTCAGGGAAGTCGCGCACGTAGCACTGCCCTAAGAATTAATCCGGATCTATGTGTAGACTTATTTGAATGTTCCTAGTGGTAAAATTTTCGCTCCATCGGTATCTCCTCGTCACACACAACGCAGAGAGAGCGACCCTGACTTAGCTCTACCCAGAGCAAGGAAGAAGAACAGCAGCGTTTCGGAAGGACAAGAATTCAAGAGAGTTTTCGTAAGAATTTTTTCTGTTTGTTAGAATAAGAAAAATGAGTCAATATATATAGGCAAATTTGAGCTTCTCCAACGGATAAGAATAATGAGCAATAAAGCTGAATGTTACAAAAGAATAACAAAATATAAAAATGTGGTTCAAAGAACCTGGACAAAGTTAATATGCCCAAACGTTTCAAATTTAATGGATTATAATGGTCAAAAAAATTTAAAGAGGATCAAAAAGATTTTTAGGGACTCAGCCCGATTTCGAAGAAAAAATTGAGTCGGCATTCGGTGCCCGCAGATGTGGACACGTATCCGCACCTATTATGTGGGCCGAACCGAACTAAGCCGAGCCGGGCCGGACGGTGGCGGCGGCAGCCGGCGCGTGTGGTCCAAGTAGAATTCGAGAAACATATTTAACCATGATGTCGTTATCTGAAGTCATACCTCGCCCGTATTTCTCTGGATGCAAACTCCCGATTTCGTAATACAAGGATAAATATACTTTTCGAACCTTTCCTGAATCAACCCAAGAGGCACCTTCAACAATTATCGGGAAGGACGAGAAGAATTATCCAAGAGGTTAGCGAAGAAGAGTTTAGTCAAATCATAGGAAAGATGGAACACAAACAATCACGTTGAGAAAATTCTACTTGTGGCTGTAGATAGACAAAGTTAACCAAGACGGGGAAGAATGATGATAAGAATTTGTTCTTGCTCATCCGGTCATAACAAAGTGATCCGATTTAAGATATAATCTGATAACCATACACGTCTTCCTGAAATTATGTTGTCAGAATTTTCGCACGTCAGTAAGCATACCTGCAATAAACGATAGAGTCCATAACTAAGGTATACACCCTAAAATCATGTCATCTGGAATTCTTACCACGGCAACCGGTATGGCTGCAAAAAAATCCAAATTCCATAACTAGGATAAGCATATCTAAAATCAGACTCTATGTCCTTGTCATGCTAGCTAGTATGACGGCGATAAATTCTAAACTTCATAAATAAAGCAGACATTTATCTTATCAGGATATACTTTAATTCAATCCACAAAATTTATCTCGATTCAAGATCAAAGTTAACAACGAACATCAGGAATCAAAATCAACAACAAATCAAGGAAGTGTAAATGGAGGCAAGTGGGAACAGATTTCGAGATAGGGTTTAGAAAAAGATTCACAAGGGTTATCCCAAAGATATTATCTAGGTCGAAATTCAAAATTCCTTTAATATAGTCTAGAGCAAATCCCAACAAAATGGTTATAGGTTCAACTTCTACTTCCTAGTTCTCTCAGGGGTCCATAGACTTATCCTAGAATAAGGTTTGGTAACAGACAATATTCAAGATCAGGACGAGCGAAAGCAAGTAGGAACAGACTCAAGAGTTTTCGAAATAAAATTCTCAAGGGTTATCCCTGGAATCTATCAAGAGTTCCTAACTGTGATTGAGCAACTCCTATCATAACCTAGAACATATATCCTAATAGCAGGCTTGTAGCAGCGCTCTAAGTCAAGCACCACTACGAAATTGCACTAGTTGCGACTCTGACCTGCATGGGCCACCACAAAAATGTGTCACGACCCGCACCCTGATTAGGGGCACGAGTACGTGGTTACGTCCAGCCTATGCTGCAGAATCGGCGGTAGAACGCTGTATAGGTCGTCTATAAATACTACAACTAGACAAAATATAAGGGTACCTGTCACCTCCGTACGAAGGTATAATATGGCATAACTCAATCACAAGACAAACTAGGATAGATAGCACGAAAAGAAAATATGATAGAAAGGAAAACTGGAAAGGAGTTCAAGATCCAACACAAGCTCAGAGATATAAACACATCACAAAAACTCAAAATATAATATAAAAACTACAGTCTGAAAACACTAGCTGGATCGCAGTCCAGGCAAACCTATCTAACAGTCTAAATAGTGACTATATCATCTACGGGCTCCAGGGATAATGTCTCGTCAAACTTTATCCTGGCCATACCCGTAAATGGTAGAGCAATCAGCTAACATGTCCTCTGTAAACATCAACGGTTATCCTGTCAGGAAAATGAGAAAGTACAAACTACCGACAACAGTTCTAATATATTGACATATTCCATAAGAGACAGGTATAATGAAATACAAGACAAAATCAACAGAAAATATATAACAGGATGTGAGTACTGAATATCATAACATGGTAAGAAAAGTACTGAATGTAGAACTGAGTAGGATATATGATGTAATAAAGTAAATATAAAATGTGCCATGAATTATTAGAGCGTTATGTGATCGGCTTGGGAAACCGGACAGGCTATCCACTTGGCCCGGCAATCACAAGAAAATCTCTAGAAAGGGTCATGCCGGCCAACCTGGATAACGAGCACAAGGAATAAGATTTTGCTACACCCTACGTGAAGTGAGGGTGGCGCAAGCACAAGAATATAGTGATAGGGTGGCTTTGATCACATAACCTATAATAACTTTCCATCCCCGAATAGTATATGGATCCGGATATAGCACGTCATGACACGGGATTCCCTAAGAGGGTAGCTACTCCCTCTCAGGAATCGGTGTCTATACAAGTACAGAAAATAAGACAGGGAATGTACCAATATACCAAGAAAGTCCAGGAATAACATCCAATGCCAGGATCCGGCGTATACTACTCCGTGTACCATCGTGACGAGAATCAAGTAAAATACTATAACTAAATCGGATATAGAAGCTATCAACACATCGAACTACTATCAGAGAATGTACTCACCTGCGGTCCTGAGCTGTCAAATGGGGTCGATGCTCAGAGTGATGCCACAGACCTAAAGATAAGATATATATAAGCTAATTAGGGTTCAACAGTGTTAGGCATAATTATATAGTATAAGCTATGTAATCTAGGTCAATCTCAGTCCAACTAAGTCAAACTAGGTCACACCGAGTCACACTAGGTCAAAATGGGTCAAAGGTTGACTTACAGTTGACTTTTGATCAACTGGTCAACTCTAGGTCAAACTAGGCTAATGTTGAATAACAGTTGACTTTTGGTCAACTGGTCAACTCTGGTCAAGTTCTAGACATTTCTAGGCCAAGTGTTGACTGATAGTTGACTTTTGGTCAAAGCAGTCAAACTTGGTCAACCGAGGTCAAAACTAGCCTAAGCATACTATTCCTAATATTTACCTACCAAGATACCATATATCTTGGTCAAACAGGATCAACTCTAATTTAATAATTAAAAATATCACGTTGCACCTCGTTATTCGTACATCGAAACCTACGACACGCAAATCGAGATAAGATAGTCAACGGTAAGTTTAATAATCTTATCACAGTGATCCACATGATCATCTTGCCAATTTCATCGATGTGAGATCACTGGAATCGACTGATCTCAGCTTCGTTGTACTAATTCCGAAATACGAACTTAATAAGAATTAATTATAATAAAATGTAATACACAGAGAAATATCTACAAACATTGTCGGATGATGAAACAAACATCACCAACGTGTCTAGAATGGTCAAATCAACTAGGATAGCCTATCCATAAGTCCAATTTGGATACAGGGGCAAAAAGGTAATTTTGGGTCAAAACGGTATCTGTGTCGGACTCGCTTTGCACCGAAAAATGTGCAAGGATACTAGTCCACTAAACCTAACAAATTATATGTCCACGAATCTAGAATGACGATACGAACCCAACGGTATATCCAGAATTGGATTCCGTTGACCCGATCTCAAATTGGTCCGTTGACCAGGATATTGAAATTTCGATTTATACGAAAAAGCATGTCGGAGCCAATGTCCTCAAAACTCAGCAAATTATATGTCAACGAGTTCAGAATGACGCTACGAACTCAACGGTATGTCCCGAATTGGATTCCGATGAGCCGATCTCAAAATGACCCGTTGACCCGGATATTGGTATCCGACTTGCACGGAAATACGTGTCGGAATCAATGTCCACTAAACCTAGCAAATTATGTGTCATCGAGTCCACAATGATGATACGAACTCAACGGTATATCCAGAATTGAATTTCGATGAGCCGATCTCAAAAAGACCCGTTGACCCGGATATTGGTATCCGACTTGAACGAAAATCCGTGCCGGAACCAATGTCCACTAAAACCTAAAAAATTATATGTCAACGAGTCCAGAATGACGATACGAACTCAACGGTATATCCAGAATTGAATTCCGTTGACCCGACGTCAAAAAGTCTCGTTGACCCGGACTGTGGGTCCCGCTTTGCACCAAAATGCGTGCCAGGGCCCACGTCCTCCAAATCTAACAAACAATATATGAATTCATGCCAGAACGACGCCACGAGTCTACTGGTGGTGTCAAAAATTGAATCCGGAGTCCCGAGTTCAAAAATAAAATTTAACAAGTTGGAAATTACGAATTTGGACGGCCAACTTTGGCGTCAAATTCAACCAATCAGACGTGCTCATAATGAAACGAAACTTGTGGGAAAGGAAGAGGGTTATACCAGCTGTGCATAGGAACCAGTGGCACCTGTCGCTACCATATTTCTAGTTTGAGGGTATTTTTGTCATTTTTGGAGTTATTTGAGTTTATTAGAATTTATTTGAATTTATGGAAATTTTTAGAAATTATTTTGGAATTGTTTGAATGAAGGTTGACTGGGTTGACTTTGACTAGCAATGACCTTGGTAGACTAACCTAGGAGCTAACCCTAGTTGAGTTTGGACTTGGTTAGGTCATGCAACCCTAGTTAGACTAGAGTTGACCTATGGTTTAGTTATTTGACTCAAGTTAGGATATTAAGTCATAAGCCATGACTTATGGTTGAACCAATGATTAATAACTTAGCACATAGGAGCCCAAAGCCCAACCCACTCGCAACCCTAACCCAAACCCATAGTTGGCCGGCCACATAAACCTAGTCCTAGGGATTCCCACCCTATAAATATTCTCCTCCATTTAGGGCTAGCCTCTTTAGAAAGAACAAGTTTTAGAAAGAGGTATTATCCCATCTTCATTAATTCACATAAAATCCTATTTATTTCCTTTTTCCCTCAAACCAATTACAATAGGTTCTAAATATAGTGTTCTTGCTGTTGTAGAGTGTTATTCTCATATTCATATCAATTTGGAGAAGTTTGCTAGCAAGAGGAACCCCCCCATTTGAGGCTTTTCTTGCATTTGGTCACCAATAGGTAAATCTATATAACTCCATTAATTTCTGGATTTCTTTGCATGTAGACCTAGCCCTAAGTGTCCCCTAGCCATAGAAATTGATTTCGTGTCCAGTTGGACCCATTTCGTGTCCATATCGGACACGTATCCGACCCTAGACCTAAGTGTTTGATGAAATGTCCCAATGGGCATTTCGATTCAGTTTTGGAAAAGTAATTGAATAGGAAATTATATTTTGATGTTGCTTACATGTTTCTTTTGGACTGGGAGTATTTTCGTGTCGTATCGTGTCGGGTTGGACACGTGCACACGCGGGTGCACGCGCGCGCGCGGGCAGTGCGCGTGTCCTGCTACTCGGGGTAGATATCTCTCTGGACACAGCACGAGGACACGTAGGATTTTGAGGACATGTTGGGGCAGTGTCTGAGACGACACTCCCCAAGTGGCACGACCCCTTGTGTCGTGTCGGACACGTTCTCCTGCCTGCACTGGGATTTCATTGACGGTTCAGTCGGGTTTGATTAGTCTCTGATACGCTGTTCGTATGATTGCTGGACACGTCGTGGACACTCTTCATGGACACTGACACACTCACCTAGACCTGGCCTAGCACTAGACTCGAGCACATGGTCCCTCGTGTTGTGCTTTGAGTCCAATGTGGCTCGACATGGCCGCACGAGGCCTGCTATTCACTGTTTTCTGATGCATATGTTTTCTGTGCTTGGACACTTCATGTCCACTTTTGTGGACATGAATCACTCTCTCTGACACAAACACATTACTGTTAATTATTACCAACCAATATTTTGACACTTTAGTTCATTTTCATGCATGAATTTTCAGTTTATCCAATTTCTGAAACTGTGTACCACTCTCCTGTATTTTCCAGATTTTGAAATGAACTTTGGCAATTAAATTAACCTAGTTAATACTATAATTAGCATGATTTTGAACTCCAATGTTGTTCTCCTATAGTTAATCTACTTGTGTGTCCAATTTGAGTGCTTTTCATTGAGTAGTGAGTTGGGAATGGGGTTTTGAATGTATGACCTGAAAACTGCTTGGGACTGAACTGTTTTGTGAGATGCATTGATTTCCTTCCTTTCCTTTTACAGTCTAATAGCTGAACTGATTTGTAATGAAATGGTTTCCTATTCCTGTATTCCCTTTCCTTGGCTGCAACTGAATTGGTCCCCTTTTCTATTTCTAAACTGAACTGACAGTGCACTTCTCTACACACACACACACACACACACACATTCTTCACCACACTCTCATGAGCACACACAGTCTACACACACACACACGCTTTGTCTCTCACTCCCTACACACACTGATTTCATGTTCTGTGCACTCCTACATCACTCTCTCCTCTCACACACAAGCTTCACACACACACACACACACACACACACACATGCCCTCTCTCTCTATGTAATGTATATAGTATATATATATATATATATATATATATATATATATATATATATATATATATATATTTTTTTTTTTTTTAATATAATATATATATATATATATATATATATATATATATATATATATATATATATATATATATATATATATATTAGGTAGGTGGCCTATATATGCATATATGTATATATATATTATATATGGATATGTAATATATATATATATGTGTGTAATATAGATGTATGTATATATAATAATGTATATGATGTGTTATATATATAGTGTGGGTTATATGTCAACATGTATGGGAATGAAATATTAAACATGAATGTGTGTACATAGAGTATATGTATATGCCTATACGTATGTAGGTAGCTATATAGTTGTATTGTAATATAGTAGTGTAATGGTTAGAATAGGCTAGTATAGACTTGATAGGCTTGCATAGCCTTGTAATGGTATGTGTTAGCTAGTTTAGCCTTGTTTAGACTAGTATGGACTAGTTAGACCTAGAATGACTAGCTTGACCTAATTTAGACTTGTTTGGCCTAGTTTGACCATAGTTGACCTAGGTTTGACTTCTTGGTTGACCAAGGTTGACCAAGAGTTGACTTTGGCCTAGATTGACCTAGATTCATCTAGAATGCATTGAATTGCATATTGTTATCATTTTAGACTTGTTGTGACTTGTGCTGTTCTGATTAGGAGCCAGACACCTCTCCTCGGACAGTACATTTTATCCGGACACTCATATACCAGGCGAGTACATTCTCTGATCATTTTATATCCTACTTAGAATTATTTTCCTGCTTTAAATTAATTTACTTGTTACTGTCACGTTGGTCACACGGATTGGTACTATATGGATCCCTTCTTGAGATGTTATCCCTTCAGGGAGCATCGGGTACTTCATGTTCTGTGCATTTCACTTACATGGCGTATCACTATGCTTCATTGGTTCATCGATCACTTGTGACATGTACTTTCATGCTCACAGAGTCTTCCTTGAATCCTTATCCTATTTATTGGGTCTCCTAGAATCCCCATTTATGGGACATTCATGTATCACCCCTCGGAGGCCTTTGCATGGTATCATAACAAAACCTGGTTGGATCCTTGTGTATTGATTGGGGGTACGGGGGAGTAGAAGTAGACATATGAATATTATCCAAGTAGTGTAGTATCAGAATCTTTCCATAGTGTAGCATCAGAATCTCCTATGCCATTTACATGTTTATATTGTACTCTGACTCACTAGCCACTGTTAGTCTCTATTTATAGTAGATATTTCTATTACAGTTCGCTCTCTGTTTACATACTGCATTTCTTTCAGTACCTATATCTTACTTTACTGCATGATTATATTTTCTAACCTGCTATGAACTGTTGAGATGTATTGTGCTCGCTCCTGTCCTGACTGGACCTGTTGAAAATATTACAGAGGACGAGGAGGAGGCCTGTGTGGATACCTTCTACGGGGCAGCCCTGGACGACACTTGTGAGCTGGACTCTCAGGAGGACCCAGCTCTAGCTGATGACATTACCCCCATTGTCTAGACTAGCTTAGTTAGGCCTATCTTATTTATGTTGTCTTGAGACTGTTTTAGTTAGACTTTATTCTGTCTAGAGATTCTGAGTTGTATATATTCTTTCATATTCAGTAGCTGAGATTTGTACTCTGGATATTTGCTGAGATGTTATCTTAGACTATTTTATCATCTGTATTTATTTGAGTTCTATATTATATCGTGCTTCTTCTTCCTTAGTTGTGATTGAGTTTACTTCTATCATGTCACCCCCATTCGGGGAGTATAAACTGCTTAGTATATTATTGCTAGATGTTGTGACCTAGGACAGCGTTCTACCGTCGACACTACGGCGTAGGCTGGACGTATCCACGACTCGTGCCCTTACTCTAGGGTGCGGGTCGTGACAGCACCCCAGACAGAGCTACGATGGAGGAGATACGAACCGATGAAGTTGGCTCCACAAAACTGTCCAAAAATTACACAATTTAAAGCGTCAACTTGGTGGCTGGTTTGATGTATCAAACGATAAAATTAACGGACAAAATTAAGGGGGGTGAAGAGCTATATACCGAGATTGTGACGGAGCAAAGAGTTCGTCGATCCAACGGTCATATTTTCCGAAAAATACGTGCAAAGTCGCTACGACGAGGCGCACATTCTGAATTTCGTTCGCGTGCGCATCGACGGGATTCCGTGCAAAACGCACGTATCGACTATGTATCGCGTCGGAGAGGAGGGCGGTGGCTATGGGGGCCTGCCCGGGGGTTCGCCGGAGGGGGTGCGGCCGGCCACGCGGCGCACGGCGACGCACGACAGCGTGCGGTGGCCCGTGCGTGCGCGTGCTGCTGCACGCCGTTTGCTGCTGCTGCTGCTGATGGCCGTTGGCTACTGTTATTCGTACGGCTGCGCTGGCCTGGCACGGCGGCGGCGGTGGTGGTGCCCAGCCTGACGGGGCACGACGACGGCGACGGAAGAGAAGTGGCATGCGGTGGTAGTGATGGTAGTGAAGTGGTGATGGGGAGATGTGGATGATGGTGGTGGTGTGAAATGGTGATGAGGAGATGGAGTGGTGGTTTAATGAGAAGAAAGAGAAGAAGAGGAGAAGGAGGCTGCCATTCTTGAGAGGGGAAGGGTGTTCGGCCATGGAGGAGTGGGGGAGCTTGGCTGAATGGTGGGGGAAGAGAGAGAGATGAGTGTATGATTGGTATTAAATAAAGAGAGAGAATGAGAGATATTAAAGAAAGAGAGAGAGAAAGTGGAGAGAGAAAATAGGATATTTGTTTCCTTAGGGCCGACCAAGTGTTGATGGGGTGTGTGTGTGAGTTTGTGTTATGAGTTGATGAGTGGTTGGAAATAAATAGGGGTTGAATGAAGGGCCATGATTGAATGTGGTAAAAATTAGGTCAACTTTAGGAAATTAAATAAAAGGGGTTGTCCAATGAATATTTAAAATGGATAGACTAGGTATTTAATATTTACAGAAAAATGAGTGTGTGGATATTCATGAGGGGTTAACATGGAGCTTGGGTTGGGTTCGGTTGAGCCGGGTCGGGTCAAAACAGACTTGGTACAATAAATGATTTAATTTTAGGTATTTATGAACATGGGTAAATAAGTAGCATGTGGGGGCTCAAATGAATGGGACAGAAGTGTGATGTAGGTAGTAGGCTTCGTGTGGGCCATGTCCATATTTTGGGTCGACTAGGTTGGATTGATGTCGGGTCCAGAAATTAAATTGGAAGTCGGGTCACATTTTACGGTAGATAATTGGCCTAAATTGACCCAAATGTTGTGCGAAGCAAATGAAGCATAAGATGGTGTGTCTGAGTGGGGCACGAAGGTCATGGGTGTAGGGTGTCTCGAGTAGATCAGGCATGAGAAGTTGATTTCGAGAAAACGACTAGTCTTGTCGTCCTAAATTAAAAGTCACGGTAATGTGCATATGATGATCAAAGATAAAAGTGGGAAAATCAATTAATAATTATTTAATGATCAAATGGTCTAAATTGACCCAAAGTTGTGTGAAGCAAAAAGAGTAAAAGGGAACAAGTTTGGGTGGGACATGATATATCAATATGATGGTAATCTTGTCTACTACACACTGATGAAGAGAGTTTCCAGAGATTGACATCTCTGACGCTCTAGAAGTCAAATTCACGAAAAAGAACATTAAATCAAATAATAATAAAATAATAATATTTATTCAAAATAATTGATTTAGAAAATTGAAAAAAATAAGCCCTAAATTCAGGGGGATTACATCCTACCCACCTTATAAAAATTTCGTCCTCGAAATTAAAATCATCTAATAGGTCAAGCTAAAACATACAACTGCTATGGCTACAGTACCTAATCTGCTACCCTTGTGATCATCTATGTTGTTTCTCTCTACAGGTATTTTGGTTCAGGTTCAACAAACTTATTTTATTTAAAACTATGTCATTTTACCTTTAGAATCTAAGCACAAGATTCTATTCCTTAATCTGTAGTCATAAAATATAATATTTCATTACTCCTTCTTAGATACCTTAAAACCAAACTATACTATCAAACTAATCATTCTTAATGGTTTCTAAGTCCACTATAGTCAGTCACTCATATCTGTCCTGTAAGCTTAACCCAATAAATCCCTAGAAAAAATATACTCATCACAATCACACATAATAACATATTATAGTTACACTATAGAATCTGTTAACAAGGTTTGGCTATCCAATCATCAAAAATAGAAGGTAACAAGGGCCTAAGACTGGGTCTAGCAATCCATATCAATATTCAGACAAGGTAAGGGTCAAGCAAGACAGGAAAGATTGTCGAAATATTTCGAAGAATTGTACGAGGCCAAACGAGATGCATAGGACGTAGTCGAAGTAAAACTCAAGAACCATATACCTCCGTAATTATGTCACATGAAGTTACTATCGCGCTAGTGTGCATCTGGCATACATACATACATACATACATACATACATACATACATACATACATACATACATACATGCATGCATGCATGCATGCATGCACATACATACATACATACATACATACATACATACATACATACATACATACACATATTTTATTTATTTAAAACTATTTTATTCTCTTTATATATATATATATATATATATATATATATATATATATATATATATATATATATATATATGTATAATATATATATATATATATATATATATATATATATATATATATATAAACTCCATAAATATATATATATATATATATATATATATATATATATATATATATATATATATATATATATATATATATATATATATATATATATATATGTATATGTATATATATTTATTTGGTATTATTCCATACCAAATAAATAAATAAATAAATATATATATATATATATATATATATATATATATATATATATATATATATATATATATATATATATATATATATATATATATATATATATATATATAAACTCCATAAATGGAATATTACCAAATATATATATATATATATATATACAAAAATCTTAATTTATTTATAAATAAAATAATTATTTTACATTCTATATTTATTTAATATATTAAAGATTTTTATAAATAAAAACTTTATTGAACATGTATATATCTATATCAACAAAATACCTATTTAACTAATAATGTAAAACACTAGTAATAATAAATTAAATAATATTAAAATAATAAAATAATGTAAATGACCATATTAGCCCTATTCAGGAATATGGGGGTGACAAATCTACCCTCCTAAAAAATTTCGTCCTCGAAATTAGAGCAAACTAGCACAATAACAGTAGCAAGAACAAAGAAGAAAAAAATACCTCAAGGCTCGAAGAGATATGGGTAACGCTTCCGCATCTCGTCCTCCCTCTCCCAGGTAGACTCTCCCGTACGGGTGCAACTCGGGCGGGCTAAACCCGAGCCCGATCGGGTAAACCCGCTAATGGGTTGGGTTAGGTGTAGGAACCCTAGAGGGGGGGTGAATAGGGTCAAGCTAACTAATCAAGCACTTAGCATAAGCTAATAGGCAATTTAAAAATATAAGTGCAAGAGAAGAAGCAAACACAATACCGACACCCGATGTATCCTGGTATCCTCCTAAGAGACAGTCCAGTCCCGGAACTCTCTCCGGCTTTAATCCACTATTTGAGCAAATAGTTACATACGAGTTTGGATCCGAAGAACTCGCCAACTTCTTACACAAGAGCTTTAATCCGAAGGGCTCTCCGACTTCAACCGAGAGTTTGGATACGAAGACTCCCCAACTTCAACCGAGAGTTTGGATACGAAGACTCTCCAACTTCAACCTTTCACAATAGGTTTTGATCTCCTTATACAATAGGATGAAGATCTCACTTTTCAACTCAATAACTCTAACACAATTTGTGAATGGCAAATGAAAGCTTTGTAGAGTTGTTTGTGGATAGGCTTTGGTGGTTTAGAAATTTTTAGGCTCAAAGCATCAACCTTGAATGAAGGAGTTCAAGGCTATTTATAACCAAAGCTTGAAAAGAAGCCAAAGGCAACTTTTCAGTCACGAACCGGCATACCGCCGGTATGATCCGGCATACCGGCGGTATACCGGTCTGGGATTACAACGGCTAGAAATATAGCCGTTGGGATCATTAATGGCTGAAAATCCGACCATTGGAATTTCAACGTTTCGGAAGCGGTATACCGTCGGTATGGACCGGTATGCCGTCGGTATGCCGGTTTTGTAAACAGAAACTTTTTGTGAACGAAAACCGGTATACCGTCGGTATACGTCGGTATACCGTCGGTATGCCGTTTTCCACCAAAAATGATCCTGGGCTTATTTCTGCCCTAGCTTTCGATTTTGCCATCCATTTCTTGTGTTTACAATAATTCCTAAGACTCATTACAGACTCCAGATAAACTTAGGCAGGTGCAGGCTTCTTCAGAGTCTTGAAATGATGATGGCATGGCTTGGCTTCTTCCTTTGATAGGTGCTGGCTTTTTTCCTTGGCGGCAGCTGTCCAAAGATATCCAGTTTGTAAAAACTGAATACCTTTGATAGGCGCTGCCCCCTCGACCCCCGTCCGCTGACCGGGCAGCGGAACCCCCGGTGCGTGGCTCCAGAGATGTCGTCGGGTGGTTCAGAGAAATCTTGTAGGATCCGTCGTCTTTGGCCCACCATGATTTCTTCATTGCATATGTCCACATTGATCTTGCTTATTGCTTTTCTGCATGTACATGTTAGACGAACAAAGCAATATACATAGTAGCAAGTATGATAAATTAAAGCACATTAGGACTATGTAAAGTTTAAGTATAAGTGCTAAGGTGATGGCATAAATGTTAGTGATATCATAATGATTAAACTTAATTGAATGACCATAATCAAAAATATAGTTTTGATTTTGGCAACACAAAAAAATTTAAGATAGATAAGCTCATATCACTAAGATGTAAACCAATGGGCACATATCACCAAAGATATAAGTATAAGTAGAAATGCTATAGTGATAGTATGAAGATTAGTGATAATGAAATACTAAACTTAACAGATTAACCATATTCAAAAATATGATACAATCATTGGGCCAACAATCTCCCCCTTTTTGATTATGGCAAATCGGTTAAGTTTAGTATGGACAGTATAGATGCATGTATCACTAATATACAAAAGACATAAGCAATATCACTGAAAGCATACTACTTAGATTACTTATAAATACATACTTAAACATACTTCTCCCCCTTTGACATGATCAAAAATACGCTCCCCCGTACTAATAGATAAGAAATCAATCTTAAGTACATAAATCAGAGCATGAGGAAGGCATAGACAATCATGATCAAGATATACTAAAGAAAAATAATGGGAGAATGGTGTAATGACAAGTGTATAAAACTACATACCAAATGTAGAGTACGAAATAGAAAATTGCTTGTTATAACACAATATGGTTGGTAAAACTAAAGGAATTTGAAAAACAAGAAATAAGTAGTTTACCAACTTGAAATCCAAGGAATAAATCCAAAACACAATAGGATATGAAATATTGCTCTAGTTTTGGAAGAGAACTATGAAATAAAGGATTTCAAACAAGAGCCATAAGGAATAGATAATTGCAACTAATAGATACCAATTGAGATATGACATTAAATAAACTTGATACCAATGGAAAAGATGTAAACTTGAAACATTGATCAAAGAAACCATTAATAATCATAATTGTCCACAAATAAATAGTGGAACAAAATAAAAGAATGATCAATGTAAAATATTGCAATTGATATAAAGTAATCTCATTATTTGCAAAATCTATATGCTTATCCAAGTTCATGCATTTGAACTCAATTACCTTATCATGCTATATGAATATCCTTTAGATAAACATGAAGGTAAAAGAGAAAAATACTTGAGAAAGAGAAATTCAGTCGACTTGAATGCTCTCCCTCAATGTACTACCAAAGGTGATAAAAATCATAAATTTTGGATAAGTCCTCAACAAGGAAAGCCAACTCAATTAAGCATGAAAGAAAAGCCAAACCAACGAAAGCACAATAGTCATCAAGATAATATATGAAAGTTAATATTTAAGAAGATGACTTATTTAATCCATATAAAAGAGAGATAAATGATAAAGACAATAGCATATACTCTCACAAACCCTTCACAAATAAAAGTATCATGACCTCATTCACTAAGATATGAAAAAGAAGAAGGTATGGGTCCATGATGAACTAGGTATACGACATATTTAAGGGTATAATATGAATTGAATCAATTAATTTGCTCCCCCTCAAAATATGCGTAACTAGTTCCAAAGTACTTATAGCATAAGATAGATAACTACAAGATCTAGGGGTAAATTAACTATGGATTTCTCCCCCTTGCTCGATGCATATAAGGCTATAATATCGTCAAAAGACGAATAATATCATCTTTAGTCAATAA
This sequence comes from Iris pallida, assembly GCA_029216955.1. NCBI lineage: Eukaryota > Viridiplantae > Streptophyta > Magnoliopsida > Asparagales > Iridaceae > Iris > Iris pallida. Next base: position 14,413,144 of record JANAVB010031416.1, on the reverse strand, counting down.
GAGATATCCAATTAAAACTTACTAAAGATGAGAATTCAAAAGAAAAATCCAATATAGCACATGTAATCAAAAGATGTCATCATGAAAAAGAATAAGGACAGTTAAATCAATCATGATGAGAGTCAAAAAATAGCTCAAAAATAAAAATAAAAAATAAAACTCAAACATCATGTCCATGATTATCTAATTAAGAAATAATCAACCAATTTATTGCTTTGCATGGACTAGGTATGTTTTATCACATATGTACCCATCAACCGGGTAATATCCAAACTTTGCTACTTCTAAATGAAAGACCAATAAAGTTCAAATAGCAAAGGTCATATGTGATAAACCATGAGTAGTCAAAGTAGAGTACTAAATTGACTTGACATTTACAAAATTAGATAGTTTAGGACTACTTAATCATTAGGATCATTCATAAAGAAAGCAAATGAATAAACATGATCCAATGATAAATCTCATCAAGACAAAATTCAAAATCCATATTTATAAAGAATCTTACAGATCAATGAAAAATATGGAAAAGAGTCAATCTCAAAATGATCACTCATTCAATCTAAAGAGATGTAATGATAATACGATAAAATCATGACTCAAAAGTGAGAAATTTAAGAGAGACTTGCTAATGACTAGTTATGGAAGAGAATTAAAACAAGGAATCACAAACCTCTAAGAGAAAACAAGATTTAATAAAGAATTTGTAAAACTAGTTTTAGAGATTAATCATATCACAAATCTTGTTTTTGTAAACTAGCATATCATATATAGATTGAAGTATAGGAATATAGCTAGATGTGTGAAAGTGAGCCAAAATTATATAGCTTAATAATATATCACAAATAAGCAAACTATATAATCTAAATAAGATTAATGAGGGAAGCCGTTAACAAGATAAATGTGCTCATTAAATCTTAAGTTACTAACACTAAAAATACTTGCTTAAGCAAGGAGTTCACATAAAGGAAAATACATTTTGAATGAACAAAATAATTTATAGACTCTTTACTAAGCAAGGATAAGAGCATAAGATGACAAATAAATGAATTAGACTCTTATCAAGTATAGGCCAAAAGCGATATTCATGAAAACGTAATAAAGTAAATCTTTTTGCCAAATATTGAGATTAACCCAAGATAATAAAATGATAGATCGATCTAGAGAATGCAAAATATTATAGCCATTATGAAATAAGTGTATTCTCTAGAAATAGGAAAATCTCAACATAAAAGCTCAAACCATAGTAGCTAAAGTCATGAGAAATATGATGTAACAATTACAGGTATTCTCATGTGCTACAAAAACATCATTGGGCAACAATAATTCAAAAAGAAGCATAAACCCAAGGAATGAGCAAAGAAAGATCATTAAGATCAAGAAAGCTAAATGCTAAAGATATCAAGAAGTACATTTTTCAAAGAGCTATCATAGTGTACCATAGTATATATATAGAAGATATCGATTTGAAAATGTGCACTAAAAACGGAGGTAAATATAAAAACAAGACAAAGCACAAAACCATGTGATTCTTAAAAGAACTTCCATAAATAGTCAAGTGCAAGGCATAAACAAATATTCTCTCTCAACATCCTAACTTAAAGGTATAAAACAAATAAATATCAAAAGTTAGGAATCACTAATATATATGAGACTATATATATCACGAATAGGCATACATGAAAAGATCAAAAACCAATTAAGAACATGTATCCATAATGCCAACCAAAAAGTCAAGAAGATATCATCAAAAGAAGACTTTAAGGAAGAAGCTAATTGATTCAAGAAGAATAAATTTGGTCAAAGGAATCAATAGCTAAGGTATGAGATAAGCACAAGTTTGAAGGTAAAAAGTATATTTAAATACTCTTCAAGTCAATATAAAACTTTAGCTTAACTCATATGCCCACATAAAGATATTTATACAAAAAATATATAAACATAAGAAATACATGATCTACATGTAAATAGAAATTTAATGAATATAGTCATGTATCCTTAATGAATATTTGAAAAACTATCACAAATTTAAAAGCATGTATAAATAAACTTCATTAGGCAAAGACATAATTGATTCTCAAGAAGATAATCAAGATAAAGTATGAGAATCAATAATGAATATATTATGTAAGCACAAGATTAAAATGGAAGTATAAGTGTATACTTGTCAAGTGATAAGAAGCTTGTGCTAAACATATATATATTCACAAATACCGATTTAAAGTAAATGCTACATATTAAATACAAACCGGCAAGAAGTAACTATTTCAAAAACTTTAAAGACGGTGAGTTAAAATCGTATTAACTCAAAACAAAATCAAGCTCCTATGGACTAGAGTGATATGCATGCTTCATAATAAAGAGATTAAGAATAACAAGCATGCATAAAAAATGTGTCACACTAATAGAGAATGAGTGATAGACTACATAGTGTGAACTAATCATTTAAGCCGAGTAACTAGTCATGCTAGATAAAAGAAATAATGAGAAAATTAACTAAGCATGCTAGTATTATATCTCACATTGATTTATACAATAAGCAACTAAGGATATCAATGTGAGCTAGTAGCAAGACATCAAGAGAAACATGTTCGACTCTACAAATATAAACCATTTAAAGAGAATCGATTAGCATGTTACCAACGTGGCTCTAGTGGCCACACTTGTGTTGGTGCAATTGCTTAGAAGATGACCTTTGAGCTTTGCAACCACCAACACGCTCCTCGGTGCTATGTCCCGATACAAGAAGCTTCACCTACAATATTAGATGAAGACTTTGGTATCCAAATAAACTTGGATCCACATTTATTAGCTTTAGGGACCTACATACTATTTACTCTAGCATTGGTAGAAAAACTCCTACGAATAAGACAAGTGAAGCTCATGTGTCCAATGCGAAAGCAATAGAAGCACCTAATACTAGTGTGTGCACATGTATCAGAATGAGCATGGTTATGAACATGTGACATACTAGAATGATGAATATCTCTAGAGTGAGCATGAGAAGATTTGGTTTTAAGAATATCATGTTCTAATAGCAAATCATCATGCATGCAAGTAAGAGAATCAAATTTAGTATTTAAAAAATTATTCTCTTTTTCAAATAAAGCAATTCTAGAGATAAAAGCATCATTTTGTTTCTTTAAAGTGTCAATAGAAGAATCATGTAAATGATTTAGCTCATGAGTTTGCCTCTTAAGATCTTTTATTGATGAGTAAAGAGATTTGATTTTTAAAATTAAAGCCTCATTCAAACTCTTTAAAGAAACACATGATGAGTTTTGAGAATCAAGTCTAGATAATAAATCATTGTTTTCATTTCTCAATAACTCATTAGCTTCTTCTAAATGAACAACCTTATCAGAAAATTCTTCATTTGTAGAATGAAGGTTGTCAAGAATCTCTAAGGATTGTTTAGCCATGGCTTTCCACTTAGAGCATTTCTTGCATTTAGAGGAAACATGATTGTCTATGCTACTAGAAGTAAAACCCTCTTTATCGAAGGAGGAGTAGGAGGAATACGATGCCATAGAAAAATAACAAGGATCTACTCTAAGGATGTTAAGCCTAACAATAGAGTCCTTGCTCTGATACCAATTGTAGGAACCCTAGAGGGGGGGTGAATAGGGTCAAGCTAACTAATCAAGCACTTAGCACAAGCTAATAGGCAATTTAAAAATATAAGTGCAAGAGAAGAAGCAAATACAATACCGACACCCGATGTATCCTGGTATCCTCCTAAGAGGCAGTCCAGTCCCGGAACTCTCTCCGGCTTTAATCCACTATTTGAGCAAATAGTTACACACGAGTTTGGATCCGAAGAACTTGCCAACTTCTTACACAAGAGCTTTAATCCGAAGGGCTCTCCGACTTCAACCGAGAGTTTGGATACGAAGACTCCCCAACTTTAACCGAGAGTTTGGATACGAAGACTCTCCAACTTCAACCTTTCACAATAGGTTTTGATCTCCTTATACAATAGGATGAAGATCTCACTTTTCAACTCAATAACTCTAACACAATTTGTGAATGGCAAATGAAAGCTTTGTAGAGTTGTTTGTGGATAGGCTTTGGTGGTTTAGAAATTTTTAGGCTCAAAGCATCAACCTTGAATGAAGGAGTTCAAGGCTATTTATAACCAAAGCTTGAAAAGAAGCCAAAGGCAACTTTTCAGTCACGAACCGGCATACCGCCGGTATGATCCGGCATACCGGCGGTATACCGGTCTGGGATTACAACGGCTAGAAATATAGCCGTTGGGATCATTAATGGCTGAAAATCCGACCGTTGGAATTTCAACGTTTCGGAAGCGGTATACCGTCGGTATGGACCGGTATGCCGTCGGTATGCCGGTTTTGTAAACAGAAACTTTTGTGAACGAAAACCGGTATACCGTCGGTATACGCCGGTATACCGTCGGTATGCCATTTTCCACCAAAAATGATCCTGGGCTTATTTCTGCCCTAGCTTTCGATTTTGCCATCCATTTCTTGTGTTTACAATAATTCCTAAGACTCATTACAGACTCCAGATAAACTTAGGCAGGTGCAGGCTTCTTCAGAGTCTTGAAATGATGATGGCATGGCTTGGCTTCTTCCTTTGATAGGTGCTGGCTTTTTTCCTTGGCGGCAGCTGTCCAAAGATATCCAGTTTGTAAAAACTGAATACCTTTGATAGGCGCTGCCCCCTCGACCCCCGTCCGCTGACCGGGCAGCGGAACCCCCGGTGCGTGGCTCCAGAGATGTCGTCGGGTGGTTCAGAGAAATCTTATGGGATTCGTCGTCTTTGGCCCACCATAATTTCTTTATTGCATATGTCCACATTGATCTTGCTTATTGCTTTTCTGCATGTACATGTTAGACGAACAAAGCAATATACATAGTAGCAAGTATGATAAATTAAAGCACATTAGGACTATGCAAAGTTTAAGTATAAGTGCTAAGGTGATGGCATAAATGTTAGTGATATCATAATGATTAAACTTAATTGAATGACCACAATCAAAAACATAGTTTTGATTTTGGCAACCCAATTAAATTTAAGATAGATAAGCTCATATCACTAAGATGTAAACCAATGGGCACATATCACCAAAGATATAAGTATAAGTAGAAATGCTATAGTGATAGTATGAAGATTAGTGATAATAAAATGCTAAACTTAACAGATTAACCATATTCAAAAATATGATACAATCATTGAGCCAACATTAGGGTCGAAGATATTTGGGTTCGAGTTCGGGCTCGGGTTAAAATATTTGAACCCGATCAAAAACCGGGTTGGGCTTGGGTTCATGCGTCAGGTTACCCAAAGAACCCGAAACCCAAAACCCGAAATACATATATATATATATATATATATATATATATATATATATATATATATATATATATATATATATATTTCATGCTTCTTAAACAAAAAGTTTAAGTCATAAATTTCTCCACCCAAACTCTTTAACTCCTTATAAATAATTCTCATTTCAATTTGTATTTTGTAACGATCAAGGCTTGATTGTTATTTGATTATGTGTTTAATATTAATTTTGTTGAAAATTATTTTAAATTTTATATTAGAGTCCGATAAACCCGATGGACCCGACCCAACCCGAGCCCAACCCGCTCCCACGGGCTTGGTCTTGGGCTTCATATATTGAACCCGAGGTTGGGGGGTTTCGGCTCGGGCTAGGCTTATGATTCATCGGGTTGGGCTTGGGTTGACCCGAAACCCGACCCAACCCGCCCGAGTTGCGCCCCTACTCTCTCGGAGAGTGATGCCTCCATGCGACACGAACCAAAGGAATAACTTGGTTCCGGAGAACCTTCTCCCGACGATCCAGAATCTCTACAGGCTGCTCTGGATAGCGGAGTGTAGGCCCCACCTCTAACTCGGAGTGATCCAAAATGTGACTAGGGTCTTTCATGTACCACCTCAACTGTGACACATGGAACACGTTATGGACTCCCTCGAGCGTAGGCGGCAAGTCTAGTCGATAGGCCACTGCACCTACCCTTCCAAGAATAGTGAAAGGTTCGATGAAGTGCGGACTAAGCTTTCCGCCTTGGCCAAAATGAATCATTTCCCGTGTCGGAAAAATCCTCAGGAACACCATATCGCCAACCTAGACACAAGACAAGACTCAATACAAGACCCTAAAGTAAACAATCATAAACAAGCACAAACAGAAAAAAAAAACTGATACTAACCTCGAACTCTAACGGTCTCCGGTGGCTATCGGCCCAATGCCGCTGTCTACTGAGCCACCCGAAGTCCATCCCTGATCAACTTAACCTTCTTTGCTACATCCACCACCATCTCCGGGCCAAGCAAAACTCTCTCACCGATATCGTCCCATGTCAAAGGAGTGTGACATCTCCGTCCGTATAGAGCCTCAAATGGTGACATCTCTATACTGGCCTGACAACTATTGTTGTAAGCAAACTCTACTAGATGAAGTTGGTCCTTCCAAGATCCCCCGATATCTAACACACAAGTGAGAAGCATATCCTCGAGTGTTTGGATGGTCCTCTCTGACTGTCCGTCCGTCTGGGGGTGATACGTGGTACTGAAATTGAGCTGGGTGCCCAAGCTAGTATGCAAACTCCTCCAGAAGTGGGAAGTGAAACGACTATCACGATCCGAGACTATGCTCACCGGAACTCCGTACAATCTGACTATCTGCCGTACATACATCTCTGCCAGCTTCTCCGTAGATAGTCCCACCTTGAAAGGCAAAAAGTGTGCCGATTTGGTCAATCTATCAACGATGACCCAAATCACGTCTTCCCCTCCTGAAGATCGTGGAAGTCCAGATACAAAGTCCATAGTGATGTGCTCCCACTTCTACTCTGGAATGAGTAGTGGCTGAAGCAGACCACCTGTCCTCTGTCTCTCGGCTTTCACCTGCTGGCACACTAAGCATCGAGATACAAACTGAGCTACCTCTCGCTTCATGCTATACCACCATACGTGCTCCCTCAGGTCTCTGTAACATCTTGTTGGCTCCATGATGCATAGAGTACTGGAAACGATACGCTTCCTGCAGAATCTCCTCCCGAAGCTCTCCACTCGGAATGCACAATCTAGAACCGTGCCTCAGCGACCCATCTTCGGCTATAAAGAAATCGTCTAGCAATCCTGTCTGCACCTGCTCCATGATGCTCCTTAGGGCCACGTTATCAAACTGTGCTGATCTGACTCTGTCTATCAACGCAGACTGAATTTGTAAACCCCATATCTGAACCTCTATGCCCGGAACGATCACCACGATACCCAAACTATCCAGATCGACCAATAGATGATGATCTGCCGTCAAATACATAGCGACTGGATACCTGCTCAAGGCATCTGCAACTACGTTGGCCTTTCCAGGGTGGTACTACAAGGAGATATCGAAGTCCTTCATCAGCTCAAGCCAGCTCCTCTGCCTCATGTTCAATTCCTTCTGGGTGAACACGTACTTCAAGCTCTTGTAATCCGTGAAGATCTTAACTCGCTCTCCATACAGGTAGTGCTTTCACAGCTTCAAAGCAAAGATAACAGCTGCCAACTCCAGATCATAGGTAGGGTAGTTTTTCTTATGAGGACGTAACTGCCTGGATGCATAGGCAATCACCTTCCCGTGCTGCTGAAGAACGCAACCCAAGCCCTTCCCAGAAGCGTCTCTGTAGATCGTGAAACCACCAGTCCCAGATGGCAACATCAAGATAGGAGTTGTAGTTAACCTCTTCTTTAGCTCATCAAAAGCAGCCTGACACTCCTCGGTCCAGACGAACTCCACGTCTTTTCTGGTGAGTCTAGTCATCGGCTCTGCAATCCGAGAGAAGTCCTGAACAAACTCCCCATAATAACCTGCCAGACCCAAAAAGCTTTGAATCTCTGCAACTGAGTTCGGCGTGGACCAAGGCTCAACTGCTAAAATCTTCTTTGGGTCCACTGAGATCCCATGCTGGGTCACAACATGACCCAAGAACTCTACCTTCTCCAAGAAAAACTTGCACTTCGACAGCTTTCCATACAGCTGCTCCTTCCTAAGAGTCTCTAGCACAATCCGCAGATTCTCCACGTGCTCCTCCGGTATCTTCGAGTAGATCAATATGTCATCTATGAAGACCACCACGAACTTGTCAAGGTATTGATGGAATACCTTGTTCATCAAGTTCATGAATACCGCTGTGGCATTGGTCAACCCAAATGGCATAACAGTGAACTCATACTGGCCATACCGAGTCCGAAATGCTGTCTTCGGAATATCCTCCTTCTTCACCTTTAGCTGATAGTAACCGGACCTTAAGTCTATCTTCGAGAATACCTTTGCGCCGTTCAACTGTTCGAACAAGTCGTTAATCCTCGGCAACGGGTACTTATTCTTGATAGAGAGGTTGTTGAGCGCTCTGTAGTCGACACACATGCATACCATTCCATCCTTCTTCGGTACAAACAGAACATGTGTGCCCCAAGGTGAAGAACTGGATCTGATGAATCCCTTGTCCTGCAGCTCGTCGAATTGCTTCTTCAGCTCTGCCAACTCGCTGTTGTTGATCCTATAGACATGCTGCGAGACAGGCTTAACGCCCGGCACCAAGTCTATAGAGAACTCAACATCCATGTCTGGCAGCATTCCCGGCAACTCGTTAGGGAAAACATCCATGAATCCTGCTATCAATGGATGTGGCAATTCCTACCCCGTCAACATAGCTCCACAAAAACTACCTTCTGGCTCAGCTGCTCCCCTGGCGAACTCAAACTCTAACTATTCCAGTGGCCTAAACAAAACTGTCTCCTCTACAGTCTATACTAGCATGGTGCATGCTCAACCAATCCATACCGAGTACCATATCGTAGCTCAAAAGGGGCATTACGAGCAAGGACGCACTCAAATCTCGGCCTCCCAGTGTAACTCTCCGTCCCTTGCAAATATTATTAAACAGGATAATGCCTCCACCAGTCATAATCTTACAATTCCTGCTCAGTGGTTCAGCAATAATATTGTGTCTAAGTGCAAAAGAGACAGATACAAAACTATGCGTAGCACCAGAGTCAAACAAAGCTAATGCAGAAAATGAATCGAGTAGAACAAAACCTGCCACCATGTCTGCTATGGACTCGGCCTCCTCGACCGTCAGTACGAACGCCCTATCCTGAGCTGCTCTCCTCTGATGCTGGGCGAAACGCTACTTCTAGGTCGGAAGTGGCAGACCCCTGTGCTGAACAACTGGTCCCACTGGAGCTCTAGTAGAAGGTGCTCAGTCCTGACCTCCCTGAGCTGGACGAGTAGGATAATCTCTCAACTGGGGGTCGGACGCTCCACAGAATAGACAAACGCTCAACCTCTTCCTACACACCTCTCGGGTGTGCCCTGACTTCCCACAAAAAGCATACTGTGGAATCTGCTTCTACCCCTGTTGATGCTGTACATGTGCTGGTACCTGGTGTTGCTGATTCTGCTGCTAGTGGAACGGCCTCGGCTGAGTCTGAGGTCGCTTGGCTGGTCCTACACTGGAACCAGCACCCATAGCATCACTACTCCTCTTGGGCCTGAGACCCAAGTCCTCCTCTGCAATCTGAGCGTCCATCAGAATGTCCTCAAAGGTCGCAGTACGACGCCCAGACGTGCGTGATCTGACGACGTGGTTCAGGCCCCTCCTGAACTTACGGGCCTTCTCTCCAGCATCCTGAACCATGCCTGGGGTGAACCGGCTCAGACGGAAGAACTCCGCCACGTACTCGTCCACAGACATGTTCCCTTGCACGAGTCCCACAAACTGGCCTTCCAGGGCATTAAGAGCCACATCAGGAAAGAATTTCTCCTTGAATAGCTCTTGAAGTTCTCCCATGTCAAGCCTGTCACTGTCACGCAAGGGTCTGTGCCGTACCAAGTCATAGCGATATCAAATAACTGACTCGCTGCTGCTGACACCCATAGTCCCTCCGGAAGCTGTGCTAACCCTAGGCTCCATTCAACATCCTCTAGCCAATCGTCGGCATACAGGATCCCTTCGGTTCCCTTGAATTCTCGAGGAAACATCTTCTTGAAATCTATCACGGAGCCAGGTTTTGCCTGCTGCTGGTGTGGCTGCTGGGCGGGAGCGCCCTGAGTCTGAACTGTAGTCACCTTCTCTACAGCGGTGAGCGCTAACTGGTGCACATTCTCCATGCTCTGCCTCAAAATCTCTGTCTGCCGCTGTGAAGCCTCAACCTGCGCTTGCTGCGCCTCGCGCGAACATCTGAGTACCGTCAATCGACAACGCAGGTGGAGGTTGAAGAGTCTCTGGCTGAATAGGTACATTCCCCGAGACTTGTGGAGGAAGACCCCCCGATACTGTTGCCGCTACCTCTGGAACGGCAGGGACAGTAGGGTCAATCTCCTGATCCGCAGCTCTCTCAGTCAGAAAAATATGTTGCGACGGATCGGACCTCTCCGGTGCTGCACCGGATCCAGCTGCCTGAGCTCGAGTCACTGTCATCCTGGAGACAGATTCAAGCAAGGAAATTGATATGGCACATGATATGATATCATCAAGGAAGGACAATTTATTTTGAAATACAAGAAGAGTTTGTCATGGAAATCAAAATATTGGAGTTTTCCTAATATGTGATTGAGTAACTCCTATCATAACCTAAAACCTATATCCTAACAACAGGCTCGTAAGTAGCACTCTAAGTCGAGCACCATTATGAAATCGTACTAGTTGCGACTCTGACCTGCATAGGCCACCATAAAAATGTGTCACGACCCGCACCATGTTTAGGGGTACGAGCACGTGGGTACGTCCAGCCTACGTCGCAGTATCGATGGTAGAACATTGTAAAGGTCATCTAGAATATATAGAATCTAAGACACAATAATATAACCAGTCATCTCCGTACGGAGGAATATAATCACCACTCAATTACGTAATCTAAGGAAGATAAGCACGATGATAAATATAAAGATAAAGATGAAGTAAATAGTCTAAAATAATGCTGAGCCACAATCACAAGTTTAGAATCCAAGACAGAAAACAATATCGCAAATAAATACTACAAGTCTCAAAGTATCAAATTGGAATGTAATCCAGACAAAATCTAGGTAAACTAGGTCACTACTGGCGGTGCGTCCTCTATGAGCACCGGGTCCACAGGCTGGTCCTGGTCGTAGGCTCCATCTATGCCAAACCCGTAGTAGGTCGGGCAATCTGCATCTAAATCCTCTGAAAAACAAGTAGGGTTATCCTGTCAGGATATGAGCAAGTACAAACACCAACAGCAGTTCCATGTGAATTGACAAATACTATAAGAGACAATCATAATGAAATACAAGATGAAATGTCAAGACTGAAAGTAAAACAATATAAGAGAACTGGATATCATGTCATGTGTGAGATATAAGATAAAACTAGAATATAAACAATGGAAAGTAATCTGAGGTATGATGTAAACATAAAAATAAAGTGCCATGAGATATTAGAGCGTTATGTGATCGGTTTGGGTCAAGATCAGGCTGTTCCATTTGACCGGCTATGCGCAGGTAGTATAATAGTGTAGGATCAGGCCGGCCAAAATGGAAAGTTATGCACAAGTAGTATAAGGTCAGGCTACACCCTACGTGTAGTCAGGGTGGAGCTATGCACAAGTAATAAACAAGTAGGGGTACGATCACATAACCTCTAATAACTCCCCATCTCCGAGTAGTATAATGAATCCAGACATGACAGATCATGACACGGGATTTGAAGAGCACGGGGCCAGCCCACTCCCAAATTGGTGTCTATATAAGTACAGAAAATAATATCGAACAATGTACCCATATACCAGGTAAATCGGGAATGATATCTCATGACGAGATTCAATGTATACTAGTCCGTGTATCCTCGTGTCGAGAATCAAGTATAATACTATAACTAAATCGGATATAGTAGATATCAAAGCAATAAAAACTATCCGAGAATGTACATGCCTGTTGTCCTGAGCCGAGAAAAACGACTCTATCGATCACTCAAATAAGCCACGAACGGTCAACTCCTACAACAGTCTCCTAATGCTGAAATAGACATTACCAACGTTCTCAAAATGGTCAAATTAGCAAAAAATGCCTGCCCATAAGTCCAATTCTGGACACAGGGGTAAAACGGTATTTTTGGGTCAAAATGGTATCCGCCGTTGGACCCACTTTATACCAAAAAATGTGCCAGAACCTACAGTCTCTAAATTCATCAAACTATATGTCTACAGGTCCGGTTTGATGAGATGAACCCAACCGTATGTCTAAAGTTGGATTCCGGTGGACCGTGCACAAATTCGCCCGTTGGACCGGGTCGTTGGCCCGCCAAAATAGCGTTTCGGTCGACCTTCTCAGAATCAGACCAAACTTGGCATACAGGACCAGAAAAATGATACGGTCATGTTGGCGCAAGTTTCGTCTCGATATGACGAGCGTGCACAGGGTAATTGACAAATTTATAAAAAGGTCGATACGGTAAATTTTGACGGATACGCATCAAATTCGTCGCGCACACGCGACCAATTTGAATTACGTCAACTCCCACACGTCCACGAAGTCGATATGCACCTTTCGATACTTTCGGTTCGCGACCACGTCGCCCGAATTGACGGGACGGACGGCGTATCGGGAAATTTTTCTAAAAATTCAGTCTTGAAAATCAGTTTTTTCTCCAACTTCACAAACCAATAACTTTCTGTACAGTTCATGAACTTTAATTCTACAAAAAAGGGTTTTAAAGCCCTATAGGTTGTCTACAAGTCTCTTCAAACCGATTTTGAAAACTCGCAACACGCTGGTCGCAAATCGGCCACAAAGTTGGAGTTTCGGGACAGTTCTAACGTCCAATAAATCAAGTTTTTCTCGATTTTGGAACTCGTTTTTCATCTCACATTATGCGAATCGGCACGAACTATTTGAAGGGGATTAAAGGTATATATGTTAGGATCATACCTGACCAAGTGGTTCGCAAAACGACTGAGCGAGGAAGGAGAAATCTATTTTCGAAGTTGGCTCTTTACTGCAGTATTGTTGCTGCAATACCCTGTCCCGCGTGAGTTTGACCGGCGATGGGCGGCCGTTCTTGGCAGCTTGGGCAGTGCGCAGGTAGTCGGGAAGGTCGGGGTCTTGGTGTTGGCGGCTAGGGTTTGGGTTTTGTAAAAAAAATTCCCCTCTCTCTCTCTCTCTAACGAATATATATACAGGGGGAGGGGCTCGCGTTCGGCTTAAAAAGGAAAGGGGGGTAAGGCTCGGTTTTCAGTTGCTGTGCTCAGCCGAACACAGCAGGCAAGGTTGCTTGCAAAAAAATAATTTTGACTACTTCTTTCTATTTCGACTTTGTTTAAACCTATTTTGACTTTATATATGTATAAATCACACACACACACACGCACACACACACACACACACACACACATATATATATATATATATATATATATTATATATATATATATATATATATATTATATATATATATATATATATATATATATATATATATATATATATATATAAAATTTATATATAGAAAGAGAATAAAATAGTTTTAAATAAATATAATATGTGTATGTATGTATGTATGTATGTATGTATGTATGTATGTGTATATATATATGTATATATATATATATATATATATATATATATATATATATATATATATATACAAAAATCTTAATTTATTTATAAATAAAACAATTATTTTACGTTCTATATTTATTTAATATATTGAAGATTTTTATAAATAAAAACTCTATTGAACATGTATATATCTATATTAACAAAATATCTATTTAACTAATAATATAAAAACACTAGTAATAATAATTTAAATAATATTAAAATAATAAAATAATGTAAATGACCATATTAGTCATATTCAGGAAAGTGGGGGTGACACCCCTGCGGCCCATCTTCACTATCTCGTAACCAGTCTGATTTGAGTCGCAGAAAGAATAGTTACGTATGCGGCTAAGCTGATCAACCCTTCTGATAAAGCTAACAAACTCTGTCAAAACTGACAGCTGACACTCTGACAAAAAGCAGATGACGTGATCAGACAAAATGTCATGTAAACCAAACCGGACATAGTCATGCGGCTAGAAGGAATGCGACCCGAGCCACATGAACCTTATGAGGCTCAATCCATATGCTTCATGCGGCCAAGGGTGACTGCAACCTGAGTCGCATGAGCTTTTTGCGGCACATAATACAGAATCTATGTGGCTCAAAACTCTCCAAGCTACATGCGAACTAAGGGAGACTGCGACTTAAGCCGTATGAGTCTTATACGACCCAGCATGGCCGAACACTGCAAGACCTATGCGGCTCAAAATGACTGAAGCAGACTGATCCTATCCTGCGATAGGACACGTGGCAGGCTGACCAAGCCTCAACCACCCAGATTTACTGCAACAAAATCTCAACAAGTCGCAAGCTGGCGACCAAAGAGCGGGTCTTTGTGTGCTGTTGTAGCCACGTGGTCACGTGGCCATCTATGCGGCTTAAGATATCTATCACTATAAATAGCAGGGTACCACACCCATGCAAAATGATGGCAACCTACGAAGGGCAATTTCTTCAAGGGCAAGGATCATGTCAGATAGTCCAAGGAGTAAGGCAGAGTTGTACACTTTTCCGAGCCTCTATCGTCATCCCCCAGAATCAAAAACTAAACAATTGAACTTAGATTGTTTCCTAGGATTTCTCTTGTACAAGCGAGTTTAAAAATGCTCGGGGACATCCTTCTCCTTTGATGAGAAGTTGGTGACGCAATCTGATGTGTCCAAGCTCGACTCTACACCGCAAATGCTCGTGGTTCATTTTGACCAACGAGCATTCGAAAAAATGCTCTCTAAAGGGAGCGCCAGCCCGTCACAGAAGTGAGCCAACCCAAAGAGAAACCGCAGGACGTCGGAGCGCAAAACTGTTGCCTCCGATCATGTTCTCGAAGAAGCTCCTTCTGTGGCCCAAGACGGTGATCAAAGCTCTTCCACGGCCTTGCTTTCGACCGCGGAGAACCCCACTTTCCCCAAATCCAATAAAAGAAAACACTATGATGCTAAGTTTTTGGGGTATAAAAGAAATCCATGCAGACGAGGAAGAGGCCGCATAAGAGAGATGAGCAGTCTGCATATGCGATAGCCAACTCTGGCCCAGGCAGATGGCCCATGTGGCATCCAACTCTGGCCGCAGGAGGATGGCCCATGCGGCAGTCAACTCTGGCCGCAGGTAGATAACCCATGTGACAGCCAACTCTGGCCGCAGGCAGATGTGACATACGGCAGCCAAACCTGGCCACAGACAAGGTATCTCATGCGGCCCTGTCACAAGCTCTGTGTTTGACCTTCTCTCATACGGGCCCGACTCTATGCGGCCCATTGAGAATGTAGAATATTTCAATTTGGACTCTTCTTAGTATGCGCCTTCATGTGCTAAATCGAAGAAGTCTATGGCAGTACGGGCCCAACAAGCCCAGTCAACTGTCCAAGTTGCTGACCGTCAGCAGGCACCGTTAACTGTTATACGGGCTCCTGATGGAAAGTTGTACAGAACCACCTGCGTCCAGTCCCCCAGGGCTAACGAACAGGGCGGGTCTCAAAAGTCTCCCTCCAACGATCGAGAGCAAGTGCTTTTACTAGCCTCGGATCAGGGAACAAACATGATACCTAGGCACCCGTGTGCTCAGGATACCCGAGTCCACAAATTGGATGCAAAGGTAGAACAGTCTGCTATCGACTTGCGAGAGATGATTACTCACAAACGCAAGGAGAAAGAAGCAACCTTGGCATGTGATGAGCCCTTTTCGGGACGTCGTTGCACCCAAGTCATCATCAACTGCTACTGCGACAAGTCAGCAGCACCTGAAGATCGGCAGTCCATTTTCCAACGACTGCACCAGCTACCACCTGTCCGACAACAACTTGAGGAACAAGTAAAAATCCCGAGAGACGAGGAATTCCCTTTTGCCTCTTGTAATTCAACTCAGAAGGTTCTTCCCGGGAAGGAAGAAAAGAAGACAGGCTCTTCCTGCCCGGCAATCTCAGCCAGCACTGCAAGGAAACTCTCGTCTGGAGGTTTGCCACCGACAGCCACAGGGGGTGTCTACCTAGGCACTCGATCCAGAAAGAAGCTCCCAATATCTGGAGGTGCATCCTTGACCTCCCTGGGGGTAGATGAAGCCGGGAGTAGCAGTCCCCTCAATGTATGCGACAGCCCGGTGTTCCAAGAGCATACACAGGGGGTAGTGATCCACTGGAATTATGCAACAGACATGGACGTCCCTGAGGGTGACCGCCTTCGCCAAGACGATGTGACTTCCCGTACAGGAGGTAGCACCCCTTCCGAGTCCGAGGAAGAGGACATTCTGACGTTCCCGACGATTTTTCTGTACGAGGGTACGACACAGAGAGCACCTCTTCTACGATCCCTTCCACGTCTACCCCTGTGCGGACAGTCTTTATGGACGGCGATGATCATGAAGCGCCACTGACCGACAACGTCTAGAAGTACTTGAAGCCATGCTCCTGTCCTTGGTCAAGTCAGTAGACGAAATCAAGGCTGCCTTGCCGACTCAATCGGCAAGGACGCCTGGACTAACAAGCTTGGGACCCGCAGTCAATGCGGACTCCAACACGACCGCTCCTCCTTTGGGTGACAATCCTCTCGGAGCATCCGCTCCTTCAGCTGCATACGAAGCCAGGAAGGCAAGTTGGGAAGTCAAGGAGCTTCAAGCAATGTTCAATGCCCGAGACTCCTCCCGGGACCTCAGAATACGGCAACCATATCCTGTTGCATGGAGAGATGTTCCTTTTCTGCCATGGTACAAACCGTTTCGTATTTATTTGTATGACGGGAAGACCTCTGCTAGTCGGTACATGACTTATTTCGAGGTCACAACCGACCATTTGCCGCATAGCGACGCCATCCTCACACGATTATTTATCGGAGCATTAGAGGGAATCGCGTTCGACTGGTACCGTAACCTTCCGGAAAATTGTATCGATTATTTTGACGGCTTCAAGCACATGTTCCTAGAAAGATTCTACGAAGTGGGACATGATGTGACAATGTCATCCCTCATGGACGTCGTTCAGGGGGAGAGGGAGCTAACAAGGAACTATATCGAGCGGTTCCGCAAAACCGTAATGAGATTGCCCCAAGGCAATCCCGAAAGCTCCTTGATTGAAATCTGCTAGAAGAAGTTGCTCCCCGCAATCAACCTCTGGATGGGTGAAGATCAGTTCAGGGATTGGATGGCCTTCATCATAAGCGCCACCAATGCGGAGGCAAAGTTAAAGAAGGCTCGCCATCTGGGATTACATATCCCGGATGGAGAGGTCAAAGGCAAACGTCTTGGAACCACCCCCAATAACAACAAAACTGACGACACCTCCAATAACCGGGACAATAAAGGCAAACAAGCCATGGTCGGCGGTACGAGCAAGAAGCCTGAACAAAAGCAGGCAGAAGCTCAATAGCCCAAGGTGAATTACTCATTCGAAGATAGTCATGTCAAGCCTATCTTCGACATGCTCTTGCAATGGGACAGGATCCAACTTCCTCTACCAATATGCGAGCCTCGAGCGACGGAGATGGAGGACCCAAAATACTACCACTTCCACTGCTATGTTTATCATTCCTCTCATGACTGCTTTCAACTAAAGCGGTACATCCAGAGTCTTATCGACTCCAAAGCTCTGTCCCTAGATTTTGAAGAGGTTATCGTGGCGGCGAACATGGTATCAATCCAGTTCGGTGATTTCCCTCCAACAAATACTCAAGACGGGGTAATACCTGTCCCCCGGACAACGATGGAGGTTACTAATCTTCTCCCATCCGGGACCAGACGACTGGCTTGGTACCTCTCACCATGTCACGAGGAGAGGTCATGTGGGTACACACAGACTTAGTGCCCGAAGTTACTCAGGCGGCATCATCTCCAGCCAACAAGAAGAAGGACAGGAAGTCCTGATCATGCCATACAATTTTAGCCGAAGCTGAGGGTGCGGCGGCTGTTGTTACCCGGTCTGGGGCACAAGTCCAGCCCACTCTGGGTGGTTCAGTCGAAGACCCTTAGCCGACATTGCTGCCTGCCACTGATGTTCCGGGGCCATCTCAGCCTCCACCGGCGGACAGGACCAAACTGAAGAAAACCCGCTTTGACAGGCCGCTCCGTAAGGATGCACCTCAGGGATTGGAGAGACCATACAACTTTGATATATTAGCACAACTGGCTAATACGCCGGCAAAGTTGTCGTTATACGAGCTCCTAAGGCTCTCCAAGGATCTTCATGTCGCATTGAACGAAGCTCTCCAGAATGCCGACGCCTACTTCGCCCAGGTCAAACCTACAGGGGAAGACTCGTCTACAGATCTCCAGGGCAGCAATTATGTAGACCCAATGCCTAACATCATATTCACCCTACATGACATATTGATCAAGACCAACTTGCATGATCGCCCCTTGTACTACACTGGATACATAGGTGACATTAAGGTGGATCGGATGCACATTGATCCTGGCTCATCGATAAGCATCTTCCCGAAAAGCTTGCTTCAAGTCCTCGGCATCCCTATGCACCGGCTAGCGGCGACTAACTCTGCCATTAGCGGTTTCAACTCAAGAAGGAGCTATCCCTTAGGAAAGATCCACTTGAAATGTCAGATCGGCGACCTGAGGACACAGGTTACCTGCTACGTCATAGATGCTGATACGTCCTATAATATCCTCTTGGGGCGTCCGTAGATATATGACTATATGATCGTGCCATTCACATTCCACCCGTGCTTCAAGTATGACAGTAAGCACAGTTTCGTGAAGACTGAATTCGCCGACATCGATCCTTTCAAAGGGGTCGAGCCTTATTATTCTTCGGAGGCTTGTCTATACGAAGAATCCAAGAAGCGCATAATTGACGAACTGGAGGTCATCACAGGGCCAGAGGAATCCTTGAGAATTCATCTTCAGGCCCGTAAACCGGGCAAAGTCACACCCCTTGTCGCAACTTTGCATAAAGAGGTGCCCGGTTCTCTTGCCCCAGCTGCACAGTCGGAACCGATGGTCATCCGACTCCCAAGGTACAGCCAGGAGCCAAAACCCGTCATAGGGCCGATGGTGATCCGATTGCCGAAATCCAATCAAAGGCGACCGGAAGATGCGAGGCCCTCTGGAGAGCCGTTGGTGATCCGATTGCTTAGATCCAATCAAAAGCAATCAGAAGACACGAAGTCCTCTGCTGAGCCGATGGTTATCCGTCTTCCCAAAACGAGCCGGCAACCAAGTGTTGATCCGAGACCCTCAGGCCAGCCAATGCCACAAGCAGAACCCTTGGTGGTTAGGTTGCACAAGATAGCGTCCCATCCTCCGGTCACATAGGGGGTAGCTGAAGAGGAGGCAGAGCTCGCAAAGTATCTTGTTGCAAAGGTGGATAGTTCCTCTCCTGATGATGTAATCCCTATGGACAAAATTCCTTATTTCATCAATAAGAGGCTGCCATTGAACTATTCTGAGTGTAATAAACTTAATCTGATGTATACTGTGGGACACGGTCGGAACATTAACCTGCACACACAGGTGACAACCGTCCATACCGCAAACCGAATTACTACCATTAGAGGTGCCTACTTTCTAGTCCCAGACAGAAGAGAAGGGGATCACATGATCATCTTTGGCCGAAAAGAAGGTCATCAACCCTTCATGCCTCAAGAGTTTGATCTCGAACCCGATACTGGAAGATTACCGCTCTACCTGTATAGTCTTCAAGCCAAGTACTTCATACAAAAGCAGGGGTACGACAAGGAGGCTACCCCAGGTCTGAATTACGGCAACGGTCGGCGATCGCCTCTGCGGTTGTCAACTCCGTCTGGAAAACCTCAGGATTATTACGGCAAGTCCAAATGCGGCCTCAGTTATGTTACACCGGCAACAACGCCCGAGAGCTTCGGTGAGGAATGCGGGTGGCATTCTCACTCATCCGAATCACCCACATACGACTCCGATGACAATATTGGAGATATATTCAGGCAGACATTATCTGTCAACATGGCATCCGTTGACATTGAAGAAGAAGACGAAGATCTACTTATAAAACCCCTAAATTTCTACTATATTTCTTTATATAAATTGGTACTGATTTTTTTATTTTTATTTTGTATTGTACGTCAAGTAGTTGTATTGTACGTCACGCGTAAAATTTTTTTTTTCGAAATTGCTCGACGAGTGCGAGCATATATATTTATTTTGAAAAATATTTTTTTTTATTGGTATCGTTTCAAAATAATATATGTAATAATTATTTTTAGCTAGCATACCAAATTTTCAAGTTTATAATTTTATTTATAAAAAGCCTTTGGTTTATATAGTTATTGTAGAAGCATGGAAAAGAACAGAAAAGTCCATGCGGCTCAAAACAGAGGGAGTCTCATGCGGCTCAAAAGTCCCTTAGAGCTTCATGCGGCTCAAACATCCTTTAGAGCCTCATGTGGCTCAAAAGACCCTTAGAGCTTCATGCGGCTCGAAAGGCCCCGATAGCTCCATGCGGCTCAGAAAAAGCTACGTGGCCCTATGCGGTTCAAAAATAGGCCTCTACAGCTGGCCATAACTACTCTGTACAGTTGGCTCATTTAATGCTCTGACGCAATGCGGCAGCTCTGACACAAAGGATTGACAGCTCTGACATAAAGGTAAAATGATGAATCTGACATAATGACGTGCTCCTAGAGAGACGAGAAAAATCTTTATAGCTGGCACGATCCACCAATTCCAAAGCTCCTTATGCGGATCGCTTCAAAGACTTCCATTTGGCTCTGACATGACGCCACCCTTATGCGGTTCAGTTGGGGGGCCACCCTTATGCGGCTCAGTTGGAGGCTATCCTTATGCCGCTCAGTTGAAGGGGGCACCTTTATGCAGTTCAGATAGGGGGCCACCCTTATGCGGTTCAGATGGGGGGCCATGTCACGCCCCAGAACCAGAATACTGGAGAGCAGGGGCAGACATAGCCAGCTACGTATATAAAATAGAATCCATCTCGCGATACGGTCACGGCTGTCTAGATACATGAGGGTTTACTACAAGCCAACAGTCTCCTATGGTCATGAACAAACCTAGTGTCTCAATCATGAACAAGTAAGTAAAAGTCACAAGATGTATGATCATTAAATATATAATAATAAGACGTCCCAAATATTACATATTCAGCTGATCATGAAGCTAGTCGTTACAAAATGTTAGGACTAGCAAGAGTTTAGTCATACATGATCAACCCTAGGATCTGTCAATCATGTTACAGCCTGTAGGCAGACAGTAAGTAAGTGCAATCGAGCTAAACAGGTGCTCGTCGGCTAAACGCCTTAAAAGAATATTTTTACAATAAAGTGGGAGATCAAAAATAAATCCACTCGTTGCCCTGGTTACGTCTAGTCGCCACCATCGGGCTGGAAAGTTGATAGATCCTCTGGAGCTGCTCTGAAATCTGGCCATAAAAAACCAGCTGGGTCAGACCCCAGAAAGAGCATGTGCCACAAAGGAAGCTTCACTTAGGAACTAAAACCAGAAATTAGCACAGAAGATAATAATATATAGTAAAACTGGAGAAAATATAACATCACGAGGATATACGGTAAGATAACCATAGGACCATTCAGATAACCAGGTTACAATCCTTAAACCAAACAAGGACCGGGATTGTAACCCTTCGTCTGAACCGAACTTGGTTTCTCCTATTTATCAGCAAGACAATGTAAGAAAATCAGAACATGTAACAATTTATACAGGATCAAGACTAGACAGATTATTCCTCATTCAATCAATCATAGCCAAGCAATGAGTACGGCTTGATACTTTAACTAGCTAGGGTTATCACAGGCCTAGTTACTAGCAAGATGCAGTAAGATTACTCCACAGCCACAAGCCCTGCAGACCATCTAGGTTACCCAGGTCGAAATTAGGGGTTGAATTCAGGTGGGTACATCAGCCAGGAAACACATGTACCCTTAGGTAGCTTGAAGGGTGCAACACATGACAATGTGCTGGAAATATGCCCTACTCGACGGCTGGCTATAGATCCCAGGCGCACCCAGGTAACAGGATTGCCTGTAGCTGGGATATCTCTTTATGACTAATGTATTAATCTAGTTATTAGCCTTAGTCCATTTCAGTAGGTACTCCTGACCGTGGTACTCAGGAGTCCCCTCCTAGACATGATGCAAGACAGGATTGGATTATTTGTACAAGCACAATCGCCCACGGTGTTCAGGTTATTTATACAGGTCATGTCATGCCAGGTAGCCGTCGTAACAGCTTATCAAGGTATATCATGTTAGGTTATCATGTCAGGTTCACTTGTCAGGAGTGCGCCGCAACGGGCCACTATCAGGTCATGTCAGGTCATTTGTCAGGAGTGTACCCCTACGGGTCACTGTCGTATTCAGGATACATGTGCAGGACAGTATAGTGCAAGCATTCAATCAGGAGACTCAAGTTATGCTAAGGGTACAAGACATGAATTAATAAAAATAATAATAATAATAATAATAATAATTATAATAATTATAATAATTTAAATAGCAGGGCAAGGCACATGAAGGAGCCATACGGCTCAGGGTCACTAGAACTCAAGTTACACACGGGGTTACAAGACATGGGCAAATAATAGTAAAATAACAGCACCCAGGGCTATAGGAGAACCATGCGGCTCAGACCTATGCGGTCAGGAATGATCTCATACGGCTGGGAGGAGAACAGCCCATGCGGCTGAATAGGGTCAGGCGCATGCGGCTAAAAGGAAAAGGCTTATACGGTTGAAGGATACCAGTCTTATGCGGCCAGCGGTAAGGGAGGGGCATATGCGGTTACAAAGGGAACAACGCCATGCGGCTCACGGGGGAAGGGCTCTCATACGGCTGGAACGGACTCGGGTTCATCCGGCCCGCAGAGCAAAGGGCTATGCGGCTGAACCGAGTCAAGTCCTATGCGGCCAGGGGATAAAGAAATTCTATGCGGCTGGAGATGAACTTCTCAGGCGGCTGGGGAGAGAACAGTCCATGTGGCTGAATTGAGTACCTGCCGCATGAACTTGTCATGCGGTCCAATCAAGGCAATAGAGCATGCGGCTCGAACAGTGAGCATAAGCGGCTGGGAAGACTTGCCGCATGAATGTTCATACGGTCAAGTGCTGCCATGCGGCTAAGGGGGTTCATGCGGTCAGCACTGTTCTTCTTCTCCAAATTTTTGAGAAGAAGAACACCATTGGAGCCAAGTTCTCAAGCTCCATAACTCCATCATCCGGAGCCCAAATCCAAACTTCCATAGGTCAAAACGGGGTAGAATGAAATTCTCTACAACATGGAACCATAAAAACTTTGAAATAACAAGATTAAGTAGATCAAAACCCAAAAATTCCAAAAATAAAGTAAACTTAGATCTACAAGAATCTAGCCATGGAAAGTAAAAATGCCAAGTACTAAAGTATGTTAAAATACTGTAAGAAAGAGAATGAAGCAATAAAATTGGAGTTCCTCCATGAAGCAAGTTGCACTTGCCTAGACCTCTCTCTCCCTCTCTCTGGTAGGTGAAGGAGTTAATGGAGGAAAGAAAAACAGTAATGAAGAGAGAGAAGGAAGTGGTGGTTAATAAATGGTAGTGGTAGTGGTAGGTAGGGAGTTCACCCTTGGTTCATAATGAACCAAAGCAAACCGAGCCAAGCCGAACCAACCCAAGAAACAACCAAGCCAAGAAGGAAGCTAAGCAAGGAATCATACAAATACAAGATAAAATACGTACACGTATTCCAAAAATACGTAATACGAACCACAGACATTACAACTCTACCCACCGTAAAAGAATTCAATCCTCAGAATTTAATTAAGAGGCTAGAGAAACAAGGACAAGCTATATTAATCACAAGCAAGCTATAACTAGGCAGGCAATCACTCATTCAAGCAAAGAATCGAAGGCAGGAGGCATAAGGAAGACATTATACCTCACGAGTCAAACAAGTCGGGATATCGCGATCGGATATCGTCCTCACGCTCCCATGTTGACTCACCCAAAGAGTGATGACCCCAAGCAACTCGGACTAACTTGATAGTCTTGTTCTTGAGTATCTTCTCTCTCCGATCCAATATAGACACAGGCCTCTCCTCATACGAAAGGTTGGTACCAACAGCCAATTCCGAATGATCCAGGATGTGGCTCGGGTTCGAAATATACCATCGTAATTGGCATACATGGAATACGTCATGTACCTCGTTTAGCGACGGCGGAAGAGCGAGACGATAGGATACATCTCCTACTAGCTCTAGAATGTCGAATGGCCCTATATACCTAGGACTAAGCTTTCCCCGTACGCCGAAACGAATGACGCCACGGTTAGACGAAATCCTCAGGAATACATGGTCGCCGACAAAAAACTCGAGAGGACGCCGATGAGAATCGGTCCAATGGCGCTGGCGATCTTGGGCAACTCAAAGATAATCCCTGACTTGCCTGACCAGTTCAACTGTCTGGGCAATCAGTTCTGGACCGAGCATCTGCCTCTCTCCGACATCGTCCCATGCTAGCGAAGATCTGCACTTTCTACCATACAGTGCCTCGAACGGTGCCATCTGGATGCTGGCCTGGAAACTATTGTTGTACGAGAACTCCACCAGGTGCAGGTGATCTTCCCACGAACCACCGAAGTCAAGTGTACAGGACCGTAACATATCTTCAAGAGTCTAGATTGTACGCTCCGACTGACCATCTGTTTGCGGATGATATGCTGAACTGAACTGGAGGTGAGTTCCCAAACTCTCCTGCAGGCTATGCCAAAAGTGCGACGTGAATCTTGAATCTCGATTCGAGGTGATACTGACTGGCACTCCATGCAACCTGACAATCTGCCTGAGGTACATCTCCGCTAGCTGAGCCGTCGACTGACCAACTCTGAATGGGAGGAAGTGAGCCACCTTCGTGAGCCGATCAATAATAACCCAGATAGCATCTCGACCAGCTGGAATCTAGGCAATCCAGTCACAAAATCCATGGTCACATGCTCCCACTTCCATTCTGGAATCGGCAAGGGCTGAAGAAGTCCAGCGGGCCTCTGATGTTCAGCCTTAACCTGCTGGCAAACCAAACATCGAGAGACAAACCGGGCTATCTCCCTCTTCATGCCATTCTACCAGAAGTGCTGCCGGATATCACGGTACATCTTCGTACCACCAGGATGAATGGAATACTGTGAACTGTGTGCCTCTGCCATGATTTCCTGTCTGATATCTCCACTGGATACATAAAGATGCTTACCATACCTAAGTGTACCGTCTTCATGAATGCATAATTCGGGCCGCCGGCCTGCCTCATACTCTGCTCTGAGTCGCTGAAGCTTGGAATTTGTTGACTGCGCCATCCGAATCCACTCGACTATGGTGGACTGAACTTGTAGACTGGCCATCAACGCCATGTTGGTAGGAGGAACCACTTCAATTCCCATCTTCTGAAAATCTGCCAATAACTCTGGTTGCACTGTTAGGAAATAAACTCCGGCTCTCCTGCTCAATGCATCTGCGACAACGTTGGCCTTTCCGGGATGATACTGCAAGTTGACATCATAATCCACAAGAAGCTCCAGCCACCTTCTCTGCCGCATGTTAAGATCCTTCTAGGTAAAAACATACTTCAGGCTCTTGTGATCAGTAAATATCTCCACTCTGTCTTCGTACAAGTAGTGCCTCCACAACTTAAGTACAAACACTACTGCTGCCAGCTCCAAGTCGTAGGTTGGGTAATTCCTCCCATGATCACGAAGTTGCCGTGACGCATAAGCTATTACCTTCCCATGCTGCATCAGAACACATCCTAGGCCTCTGCCTGAAGCATCACAATATATTGAGAATCCTCCGGTTCCATCTGGAAGCGTGAGAATGGGTACCGTTATCAGGCCTCGCTTCAACTTCTCAAATGATTCCTGACACTATGCTGTCCATGCAAACTGCACATTCTTGCGGGTCAACTAGGTCAATGGCGCTGAAATTCGAGCAAAATCTGAAACAAACCGACGGTAGTAGCCGGCCAATCCAAGAAAACTGCGAACTTCTGCAACTGAACTAGGTACTGGCTACGACTCAATGGCCATAATCTTCTGGGGATCTACTTCCACTCCTCCTCGGGTAATGATGTGACCCAAGTACGAAATGCGATCAAGCCAGAACTCGTATTTACTGAACTTGGCATACAACTGGCGCTCTCTAAGAATCTGAAGAACCACACGAAGATGCTGCTCATGCTCTGCTTCGCTCCTGCTATAGACCAGGATGTCATCCAGAAACACAATCACGAACTGATCCAAATAAGGCATAAAAATGCGATTCATGAGGTCCATGAATACGGCTGGCGCATTGGTCGCTCCAAATGGCATCACTAGGAACTCCCAATGCCCATACCTAGACCTGAAAGCTGTCTTTGGGATGTCCTGCTCTCTGACTCTGATCTGATGATACCCTGAGCGCAAGTCTATCTTCGAGAATACTGCTGCCCCTTTGAGCTGATCAAACAAGTCATCTATCCTCGGAAGAGGGTATCTGTTCTTGATTGTCACTGAGTTCAAGGTACGATAATCAACACATAACCTGGACGTACCATCCTTCTTTTTTACAAGAAGCATCGGGGCTCCCCAAGGCGATCCACTAGCACGAATGAATCCCTTGGCTCGAAGTTCTTCAATCATTTTGTACAAAATCTCCAACTCTGAAGGCGCCATCCTGTAGACTCTCTCTGATACTGGGGCCGTCCCAGGAATCAAGTCTATAGTGAACTCGATTTCCCGTTCTGGCGGCATACCTGGAAGCTCTTCTGGAAAAACATCTGGAAACTCTTCAACTATCCGGGACAACTGAACTGCTGCTACGGCCATCCGCAATACTGGAGGAGAAGGCTCAACTGTGCCTCGGGAAAAGGAAAACTCTGGCTCGCCTGGAATGCTAAAAACAATCCTACCAACATGGCAGTCTATTCTAGCATACTGGTTCCTCAACTAATCCATCCCTAAGACCGCATCATAATGACCATCGGGAATTCTATCAATCTAGCGAGAAATTCCTTACCGCTAACTACGATCCGACACGAGGAAAATACCCTATCGACTCCCACAAGTCCGTTACCAGTAAGTATATTGAGCCTTACTGATAATGACTCGGGCTCCAATCCTATCCGTGTCGTGAATCGTACAGACATAAAAGAATGCGATGCACCAGAATCAAATAAACCTGAAGCTGGAAAGGAGTTAACGAGAATAGTACCTGCCACTACCTCTTCTGGTGCCAATCCTTCCTCTGCGGTCATCACCATAGCCTGACCATGCCCTCGGGGTGTTGGTCCCCTCTGCTGAAATCCTCGCTGCCTATTCTGACACAAGGCTTGGGCCTGAGTATGCTGCTGGGGGTTCTGCTGCTGGAATACATGGGACTGAGGTGGCAAGGGCCTCGGCAATGGATACTGCTGCTGCTAGACTGGAGCTGGTCCTCTCACCGAAGAGCTAGAAAGGTTGGACGATGATGAACCACCCCTATTCGGGCAGGATCTAACCCTATGTTCTGCTGTTCCACAAGCCAGTCATAATCCCTGTGCCCTGCGACACTCTGCCACTACATGGCCTAGCTTCCCATAATGAGAACATCCCACTGCGGAAGACTGCCTCTGCTTCTATTGCTGCTGCTGAGGGTACGTCGGGGCTGAATGCTGAACCGACGTTACTAAGGCCGCCCGCCTCGGAGCTCCAATAGTCAAAGTCCTGGCTGCCGGGGCTGGAGCTGAAGGCTGATTCATCTGGCCGTGGGATCTCTTCCGACCTCCGGCCCTATCCACAATCCTCTGGGAGGTATACTCATGCCTCCTAGCTGCTCTCAAGACTGCATCGAAAGTCTGATGCTCAAACTGCTAAACTGCCAATAGAATCTCCAGGTGAAGCCCCTGCTGAAATCGCTGGGCTCTATCATACTCGGTTGCCACCAAGGTGGGAGCAAACCGACTGAGCCTCGAAAACTCGGCCGCATATCCATCGACCGTTCTGTCCATCTACTTCAGATTGGTGAACCGGGTCAGTAGATCGTACCGAGCTACAGCATCAAAATACTTGGTCTGGAATCTCTCCCTGAATACTGCCCAAGCAACGGGTGCTGCTAATCCAACGGCCTGAGCTGCCCACCAGCTGCGGGCAAGATCTAGCAACTGCAGGCACACCACGGCTACCTTCTCGTTCTCTGGGGTCCTGGCTGCTTCTAGAATCACCTCTGTGTCCTGAAGCCAAGCATCTGCGACGATCACATCTTCACTACCGTCCAAGAAGGGAGGGTTCAAGCGCTTGAAGCTGTTGCCCGCACTGTTACCCTGATGACCTCCTCTGGTCAAAGCATCCGTCATTGCCTGGTGCAAGGCATCTCCTCGACGATCTTGGAAAGCTATCAATGTCCTGACAAGTCCTACCAATGTGCCATCATCAGGTTCGGCAGGCTGAACTGGCTGGAGTGGTGGCTCTCCGCCAGAAGGTACGACTTTGGAGGCTACTCCGAAATGCTGGGCTTGATCCCCGGGTTGCTGCTGATCCGCGGGAAGTGCTCCGCCTTGCTGACCGGCAGGACCAGGAACGATGCCGCTGAAGAAGACGACATGGGGAACAATAAGGAAGGACCAAGACAGATCAACGATACAAGCATATGATCAGGACAAGAATCCAGGGATTCAAAAGATACGAGCAGAGATCAAGGGCGAATACAGATTGAGACATCTATTCAGTAAACCCTCACATATCTTGATTTACAAGACCTGTATGGGCCACCACTTAAACCATGTCACGCCCCAGAACCAGAATACTAGAGAGCGGGGGCAGAGATAGCCAGCTACGTATATGAAATGGAATCTATCTCGCTATACGGTCACGACTGTCTAGATACATGAAGGTTTACTACAAGCCAACAGTCTCCTATGGTCATGAACAAACCTAGTATCTCAATCATGAACAAGTAAGTAAAAGTCACAAGATATATGATCATTAAATATACATTAATAAGGCATCCCAAATATTATATATTCAGCTGATCATGAAGCTAGTCGTTACAAAATGTTAGGACTGGCAAGAGTTTAGTCATACATGATCAACCCTAGGATCTGTCAATCATGTTACAGCCCGTAGGCAGACAGTAAGTAAGTACAATTGAGCTAAACAGGTGCTCGTCGGCTAAACGCCTTAAAAGAATATTTTTACAATAAAGTAGGAGATCAAAAATAAACCCACTCGTTGCCCTGGTTACGTCTAGTCGCCACCATCGGGCTGGAAAGTTGGTAGATCCTTTGGATCTGCTCCGAAATCTGGCCATATAAAACCAGCTGGGTCAGACCCCAGAAAGAGCAAGTGCCACAAAGGAAGCTTCACTTAGGAACTAAAACCAGCAATTAGCACAGAAGATAATAATATATAGTAAAACTGGAGAAAATATAACATCACGAGGATATACGGTAAGATAACCATGGGACCATTCAGATAACCAGGTTACAATCCTTAAACCAAACAAGAACCGGAATTGTAACCCTTCATCTGAACCGAACTTGGTTTCTCCCATTTATCAACAAGACAATGTAAGAAAATCAGAACATGTGACAATTTATACAGGATCAAGACTAGACAGATTATTCCTCATTCAATCAATCACGGCCAAGCAATGAGTACGGCTTGATACTTTAACTAGCTAGGGTTATCACAGGCCTAGTTACTAGCAAGATGCAGTGAGATTACTCTACAGCCACAAGCCCTGCAGACCATCCAGGTTACCCAGGTCAAAATTAGGGGTTGAATTCAGGTGGATACATCGTCCAGGAAACGCATGTACCCTTAGGTAGCTTGAAGGGTGCAACACATGACAGTGTGCTGGAAATATGCTCTACTCGACGGCAGGCTACAGATCCCAGGCACGTCCAGGTAACGGGATTGCCTGTAACTGGAAGATCTCTTTATGACTAATGTATTAATCTAGTTATTAGCCTTAGTCCATTTCAGTAGGTACTCCTGACCGTGGTACTCAGGAGTCCCCTCCTAGACATGATGCAAGACAGGACTGGATTATTTGTACAAGCACAATCGCCCACGGTGTCCAGGTTATTTATACAGGTCATGTCATGTCAGGTAGCCGTCGCAACAGCTTATCAAGGTATATCATGTCAGGTTATCATGTCAGGTTCACTTGTCAGGAGTACGCCGCAATGGGCCACTATCAGGTCATGTCAGATCATTTGTCAGGAGTGCACCCCTACGGGTCACTGTCGTGTTCAGGGTACATGTGCAGGACAGTATAGTACAAGTATTCAATCAGGAGACTCAAGTTATGCTAAGGGTACAAGACATGAATTAATAATAATAATAATAATAATAATAATAATAATAATTTAAATAGCAGGGCAAGGCACAGGAAGGAGCCCTACGGCTCAGGGTCACTAGAACTCAAGTTACACAGGGGGTTACAAGACATGGGCAAATAATAGTAAAATAACAGCACCCAGGGCTATAGGAGAACCATGCGGCTCAGGCCTATGCAGTCAGGAATGATCTCATACGGCTGGGAGGAGAACAGCCCATGCGGCTGAATAGGGTCAGGCGCATGCGGCTAAAAGGAAAAGGCTTATGCGGTTGAAGGGTATCAGTCTTATGCGGCCAGCGGTAAGGGAGGGGCGTATGCGGTTACAAGGGGAACAATGCCATGCGACTCACGGAAGAAGGGCTCTTATGCGTCTGGAACGGACTCGGGTTCATACGGCCCGCAGAGCAAAGGGCTATGCGGCTGAACCGAGTCAAGTCCCATGCGGCCAGGGGATAAAGGAATTCTATGCGGCTGGGGATGAACTTCTCAGGTGGCTGGGGAGAGAACAGTCCAAGCGGCTGAATTGAGTACCTGCCGCATGAACTTGTCATGCGGTCCAGTCAAGGCAATAGAGCATGCGGCTAGAACAGTGAGCATAAGCGGCTGAAAAGACTTGTCGCATGAATGTTCATGCGGTCAAGTGCTGCCATACGGCTAAGGGGGTTCATGCGGTCAGCACTGTTCTTCTTCTCCAAATTTTCGAGAAGAAGAACATCATTGGAGCCAAGTTCTCAAGCTCCATAACTCCATCATCCAGAGCCCAAATCCGAACTTTCATAGGTCAAAACGGGGCAGAATGAAATTCTCTACAACAAGGAACCATCAAAACTTTGAAATAACAAGATTAAGTAGATCAAAACCCAAGAATTTCGAAAATAAAGTAAACTTAGATCTACAAGAATCTAGCCATGGAAAGTAAAAATGCCAAGTACTAAAGTATGTTAAAATACTGTAAGGAAGAGAATGAAGCAATAAAATTGGAGTTCCTCCATGAAGCAAGTTGCACTTGCCTAGACCTATCTCTCCCTCTCTCTGGTAGGTGAAGGAGTTAATGAAGAAAAAAAAAGAGTAATGAAGAGAGAGAAGGAAGTGGTGGTTAATAAATGGTAGTGGTAGTGGTAGGTAGGGGGTTCACCCTTGGTTCATAATGAACCAAAGCAAATCGAGCCAAGCCGAACCAACCCTAGAAACGACCAAGCCAAGAAGGAAGCTAAGCAAGGAATCATGCAAATACATGATAAAATACGTATACGTATTCCAAAAATACGTAATACGAACCACAAGCATTACAGGCCACCCTTATGCGGCTCGGTTGTGGGGGCCAACCTCATGCGGCTCAGTTGGGGGCCACCCTCATGCGGTTCAGTCGGAGGCCACCCTCATGCGGCTCGGCTGTGGGGGCCAACCTTATGCTGCTCGATTGTGAGGCCATCCTCATGCGGCTCGGTTGTGAGGCCACCCTCATGCAGCTCAATTAGCAGACCACACTCATGCGGCTCTGTCAGGATGCCCCGTTCATGCGGCTCGCAACATAAATGGCAGTTGGGATACGTGACAGAAGATTGACTAAGACTTATCCACTCGGATTTAGCAACCAACAAATCATAACAATACAGATTTATTACAACCAACTCAACAACCCAGATTGATTTCCAACAAACAGATCAATGTTAATCTTAACCAATTCCCAACTGCCTACTTTTCAGGGCGCAATTACTGCACACCCCGCTCATCACACAATTTTTATAAATAGCAAGGTGTTGTTCCCTTGCAAAGACACAGAGTAATATATGCAGAGCCCGAGCATAGAGACTAGCAACCCCCGCACACACATAGAGCATTTCTTCGCCAGAGCAGAAGCTACGTCCGATCGTCCAAGGAGTAATACAGAGTTGATATCACTTTTCCGAGCCTCTACCGTCACCCCCCAGAAAAACTAAACAATTATACTTAGATTGCTTTTTCTAGGTTTTGTTCCTAGGCTCTTTCTGTACGAGCGAGTTTGTATTGTGAATCAAAGTTCAGTCCTCCCATAAAACTGTTCTGTTCTTTCGATAATCAATGGCAAACACGGTGGTGACTCAGCTGGGGACTAACTTCTCCACTGCTGAGAAGTTGGTGACGTAATTGGACGCAGCCAAGCTTGGCTCCACGCAACAGATGCTGGTTGTTCGCTTCGACCAGCAAGCATTTGAAGAAATGCTCTCCGACGGGAGTGCTGACCCGGTCCAGAAACGAGCCCGCACGAAGAAGGCCCGCAGGAAGTAGAGGCCCAAGACTTTTGCACTTTCTAAGCTCTGGAAGAGGCGTTCTCTGCTGCCCAAGATGGCGGAGAAGACTCCCATACGGCCCCACTTCAGGCCGCAGAGGACCCTGTTGTTCTCAAGTCCGGCAGAGGAAAGAACTACGATGCTGGACTTGAGGAAGCAAACGGGGACTCTATGCGGTCCAGGAAGAAACCGCATAAGGGTGTCAGCCGCATGAAGAAGGCTCATGTGGCCAACAATTCCAGTCGTATTAAGGCTCATACGGCCACTAAAGCCAGCCGCATGAATGCTGATGCGGCCACAAATGCCAGCCGCATGAATGCCCATGCGGCAGCCAAATCCAGCCGCATGAATTCTTATGCGGCCACAAATGCTAGCCGCATGAATGCTGATGCGGCCACAAAAGCCAGCCGCATGAATGCTCATACGACTACCAATCCTAGCCGCAGACCATCTACTCCATGCGGCTCGGGTTCAGTCTTTGACCGCCTCTCATGCGGTCCTGATCTCAGATGCTCTTACAATGATGTACCAGACTCTGTGCGGCATAATTTGGACTCCGCTTACTATGCGCCCTTGGGTGCTAGAGGAAAGAAGTTTAGGGCAGCGCAGGCTCGTCGAGCTCAGTCAGCTGTTCCAACCTCTGACCATTAGAGAGCTCCGCTTACTGTTAGGCGGGCCTCTGATTGAAAGTTGTACAGAACCGACCGTGTCCAGCCCCCGACGGTAAACGGACAGAGTGGTTCCCAAGAGTCTTCCAATCAGGGAGCAAACATGGTGCCAACACACTCGTGTGCTCTGGACTCCCGGGCCCACAAAACGAGTGACTTGCGTGATGTGATTCGTCACAAGCGCAAGAAAAGAGAAGAAAACTTGGTGTACAGAGAGTCCTTTCATGGACATCACTGCACTCAAGTCATTGTCAACTGCTGCTGCAGCAAAGCGACAGTACAAGAGGACCGGCAATCCGTCTTCCAATAACTGCAGCAGCCTGGACCGGTCCTGCAATAAAGCTCAGAAGACGAGGCGCTTTATGTCGCCTCCTACAATTATGCTCGGAAGATCCCTGCCGGCAAGACGGGAAAGAAGATAAATGTTTCCAGCCCGGCGATCTCTACTAGCGCAGCTAGGAAACTCTCATTCAGGCGGTTGTCCACAACCACCACTGGAGGAGTTTATCAGGGCACCCGCTCTAAGACAAAATTTTCAACACTTGGAGATTCGTCATCTACATCTCTGGAGGTAGCCGAAGCTGGGGATAGCATCCCTCCGAACGTCCACAACAATCCGGTGTTCCAAGAAGATGCACCAGGAGAAACAATTCCCCCCACAGATGCAGTGGATTCGGACGTCCCTGAGGACATCCACGGGGCCCAAGACGAGGCAGCCTCCTATGAAGGGGTAGCACTTCCTCTGAGTCCGAACCAGAGGAGAACATTCCTACATACCCCGACGATTTCTCGGTGCAAGGGTATGATTCAGATGGCACATCCTCCACCGTTCCTTTCATCTCTCCTCATATGAGGACGGTGTTCATGACGAACAACGACCAAGACGGTCCCAGTGATCGCCAATGCATCGACACCCTGGAGGCCATACTTCATACCTTGGTCATATCCGTGGACAAAATCAAAGCGGCCCTACTGGCTCTGCAAGAAAGGATGCCTGGCCAAACAAGCTTGGGTCCCGCGGTCAATGCAGACTCAAACACAATTATGCCAAATCCGGGCGATAATCCTCCTGGAATGTCGGCTCCTACCGCTGCAGACGAGGCCAGGAAGGCAAGACGAGAGGTCCAGGAGCTCTGGACTATCTTTTACACCCGAGAAACCTTCCAAGACCTCAAGATACGACAACCGTATCCTGCTGCATGGAGAGATGTCCCCTTTCTACCAAGATATAAGCCATTTAACATCAATCCATATGATAGGAAGACATCTGCGAGCCGGTACATCACTTACTTTGAAGTCACAACTGACCATCTACCT
Organism: Iris pallida; assembly: GCA_029216955.1. Lineage (NCBI taxonomy): Eukaryota > Viridiplantae > Streptophyta > Magnoliopsida > Asparagales > Iridaceae > Iris > Iris pallida. The sequence continues at coordinate 14,378,519 of JANAVB010031416.1, read as the reverse complement.
CATGAAGACGCCATCCTCATGCGGTTGTTCATCGGGGCATTGGAGGTGATAGCATTTGATTGGTACCATAATCTGTCGGACAACTGCATCTATTCTTTCGCCGGCTTCAAAAATATGTTCCTTGAAAGGTTCTACGAGGTAGGACAAGATGTGACAATGTCCACCCTCATGGACGTTGTTCAAGGTGAGAAGGAGCTGACAAGGAACTACATCGAGCGGTTTCGCCAAACTGCGATAAAATTGCCCTCTGGCAATCCGGATTCTTCCTTGATTGAAATATGCCAAAAGAGGCTGCTTCCCACAATCAGCCTCTGGATGGGTGAAAGTCAGTTCAAGGACTGGAAGACTTTCATCATCAGCGCCACTGGCGCAGAAGACAAGTTGAAGAAACTCGCCAACTGGGGTTACACATCTCGGAAGGAGAGGACAAGGGCAAATGCCCTAATGCCAACAACAATAGCGGTGGTAATTCCTCCAATTGTCGAGACAACAAGGGCAAACAGGCTATGGTGGCCGACACAACCCCGAAGCCTGAACCGAAGTCGATAGAGAAACAGTGGCCGCAGATGACTTACTCCTTTGAAGACAGCCATGTCAAGCCCATCCTTGACATGCTCATACAAGGAGATCGAATTCAGCTCCCTCCTCCAAGACGTGAACCTCGTCCTGCAGAGATGGAGAGCCCAAAGTACTGCCACTACCACAACTACGTCCATTATGCTACTCAAGACTGCTTCCAATTGAAGCGGTACATCCAGAACCTGATCGACTCTAAGGCTCCGGCCATTGACTTCGAGGAGGTAACTGTGGCGGCCAACATGGTATCTGTCCAATTCGATAGCTTCCCTCCAACGAGGACCCAAGACGGCATAGTACCCGTCTCCCGAGCAAAAATGGAGGTCGCTAATCTTTCACCTCCCCGAGACCAGGCTGCTGGTCTAGTGCCCCTCACCACATCACAAGGGGAGGTCATGTGGGTCCACCAGGACTTAGTATCTGAAGTAACCCAGCCAGCATCACCCTCTACTGGCAAGAAGAAGGATGAAAAAGTCAAGTCCTGCCGCACAATCTCGACTGACATCGAAGAAGCTACATCTGTCGTTACCCGATCCGGTGCACAAACTCAACCCCCACCGGGTAACTCAGAAGATCATCAGCCGGCGGCTGCTGATGCTCCAGGACCTTCTCAGCCTTCGATGACCGACAAGCCTAGGTCGAAGGAGACTCGCTTTGACAAGCCGCTCCGAAAAGAGGTACCTCATGGGCTGGAGAGGCCCCACAACTTTGACATCTTGGCACAATTGGCCAACACACCGGCCAAGTTGTCATTATACGAGCTCTTGAGGCTCTCCAAGGATGTTCGCATCATCTTGAGTGACGCACTTCAAAATACTGATGCTTTTCTGGCTCAAGTCAAGCTCACAGGGGAGAGCTCGCCAGCAGATGCCCAGGACAGTGCTTGTACCGGTACAATACCCAACATTGTCTTCATTCCGCAAGACATGCTTATCAAGACCAACTTGCACGCTCGTCCTCTGTATTACTCTGGATACGTCGGCGACGTCAAGGTGGATCGGATGCACATTGATCTCGGATCTTCGATAAGCATCATTACGAAGAGCTTGCTTCACCATCTACGCATCCCTATGCATCGGCTGACTCCTACAAGCACCGCCATTAGCGGTTTCAATTTCGGAAGAAGCTATTCCACTGGAAAGATTCGTCTGAAGTGCTAAATCGGCAACCTTCAGTCGAAAGTAACCTGTTATGTCATCGACGCAGACACCTCCTACAACATTCCTCTAGGGCGTCCGTAGATACACGATTATATGATCGTGCCCTCCATATTGCACCAGTGCTTCAAGTACGTCGACAAGCACGGCTTCGTGAGGACATAATTTGCTGACATCGATCCCTTCAAAGGGGTCGAATCTTACTATTCGGATTCCTACTTGTACGAGAACTCCAAGAGGCACCTGATCAAGGAGGATGCTCAACAGCAGACAGAGGCAATTGCAGGGCCGGAGGAACCCTTGAGAATCCATCTCCAACCCCACAAACTAGGCAGGACTGCGCCTCTTACAGCCACTTTGCGTAGTTTCCCGGTGCTCACTGCACAAAGGGAGCAGATGACAATCCGACTGCCAAGGTCTGGCCAAGGGCGAGGCCCAATTCGGAGCCACTGACGATCAGATTACTAAGGGGGGGCAAACAACAAATAGAAAAGGTTAATCCCTCCGTCAAGCCAATGGTCATTCGTCTGCCTAAGACAAATCGACAACCAAATACTGAACCAGAGGCCGCTAGCGCACCTACGACCCTACATCCAACGCCCTCAGGGGAGCCCTTGATGATCAAGCTGCCCAGGTCATCTTTCCAATCATCAATACAGAGGTTGGCAGAACAAGAGCCAAGAACAAATCGGCAGCTCAGTACTAAGCCGGGGGTCTCCAGTGAGCCAACAACTCCACGTCCGGCGCCACCAGTGGAGCCGCTGATGATCAAACTACCCAGGTCGTCCTTTCAATCTTCATTGATGCAGGGGCAGTTGAAGACGAGCTAGAGCTGGCCAAGTATGTGGCTGCTCATACTGATGTTCCTTCCGTAGATGATGTAATTCCACCGGAAAAGATATCGTACTTTATCAATAAAGGACTATCTTTGAATTACCTCGAGCTTAATAAGCTTCGAATAATGTATGCTATAGAACACGGTATAGGCACCAACCTACACACGCAAGTAACAAATGTCTATGCCACAAATCAAATCACTCCTGTAGAAGGCGCCTGCTTCATAGTCGAGGGAGACGATCATCCAATTATCTTCGGTCGAAAGAATGATCCACAGTCCTTCAGGCCAGAAGAAGTCGATCTCAAATCCGACACTGGAAGACTGCCGCTTTATCTCTATAGCTATCGTTCCAAGTATCTGATGCAAAAATAGGGGTACGACATGGAGTCTACACCAGGCTTGAACTACGGTACCGGCCGGCGACTACCCTTGCAATTACCTGTCCCGGCTGGAAAACCTTGGGATTACTATAGCAAGACCAGACATGGCCTAGGCTATGTCACTCCTGCAACAACTCTTGAGAGCTCGGATGAGGAATGTGACTGGCATTCACACTCAACCGGATCACCAACTTCTGATTCGAATGTCAGCATCGGGGATGTATTCAGGCAAGCTCTGTCTGTCAATATGGCATTTGCTGATGCCTACGAAGAAGATGAAGAAGTACCCGAACTTCTCGAGTTAGAACCTTGGGTCCAGCAACTAGATACACAATAGGAGAAACGCTTCAAACTTCGTGAACCTCCCACTGAAGATGTGGTTATGCAAGTTAACCTCGGCGATGAGTCATCTCCAAAGCCAATCTTCGTCAGCAAAAGCCTGACAGACAAAGAGCAGGAGGCACTTTTGCAACTCGTCAGAGAGTACATTGATGTATTCGCCTAGAGTTATGAAGACATGCCAGGGCTAAACCCCGAGGCCGCACTTCATAAACTCAACATTTATCCGGACGTAAAGCTGGTCAAGCAACAGCAAAGACATTTCCGCCCGGACATCATGAACTCCATCGAAGCTGAGGTCAATAAACTGATAGCCAGCGGCTTTATCCGGAAGGAGCAACATCCAGACTGGGTCACCAACATAGTACCAGTCCTCAAGAAGAATGGGAAGATTCGAATTTGCATCGGCTTCCGAAATCTAAACGAAGCATGTCCTAAGGATGAGTTCCCTCTTCCCATCACGGACATCATGGTCGACAACACATGTGGCTTTGAGCGTATGTCATTCATGGATGGCTTCTCAGGATACAACCAAATCAAGATATTTCCTGACGATGAGAAGTATACATTATTTCGAACACCGATTGGCGTGTACTGTTATATCGTCATGCCCTTCGGTTTAAAGAATGTCAGCGCCATATATCAAAGAGCTATGAGTGTCATCTTCAGAGATCAACTGCGTAAGACCGTTGAGTGTTATGTTGATGACATCGCTGTCAAAAGCTGCTCTAAGGGAGACCATCTGCAGGTTCTGAGGACGGTATTAGAACTGATGCGAGCGCACAACTTGAAGATGAATCCTACCAAATCCTTCTTGGGCGTATGTAGTGGAAAATTCTTGGGTTTTATCATTACTGCCCAGGGAATTCATATAGATCCAGAGAAGATGAAGGCAATCATGGAGATGGGTCCCCCGAGAAATCTCCGTGAACTCCGAGGCCTTCAAGGGAGGCTAGCTTACATCAGGAGGTTCATCTCTAACCTCTCCGGGCGATGTCAACCATTCACCCACCTCATAAAGAAGGGCATCTCATTCGTATGGGATGAAGAGTGCCAATGCACGTTCGACAACATCAAAGAATATCTATCAAATCCTCCAGTTCTGGTAGCCCCGGTTGCTGGAAAGCCGTTCTTGCTTTACGTGCGAGCGATGGAGCATTCTCTCGGTGCTTTATTAGCACAAAACAATGACGCGGGGCATGAACAAGCTATCTATTACCTTATCCGAATAATGATTGGGCCTGAGCATAGATACACAGCCGTGGAGAAGGAATGTCTTGCTCTGGTGTTCGCTATCCAGAAGACGCGACATTATGTTCCAGGACAAACCATCCATGTCATATCAAGAGTTAACCCCCTCAGGGTTCTCATGACCAAGCCAGGTGCGCTTAGCTCTCGCCTTGCTACATGGGCGATATTACTGTCTCCCTACGATATGATCTTCGTTCCGCAAAAGGCTGTTAAAGGTCAAGCTCTGGCAGACTTTTTAGCAGCCCATCCAAGTTCGGAGTCAACCAGAATATATAAAAAGATTCCAGACGAGGTTGCCAATTCAAACATGGCTTCTGATGATTCCGTCTGGCGAATGTTCTTCGACGGTGCTTCAAGAATCGGGCCCAAGGGCAACATTGTCGTTGGGGTTGGAGTGGTACTGATTTCTCCCTCCGGCTTGGTGATCAACCGGGCGTATTCCCTTACAGAACCCTGCTTAAACAACGTGGTCGAGTACAATGCCTCGGTTATCGGCCTCCGACTCGCAAAAGAACTGGGAGTAGAGTACCTAGAGGCATATGGCGATTCACAATTAATCGTCAATCAGATTCGGGGTTCATACGAAGTTCGTCATGAAGACATGATCCGCTATCATCAGGTAGCGATCACCATCATTACGTCTCTGAAAGGGTTCTTCATAGAACATGTTCCGAGACTCCAGAATATTGAAGCCAATGCCTTAGCAGGACTGGCCGCTTCCCTGGCGGTCCCAAAATATACTCATCATTTGGTGGACGTAATAGGCCATGAGTTGGTCTGTCCGAAGAACAACGTCCAATTTGCCGAAAGTTATTCTGCCCTGACGGTCGACGAGACACAGGATTGGAGGCTCCCATTTATTGACTTCGCAGTCTATAGCATCTTGCCAGAAAACCCGAAAGAAGCCACCTCTATTAGAAGACGTTCGCCCAGATTCTTCTACGATACTGAGACAAAGATGCTGTATAGACGATCCTACGATGGACTACTGCTTCGGTGTCTGTCAAATACAGAGGCCAAAGAAGCGGTACACGAAGCTCATGACGGCATTTGTGGGGCCCATCAACCTGACCCAAAGCTGCAAGACTGCCTTCGCCGGATGGGCTACTACTGGCCTACGATGGTGGCAGACGCGATAGACTATACAAGAAAGTGCAAAGCCTGTCAGGTCCGTGCAGATTTCATACATCAACCATCTGAATTCCTATACCCAACGGTGGCATCCTAGCCATTTGAGGCATGGAGGATGAACATCATTGGCCCAATCACTCCGTCTTCGTCCAAAGGACACTGCTTCATACTGGCAATTACAGATTACTTTTCTAAATGGGCAGAAGCTATCCCGCTTGCAGAAGTAAAGACATCAAATGTGATCAGCTTCCTCAAGGATCACGTCATCTATCGCTTCGGACTGCCCCGAAGGATCATCCACGACAACGGTCCGCAGTTCGCAAGCTATGCCTTCTATCGGTTTTGCGACAACATCGGATCCAGAATATTGCTTCAATACCGTACAATCCGGCGACGAATGGATTGGCAGAAGCGTTCAACAAAACTATAATCAAGCTGCTCAAGAAGTTCGTGTCTTCCAACAAACGCGACTGGAATAAAAAGCTTGGCGAATGCTTATGGACATACCGTACTACAGCCCGGAAGGCCACCGGGAACACACCATTCTCTCTGGTGTATGGGAGTGAGGCAGTTCTCCCACTGGAGACTCAAATTCCCTCTCTCCGCGTCGCCCTTACCTATTGATTGACGACGGATGATAATTACCGTCGCCGGCTACAAAAGTTGGAGGCCTTAGATGAGAAGCGCCTGTTAGCTCAACAACGAATCGAGCTGTATCAAGCACGCATCTCGGGAGTCTTCAACAAGAAGGTTAAACTCAGAACATTCCAAGAGGGCGATCTTATTCTGGTAGTTCGGAGGTCGATGATTATGACTCACAAAACTGCCGGCAAATTCCAGCCAAAGTGGGAAGGCCCATTTGTCATCGAGGCTGTATTCTCCAATGGTACTTATCGCCTCGCAAAACAAAATGAAGATTTGCTCATGTTGCCCGTCAACGGCAAGTTCCTGAAGAAGTATTATGTCTAAATGACATCCTCCAAATTAACCGGACTGTTAAGTTTTGTGCCCCCAGGCACCGCTGAACTTACACTCTGGTCATCCCAAATGAATCTATATCGCATCTTCTGGGTAGTAAGTTATGTATGATCATACCTCTGAACTTCCTTCCCAAAAGAGCATCTTCCTCATGATCTAGTGCCCGTACTTTCAGTACATAAACAGGGTAACAGATCCACAAATTTCTCGAAACAACCACGTCGATGTCACCTCTGAGTTGTTTCACTTCCATCAAAAACAAACCACCCCTCACGTAGAACTTCCACGTCCATATTACCTCTGAGTTGTTCTATGTACCCTTCATGGTGTCCACTCCTGCCACGTCCTCATTACCTCTGAGTAGGAAGACACCATTGAAGAAATCCTCATATTTACCACGTCCTCATTACCTCTGAGTAAGTATGTGGGTTTTCTCTCGACTTATTATCCGTACCCAAAACCAGGGTACGCCAATGATAATGGCCTACAAATGTCCACAGTTGACCACAAATGTCCGCAGTTGACCACAAATGCGGTACTAGGTCCCCTAGTACATGCGCCTCTTTTCTCATGCCTCTGGAACCCAGCTGTTCCATGGCATTCTTTTGCCTGATACCAAGAACTTCCATATCCACCTTATCACGGAGTTGTTCTATGTATCCCTATCAAACTTATTATCCATACCTAAAACTAAGGTATGCCAAGGGTAATAGGTCCACAGAAAAGCTCCCAGTAGGGCAAACACATAAATACAGTACAAGCACGACAGATAAAGGATGATGCAAGCAAAGTCATTTATTCAAATCAAATCAAAAGTACTACATTCTTTGGGACCACGTCCCTGCCAAAAAGATGAAGAAACATAAAGAGAAAAAGAGAAGAAAAAGTCGACTATGGTTCGGCGATACATAATTCTCTGAGACGGTCTCTCAGTACGGCCGTCGACCGCTTAAACCGCTGCTTGGCTCAGCGCTCGGCCTCCTGAGTCAACCGCTCTGCATCCTCCAGATGTGTGTGAGCCTGCCAGCCATCCTCAAGCTTTTTTAGAGCACGCTCTAAGACAGCAGAAGTTCGGGTGCATTTGTCGGCCTCCTGAACAATTACCTCCTTATCGGTGCAGGAGGCCTCGAGCTCAGATTCCAAGAAAGCCAATTTCCTCTGGAGCTCGAGGATCTGCTCCTTCGTGTCGATTATCCCGCGAGAGGCTGCCGCTTCTCGAGCCATGCAATCCTCTCCCCGGCAGCTCAGCTGATCATACTGCAGTAAGAGATCGCGGAGGTCCTTTATTATAATCGGCTTGGACGCTTCTCGTGCAGCCCTTACCTTCTCCATGGCAGTGATGAGGAAGGCCCGCTCCTGATCTATTGCTGAAGACAGATCAACTTGCCACAGTACTTGAAACTGGGCCACAAGCTGATCCGCCTCTAGCAATTTGGGCTCCAGGAGCTCAACTATCCCTGCCCCACCAGGGAGGATTCTAAGGAGTTCAACTTGGCCACGGGCGCATTGTCGGGCCAAGGCAAAAGAAGTCCCCCTCTCCACGGCGGCCTCAACCCCTCGCCTCAGGTGGCGGTAGAAACTGTCAACCACATCCTTTGACGATTCATCCAGGATTTCTGAAGAAGACGGCATCAAAGGAAGAGTAGCTGGCGGTGTCGAAGAAGAGGCACCGGAACTTGATGCCCCTGCCACAAGGGAAACAAGTTCTGAGTAAAAAGACGCTTGAATAGAGGCCAATTCCTCCTCCACAGCCCGAAGGATCTGGAGACTCGGCAGGGCGGAAAGGTCGATCTCCGGAGCCACATGAACAGAGGAGGGTGCAGGGACCAGTTCTCCCTGCTCCGGCCGTTCCGTCGCTTGCTATCCTGAACTCGATCCAGCAAGAGGCCCCTCAATGTAAGCTGGAGAAGGAGGAGGCATATTCTCTTCCACCAGATCCCCTCTAGCGAACTCTCCCCCGATAATGTCCATCGTTGGCAGTGAAGGAGCAGGACCTGTATGTCCGAAGCAACCATCCATCAGCTTAACCCGAAGGATGTGATGATAGAGCAAATAAACCTTCTCACTAGTCAAGACTTGGCTTATCTTACCAGGGGAAAGTTGCTGAGGCTGAGGTTCGCTCACAGCCGCCGCAGCCTCTTCACCAGCGACATCCGAACCGAATACAACTGGTTCCTCTGCCCCAGCCGTCCCGGAAAGAGATACAACTGGATCAGCGTCACCCGACTGAAATTCAGCAGTCTCGGGGACGGGTTCAGCAGAGACCACGTCGCCCTGGGTTGGGACGTCAACAACTAGAGGAACCTCAGCCGTCGCTGGGAGAATCCCAGTGGCAAGAATCCTGGCACTCATATCTCTAACTAGAGTAGTTAGAGCCGGGTCGACCTCAGAAGCAGATCCGGTTCTGGAAAGTTCCCTTCTCCTGACGCCTACAGAGAAAAGAAAAACGATTAGGTCATAGTTCAAGAAAAAGAAGAGCTAAAGAAAAAGATGGTTGTAATTCAATTCACCTCCGAAACGGCGTCATCCTCGCCTCTCTCGTTAATAAGCAGCCCACGAGGCTTAAACGCAGTCCATTTCACGGAGTAAGTTATGCTGCCAACGGCGAGCTCACGCCTGCTTCGCTTGCGTGAAGGACTAGGCACGACAGGCGGCTGATCCACCACCACATCTTCTGCGGGAGGAAGAGAGTTATCGGGAGCATGCTCGTCATCCTCTTCGTATACGTCGGCAGACTCCGAGTCCGACACAGCAACCGTGTTCTCCTTCTTCTTCCTCGCCATAGACCCCTCGGGCTTCTCCTCCAAGCCAGTACCAACAATAAAGCTGGTACCTGGGTGAAAAGCGACAGGAGGCTTGTTCTCCATGACATGGTATAGAGTCGCCAAATACAAGATCTCTCCTGACTCTCCAGCATAAGGAACTGAGAAGCTGGTACGGGTAAACCGTGTTATAATAGTGCCTAGCTCTGATACCGTCAAGGACGCTACCTTCAAAACCCAGGCAAGAGCTGGGACTGTCCAAGAATAGCTGGCTATACCCAAACTGGCGAAAGAATCTACTGGACAAGTAAGGCTCCAAATAGACAGTGTTGCGGTTGCGGTATACCAGATGGGAAGGACGAATATTGTGCAGCCAAAGGAGCATCTTGCCAGATAAGAAGTGGGGAGGTCCAATTCCATCAAGATGTACGGCCCTCACTTCTTCAGCAGTAAATTAAGGAACAGACACGAAAAAAGTGTATCTGTCCACCCTCGCTAGTGCCATCCGACAGGCACGCATAGTCTCACAATCCCAAGGCATGCGGCGATACTGGAAGATGAAAGCATCATCAGTAGTTATGCCATCTTCGGGGCCAGGCCTCATCAAAGATCGATAATGCATCAACAGCCACCCCATCAGATAATGATAGGGCAGCTCAATGCGTTCAAAGTCCTTCATCGTGTCACGGGCGATGACCTTGGACGTGAAAGTGCGAAGGCCACGATGTATGCTGCACACCATGGCCGAGAGAAGAGCTAGTCTGACCCCGAAGACCAGCTTCACAGCAGGGAGGATAAAGTTGCGGCTGATCCTCTCAATAGAACCAGCCCCTCCTGAAACTACGCAATTTCGTAGCCACACCATCAGAAATTCGGCCAGAAGAGCCTTCTCGGACAACGGCTGAGTGTCTTGATAAAAATAAGCAAAAGAGTCAGATTTACCCCCAAACCTGTCACCGGTGGTTCTTACCCTCTTGGCGGTTGACACTTGGTCCTGAACCTCCTCCCGAGTTCGAGGACTTCGGGGAGAAACCCGGCCTGAGGCGCCGAGCTTAAAAAGATAAGTGAGCCAGGCCTTTGTATGCGGAAGGTTCCCATCCGAGCTTTCGTTCTTTTTCTTCGACAGCTGCTGGCACGTGCTATGATGACACAACAATTCCCGGTAGATGGCAACAAAGCCCGGGAACTTCTCCTCCAAATCCTCGAACTCTTCGTTCGTCGGGGTATACACATCAAAGACTTCATCTCCCCAAGGCAGCTTGGAGACGTCATGCATCTCGTACAGAGCAAGCCCCATCTCCCCTACGGGTGTAAAAAAGTTCCTGTACGGCAGTTGTACATCTCCAGCAGAGCCATGAACAATTTTTTATTTATGGGCAAGCCGTAATAGGTGCCCCGGATAGCATGGTAGAGTCCAATCTCGTGCAGGAGAGTCTCGTATTTCTGTGCAATCCACGTAGATAGGTTGGTCCACGAAAGGAGGGGTGTATCCAACTCGGTAGCGACTACCGGCCAACGGGATAGGACCCCTTCCGAGCAAGCTGTTTCAGAAAAGTGTCAGCTTGAGAAAATTTGAAGTCGGGACCCTGCACATTCAATAAATTGTTATACTGAATCTCGCCCATAAATATCCCGTTCCGGGTCGGAGTAAAGGAATCCTCTATCTTCCTGTCCATGGGCAACATGTTGAACCACTACAGTGGGAAGTGACGTTCCATCTGAGGGATGTGGATCGCCATCCCGTCAGAAGTAAAACTTCAACTCTCAGATATGTCCAGAACTTGGGAGTTCTTCACAGTCAGGGCGTCCCCGAAGAGGAACGCAGGTTTTAGGTGTTTGCCCCCCAGCAGCCCTGAGTTCATCATCCCCGAGATAAAGAAGAAGGACTGGTTTTTAATGTCTCTCAACCTCTCCACAGGTTCGTCTTTGGGAAGCTGGTTTACCACATACTCAACTACGTGGTCGAACCTAACGCCCACAGCAGATTGGGCTCGACCTACCAAAGGTTCTCCCACAGGATTGACTGGCAGATTCACTAAAAAAAGGACAAAAGAAACAAGTTAGAAGATGGCTAGGGAAAACTGCTTAGTGTTTCCGAGTTTATGCGGCTCTATTACGCGGGTGCTTATGCGGCCCAGTTTAGAAAGAGCTTATGCGACTCTGGTTTGATGGTGCCTCATGCGGCCCAATTAAAGTGAGCTTATGCGGCTCTGTTTAGCGAGGCCTCATGCGGCCCATTTCAAGTGAGCTTATGCGGCTCTGTTTAGCGGGTGCTCATACGGCCCAGTTTAAAAGAGCTTATGCGGCTCTGATTTGGTGGGGGTCTCATGCGACACAGTTCGAGGGAGCTTATGCGGTTCTGTTTGTTGGAACTTCATGCGGCATAGTTCAGCGGGTGCTTATGCGGCCTAGTTTAGAAGAGCTTATGCGGCTCTGGTTTGATGGTGCCTCATGCGGCCTTGTTTAAAGTGAGCTTATGCGGCACAGTTCAGAGGAAGCTTATGCGGCCCTGATTAAAGTGAGCTTATGCGGCAGAGTTCAGAGGAAGCTTATGCGGCACTGTTCGATGGGTCTCCATGCGGCCCAGTTTGTAAAGTGCTTATGCGGCCACAAGACGACTCTCATACGGCTCGGACATGAGGCATACCCCCATGCGACTCGGACATGAGATGTACATGCGGCATATATAGCACAGTATACGGATTCATCACAATAAACTTTAATAGTTCAATAAAGACGAAGAAGGCTCGCGCATAAAACATGCGGCGTAGCCATGATGGTTAGGGTTTTGAGTTCATACAGTTTCTTCCAATATCCTTACCATCAATGGCGGGGTGAACGTCGGGATGAACTGTGGGCGCCTCAGTCGATGAGGAAGCCGCTCCCTTACCCTTCGCCGCAGCGCTAGAGGAAGCCATGGGAGCCATTGGTGATCGAAGGAGAAGAAGACGGTAACTAGGACAAGAAAGGCTTGAACAAGAGAAGAGAGTAAAGAGTCTCTCTCTAAAAATTACTCATATTTATAGGCGGACATGGGGCTCGTAGCCGATGGACGCTTCGAATCATGTGCTGCCTCGAAGATAAAATCGACTCTTGGATTTCTATCTTCCGCATGCAAAAGATTACTCGTAATCATCAAGACAAAATCTAAATATTTAAAACTGACTCTTGGGATCCTATTCCAAAAGACGGCTTTAAATCAAAGCAAATCAAAGGTAATTAAATGAGACGCCTACGTGGCACAGGACTACTATGCGGCCAGAGCAGTCCATGCGGCCAGAACAGTCCATGCGGCCAGAGTAGTCCATACGGCCAGAATAGTCCATACGGCCAGAACATCCTATGCGGCCAGAGGAGTCTATGCGGTAAGAAGAGCTTATACGGACATAGCCATGCTTCTTATTCAAAGTATTTCAATTTTACAAATTAAAAACTTTGAAGGGGGTCTTGTAGAAGTATGAAAAAGAACATAAAAGTCCATGCGGCTCAAAACAGAGGGAGTCTCATGCGGCTCAAAAGTCCCTTAGAGCTTCATGCGGCTCAAAAGTCCTTTAGAGTCTCATGTGGCACAAAAGACCCTTAGAGATTCATGCAGCTCGAAAGGCCCCGATAGCTCCATGCGGCTCGGGAAAAGCCACGTGGCCCTATGCGGTTCAAAAATAGGCCTCTACAGCTGGCCATAACTACTCTGTACAGCTGGCTCATTTAATGCTCTGACGCAATATGGCAGCTCTGACACAAAGGATTGACAGCTCTGACATAAAGGTAAAATGATGACTCTGACATAATGACGTGCTCCTAGAGAGACGAGAAAAATCTTTATAGCTGGCACGATCCACCAATTCTAAAGCTCCTTATGCGGATCGCTTCAAAGACTTCCATGCGGCTCTGACATGACGCCACCCTTATGCGGTTCAGTTGGAGGGGCCACCCTTATACGGCTCAGTTGGAGGCCATCCTTATGCGGCTCAGTTGAAGGGGGCACCCTTATGCGATTCAGATAGGGGGCCACCCTTATGCGGTTCAGATGGAGGGCCACCCTTATACGGCTCGGTTGTGGGGGCCACCCTCATGCGGCTCAGTTGGGGGCCACCCTCATGCGGTTCAGTCGGAGGCCACCCTCATGCGGCTCGGCTGTGGGGGACACCCTTATACGGCTCGGTTGTGAGACCATCCTGATGCGGCTCGGTTGTGAGGCCACCCTCATGTGGCTCAATTAGCAGACCACACTCATACGGCTCTGCCAGGATGTCCCGTTCATGCGGCTCGCAGCATAAATAGCAGTTGGGACACGTGGCAGAAGATTGACTAAGACTTATCCACTCGGATTTAGCAACCAACAAATCATAACAATGCAGATTTATTGCAACCAACTCAACAGCCTAGATTGATTTCTAACAAACAGATCAAGGTTAATCTTAACCAATCTCCAACCGCCCACTTTTCAAGGCACAATTACTGCACACCTCGCTCATCACACAATTTCTATAAATAGCAAGGTGTTGTTCCCTTACAAAGACACAGAGTCATATACGCAGAGCCCGAGCATAGAGACTAGCAACCCCCCCACACACAGAGAGCATTTCTTCGCCAGAGCAGAAGCTACGTCCGATCGTCCAAGGAGTAAGGCAGAGTTGATATCACTTTCCTGAGCCTCTACCGTCACCCCCAGAAAAACTAAACAATTGTACTTAGATTGTTTTTCCTAGGTTTTGTTCCTAGGCTCTCTCACTACCAAAATACAGTAAATTAGCGACGGACAATTAGCGACAAAAATTTTCAGTCGGCGTTAGCGACGGCTTCGTGGCCGCTCACCGACGGATTACCGACCACACGCCTTTACATTTTTTATTTTAATTTTAGGGGAAGGAAAGGTCGCACATCCGTCGCTAGGGTGTCGGAGATATAGCGACGGATCGATAGTCGTTGCTACGTAGTCGATTATTTGGCAGGAATTGTGTCGAGAATTGGTGGGACATTTCTTCGACTACGTAGCGACGGATATTCAGTCGACAAGTACCAAAAATAGCGACTACTGGGCGACGGATTCTATGACGTTGCTATTCCGTCGCTAAATATACGTTCCAGACTTAAATTAAAACGGCGGGGGGAACTTTTCGTATTTTCCCCAAATTCACTCTCTCTCCTCTCTCTCTCCTGTGGCTTCGGTGATCGACGTCGGCGTCCTCTCCTCTCTCTTCCGATGGTAATCCCCCCTCTCTCTCTCTCTCTCTCTCTCGATCTCTCTCTTTCTCTTTCTGTCACGATGTCGACGTAGGGGTAGCGGGGGCGGCGGGCTTGGGGACATTCGGGGGCTGGGCGGCTGGCTTGGGGCGGTGGCGTCAGGGGCTGGGCGGGGGGCTTGGGGCGGGGGCGTCGGGGGCTGGGCGGCGGGCTTGGGGCGGGGGCGTCGGGGGCTGGGCGGCGGGCTTGGGGTGGGGGCGTCGGGGGCTGGGCGGCGGGCTTGGGGTGGCGGGCTTTGGTCGGGGGCGACGGGGGGCTTTGCTTCTCAAATTCATCTGAGTTTATATATTGGCTAAATAATGTGTTATCCATATTGGGTGTTATCCATTAGTTTGGTGGTGTTTGGATTAGTAAATGTGAATATGGAGTTTGGGTTTATGGTGTATATGTTCACTGTGTCAAGGACAGTGCGAGTTCTTCATCTGCATAAGTCACTGAATAAGTGAAGTTTTTCCTGGAGTTTGGACATTCGCTTCACCAAAGTCACTGAATAAGTGAAGTTTTTCCTGGAAAACCGACCCTTAGAGTGTATCAGTTGTGTGCTTCTATATAGATGTATATATCTATACTTCTAACTGTGATATACATATATATGTGTATGTGTGCTTTAGAGAGTGAGGAATGAAGGCAGGCCTACCATGCCTATTAGCATGAAGGACGGCTTGGGGTGTAATGTGTGAGTGTAGACATGGTAGGAATTATAGGTAATTAATGCTAGTGTGACTAGACTAAGGTAGTGCTTGCTAGATAGTAAGGACACTCTAGTATCCTAACCAAGTTAATTTTAGACTAGATATTTAGGATATAGCTCCCATATCCTAGAAGTGGACTCTTGCAATTTAGAAATAGATAGATTGACTCAGTTTGATTAATTGACCTATAATGACTCTAAAACTTGATTTGCTGCTGCAAGCATACAACACTACAAAAATATTTAAGAACTCGTCAAGTTGAACCGTGTATAACATGCTCGACGCTTAAGAGGAATCATTTTGACTTAGTGGACTATCGAAGAATCGGTATCGGACTATCGGTATCGAACTATTAGTAACAACTGTACTTAGATTTTTCTCTTCTCGAGCTAGAATACCAGCGGATCCACCAGTTACATGATTATATACTAATTCTGTTTAGTTTGTCTTACTATACAGATTTTTACATCCAATCTGTGATGGATCGTTATTTCGTTGATCGTACATAGATGTACAAACGACAACACGAGAGCAGAATATGTGTGAGTGACGATTTTCAGGCAGGCGTGGAAGTGTTTCTTAAGTATGCCATGAGCAAATCTCAGTTTATGGACGGTAACAAAATCAAGTGTCCATGTAGTAATTGTCGCAATAGACGTTACGAAGAAGTGGTGACTGTAAGAGATCATTTGACCCGTAAGGGTTTCGTACGTGATTACGGCTTGTGGTCATTGCAAGGTGAACTATATGCGAAAAAACAGGTTGCGAATGCTGCTACTTATGCTTTTGATGATAATACTGTAGCGGATTTTGTCGTCGATGATGACGAATGCTCCCTTGATTATGGAGACGTGTAGAACCTTGTACGAGATATGGTGTACGACGCGGCATGGCCTAATTTTGATCTGGAGGATCCTAATTCTGAGGCGAAGGAGTTCTATGATATGTTTCAGGATGCTGAAACTTTTTTATATCCTGGTTGTGAGCCACATTCCGTACTGTCAGTGACGATGCGGTTGTTGAACATAAAGTCCAATTTTAATTTGCCACAAACTTGCTATGATCGGATTACACAACTAGTGAAGGCGGTGTTACCGAAGGAATCAAAAGAGCTTCCAAAAAACTTCTACAAGTCGAAGATAATGGTCCGACAACTGGGACTGGGGTACGACAAGATAGATTGTTGTCGCAACGGATGCATGTTGTACTACAAGGAGAACGAGGATGTAGAAAGTTGCAGCTTCTGTAATGCGGATCGTTACAAGAAAGTCAGAGGAAAAGGAAAGTCAACTAGAAAACGACGTCCTTACAAGTATATGTATTACTTGTCGATCACGAAGCGCTTGCAGAGGATGTATATGTCTCAGAATACAGTAAAACACATGACGTGGCACAACGAAGAACGCACAAAGGACGATGGAGAATTGTCACATCCTTCGGATGGAGAGGCATAGAAATATTTCGATTTTTGCCATTCAGATTTTGCTGCAGAGCCTAGAAATGTACGCATGGGGCTATGTTCTGATGGATTCGCCCCTTTCGGGCAGTCGGGATCTCAATACTCCTGCTGGCCGGTCATTCTGACCCCTTACAATCTTCCACCACGGATGTGTATGAAGACTCCTTATATGTTCTTGACAGCTATCATACCGGGTCCCAAAAATCCGACGAAGAATATCGATATATATTTACAGCCGTTGGTGGATGAGCTGAAACAGCTATCGGAGGTCGGCGTCACGACCTATGATATTTCTAGGAAACAGAACTTTCAGATGAGAGCTTCACTGATGTGGACAATCAATGATTTTCCCGCATACGATATGCTGTCGGGATGGAGTACTCACGGCACCCTGTCTTGTCCGATATGCATGCAAAATAGTAAGGCGTTCCGCCTTAAGCATGAAGGAAAACTTCTTTCTTTGATTGTCATCGTCAATTTCTGCCCGCGAGTCATCCTTGGAGAAAGAACAAGGACGCATTCTGAGCTGGAAAACAAGAATTTTCTCATCCGCCTGCCAGATTGTCGGGATACAATATTTGGGAAGATGTAAAGGACTTGCCCACGGTAATGGAAGATCCATCGAACAATCGTGTCGGTGGGTTCGGACAAACCCATAACTGGACCAAACAGAGTGTCTTCTGGGACTTGCCTTATTGGAAAGATAATTTTATAAGGCATAATCTTGATGTTATGCATATAAAAAAGAATGTGTTCGATAATATCTTCAATACCGTCATGGACATTAAAGGAAAGACGAAGGACAATCCAAAAGCAAGACAAGACATTGTCGAGATATGCAAGCGTCCTTATCTGAACTTGATACAAAGGGAAGCTGCTGGACAATTAAGTAAGCCGATAGCACCATACATATTGAGTAAGGAAGATAGATTAATAATCTGCAAGTGGGTATCAACTTTAAGATTTCTCGACGGCTATGTGTCGAATTTGTCTAGATGCGTTGATCTCAATGAACGCAAGCTAACGGGAATGAAGAGTCATGACTGCCACGTGTTTATGGAAAGATTACTGCCCATTGCTTTGAAAGAGTTGTTGCCTTCTGCTGTATGGGTTCCGTTGGTCGAACTATCAATATTTTTTAGGGATATTTGTTCAACTAAGTTGACTGTGCAATACATGGTTGAACTTGAGGAGAAGATTATATTAACAATTTGCAAGTTGGAGAAAATATTTCCTCCTGGCTTCTTCGACAGCATGGAGCATCTACCGATTCATCTAGCATACGAAGCCCGTGTCGGTGCATCTGTTCATTATCGATGGATGTACCCATTTGAAAGGTACATAAAAATCGATATAATTTAAGTTGAATTTCAGTGTGTTTTAAAATAGTTTCTTAATTCTCAAGATAATTTGTCTCTCTAGATACCTACACCATCTAAAGAAGAAAGTTGGCAACAAAGCTCATATAGAGGCTTCGATATGCGAAGCATATCTTATCGAAGAGGTGTCAAACTTCTGCTCCATTTATTTCGATACTCATGTTAAGACAAATCAAAATAGACCTCAAAGGAATGACGAGGACGTAGAGGATGGAGGAATATTCAATGTAAGGGGCAAGCCTGTTGGAGCTAGTAAAAGACGGTGGTTGACAGACGACGAGTATGATGCCGTTCACCGATATGTCTTGTTAAACTGTGACATACAAGAAGTAAGAGATTTGGAGAAGTAACTCAGTACACTTGTACTCGTTATAATTTCGAATTTGATAAAGTAAGTGACTATACTTATATATTCTTATTTTCTCTAATAGTGTATTTAGAGATGAAGTCAAAATGAGGACACCCGATATTACCGATGAGGGACTTCAAAGAGAGGTTGATTGTACATTTCCGTCATGGTTTCGTAAATACGTAAGTAACTGTGATTATAATTGAGATTATAAATATATAATCTGAAACATTTAAATTATAAATATTTGTTTACATGTTTTATTGCCTGAAACAACACTCACTCATGAGAGTGTTCGTTATCTGGCATTGGGACCGAAGAAGCAAATAAAGACATGGCCAGGCTATGTCGTTAATGGCTTCAGGTTTAAGTCAACTCAGAATGCTATAATTGTTGAATTTATCAATGACGGCATCAGTACCAAGGATTTCGGTGTTTGCATAAGAGGCACCATCTATGACGACGAGCCGAACTTTGACTATTATGGAGTGCTTCGGGATATTGTAGATTTACAATATACTGGCCCATATGATATGCATATTGTGATGTTCAAATGTGAGTGGTTCGATATGACACCAAATATCAGTTGGAGAATCGATAAACAATTTGGATTCGTCGATATAAATCATCGTAGGAGGTATAGAGGGTCCGATACATTTGCGATAGCAAATCAGGCTGTTCAAGTCTACTATACAAGCTACCTAAGGCGTCGTAGAGATCGATTTGACTGGTGGGCAGTATGCAAGATTAAATCTAGAAATACATTCAACGTTGGAGACCCAGCATACCAAGAGGACCAGATCGAAAAGTCCCAATACTTGGGACAACACTCAGATACAATGTATGTTGAAGATATTATTGAGTAAAATAGAGGGGAGGAAGAGGTTGATACACAAGACTTAGCTGTCAACCAGGGAAGAAAGAGGCGTCTTGTCCCAAATATTGAGGCAGAAGAAGAAGAAGAAGAAGACGAAGAAGAAGACGAAGAAGAAGAAGAAGAAGAAGAAGAAGAAGAAGAAGAAGAAGAATTTGATGGGAATGAGGATACAGATGAAATTGACGATGAAGATAAGGATGAGGATGAGGATGAGGATGAGGATGAGGAGGATGATGATGAAGACGAGGCCGAGGATGAGAACGAAGACGATGATTAGGTTAAATATTGTTGTATATTAAAAACACTTCCAATTACGTGAATTAATTTTGACCTCATAAAAGCAATTACGTGAATTCATGTTTTTTTCATTCGATTATTTACTTATTGCAGATGGCACTCCTAGTCTTTTTCGTCGCGACGGCACTCATCTCCCTACTGGTGGTATATATATTTTAGTTTAGTTTTTTATATCCATTTACACTTTTATATTATTAATTACGTTTATGTGTTCTATTTACAGGTCATGATGGCTGGCCGTGGTCGTGGTGCTGGTGGTGGTCGTGGTGGTGGTGGTGGTGGTGCGGGTCGTGGTCGTGGTCGTAGTGGTGCTGGTGGGCGTGGTCGCATTCAAAGTTCCCGGGATGTGACCCCATCGAGCGACCCCGTCCCGGAGAGTACCCCGGGCACAGACGCATCCCGCCCTCGATCGACCACTTCATCGAGGCATGAGTCCAGATCTGCTAGCGGATCCGTTCCGCTATCGGAACCACCACCAGCGGATCCACCAGGGGATGCCCCAGTTACTGCACAGTGGGCCCCGGAGTACCTCCATACTCGGTTCCATCCGGTTACTAGGGAGTACATGCGCAGACCCGCGGATCCTCCGACGGCACCAGAGAGGCCGAGAGGCGAGTTCCGACGAGAGCTATGCCCCGCGGGGACCTCGTAAGTAAATTTAAGATAATTTATTAAATTTTTTTCATTTATTCAAGTTAATAATCCAGTCGTTTCTTCTTTGTAGATTTTTTCCGTTTAATGTTGGCAGGGCTCTTGGAGAAATTATTAGGGCTAACTTCCATGGTCCCTACCTCAACTTTTCGTCGGTACCCGTAAACGTGAAGTACGTCTAGCTCGACGAGTTGAGGGTATATATCTATATCTTCTGGTTAATTATTAGTTACTCTTTAATCAACCATTTTTTAAATTACGTGATAATTGAATTTCTATATTAGACGACGTACTGGTGGCCCCCCCATGGCGAGGACGCGATCCGCAGGATCTACAGAAGCGCTGCCTCGAAAAAGAAACATGATATGATTCATGACATGAAAATGGGGCATACGAGGCCGAATTGGATCCGACAGGAGTATTATGAGGACCTCTTAGGTATGATGGATACCCCTGTGTAACGCCCCAGTCCCAAAATACGTAGGACTAGGTACATCGACATGCCAGCTGTATACATACGAAGTATACTCCAATATATGGAAACCTCGTATGGATACATAAGCTGTAAAATGCAGTAAATCCAGAATAACTAAATCTTATCCACTAGATAAATAAATGATATAAAAGCAACTTTGAATTTGTCATGTATACAATCGTTGGACGAAGACAAAGTCCACTACCAACTATCTCAAATAAAATGTACAATAAGTGATCGATAAAATAACGAGACGGACCAAGCGCAATCGTCTTCGAAAGAATGGAGAAGATCACGGCCTTGGCTAGAACACCTGTAAATTCACAGAAGCACACACCTGGAGAGATAACCAGGTCCTCAGAGGAACGTAACAAGACACATAATATCATGCCATATAAACTGTATAAATATTGCTCAAGTAAATAAGTCAATTGAATTATAATATGGTCCAATACGTACCTATTGAACGAGCTTACCATCCCCCCAACCAAACAAGGACAGGAGATGGTAAACTAATTCATGGTGACGTATCTTTCCACACTATGAATCCAATATGGTATCCGGACCCCAACAAGGTTCAATACCTTATCATCGAAGTAGTAAGTCACACCTACAACCAAACAAGGACAAGATGTGACGAACTAATCCGCGACAAGTTATTGTTCCAAGCCACGGTTAGATACAAGTACCCAAACCAAATGTACTCGTTCCTAACGGATAAGGGCGCCTAACCCACTCTAGGTGAATGCAGTTTTAAGAACAGTTCATGGTCGCATGACTACCCGGTCAAGTCAAGAAAATACCAATGTAGTACCTCAGTAGCGAGTCACAACACCATATACTATTCCTCAGTATCGAGCGAGTCTATAGCATATAGTCTACCTATCGTTCCTCAGTAGCGAGCGAGTCTACGATAGATAGGGTGGTAGTCAACTTCCAATCATGTTCTTCCCGCCCAATGCTAACTCTATAACCGTTAAGTCAAACTAACATACAACCTCTATTAGCGGTTATTCCTATCGTACGGCTTGTACGTACTGGTGGCCAGCCAATCATGTACTTCCGTGTTCTGCATGCGACACACAACTTCGTAGTACAACGTGTCAAGGCCATGAATGCAACACACAAAGGTGGTACCTTAAATCTAGGTTTAATGTGTAAGAAAAATAATACATAGCAGAATATAAATGAACAGTAAGTTCTAACAGGTTATGCCATGTATCACAGTTTATTTTGCATAAAGAAAATAAATAATGCATGAAATATGAGCTAAAATAATTAAACAGCAAATGGCAAGGTGTCTTGCCTGATGGTGCAAAGTGGCAAACCCAAGAAATCACAATGTCAGCAAAGAAACGTCACAATCTCCAAACAACTTTGGACGCTGAAACAAACATAAAAAATGCACTCGATGTAAAAGATATACCTTGGAAATGCCTGTCCAAAAGTCAAATTCTGGAACAGGGACAAAATCATAATTTCAGATCAAAACGATATCCGCCGTTGGACCCACTTCGCACCAAAATGCGTGCCAGGTCTATGGTCTCTAAAGTCGTCAAACTACATGTCTACGGTTTCAGTTTGAGGAGAGGAACTGAACGGTATGTCCAGTTTCGGATTTTGATGAGCCGTGTACAAATTCGCCCGTTTGAGTGGGTCGCGGGCCCGCCAAAAATAGGTTCCGATTCGACCTTCTCAGAATCGAACCAAACATGGCACACAGGACCAAAATTTTGATTCGGACCTGTTGGTACAAGTTTTGTCTCGATCCGACGACCGTACACGAAGTTATAGGCAAGTTTGCAAAATACCGATACGGAGGTATCTCGACGGATACGTGTTGGTTTCGTTACGCACACGCGACGAAACTGAGTTCCGTAAGTTCCCACACGTCCGCAACGTCCATACGCACCTTTTGATACGTATAGCGCATGACCACGTCGCCCGTTTTGCCGGGGCGTACGTTGTATCGGAGAAAATTCTAAAATTTTATATAAATTAACACAGGTTTTTCTCCAACTTCAACATCAGTTTATTTCTTACAAGTTAATCGAAACAACTATCCAGAAGATGCGTTGTGATCTTGGTTATGTTGTCTTTTACTGTTTTTGATTAGTTCCTACATTACTTTACTGTACAACAAGAAAATTGGCCGACAAGTTGTCGGTTTAAAACAGTTTTATAGTAGTACAGGAAACAGATTTTTGTTCAACTTCGTCTTGATTTTTTGAGCAAGTCGATGGGTTGTTTTCGAAATCCAGCTAGAGGATCTCGAAGAGGGTCAAGTCTACTTTCCAGAAAATTTTACGGATCGAAAATCGGTGCTACGAGTAAAAAGTTACGTCGTCGGGAAGTAGGGTACCTTGAGTGGGAAAACTGCTCCGTGGATGATGAAGGGCTGACTTTCGATGCTCCGTTCGTCGCGCACACAACTCCGTCGCTGGTGAAACGAACTCCTAGGCGAAGAGGTTATGTTCTGCTAAAATTTTTGTTTTGAGAGACTAGGGTTTTGGGGTCTATGGAGGAAGTTATATATAAAACAAATTGATTGAAAACCTAATACTACCACTATTACTAATAACCAATTGGGCTATTCCCACGGGTTGGGTGCGGAAATTGCTGCTATAGCAGCAATATAGGGAGAGGAGGGGCCCGCCCACTTATGTGGGTGGGTGTTTTTTTTTCTTTTCTTTTCTTTTTTCTTTTCTTTTCTTATTCTTTTTTCTTTTCTTTTCTTTTCTTATTCTTTTTTTTTTCATTTCTTTTTCATTTCTTTTTTTTTTCATTTTCTATTTTCTATTATTACTCTATTTAATAACTAAATTTTATTTTATTTATTATTTCAAATAAAAAAAACTCTTTTCAATAATACAATAATTTAGATATATTTATATACACATATATTTCCACATATAAGTATATATAAATATACACACCTTAATAAATTAACACATACACACATACATATATACATATAAATATATATCATATAAACTTACACCCATACTATGCATTACACTCCTAATATTATGCATACATGTATTTTAGCAAAAAAAATTTACACAAAACTAACATTAAATAAATTAATAAATTAGGGGGTTTACATCCTACCCAACTTAAAAAAATTTCGTCCTCGAAATTAAAACTACGGTAAGGGGGTCGAATTGCAAATGCAAAATTTTAAGGGGCTAACGCATGAAAGTCGTCCCTTGGTTTTCGAACAACTGAGGGTAGTTATACAAGGAACCTTATTGGCTTAACTTCTATAGGGTAAGTGTTCTTGGTTCAAGGCTCTACACCGCTTATAAAGTTGGCCATCAGTGATAAACGTCATTACGAGCCTTTTGAGAGGGGCTAAAAGGTACAGGGGTTTCATATTGAATGAATCCATCTCGAATTTAAACTATATTGGTGGGGCAATATCTCGTAAGATCAACTTATACCATCTCTGCTAGGCTATGGTAGTCTAGAACAAGTCCTAACTCGAGAGGTTGGGCTAGTTCCGAATCGGATTGGTTAGATAGGTGCCGTAAGTAAAAAAATATGCCTCCCATGACTTTGTGTACAAGTGGCAGATAGGGTCTCAATTGAGTATCACACTAGGGCAGGTACACATTGGGCTTCAAGTAGATCACAACCATGTATCGGGTCGAAAGCTTTAAGTCAAGATTGGATCTCTAATTGAAGTCAGAAAGGACAATGGTATTATGGTAGGGGTTATAACTAGCCATTTTGACCTAAAGGTCGTATCATAAATATAGAGTACAAGGAAACGTGTTTAGTGGGACATGATATATCTACATGAAGGTGAACTCGTCTAGGTCTTGTATATAAAATTTGTTGGAAGGTAACAGTCGGTCTCGTGCTCTGAATATAAAATTCACGGTCGGGGACCCAAAAATTTTCTAAATAGAAAGTGGGAGTTCATGAGGCACTAATTAGCGTTCTAACAGAAACCACTTATTCTAATCAATAGGCAATCCTAGTACATTCTAAATTCTACTGGGGCTCTACGATCTATATCCTACAGTAATTCACTCCTAGAAGTTAACAAAGACACCGTTCTATGGTTTAGTGGAGTTAGAAAGGTTCAAGTCGGAAGGTCATACCTCAATTTGTGGAAGAATATTACACGATGTACTAGGATACGAGATGTGATAGATATGAGTCAAGTTCCGAAGACCGTACTTTGAGTCCAACAGATGTCAATGATTGTATGAATATATCTTTCCTGTCTATAGATGGTATGATAAACTGAGGAGGATATTACTGGTCTATCTTCCCTCAATACGAGTATCTGACTTTCCGAAATCCGTAAAGGCGAAAACAATAAGTGTTTCAGGGAAAGAGGATCGAATACGAATTATGGGATTCCAAAGGCGTTTCAAATATAGTTGTCAAGCCAATTGCGGATGAGATCCTAGAGCCATCTATATCTCAATCCACGTAAGATAAGCAAATAAAAGCGAACCAAATGTACGAAGGTTGATCAGACCATCATACACTGATTCCTGATTAGATAATATGTTAGTGGACGTCCCCAATATACACATGTCATGAACAAGCTCGATAAGGATAAGCTTGCAAATACTAGACTACATTAGCAATATTAGCCAAGATGGTAAAAACATAGGCACGAGAGATTAAGATTGAAAGAAAGCAGAATGATTCTAAGTCATATCCTGTGTTGGTCTCTGTACAGTCATCCTATAGTCTTCTTGTCCAAGTCATTGGTTGACTAGATGGGTTAGGGTCCTCTAAATTCTAGAATCTAAGTAGACTTGCTAATATAAGTCACAAGGACAAAGGGGTTGCTAGGTCGTAAGGCATTCTATCCAACTTAAAGAATTAAACTAATGGTATTTTGTGACAAAAGAAATATGTCTAACTAGTAGGGATCACCTGTCTAACCTCTAGCAAGCACGAAAGGAAGATAAGATTAATGATAGAAGGAATCAAGCAAGATGCAATCGATGAGTCGAACGGTAGGTAAAATCTTAGGAAAGAGGCCGAGTATGTGGATGAGATCCTAGACTTCTAATCCTATTCGCAGGCTTGCTTGGTACGGTAAAGTAACAAAACAATTTATCTTGACCTGCATGGGCCACCACAAAAACATGTAACGCCCTAGTCCTAAAATACGTAGGACTAGGTACATCAACATGCCAGCTGTAAACATACGAAGTATACTCCAATATATAGAAACCTCGTATGGATACATAAGCTGTAAAATACAGTAAATCCAGAATAACTAAATCTTATCCACTAGATAAATAAATGATATAAAAGCAACTTTGAATTTGTCATGTATACAATCGTTGGACGGAGACAAAGTCCACTACCAACTTTCTCAAATAAAATATACAAGAAGTGATCGATAAAATAACGAGACGAACCAAGCGCAATCGTCTTCGAAAGAATGGAGAAGATCACGGCCTTGGCTAGAACACCTGTAAATTCACAGAAGCACACACCTGGAGAGATAACCAGGTCCTCAGAGGGACGTAACATAACACATAATATCATGACATATAAACTATATAAATATTGCTCAAATAAATAAGTCAATTGAATTATAACATGGTCCAATACGCACCTACTGAACGAGCTTACCATCCCCCCAACCAAACAAGGACAGGAGATAGTAAACTAATTTACGGTGACGTATCTTTCCATACTATAAATCCAATATGGTATCCGGACCCCAACAAGGTTTAATACCTTCTCATCGAAGTAGTAAGTCACACCTACAACCAAACAATGACAAGATGTGACGAACTAATCCGCGACAAGTTATTGTTCCAAGCCACGGTCAGATACAAGTACCCAAACCAAAGGTACTCGTACCTAACGGATAAGGGCGTCTAACCCACTCTAGGTGAATGCAGTTTTAAGAACAGTTCATGGTCGCATGACTACCCAGTCAAGTCAAGAAAATACCAATGCAGTACCTCAGTAGCGAGTCACAACACCATATACTATTCCTCAGTATCGAGCGAGTCTATAGCATATAGTCTACCTATCGTTTCTCTGTAGCGAGCGAGTCTACGATAGATAGGGTGGTAGTCAACTTCCAATCATGTTCTTCCCGCCCAATGCTAACTCTATAACCGCTAAGTCAAACTAACATGCAACCTCTATTAGCGGTTATTCCTATCGCACGGCTTGTACGTACTGGTGGCCAGCCAATCATGTACTTCCGTATTCTGCATGCGACACACAACTTCGTGGTACAATGTGTCAAGGCCATGAATGCAACACACAAAGGTGGTCCCTTAAATCTAGGTTTAATGTGTAAGAAAAATAATACATAGCAGAATATAAATGAACAGTAAGTTCTAACAGGTTATGCCATGTATCACAGTTTATTTTATATAAAAAAATAAATAATACATAAAATATGAGCTAAAATAATTAAACAGCAAATGACAAGGTGTCTTGTCTGATGGTACAAAGTGGCAAACCCAAGAAATCACAATGTCAGCAAAGAAATGTCACAATCTCCAAACAACTAAGGATGCTGAAACAAACATCAAAAATGCACTCGATGTAAAAGATATACCTAGAAAATGCCTGTCCAAAAGTCAAATTCTGGAACAGGGACAAAATCGTAATTTTGGATCAAAACGATGTCCGCCGTTGGACCCGCTTCGCACCGAAATGCATGCCAAGTTCTATGGTCTCTAAAGTCGTCAAACTACATGTCTACGATTTCAGTTTGAGGAGAGGAACTCAACGGTATGTCCAGTTTTGGATTCCGATGAGCCGTGTACAAATTCGCCCGTTTGAGTGGGTCGCGGGCCCGCCAAAAATTGGTTCCGATTCGACCTTCTCAGAATCGAACCAAACTTGGCACACATGACCAAAATTTCGATTCGGACCTGTTGGCGCAAGTTTCATCTCGATCCGACGATCGTATACAAAGTTATAGGCAAGTTTGCAAAACACCGATACGGGGGTATCTCGACGGATACGCGTTGGTTTCGTCACGCATATGCGACGAAACTGAGTTCCGTCAGTTCCCACACGTCCGCAATGTCCATACGCGCCTTTCGATGCGTATAGCGCACGACCATGTCGCCCGGTTTGTCGGGGCGTACGTCGTATCGGAGAAAATTCTGAAATTTTATATAAATTAACACAGGTTTTTCTCCAACTTCAACATCAGTTTATTTCTTACACGTTAATCGAAACAACGATCCAGAAGATGCATTTTGATCTTGGTTATGTTATCTTTTACTGTTTTTGATTAGTTCCTACATTACTTTACTGTACAGCAAAAAAATTGGCCGACAAGTTGTCGGTTTAAAACAGTTTTATAGTAGTACAGGAAACAGATTTTTGTTCAACTTTGTCTCGATTTTTCGAGCAAGTCGATGGGTTGTTTTCGAAATCCATCTAGAGGATCTCGAAGAGGGTCAAGTCTACTTTCCAAAAAATTTTACGGATCGAAAATTGTTGCTACGAGTAAAAAGTTACGTCGTCGGGAAGTAGGATAACTTGAGTGGAAAAACTGCTCCATGGATGACGAAGGGATGACTTTCGATGCTTCGTTCGTCGCGCACACAGCTCCGTCGCTGGTGAAACAAAATCCTAGGCGAAGAGGGTATGTTCTGCTAAAATTTTCGTTTTGAGAGACTAGGATTTTGAGGTCTATGGAGGAAGTTATATATAAAATAAATTGATTGAAAACCTAATACTACCACTATTACTAATAACCAATTGGGCTATTCCCATGGGTTGGGTGCGGAAATTGCTGCTATAGCAGCAATGTAGGGAGAGAAGGGGCCCGCCCACTTATGTGGGTGGGTGTTTTTTTTTTTTTCTTTTCTTTTCTTTTCTTTTCTTTTTCTTTTCTTATTCTTTTTTCTTTTCTTTTCTTATTCTTTTTTTTTCATTTCTTTTTCATTTCTTTTTTTTCATTTTCTATTTTCTATTATTACTCTATTTAATAACTAAATTTTATTTTATTTATTATTTCAAATAAAAAAACTCTTTTCAATAATACAATAATTTAGATATATTTATATACACATATATTTCCACATATAAGTATATATAAATATACACACCTTAATAAATCAACACATACACACATACATATATACATATAAATATATCATATAAACTTACACCCATACTATGCATTACACTCCTAATATTATGCATACATGCATTTTAGCAAAAATTTTTTTACACAAAACTAACATTAAATAAATTAATAAATTAGGGGGTTTACACCCTGCGTACAAGGAGAAATCGGAGAAGGCGAAGGCGAACCGACAGGCCGCGGGCCTTCATACGGGGGGATCAAGGCCCCACACAACGACGCTTGTAGATTTGCTGAGCTACCGTAAATTTATTTCACTATCGAATTAGGTATTATTAATTAAAGGAGTTATCGACGTTCTACAAAAATTTTGTATGTAGGCCCGACGGGCGGTGAAGGAGGGAAGGACGCCAGAATCGGTCACCATGCACGACGTGTTCCAGCATACGCACAAAAGACGGAAGGACAGGAGCTTCGTCGACGAGAGGGCCAAGGAGACTGATGTAAGTACTTATCTTCATGAGATTTACGTTAGAATTAAAAGTATTCGGACTATAACTTAGGTAAACTTAGGATTCACACTTAACTTAGTGAAACATAGGATTTAGATTACAACTTAGGTAAATCTTATAATATAAACACATTCATTTGATAGGCTGCGTATCGTGAGGCCCTAAGTCGGGCTCAGTTAACTGACACCGAGGATGTCGGTGAAACGACGTCCGCCCGGACGCCCTCTTCTTTGGCCGCTCGCAACGACTTGTTCGTAGATACCATCGGCGGCTTTAAGAAAGGGCTCCTGTACGGACTCGGCTCCCTAGGGCCGTTGCACATGGCGACGCAGAGATTTCTACCGACACCGCCTCCTCCCGTGGCCCCGACAGACGATGATGTTAGGTCGCAGCTTACGCAGCTGCACGAGGCGGTGTCGTCCTTACGGGAGCAATTTGCCACGTACTTCCCGCCTTCGTCTGCTGTTGCCGGTCCGTCTGCTGATGGTGTTGGTCCGTCTTTTACTGGTCCGTCGACTGCTGGTGTCGGTCCTTCTTCCGTGGGTCATCTTTCTTTCAATCCTGATGCCCCTGTGGTATCGCCTACGACTGTGACGTCACTCCTGAATCTGATGTCGCCAGAGCAGCTACGCCGACTTCCGAGCAGTGTCTACAACGGCTTGCCGCCGTACCTAGTGGAGGAGTATATTCGTCGGTCGCAGCTGGGATTACCACCACCGGACAATTGACCTCCTCCTTCTTCTTAAAAAATTATATTAAGAAAATTTGAAATATTTGTGAGAGCTTTGGATTAATTGTGCTATAATCGGATTATAGCACCGGATATTATGTTACTCTTCAGGATAATTGATGTTTATTTTCTATTAATTTGGTTTGGTCTGTGATTCTTGGATAATTGGTGTGCATTAAATTCGTATGTGCATATTTGGTCTATATGATTCTTGGATAATTGGTGTGCATTATATATTTGGTCTATGTGATTGTTGGATAATTGGTGTGCATTATATATTAGTTTGGTTTATGCTTATTTTTGTGAACAGGGAAAGTGCTGCAATTTTTTTCCAAAAAATCTCAGTTAGCGACGGACTAGTGACTGGTTAGAGACGGATATTCCCAGTTTCCGACTGATTTTCGACGGATGAGCCGTCACTAACTTGAGATTTAAAACTGTTTCTAGGTAGCGACGGGTGATCGACGGAATATCTGTCGGCAAGGTTCTGGTGGTATATAGTTCGACGGAATAGCGACGGATTAGCCGTCGCCAAGGCGACTGATAATCAGCCACTAATCAGTCGCTCTCGCGACGGCGTAGCGACGGACAATCCGTCGACAAGGTTCTGGAAATGCTTGACATTTCCAGAACCATGGCGATGGATAATCCGCCACTAATCAGTCGCTCTGTCGACGGCGTAGCGACGGATTAGAGACGACTATTCCGTCGCCATGGTGCTGGAAATGTCAAGCATTTCCAGAAGCTGATCGACAGATTTTTCGTCAGCAAACCGTCGCTAATCCGTCCTTTGTTATCGACGGCGGTCGACGGATTAGCGACGGAACGATACACTCTGATACGCTATTACGACGGTTTACCGACAAAACTTTACGTTGCTATTGTCTAAACAGTTCAGTATTTAATATTTGAAATGGACGACAGTCCATCGAAAAGTAGTCGCTATTGCTTCGTATTATGAAGTCGACATGCCGTCGCTAGTCCGTCGCTTGACGACTACGTAGCGACGGACCGTTATTAGCGACGAGCTGATTGCCGATGGATTTTTTTGGCCAAAACCCGTCAGTGATCGGTTGCTAATAGAAATTCCCGTCAGACGGACGACGGATCTGGCCATCGCTAAATCGACAAATTTTGGTAGTGTCTCTGTACGAGCGAGTTTGTATTGTGAATCAAAGTTCAGTCCTCCCATAAAACTGTTCTGTTCTTTCATAATCAATGACAAACAGTTATAAATAATAAATAATATTTTGCGTGCATACATATATTTCATAAATATTTTATTAAGTTTATTTTTAAATAATAATGTATTTTTGAAATTATTATTATAGTATTTTTGGAAAATATATTTTGAAAATTATTGTGGCAATTTAAATCTTGATTTGATTCATTTAAATAGCTAAAATAAAATCTATGTTTGAAAATTGATTTATCTTATTTGATTTTAAACTAAAAGAATTTAATTAGATTTAAATTAGATTTGTATTTGGATTTGGATTTGATTGATTTTAAATTAAGTTACGAATTATCTATTTTTGGGTTTAAACTACTCCTAATCCTTATCCAACCGGAAATTCCCACATCCTATAAATAGGCAGGTACTCCTTCATAAATTTCTCACATCCACAAATTCTCCACAACAAAAAATAAGTGCATCGTGTCCGTGACCAACATCTCATCGTGTGTGTATCGTGACTGTGTCCCTATTTTTTTCCCTTTCTACTATTTATTTTATATTTACATTCATCCTTTTCTTGGTGTCCGACAATCCCGAACCTCGTCATCGTCCTCGTGTCCGACACTTGGACACAATCCCTAAACCCAAACCCTAAACCTAGCTCAACCATCCCCGCAGCCACGCTGCCGACACAGACCCACCACGCCACCATCACGTCCATACCAACCACCATTGTCGTAGCAGCCCTGCCCCGACACACCTCCGCATGCGAACACCCGCGGCCGCTCCCAGCAACTACCAACATCCACCAAATACACCCGTCACCACCGTTAGCTCCCACAGCACCACTGTCGTCACCCCGACCACTCCTCCGTATCCATCCATGCCGACCACCATCGCCATTATCACAACCAGCACCTCTAACCACCCCCCGACGCCATCATCCCGATCACAGCCAGCCACCACCGTGGCGCACCCGTACAGCGGAGTCGCCATTTTGTTTGCAAAAAAAAGTTTTATTACAAACTTACAAAAAAGTACAAGGGTATAATTAATTTATGGGAAGTACAACTGTAGGAATCTGATCAAAAGACAATCACTTTATCCCTTGGACGATGTGATATTGAAGACACAAGCCTCTGGAGAATGCAACAGTACTTTGTCAGGAGATTATGATACTTGGTGATGCTTTGAGACTGATTTGAAACTCTTTTTATAGAGTTCTTGAAATAACTGTTAAGTAGTTATTCTGAGTGGCGCACACTTCAGGTTGCGTGCCTCTTGTCCAGTTGTGCGAGCAGTTACTTCAATTGCTGGAGACGTATGGCATCGTTTGAGTGACATGTGCGTGTTTGTGGACAGTATAGTGGACACGTTCTTCGAGATTAGTAGCATGCGTACTACGTCATCCTGCTTCTGGACATAAAATTTGATCAAGTGGCACCAACTAGCAAGGTTGTGCGCAAGCACAACTCAACAATTGGCACCTCTGACTGGGTCTTATGTACTGTATTGATTAATTCGTACGCCACTTGACGACTTGCGCGGGCCACCTGTCAGTATTAATCATATGCTGACAAAATCTTCTCGAGCGCCACATTGTACGGGATTCGAATAGATTTTCTTTGATTTTTGTGTTGTCAGAGCTGTCAGTAATAATGACAGCCATTACAGCTACTCGAGGAGGCTTGCCACGTGACGTCGCGCACCTTGGCTTTGGCGCAACCTAATGATCTGGCGTCACTTGATGATACGTACTTTAATGAGTGACGCCCCTTGATTTTTAGCTCCTACAGTTCTATGAAGAACTCTGTAAAGGTTGAGATGATGTCCAAGTCTGCTTAATAATAGGGTACCAGGTCTTCGTGGCGGACTTTATATTATCCTCGGACCTGGTTGACGACGAGTTTTAAATGCCGTAAGACTCAAGGTATTCTACCCCCAGCTATTTTTCTAATTGGAGGCCCATGATGAGGGCATTGTACTTCGCCATATTATTGGAGCATGGCTCTGATAGGGAATAGGCACGCTGGATGACCAGCTTGTCGGGAGAGATCAAGACTACCCCCACCCCAGCGATAATTTGACCCTTGGGGTTGTTTTTGAAGCGCCATCAAAGAACATCCGCCAGACAAAATTTTTTTCGGCAGTGTTGGACTCCAATACTTCATCTGGAATATCTTTATAGAGTTTGGATGACTCCGAAATAGGATGTGCAGATAAGAAGTCGGCTAGTGCCTGACCTTTAACAGCTTTTTGCGGGATAAATACTATATCATATGGTGTCAATAATATTGCCCAGGTAGCTAATCGAGAGTTTAGCACTCTCGGCTTTGTCATGAGGACTCTGAGTGGATTGACTAGGAAGATGACATAGATCGTCTGCCCCGAGACATAATGATGAGTCTTCTGGATGGCAAATACCAGAGCTAGACATTCTTTTTTGACTGGGTTGTACCGGTGTTCGGCCCCGGTCATTGTCCTGCTCAGGTAGTAAATAGCTTGCTCGTAGCCTGTATCATTATTTTGGGCCAATAGAGCGCTGAGAGAGTGATCCATCGTGCGAACGTAGAGCAAAAAGGGTTTGCATGCGACGGGTACCACCAGGACTTGGGGACTTGTGAGATAGGTTTTGATGTCGTCAAATGCCTTCTGATATTCCTCCGTCCAGACGTAGGAGACACCCTTCTTCATGAGTTTAGTGAAGGGTTGGCATTTTTGGAAAGGTTTGCGATAAACCTTCGGATGTATGTTAGACGTCCTTGTAGGCCTCAAAGTTCTCTAAGGTTCTTCGGAGGACCATGTCAAGGATGGCTTTGGTCGTCTCGGAATCAACATGGATGCATTTTCAGTGATGATGAAGCCCAGGAATTTGCCGTTGGAAACCCCGAGAAAGGATTTGGCGGGGTTCATCTTGAGCTGGTAGGCCCGCATAAGATCGAAGACTGTCCTCAGATCTTGTAAGTGATCACTTCGTAGCCGGCTCTTGACAACGATATCGTCAACGTAGCATTCGACTGTCTTACGAAGGTATTGGCATAAAATGGTGCTCATAGCTCGCTGGTATGTGGCACCTGTATTCTTCAAGCCTAAGGGCATCACTGTGTAGCAGTAAACCCCCATTGCAGTCCTAAAGGACGTATGTTTCTCGTCGTCAGGGAACATCTTGATCTGGTTGTGGCCTGAATATCCATCCATGAAGGACGTGTTCAACGCCACATGTATTATCGATCTTTACGTCGGTGATCGAGAGTGGGAACTTGTCTTTCAGACAAGCGAAGTTGAGGTTTCGAAAATCGATGTAGACTCGAATCTTTCCATTCTTTTTAGTGACAGGAACGACGTTAGCCACCCAATATGGATGTTGTTTCTCATAAATAAACTTAATGTCTAAGAGTTTATTGATTTCTTTGTCAATAGCATCCATGATGTTAGGATGAAAGTGTCATTGTTGCTGCTTAGCAGGCTTGACATTTAGTTAAGATGTTAAGCTTGTACATTGCGACCTGCGGGTCTAGGCCCGACATGTCTTCATAGCTCCAGGCGAAGATGTTGATGTATTCTTTAACCAGTTGAATCAGGAATTCCCGATCCTCCCCTACCAGGCTTTTGCTGATGAAGATGGGTTTGGACGAGGATTCATCCCCTAAGTTGATCAGCTCGACTTCATCTTCATTGGAGGGGTTCTCGTAGTTCGAAATGAGATTCCTATTATGCCCACCTAGGCATTGAGCCCAGGGTTCTTCTTCGAAGAACTCTACTGTTTGATCGTCGTCTTCTTCTTCTGAAGGATGTGTGGATGTCATGTTGACTGATAACACTTTCCTGAAGATTGGACCGACGCTGGTGTCGGAGTCCCAAGTTAAAGTTTTAGATGAATGAGAGTGTATAGCCTTCTCTGCTTCTGAACTCTCGGGGGTTGTAGGAGGTGTGATATAGCCTACCCCCCCCAGTCGAGTGCGGTGGTAATAATATTGTGGCTTCCCTTTTGGAATAGGGATTGCAAAGGAAGATACTGACCTTTGCCATAGTTCAGACCTTGGCCGTTCTTTAAGTCACAATCCATCTTTTAGATGAGTTACTTCGCTTTATTGGTGTACCGATACACTTGCAATCTGTCGATATCAGGTTCTGGTTCGACAAGCAGGAGTTCTTGATGGCGCTCGACCTTGCCGAATATGATAGGTTTCTCATTCTGGTTCCGGGGTGGGACTATATAACAGACTCCTTGGTACAGGATGACTCGATTTACATGATTGACAGTCGTAATTTGTGTTTGTAACGACTGTAAGACATTATCTAGGGTATACATAGCATTCCAGTATGCAAGACTAGAATAATTCAAAGACAGCCTTTTATTGATAAAGTACGGGATCTTGTCTCCAAAAATTATATCATCGAGATATGAAGCGTCGACATTGGCAAATATGTACTCTCCCAATTCTTCATCAGTGAGGATCGGAGTAGTCTTGGACGACTCGGGAGAGTTCATCGGAAGCTTGGCTCGTACCGGCTCCTGAGCCTGTGCTGAGAGAGACACTAGGGCCTTCCCTTGTAGCTTGATGACGAGAGGGGCCGATGATTGGGGAGGTCTCCCCTTGAGCCGTATTTAAGAGGTGCCTTAGCTGGTGCTTTAGGGACTGGTGCTTTCCCGATACAATTTGCCATGAGAGGTGCCGACACTTGGGAAGGTTTTCCCTTGAGTCGAATCTTCAAAGGGGCTTCAGTGGTTGTTCCAACCAGAGAGGCTGGTGCCTTCCCGCTTAGCTTAACTATGATAGGGGTCGATGCCTAAGGAGATTTTTCCTTGAGTCGCACCCTCAGAGGGGCACTGGTTATCATTTCTGCTTCAGGATTGGCTTCTGCTTAGCTTCTGCTTCGTCATCGGCATCGTTGGTTTCATCGTCCAGATGAATCAATTTGTATAGATCGGAGTCGATAAAAAAGGCCTCAATCCCTCTGAAGGGATCGACATCAGCAAACTCTGCCCTAACTATGCCGTTGGTGGGTACGTATTTCATATATTAGTGGAGAGTAGACGGCATCACCATATTCGTGTATGCAAGGGCGCCCCAACAGGATGTTATACTTGACGTCGGCACCTACAACATAGCAAGTCACCTCGGTCTGGAGATTACCGGTATGACGTTTCAGCCGAATCTTGTCAAGTTGTTCACTCTTGCTAGCGTTGAAGCCAATGATTGTAGTGTGGGATACCGTCAGATGATGCATATGGATCCCCAATGTGTGGAGCAGAGTCTGGGGGATAATGCTAAGCGAAGATCTAGGGTCGATCTGAATTCGATCTACATAGATGGCACCGACGTACCCTGTATAGTACAGCAGTCTGTTGTGTCTGTTGTCCTCGAGTAGCAT
Source organism: Iris pallida (assembly GCA_029216955.1). Classification (NCBI taxonomy): domain Eukaryota; kingdom Viridiplantae; phylum Streptophyta; class Magnoliopsida; order Asparagales; family Iridaceae; genus Iris; species Iris pallida. Next base: position 14,341,839 of record JANAVB010031416.1, on the reverse strand, counting down.
GTCTTGTTGAGTAAAAGTGATGTTGGGGATGATCTTCCCTATAATATGGTAGTACGGACATGTTGTTTGATCATCTTATAAAACTCCTAAATTTCTACTAATTTTTTTATATAAATTTGGTACTAATTTTTTTATTTTGTATTTGTACGTCGCGTAGTTGCATTGTACGTCGCGCGTGAAATTTCGTTTTTCGTAATTGCTCGACGAGGGCGAATATGTGCGAGCGTACATATTTTAGAAAAATATTTTTCTATTTTTAAAGTTTCAAAGTAATATATATAATAATTATTTTAGCTATCATACCAACATTTCCAAGTCCATTATATTATTTATTTTATTTATAAAAAGTCTTTCAGTTATTAATAATAAATAAGATTCTTTGTGCATACATATATATTTCATAAATATTTTATTAGTTTATTTTTAAATAATAATGTAATTTTCAAAATTATTATTATTAGTATTTTTGGAAAATATATTTAAAATTATTGTGGCAATTTAAATCTTGATTTGATTTTTGGATTTATTTAAATAGTAAATTAATATCTATATTTGAAAGTTGATTTATCTTATTTGATTTTAAACTAAAAGATAGAATGTAATTATATTTAAATTGATTTAGATTTGGATTTGAAATTTTTGAATGGATTTAAATTAATAGATGAATTATCTAAGGGGATTTAAATATTCCTAATCCTTATCTATTAAGATTTCCTCAACCATATAAATAGGGGAGCCTTCACATTATTTCTCCATAATTATTCTTCCACAAAATTCTATCGCAAAAGTGAGTGCATCGTGTCGGTGTCTAACCCTTTCCGTGTCAGCCGTGAGTGGCTCGGGTCCGACCCGGGTGTCTTTCCAATATATCTATTTTTTACATATACATTGTTTCTCCTCCCCGTATCCACACCCCGGACACGACGCCCAAACCCCAAATACCAAATCCCTAACCCTAACCCTAATCATAAATCTGGCTGGAGCCACCTCTCCAGAAACCCCGCATCACCGCCGTCGTCGAGCCCCGTCCCTGTCTCTTCAGCGTCTCCGCCACTCCAACGACTCCCTTTCAAAAACTCGACACAACCACCCCATCGTGTTCCACAACCACCACAAAGCCCTCTCTAAACCTTCCTGGCTACACCCAAACTCATCGCCTCCGCGTTCGGTGCCGGAGCTCTCCTCCGCGGCTGACCCGACCAAGCCCGACCGAACCCAGCCGCCAACCGAACCACCCGTCGTGTCTTCCTACACCCCCGCGTCCAGCCAACGCGGCAAAACACACCACCAAGAAACCGAAATACATAGAAGGAAATACATCAAGTAAATCCTACCTCCCTTGTCCGGCCATCCGCGGTGACCGATCGCTATCCTCTGTGACTCCGCCCTATCCACCAACACCATCTACCCCATGCCTCCGGCCAGATCTGGATGGATCCATCATCCCGTCGCCGCCTTACACCCCTGACCGTCGCCCCGACCGGCCTTGCGTATCCGCCGCACGCGTTACTCCACCGTCGCGTCGAAGCCTCCCCGCTACCGAGCTCGAACCCTCTTCTCTGTCGAACCTCCTCGTCATGACCCGTTCTCCGGCCCGACAACTGTCGGTGGCCGCCACATCCTCCTCGGCCAAGCTCCGCCCCGTTCCCAACCATCACCGCCATTACCACCAGGGTCCTTTGGCCGGCAACCCGTCCGCACCCAATCATCCGCCAACGTGCGCCTCTCTAGAAATTGCACGCGCGTCAGCCCCACCGCTGCTGCTGGACCACACCCCAGTGCGCTGTCGTAGCTCTGCGGCCGACTGCCCCGACCAACGACTCCCCAAACCCCTCGCCTCCAGGCGCCAGCCCCATCGCAGATCTACCGGCTCCGGCTTGGCATCGTCGAGCATCGCCGCGCTCGAGATCCCTCTACTCCGGTCGCGAGTCAGCGCCGCACGTGCCCGGACGACCCCACTCCCATCCTTCGCCGTCCCCGTCCCGCGTGACCACCGACCCCGCCTTCCCTTTCCTCTCCGCCTACCGTCCCTCACTTCTTCTCCGCAGCCGCCGCCGACGACTCCACCCTCTCTCTTCCGCTCTCTTCCACATCTTCCGCTCTCTCTCTCCCCTCCGCCTTCCCTCAGCTCTTTCTTTTTCTCACTTCCTTTTGTTTTTTTTTTAGTACAGCTCTGCTAGAGTGAGCTGTACTTACATATAGTTAGACATATATGTAATAGCTATTTTTATTATTATTATTATTATTTTATATATATTTCAAATAGTGAGCTGTAATAGTTATTTTATTGTTAATATTATATGTACATATGTTTACTATGTATTATTATTGTTATTATTATTAGTATTATTCTATATATATTTTATTATTGACTAAGAATTATGGTTAATTTAGTTATTATTAGTTATTATTGTTCAAAGATTATTATATGTAAGTATAAATATACATATTCCTGAAATTTATTTTCTAACAAAATAATTATTTCGAGCTTTGGCCTACATCTATTTTCAAAAGATAGGATTTAAAGGCATTTGGAATATTACTATATTATTTGTATCTATTTAAAATATAGATTTTGATCTAATTTAAATTTGACAACGATTATATGTTACTCCTAAAATAACTATCTAGATATAAATATTTTAGATTAAGGATATATATTGTTACCTAAAAAAATCATATTTTACAAACATATAATTTTGGCTAGAAATGATTTTATTTTAAAATATGATCCTAAAACATTTTGGAATAAAAATATATATTAATATTATTTTACGATGTCTTACCTGTAGACGTGGACCTACAAATTATATTTTGACACGAATTAAGTTTCTGCCTTACAATGATTCTTATATTTTCAAGGATTATCTTAAACTATTTTTAACTAGCAAGAATATATTTTTTCAATATTATAAATACTTATCTAAAGTACTATATGTATTATTCCCTCAAAATTCCTTCGATTTTTCTCTAGCCCGTGACTAAACCCATTATTCCTAATCTCTTGCCAATTTTGTATATGCTACTATCGACCCCAACTAATTTGACCCTTCTGGACCCAATGGAACTGTCTGTGCTACCATCAGAGGTCACATTGTGTAGTTATTACCCGAAGTCACAATTTGTGCCATATTGATCATTGCAGCACACCAGGCGTCCTACCAGGCAAGACACCTTGTCATTTACTGTTTATTTATTTTAGCTCATATTTTATGTATTATTCATTATTTTCTTTATGTAAAATAAACTATGATACATGGCATAACCTGTTAGAACTTATTGTTCAGTTATATTTTCTGCTATGTATTATTTTCTTACACATTAAACCTAGATTTAAGGGACCACCTTTGTGTGTTGCATTCATTGGCCTTGACACGTTGTACCACGAAGTTGTATGTCGCATGTAGAATACGGACATGCGTGACTGGCTATCCACTGGTGCATATAAGCCGTGCGATAGGAATAACCACTAATAGAATTGCATGCTAGTTTGACTTAGCGGTTATAGAGGTTTACTGTTGTGGATACAACATAGTAGGTATTGGGCGGGGAGGATAATTCCTTAGCATAAGGGCTTCTTTGCACTTCCTTGATTACCTGTGCGCTCCTCCGGAGACGTAGGCTCCAGGTGCCCTCTGACGTTTCCCAGAGCGTTATGGACGTAGCCCCTTCCACATGATGCCCTCTGAAGATCTTCAAACGTTACGGACGTGGGCCCCTGGTGCCCTATATGGGGACTATGTCGATCTCATTTTAGCCGGGGCCCATGCGTAGGAAGGATTGTTCTTAACTATATTTCACTTAAATGGGTTAGGCACCTTTATCCGTTAGGTATGAGTACTTTTGGTTTGGGTACTTGTATCTGACCGTGGCTTGGAACAATAACTTTTTGCGGATTAGTTCGTTATATCTTGTCCTTATTTGGTTGTAGGTGTGGCTTACTACTCCGATGAGAAGGTATTGAACCTTGTTGGGGTCCGGATACCATATTGGATTCATAACATAGAAAGATACGTCATCATGAATTAGTTTACTATATCCTGTCCTTGTTTGGTTGGGGGATGGTAAGCTAGTTCAATAGGTGTGTATTGGACCATGTTATAATTCAATTGACTTTTTTTAGCAATATTTATTCAGTTTATATGGCATGATATTATGTGTCTTGTTACATCCCTCTGAGGACCTGGTTATCTTTCCAGGTGTGTGCTCTTGTCTTTCGCAGGTGTTCTAGCCGTGGCCATGATCATCACTATTTCTCCGAGGATGATTGCACTTTGATCGTCTTCGCTTCGCTCGCCAAAATCATTCTTTTGTATATCATGTATTTCTCTTCATAGTTGGTAGTAGATTTGTCTCCGCCCAACTACATGTACCAATGACAATTCATAGTTGATTATATGATATCTTTTATTCTTATATTTTGTGGATGAGATTAGTTAGTTTTGGTTTACTGCATTTTACAGCTTATGTATCCATACGAGGCCTATGTACTTCGTATGAATACAGTTGGCATGTCTAAGCTCCTAGTCCTACGTATTTTGGGACTGGGACGTTACATATTTTTGTGGTGGCCCATGCAGGTCAAGATAAATTGTTTGGTTACTTTACCGTACTAAGCAAGCCTGCGTATAGGATTAGAGTCTAGGATCTCATCCACATACTTGGCCTCTATCCTAGATTTTGTCTACCGTTTGACTCATTGATTTGCATCTTGCTTGATTCCTTCTATCATTATTCTTATCTTCCCTTCATGTTTGCTAGAGGCTAGACAGGTGACCCCTACTAGTTAGACATGTTCTTTTGTCCCAAAATCCTATTAGGTTAATTCTTTTGAAGTTGGGTAGAATGCCTTGTGACCTAGCAATCCCTTTGTCCTTGTGACCTATATTCACAAGTTTACTTAGATTCTAGAATTTAGAGGACCCTAACCCATCTAGTCAACCAAGGACTTGGACAAGAAGACTATAGGACGACTGTATAGAGACCAACACAGGATATAACTTAGAATCTTAATGAATTATTAATTCTGCTTTCTTCAATCTTAATCTCACGTGCCTATGTTTTTACTACCTTGATTAATGATGCTAATATAGCCTAGTATTTGCAAGCTAATTCTTTATCGAGCTTGATCAAGGCATATGCTATTGAGCGGCCGCTCACTAACATATTATCTAATCAGAACCAGTGCATGATGGTCTGATCAACCGAGTGCACTTTGGTTCACTTTTGTCTATTATTCTACGTGGATGGAATATAATTAAACTTGGCCTTTATAATCCAATCCATGACTGCCTTGACAATTCTTTTGAAATTATTCGGTCGTCTTTGCACCACGTATTGTATTCGATAATATCGTCTATTGAACTCCCTATTGCTTTCGTCTTCACCTATTTTAGAAGGACGAAGGCATTGTACTAGAACTTCCTTTAGCCTTCCTATCGATTAGGACCATTATCACTCAATGTTGCTATATCTTCATCCTAAAACTACTCGGCCCTATCAAGACCTTCCAATCGCTTAATTTAGGAGTGAATCTAATTCGTTCTCTTAATCATGCCCTCAACCTACTCTTGAGAAACCATAACTTTAAGGTCTCTAATTTATTTTCTCTTGTTACCATAATATTCTTTATTGCCTGATATTTTGTTTTAACCTTAACCCTTACTCATTTTCCTTCTTGCGCTAACCCATGATTATCCTCGCCATTATTGAAATCGCAATTTTCTAATGCATGTTTTACGTTGTGAATGATTATTCCTCACCAATACCCCCTTGTGTCTTCTCACCCCCGACAAATTCTTAATTTCGAGGACAAAATTTATTTAAGTTGGGTATGATGTAAAACTCCTAAATTTCTACTAATTTTTTATATAAATTTGGTACTGATTTTTTTTATTTTGTATTTGTACGTCGCGTAGTTGCATTGTACGTCACGCGCGAAATTTTGTTTTTCGTAATTGCTCGACGAGTGCGAATATGTGCGAGCGTACATATTTTAGAAAAATATTTTTCTATTTTTAAAGTTTTAAAGTAATATATATAATAATTATTTTAGCTATCATACCAATATTTCCAAGTCCATTATTTTATTTATAAAAAGTCTTTCAGTTATTAATAATAAATAATATTCTTTGTGCATACATATATATTTCATAAATATTTTATTAGTTTATTTTTAAATAATAATATAATTTTCAAAATTATTATTATTAGTATTTTTGGAAAACATATTTTAAAATTATTGTGGCAATTTAAATCTTGATTTAATTTTTAGATTTATTTAAATAGTAAATTAATATCTATATTTGAAAGTTGATTTATCTTATTTGATTTTAAACTAAAAGATAGAATGTAATTATATTTAAATTGATTTAGATTTGGATTTGAAATTTTTGAATGTATTTAAATTAATAGATGAATTATCTAAGGGGATTTAAATATTCCTAATCCTTATCTATTAAGATTTCCTTAACCCTATAAATAGGGGAGCCTTCACATTATTTCTTCATAATTATTCTTCCACAAAATTTCACCGCAAAAGTGAGTGCATCGTGTCGATGTCCAATCCTTTCCGTGTCAGCCGTGAACGGCCTCGGGTCCGACCCCGGGTGTCTTTCTAATATATCTATTTTTTACATATACATTGTTTCTCCTCCCCGTATCCACACCCCGGACACGACGCCCAAATCCCCAAATACCAAATCCCTAACCCTAACCCTAATCCTACATCTGGCTGGAGCCACCTCTCCAGAAACCCTGCATCACCGCCGTCTCCGAGCCCCGTCCCTGTCTCTTCAGCGTCTCCGCCACTCCAACGACTCCATTTCAAAAACTCGCCACAACCACCCCATCGTGTTCCACAACCACCACAAAGCCCTCTCTAAACCTTCCTGGCAACACCCAAACCCATCGCCTCTGCGTTCGGTGCCGGAGCTGTCTTCTCCGCGGTCGACCCGACCAAGCCCGACCGAACCCAGCCGCCATCATCATTCCGACACCACCACCTCCAGACCATACCGCCCCACCGTCTTCGTCTCACCAACATCAGCCGCCAACCCAACCACCCGTCGTGTCTTCCTACACCCCCACGTCCGGCCAACGCCGACAAAATACACCACCAAGAAACCAAAATACATAGAAGAAAATACATCAAGTAAATCCTACCTCCCTTGTCCGGCCATCCGCGGTGACCGATCGCTATCCTCCGCGACTCTGCCCTATCCACCAACACCACCTACTCCATGCCTCCGGCCAGATCTGGATGGATCCATCACCCCGTCGCCGCCTTGCACTCCTGACCGCCGCCCCGACCGGCCCTGCGTATCCGCCGCACGTGTTACTCCACCGTCTTGTAAGTAGGGAATCTTCCTTTCGGAGATTCCTCGTCTGGGATTGGAAATAGGTTAGATATCGACGGGAGACTCTTTTCCATCAAATGGCATCAGTCTTTGTGGTTTATATTTGGGAGGATAAACCACTTTGTTCCATTCGGAATGATAAGATTGTCAGATCCCAAGCTTCTGGCGTTCCTCATGTCTGTTTCGTGCTTTAAGTGATTGCGCAAGTCTCTTACCATCTCAACCAGCTCCTCCGTAGAGCTAGGAGTAAGTGAGGGAGGTAAAGTATGGAATTCGGTACCCAAAGGAGCTGACGTCCGAGGTATGGTGTGATGATCTGCTCCCGAAGATACTCGTTGAGGGGGTATACTAGACTCTTCGTTAGTCCCGAGATCAGGACTGGCAGATACAGGTGCCCTCGTCAAAGGTTGACAGAGCATTCCATATTTCAAACACCATTTGTGTCAAGGTTTGTATAGTGTTGGAGAGGGTCTTGAGGCCATCTTCCAAGGTGTCCATGCACCGAACGAGCTCCGGAGCTGGAGCTTCGATTTCTTCTTCATCGCCACCCCCTGCCATGTAAACAAGCATGACATAGGTAGCACTGGATGGGTCGGTCGATGCTTCCTTTCAGCCTAGCTTTCTTGTGGGAAGGTTGGTCTAAGAGCTTCTTTTTTTTACGGTTCATAGTGGTTACCCCCAGCCATATCGGTGTCAGTTTCTTTGTAGGAACCCTCATCCTCGAATTATGGGTTGTCGTGAACAGTAGGGGTCCGATCATCCCCAACTTGCATCTTCACTGGAGTCTTCACTCTTAATCGGGTACCATGGAACACCACGGTTGACGGGACCACTGCTTTACTTTTTTTCGGCCGATTCTTTGATGAACTTGTCGACGACGAGGTGTTTGTGGTATTTGTTTTTCTCCCTGATGAGTTGGATAAAACATGGCATGAAGTGAAAATTTTTTTTGTCTCGTCTTTAGTTGGCACCCTCTTTCTGAGACGATGTCGGGTGGGTGCAGCTTGTTGCAGTCGCTAGAATACGGACTACCTGAGTGGTGCAGTCGTTGTTTTGTAACATCGGCAATTGATGGTGACCATGGCACAAGTATGCCCCGCGAGGGGCGTATCATGCATGGAGGTCGTCTCTCCCGATCCACGTTTGTGAGTGATCACATTACGTAGATTATGAGGGGAGAGTTTCACATTCACACCCTGTTTAGGCGCATGGCAGGGCCCAGCTTCGGGGTGATTATGTGAATGTTACACCCCCTGATCTAGTTCCAGAGCATGAGATGTGCCTAGATCGTTGGTAGGAGAGAAACATGTATTACAGCTTGAACCCACTTCATGCGCATAGCCCATGTGGACGTGTGGGTTCAAAGTCACAAGATTTCCCCACCCAACTTGGTTCCATATGCAGAAGATGTGCCTAAGTGGGAATGGGACTTCGAGAGTCGACTTGTGGCTAGTGCCAAGGCACCCGAGTCGACTCTATACAGCTTACCATTAGCTGCACGCATGAGTTTCAGCATGCATTTCTGGTTTGCTGCTGGCATAACGCATTTGGGGTGCATGGCCCGCGCTGCCTTAGAATTCTTCATACTAGCCTATAAAGGCACATAGTACTCAGAATCCAACGCTTCCTCACCATGACAGCGAGTGATTCTGTTGAAGATAGAAGTTTTCTCCTGTACGCCAGAGCTCATGCGCGGAAGATTGGATGCGCCCTTGTTCTGTCGGTACACCTTTTTCGACTAGAAAGAAGAAGGTTGGGAGCTGCAGTCGACACTGCGTTTCCCTGGCAGATGCACTGCTCCAGTAGTTGCATCTTGTTCGCTGAGAATGTCCGCAGGAAGCGACGATCGCGGTAATGCAGCCCCTTCATTGGTGGTGTTCGGCGCATCACCTTTGCGCATCCAGACTTGACGGGTCTTCTTCGGCTTTGGCAACCGCTCTGAAAGGCTCGTACTGCCTTCAGAGATGAACTCTTCGTACGCCTGTTGATTGAGGCGTACCACAAGCGTCTTATGGGAGGAGCCGAGTTTGTTGTCATTAGACTGCGACACGACCTTCTTGTTGGAGAAGAAAGTGGTCCCCAGCAGAGTCGCCAGCTTGTTTGCCATCAAAAACATGTTATTTTGAATAAACTGTATATTTTAATTACAAACAGAACAGAGTATAATATAGGACTTAGATGTAGTCTTAGGAGTACACTTTTGTTTTTTATCTAGGAACGTGGCGATGGAGTGAGTGGTAATATGTTGACTCTGTTGACGATCTGACAATGATCTCGAACTCTCTGAATGTTTGGATTGCTCTGGAATGGGCAGTGACTTGAAGAGGATTATGACTCTTGTAAGTGCTCTAAATGTTGATCTACTTTTGAAATGCTCAAGAAGTGGGCTCGAGCTTGGAGTATGTGTCTGTGTACGAATAAAGGAATGATCCTTCTATTTATAGGCAGCAGATTGATCTGCTTATGCGCGCATGTGTGCTATACGCCTGGAGAACTTGTACGTAGGGACGCCACGTGGCTAATGCTGATAGGCGCATGGATGATGCGCCCTGACGTTGGAGCTGAATCTTTTTAAACTGCACTATTGGGCTGCGGTGGAGCTGACACGTGACAGTTGTTGAGATTCGGTTATTGCAAAGATCTTGAGTGGTTAGCACTCATCCTTCGAAAAAACTGAGTCAATGACACGTGGCACGTGTCCATGGCTCAAAGATCTCGAAATTGGTGGAGAGTGATCTGTCAGAATGCGCCTGGGATCTGGCGTATGAGAAGACTTGGCTCATGGCTTTTAGGAGTCACAAACAAGTCTGGGCTTATGGCTTTTGAGGTACATGCAATACTTTTGGGCGCATGGCTGTGGGGTGCATGAGAGCGGTCAGTCGACCACGTGGCAGGACACATGTCATTCCCCGCTCCCGTAAGAGCGATCGTCCTCGCTAAGGCGTGATGCCGCACGAGCCTAGATTGTGCTCGTGCAAGGCAGTTTCATAACGGCCAATTACAGCGGCTGCGACTGGGTCGTCGCACAAAAGTCCCAAACAGAAATATTGAACATTGCAGCAGAAAATTAAAAACAACACACAAGTTATTCAAAAGTGCTCTTTATTGATATTGAACTATAAGAATACAATGGGGCGCAAGGCCCTGATTACAAGTCTCTCAAGCTCACTTTTATTCATTTTTATAAGTCACTCTGCTCTCTCTCATCTCTCGATACAATGCTTGAGCCAGCGGAAGCTTCGGAAGGCAATATCCATATATTATGTCCCGTATAAGTCTTGACTCCACGCAGCCGCACGCTTCGAATCGTCAAGGAACTCCGTGCCTCGACGCATCCAAGCGAGCTCTGCGCCACGAGCTTCTACCTGTGCCGACACATGAAAACAATGTGGGTGTCAGTACTCAACTGTACTGGTGGAGTGAGCTCCTCGCCCACCCAAACAAAACCGACACGTTCATTTACTTTGTGCAGCTTAATCCCCTTTCGGTTGTCTTTCTAGTCTTGCCTTAGGATCCACTTTAGGACAGAGACGTCTTGGCCTATACTCGGCAACGCAATGACAGGGTCGTGCTATATTCTATTCGTAACTTTAATGTATTCGAGGCAGTGCCTCGCCGAGCAGAAACCTATGTAACTCGACCGTGCCAAGACTTTCACTTGCTTTATATGTCTCAAGACCATTCTTGTGCCAACGACGTCAAGGGGACGACTCGTGCAGGTCGTGCCAGTAGACTTAATCGTGCCATGATGTCGAGGCCGTGCCTCCCAAGGATCAACCAGACTAAATCAACTTGCCTTACGGCGCTTCCTGACTTAACTCGAGATGACACCACATTCGTGCCAAAACACGTGTCCTTGCTATAGACAACTCTTAGGCTCCAGAATGGTGCTGCAATCGTGCACACCTAACTCGTGCCGATTCAAGGTTAGCGCTTACTATAAGCGTAACTTATAACCCAACTCGTTACCTGCTAGTACTCAACGCAATCCAAAGGCATATATGCGGATAGCCGCTCTTGCCGACACATCTATATGAGTGGTCACTAGCAATTTCAAGCTATCTTAGATCTTTTGCATACGGTGACCATTCGCGTGGCGAGGTACGAGCTCCCACCGAATGACCCGCAGTCTATATTGTAACGGTTCACTTTAACGAGTCGTACCGTCGATGAAGGTCGTACAATATCTGTAATTCCTCCTAGGCCGACACGATCCCGACACCCCGGGATCGCTCGAAGAATTTTGCCCTTGCGCACAAGTTGTCCAATGACCATGCAAGACTCAACTTTATCTACCAAGTCCTTCTTTATTCATGACCATGCTTTCCACCTTTCTATCGAGACTCCCAAGTAGCGAGACCGATCTCGCGTGATTCCTTATCGATACTTATCGAGACTCCCAAGTAGCGGGACAGATCTCGTGAACGAGACTTAGCGAGACTCCCAAGTAGCGGGACTGGTCTCGTGTACGAGACTTAGCAAGACTCCCAAGTAGCGGGATCGATCTCGTGGACGAGACTTATCGAGACTCCGAAGTAGCGGGACCGATCTCGACGACAACCAATCGCATGGACTTTCTTTGTCCGTAGCATACTTTTTACTAAATCTACCGTGGCTCGTGCCTTAGACAGGCCTAGTTCTCCAGGCGACGCTATCGCTCAAGTCATATACTTTGTACGACGAGCCTAGGGACTATGCAACTTGACAACCGCAGATAGAGCGGAACAATACTAAAAATGGCTTAGACCGACCGGCATAACTTTACCTAACTTATTTGTGCAACGACTTGACGAGCAAAGGCTACGCCAAGCTTCGCATCGAGAGAATGTGCCGTGCACGTGTTCGAATTAAACAACCAATTTCTCGGGTGCCTAGACTTAAGTCACAAGCCGTACAATACGACTTAACCCACGGGACATGCGAAGGCTATGCCAAGCCTTGGACGACGGGACCGTGCATGCTTTATCGAGCATTCACACGGGCGACGTCTATGACTTAGGCTATTTCAAGCATTGTGGCAACTTAGCAACTTAGGCTAACTTCCTTCTCCCAAGCCACGGGACGAAGGACCGAGTGTCATTTTGAAAGTACGCTGAGCCGCCTTATAAGCAGTCCGTGGGACCTTTTTCCTTGTTCTAACACATTCCGACCTGTCGGGATTATTCCCTTAGCTATGTGGGTGCGTCTCTTTTATTATCAAGCCTAACTTGTGCAAGTTGAAAACATGCGAGTTATTATGTGAAGGCTAAGATGAGGCAAGTTCATCGAAACTACCCTACCTGAGCGAGGAGTCGCCTCGGCCGAGCGAGTCTTCGAGCAGCCATTGCAAGGCTAAGTCTGAACGCCGTCGACGTTTCGATTCCTCCGATTGACTTTGTGGGACTGGGAACTACATCATACACCACTCAAAAAACAGTTTTGTCCTCGAAACTAACTGAGTACTTACTTTTGGACCACTTTGATCCAAGAACTTTCGTACACACTCCGCCTATGCATTTCCTCGATTCTGAGCCACGCTCGCACTATTATCGATCTTTTTTTTAACACGATTTCAAAGTCTTCGACCCTTTTTCATTCCTCGAGTCTCACTTGAATTCAACGTATCACTTGGTTGGATCGTGCACGCATTCCAGGCGTCCCTAAAATACATGCATTTCAGCCAAGCCGTATGATAGAGAATTCGTCATTCTCACTCGAGTCGCATCGTGCACATATTCAGGCGTCCCTAAAATATTTGTATTTCAGCCAAATCTCGTGAAGGGTATTCATATATTCTTGATTCACTCAATCCATCAATACCAATCCTCAAGATCAATCCTTCCAGTGCCAATTCTTGAAACAGGACGTCTCGCCTAACCGCTAGGCCATTTTTCAAGGCTAAGTCAATGTCAGGATTGGAATCATAGTTCCCCAACAATAATGCCAATACTGAACCCAATCCTAGGGTCAAACCAAAGTCGATAATACAGGATTTTCTACCCAAGCTCGTGTCACTCAGATTTCTAAACATCGAGCATGATCACCTAATTTGCATCAAGACATTCATTGTGCCGAATCAAATTCATTCAAATCGCCAATTCTAACCAATCCATGTATTCTATCACGAGGTCGTCTAGCACAACAATTTGTCACGCCCCAATCTTATGCAAGTTCGATTATCTACGTCAGACATGAATCAACATGCCACATTCTCGCAGGATAATCGTCCTTATTGGAGCATAACTCTTGCTCGAGTCTAGACTAATTCATTCTCGATACGCAGATTGGACCTACTCAATCCTCAAGTTTATTCGTCAAGTACACTAAATCATTCTCGAGTCCATCTTCGCGTCAAACTACAAGTCGAAGCAATCAAATTGCCACGCCATACAAGTTTGATCACCCCCGTTGTATGAATCACCATACCAGTACTCATGCGAAGTGATCGCCCTAATCGGCGTGACGTATGTGCGAGGCTGGAGTTACGCTCGTATAAGATAAGAACGTCAACTTTGTGGTTGTCGACGAAGCAAATCCAAATATTTCATTTTCATCCAATCCAAGTTCGATAGTCTGATCGTCATTCGTTCAACTAGAAAATCCTCGAGCCAAGTCTATCTTTTCCTCGACACATTTCAATATCCCGAGTATAGCATCCGTCGGAATAATGACATTTTACATGATCATTGTTCCTCGAATCAGAGTACCCCCGAGTTATCGCACATCGATCTTTGATACGTCTCAATACCATCGATGATGTACGTAACCCGACGATCTTCCTTTGCAATGAACTCCGAGTCGTACAACTGATGCTATTGTCCGAATTGGATATGCCACAATTCTATTCGACCAAATCCGAAATCACAAGTACGATCCTCTAGGCTTCCTCGATCAAGACATACATTTTTATTCATCGTTCCGAACCATTTTCTAACTCACGTTGCCCATTCACAAGTTGTCCGAACGACATCTCGTTCGGGACATTCGAAGTCACGACCAACTTAAGCGTGACGTGTTCTAAGGCTTTGCGTGGTCGCATCGCCTCGCCGACATACTCGTTGTCACCTCTAATCCTCAATTTTCACTCGAATGATTTCCAAGACAAACCATACACCACTTAGGATTCGAGTCATCCGATTAGTCCATGATCACGTTCGCATTATTCGCTAAAACATCTTTCAGATTCGTTTGACGAATCTCTAGCGTAATCGCTCATGCGTCTCGACGTACTAAGTCATTTGTACTATTCCTCAAAATCTGAACCAATCTTTCGTGTACGCTTAAGCGTTAGTCCGATAGAATTTCTATCGATATACACTCTAAGTGTATTTTCGTTACCGATCGAGCGATACTTGATATCGCTCGCAATTCGTTTGCACCAAAAAGTCGAGGTGCACGACACGCGGCACAACTTAGCCAAAAGGCCGGGTGCATAACCATCCCGTACGGACTATACTCTGATCTCGCACGCTCATTTGTTAATGTCGACGTAAGACTATTTAGGCACGCACGCGACTTGCTAACTTTAGCATGGGTTTTCCATCAAGTCAAGTTTGACACCGTTCGGCACAAAGGCCATCGCCTACCGACGTGCTCGATTGAACGCTTGTACGAGCTTTTAAAAATATTTAGACTTATTGTATGGACATGCCGTGGGACATTTGAGAGAGAGTGCACATTACTTTTTCCATGAATGAGCTTTTAAAACTGAGAGATTCGACTTGAAGTCCAAGGACGTAATGTCGTGCTCTCATACCATTATGTCACGCCCCGCTCCCGTAAGAGTGATCGTCCTCGCTAAGGCATGATGCCGCACAAGCCTAGATTTTGCTCGTGCAAGGCAGTTTCATAACGACCGATTACAGCGGCTGCGACGGGGTCGTCGCACAGAAGTCCCAAGCAGAAATATTGAATATTGCAGCAGAAATTTAGAAGCAACACACAAGTTATTCAAAAGTGCTCTTTATTGATATTGAATAATAAGATTACAATAGGGTGCAAGGCAATGATTACAAGTCTCTCAAGCTCACTTTTATACATTTTTATAAGTCACTCTGCTCTCTCTCATCTCTCGATACAATGCTTGAGCCAGCGAAAGCTTTGGAAGGCAATATCCATACATTATGTCCCGTATAAGTCTTGACTCCATGCGGCCGTACGCTTCGAATCGCCAAGGAACTTCGTGCTTCGACGCATCCAAGCAAGCTCCGTGCCACGAGCTTCTTCCTGTGTCTGCACATAAAAACTGTGTGGGTGTCAGTACTCAACTGTACTGGTGGAGTGAGCTCCTCGCCCACCCATACAAAATCGACTCGTTCATTTACTTTGTGCAGCTTAATCCCCTTTCGATTATCTTTCTAGTCTTGTCTTAGGATCCATTTTAGGACAGAGACATCTTGGCCTATACTCGACAACGCAATGACAGGGTCGTGCTATATTCTATTCGTGACTTCAATATATTCGAGACAGTGCCTCGCCGAAAAGAAACCTATGCAACTCGACCGTGCCAAGACTTTCACTTGCTTTATGTGCCTCAAGACCATTCTCGTGCCAACGACGTCAAGGGGACGACTCGTACAGGTCGTGCCAGTAGACTTAATCGTGCCATGAAGTCGATGTCGTGCCTCCCAAGGATCAAACAGACTAAATCAACTTGCCTTACGGCCCTTCCTGACTTAACTCGAGATAACGCCACATTCGTGCGAAAGCACGTATCCTTGCTATAGCCAACTCTTAGGCTCCAGAATGGTGCTGTAATCGTGCACACCTAACTCGTGCCGATTCAAAGTTAGCGCTTACTATAAGCGTAACTTGATAACCCAACTCGTAACCTGCTAGTACTCGACGCAATTCAAAGGCATATACACGGATAGCTGCTCTTACCGACACATCTATATGAGTGGTCACTAGCAATGTCAAGCTATCCTGGATCTTTTGCATACGGTGAACATTCGCGTGGCGAGATACGAGCTCCCACCGAATGACCCGCAGCCTATATTGTAACGGTTCACTTCAACGAGTCATACCGTCGATAAAGGTCGTAAAATATCTGTAATTCCTCCTAGGCCGACACGATCCCGGCGCCCCGAGATCGCTCGAGGAATTTTGCCCTTGCGCGCAAGTTGTCCAATGACCATGCAAGACTCAACTTTATCTACCAAGTTCTTCCTTATTCATGACCATGATTTCCACCTTTCTTTTGAGACTCCCAAGTAGCGGGACCGAGCTCGCATGATTCCTTATCGAGACTTATCGAGACTCCCAAGTAGCGGGATAGATCTTGTGAACGAGACTTAGCGAGACTCCCAAGTAGCGGGACCGATCTCGTGTACGAGATTTAGCGAGACTCCCAAGTAGCGGGACCGATCTCGTGGACGAGACTTATCGAGACTCCCAAGTAACGGGACCGATCTCGGCGACAAGAAGTCGTGTGGACTTCCTTTGTCCGTGGCATACTTTTTACTAAATCTATCGTAGCTCGTGCCTTAGACAGGCCTAGTTCTCTAGGCGACGCTATCGCTCAAGTCATATACTTTATACGACGAGCCTTTTTCTCGAAAAATTATACGACTTGACAACCGTAGATAGAACGGGACAGTGCTAGAAATGACTTAGACCGACCGGCATAACTTTGTCTAACTTATTTGCGCAACGACTTGACGAGCAAAGGCTATGCCAAGCTTCGCATCGAGGGAACGTGTCGTACACGCGTTCGACTTGAACAACCAAGTTCTCGGGTGCCTAGACTTAATTCACAAGCCGTGCAATATGACTTAACCCACAGGACATGCGAAGGCTATGCCAAGCCTTGGACGACAGGATCGTGCATGCTTTATCGAGTATTCATGCGGGCGACGCCTATGACCTAGGCTATTTCGAGCGTTGTGGCAACTTAGCAACTTAGGCCAACTTCCTTCTCCCAAGCCACGAGACGAAGGATCGAGTGTCATTTTGAAAGCATGATGAGCCGACTTATAAGCAGACCGTGGGACCTTTTTTTATGTTCTAACACATTCCGACCTGTCGGGATTATTCCCTTAGCTATGTGGGTGCGTCTCTTTTATTATCAAGCCTAACTTGTGCAAGTTGAAAACATGCGAGTTATTATGTGAAGGCTAAGATGAGGTAAGTTCATCGAAACTACCCCACCTGAGCGAGGAGTCGCCTCGGCCGAGCGAGTCTTCGAGCAGCCGTTGCAAGTCTAAGTCCGAACGTCGTCGGCGTTTCGATTCCTCCGATTGACTTTACGGGACGGGGCAGTACATCCTATGTGGGTGCGTCTCTTTTATTATCAAGCCTAACTTGTGCAAGTCGAAAACATACGAGTTATTATGTGAAGGCTAAGATGAGACAAGTTTATCGAAACTACCCCACCTGTGCGAGGAGTCACCTCGACCGAGCGAGTCTTCGAGCAGTCGTTGCAAGGCTAAGTCCGAATGCCATCGGCGTTTCGATTCCTCCGATTGACTTTGCGGGACGGGGCACTACAACACAGCTGTAACCGACAAAATAATCAATGATGAGGCTGACGTTGGCGGCTCGTCGTTCCCTACAAAAGCTGTCAACTGCTCAGTCTCAAGACACGTATTGCCGACTCTGTCACATAGCATTAAATGCTTGATGGGTGATGAGCTTAGGTGGGCGCATCTGTCTATGTTTCATTGGGTGCATCAGCATGGGGCGCATGATGCTGAGGAGTGCATCCGCTATATGGCGCATCTTCTTTGGTCAGCTTTGTCGAGTCTTTCGAGACTCGAATTGATGATTCTTTGACTTAGCTAAATTTGAGATGGCAGATTCATCACCATTAATGCAAGTTTATTGCACTGACTTCGAAGAAGTTGCCACTTGGTGCATGGGTTTGATTTTCCCAGGCCTATAAATAGCAGCGGTAAGAGAGAGTTCGCTCGTATTTCACACGACTTCTTGACGAAGATGAACTCGACCGATCCTCCTCCTTGGCAAAACGTTGCACTGCGGGTTGTAGATCTCCTTGTTCGAAGAAGCTTTGATGATGAATTCCTTCAGAAGACTGAGATGTGCCAGGAGAGCTATGGACATAACTGCTTATGTTTGAACCCCTTGTCGGCAGTGTTCTTCTACAATATGGCGTTGAGTGCTTGTTGCATCCAAAGATCAGGGTCGTCGTGCCCGAACTTCTGTTATGCTGGAAGAGCCACCGGGTTCGGGTCGATTGCCAACCCACATTATGCTTAATAAGTGCTTCATTAGCCGTAGCACTCGTGCGTTGACGAGTGTTTCACCCTGACGGGATGGGGAGATGCGCCTAGCCGAGCCGTCAGAATGATGCGCCTGGCTGTGTCGTCAAAGTGATACGATGCGCCTAGTTGTAGTTTTTAGGCTTCTCCTTTGTAGTAGGCTTTCTTTGTAGCAAGTGCTAGAACATGTAATAGACTTTTATATGAAATAAAGAATCAATCTTTATGTGGCTCTTCTACTTGCTGTTTTCTGAATGATGATACTTTGGAGACGCATAGTACTTTGGGCGTATAACCTCAGAGGCGCATGAACATACATGCGCCTGCAATTCTATGCTTCTACATGTAGGAAAGAGGGTGAGAGACTTTATGAGAGTTTTAGTGGCTTTGAAGAGGAGTAGTAGGGAGATGAAAGGGTTTGAGAGTTATAACTCCCCTCTCCATTCACATTCCACCCTTTGTCTTTCCCTCATACATGGCTGTCATGGGCTGAGTTTTGACTTAATTTGGGTGGGCTATCCAAGTCTAATTCACTTATGTTAGATCCTCACACACTAGATCGGTTAGGTTCGAGTCGATGCGGTCTAGATTGTGTCAGGTTGATCCGAATGATCCGAAAATGGTCTGGTGGTGATTAATTTGTGTAGGTAGCATATGAGGGTTAAGTTTAGTGAGACACAAGGGTCATAGGAGTCATGGACTTAGTGTAGGTCATGACCACAAAAATTGGTCGGAGAAAAGTCAAAATTGTTACTCAAAATTCAATCGGAATGATCACCGAGTATATGGAGAAATTGAAAATCAGGTTATTGGCCTTAATATTGTGCAATTAAAATAGAGCACAAGAAGATGTGCGTGAGTGGAACAAGAATGTCATGAGTGTAGATGGACTTGTCTAGGTCATGCAGATAAAAAAAAAATTGAGAATTTGGCTATTTTTGTGCTTCTCAAATCAAAGCTACGATAGAGGTCTTTATTCTTCAAAATTATATTTAAAAAAAGTTAATAATAAATAATCATGATAAATAAATAAATAAATAAAAAGTAAATCCTAAAAAATCATAGGACTTATAATACAAGCATAAGATGGCACAACTTTCATTTGTATTTTAGAATACAAATATTTGTCATATTCATTTGGCATAAAACTTCATCTGGCTCTGCCACTTTTTGAAGTAAGTGCCACTAAACTTATAAGGTTTAAGTGAAGGTCTCTTCCTTAATAAACATGATTTCTAGAAGTCTGCGAAAATTTATATTTACTCAATAAAGATGACTTAAGTTAAAGAATAACAATTTAAATGATCTTAGCAATACACCTTTAAAACTTTAGTTTTTCAAGTTTTGATCAGGTTGGCTTAGCTGTAGGGGCCGGATCCCAGCAAGTGGAGATCCACTAAGGACCTTTAAGAATCGGTCGCTTAGACGATTTACGTCTTGTTGACAGAAGGACTCTTTCGGCTTATACCCAAACAAATCTATACTTTAGAACTTTAAAATTAAAAAAAAATTGATAAATTAATAAACTGTTTGCTTTATCATAAATTGAAATATTGAGTAAAGGAAACTAGTATTAACAAAAAGATACTAATACAATATTTCTTATGAAAATTGTCAATTTCTAAAACAGTCCTATGAAATCAGAATTGATAACAGTAGTCTTAGAATTATGTAATAACAAATGTTATATGACTAATAACAATATATTTGTTACTGATATGACAACCATTTGATCAATAGTAAAGAACTATTGATAACAGCAATTTGTAACGAATGTTTATTGAACAATATGCTAATAATATGGGAGCAAATGTATATGAATATTTGTCTAGCAATTTTTTCAACGAATATTTGTTAAATAATAAGTTACAACAAGCAACTTATTTATGTCAATTTAACAAATTGTTATGTTGAAATAAATAGAAATAGCAAATGAATAACAATGTGTTGAATATAAACAGTAATATGAATAAGTTGTTATATTGTTGAATATAACAGCAATATATGTTATATTGAAATAAACAACTTTTCAGAGGGTTGCAAATGAAAATAGCAATAT
Organism: Iris pallida; assembly: GCA_029216955.1. Lineage (NCBI taxonomy): Eukaryota > Viridiplantae > Streptophyta > Magnoliopsida > Asparagales > Iridaceae > Iris > Iris pallida. Next base: position 14,321,224 of record JANAVB010031416.1, on the reverse strand, counting down.
GTTGTTGAATATAACAGTTTTGATATACTGAGAAGGTTAAATCGAGATCAACTTATTTAATAGGAATAATTTATCGTTTAATGGCAATACACTAAAAAATTGTGTATTAACAAGGAGCAAATTATTTTAATCAGTGTGTAAAACAGTAAATAATTTCTGACAGTGTATATATAATATAGTGTGTCAGCAGAAAACAATTTGATTAATTCTTAAATTGTTAGAAATTATTTTCTTTTCTTCCTTTGAAAATTTGCAAACAAAATAAAATAAAATAAATGTTACCAGCATCCGGAAAATCGCGTACGTATGAGTGCCCTAAGAGTTAATCCGGATCTATATGCAGACTTTGTCCGAATGCTCATAGTGGTAAAATTTTCGGTATCTCCTCGTCGCACACAACACAGATAGAGCGATTCTAACTTAGCTCTACCCAGAACAAGAAAGAAGAACAACAGCATTTCGGAAGGACAAGTATTCGAGAGAGGGTTTGGTAAGAATTTTTTCTGTGTATTAGAAGAATAAAAAGGAGTCAACATATAGAGGTAGATTTGAGCTTCTCCAACGGATAGGAATTATGAACAATAAAGTTGAACGTTACAAAAGAATAACGAAATACAAAAAATGTGGTTCAAAAAATCTGGATAAAATTAATGTGTCCAAACGTTTCAAAATTTAATGCATTATAACAGTTAAAAATTAAAGAGGAGCAAAAAAAATTTAGAGTCTCAGTCCGCACCAGAAGAGAAAATTGAGTCGGCATTCGGCGCTCACATATGTGGACACGTACCCGCACCTATTATGCGCACCGAACAAAACCAGACCCTACGGCAACGGACACGTGTGGTCTATAAAGCTTCCACACAATACTTCAATAGGACAATAAAAAGTAAAACAATATATACACAAAGTGATTCACAACCCAGCCGACGTGGGACTAAATTGAATTGGGAAGTTGAGCTTTTGCTCTTTAGTGTGTGCAGACATACACACACAGCAATATGTATGCAACAAGAACAAGCAAAAAACCAAAAAAAAAAAAAATGCAACAAGAAGAAGCCCGCTCAGCTCTCTTGCCTGCATTTTAGGATGATTTATTAAAATAATAATGTGCAGCAAGAATTCAGCTTTAAGATCAAAATGAACATTTAAATTACACAATTGTAATAAATAATAATATGAATATTAAACTCTGAAGGAATTATATTGATTATTGTCTCTAGTTAAAACAAATAAAATATAATCAGTATCCACTTTGGGGTAACTCGGACAAGTCATCGGACTTGGACAACCACTCTGGCTAGAGCAACCCCAGGCCCTAAGTCCCTGCCTCTCTGCTAATAGAGTCTCTGCGATCCACGTCCAAACTTCTCTCTTTCAGTTGGCTTAGCAACCATCAGGTCCATATTTTGAATTGCTACTGGGAAGACCTCGAGTAGTTCAAGGAGAGGAACGCGAAATTCGAGTTCCACGTCGCCGTCAGAACCGGAGACATATATCGACGATGTCAACCCTACTCGTTATCAAATGTTTGATATCATCTTTTGGAGTCAAGATAAGGGACAACTAAATTTAGTTCCGACTAGTGTAACCCAACTTCCTGGACCAATCCTTATAAGAATTTACTATTAAGAATTGAGCAAACGTATGGATAGGATATCAATGACCAGAGGTGTGACATATTTAAAAGAAGAGTTACGCTATGCGTACAACCAAATGTTTATAATTTTCTTATAACCGCCACGTGTCTGACTTCTATTGAAGGAGGGGGGGGGGGGGGGGGGGGGGGGGGGGGGGGGGGAGAGATTGGTGGAGTCGGATAGAGTCCATTAGCAGAGAGTGAGAGGGGAGGTGAAATCCGGTAAGACCCATGTGTAAGAAGAGGTGGGAGAGAGGTTATAAGAAGGTTGTAAGAAATTGATTGTTTTAGCATTTTTCTTTAAAAGAACATGTGAAGTTCTTGGTAGCTAGGTTGATTACTTGAGAGTTCGTTGCAAGACTTGGAAGCAGAAAGAACCATTTTTTTGTAATTACTAAAGGCATACTGCTAGGTGAGGTTTTGTAAATATTGGTGGCCTCTACTTACTGGTTAACTAATTAATTTTCAGTTGCAAACATGTCACACGTGATCAGTTTTTTATTTATGGAAAATATTAAGTCTACAACCAAATAGTTACAAGTACAGCCTTATTATAACATTTCTCTCTCACCTCTTACACATAAGTTCTACCGGATTTCATCTCCCCTCTCACCCCCTGCTACATGAGCTCCATCCGACTCCACCACTTTTTTCTCTCCTCCAATCGAAATTTGACACGTGACGGTTGTAAGAAAATTGTAAATATTTGATTGTAGACATAGCAAAGCTCTTTTTTTATGTTTGGTGGCAATAACAGACTATTCTGCATGTCATTAGAATAGCTGTCAATGAATATTATAATAAAGTAATGTTATTTGAACCTCCAAATTATCCATTCAAACCATCTCTCATTATATGGCAACTGACGTTGAATGTTAAATAATATTAGGTATCATATGGCATAGCAAATCTTAACCCAAAAAATTAATTACCCAATTTTCTTTAATGTTAATATTAAATTTAATATTAATGTTAATATTAATGTTAATATTAATATTAATGTAGATATTAATGTTAATGTTAATATTATTGATTATTGTTAATGTTAATATTAATTGTAATGTTAACGTTAACATTAATGTTAATATTAATAATAATTTTAAATTTAAATTTAAATTTGTCATGTCAACCGTCACATCAACATGCCACGTCAGTTGCCACGTAATGAGGGATAATTTGGAGAGACAATTTGGAGGGACAAATAGCATTATTCATTATAATACCACCTGCCTCGTGCCAGCCTAATATTCAAGAAGCCGCCGATATCCTTATTAGCCATTAGCCATCATCCCAATAAAACTGGTATTATACGCGAATTCTTTTTGTATCTTTCAGAAGCGTATAATATTTGCGTACTTTTAAAATATTTGAATTAGTATACAAGCTTTAAGCATGTAAAATTTTGAACATATTCCTTATGGATTATTGTCACTCCCCGTTCCCAGAATACGTATTTTTAATACATGTACTGCTTTAATATATTTAGTTAAATATTTATCATGTATTGTTTTGTATTTAAATCTCTTTAAATTCATGTTAATTAATTTTCTGCAATTAATTTTCTGTATTTTACATTCTGCTTTTATTCTCTGCTTTAGCTTACTTTAGGTTTGGCCTAGGTTGGTTTATTTTCGGGTTATGATGGTTCATCATGAACCGAACCCACCATCACCATTTAAAGCCCCAATCCTTTCTCTCTCTCTTCATTACTTCTCCTTCTCATTTACTCTTCTTCTTCTTCATAACTCCCTCTACCTACCAACTCGTAGGCAAGTACATCTTGCTTCCATATGAAAATCCATTTTTATGGTTCCATTCTCTTTTCCTTGTGATTCTAAGAGAGTTTAGAACTTGGCATTTTTCGTTTTGAAGTTTTATTTTTAGTAGATCTAGAAATTCATATTTTTTCGGTTTTCAGTAGTTTGGATCTGTCAAAACTTCATTATTTCCAAGTTTTGTTCATACTAGATTGTTGAGGTTGTGTTTTACGCCATTTGACCCATGGGAACCCCATTTCTGGCTTGGAACGAAGGCTCCATGAGAATTGGAGTTCAGGGTGAACTTTACGCTCACGTTGTACGTGCCAGCGTAGTATTAACTTTACGCTCACGTTGTACGTGCCAGCGTAGTATTAACTTTACGCTCACGTTGTACGTGCCAGCGTAGTGTTAACTTTACGCTCACGTTGTACGTGTCAGCGTAGTATTGAGTTTTACGCTCATGTTGTACATGCCAGCGTAATATTGAGTTTTTACGCTCACATTATACGTGTACGCGTAGAGACGGAGAATATAGGAATTCAATTAGAGAGATCGCTCGTGGCAGCGTAAAACTGTTTTACGCTAGTCTACTTGACCTAGCGTATTCTTTTACGCGCACAGCGTTTCGGGCGTAACTTGACCCTTTACACGAGCTACCTTTATGCATGCAATGTTTTACGCGCACAGTGTTTCTTGCGTAAAAATATATTCTTTTACGCGTACTTCTTGGCTCGGCGTAAAACGAGTTTTTTTACGCGCACAACTTTATTTGAGCGTATCCCTTTGGCATGCATGACACTCTTAAAATATCCTTACGCCTTTTGGCATAAACTTGATATAATCATGATATGTTAATATTTCTGTTAAATATAGATTGTTACGTGGGATGTACCATGTGTCGTAAATTGAGTTATAGATACCCCGATTGACTGGAATTAAACCCTGAGAGTTGTAGACTCGACTCCACTGAATACTAGTTGACTTTCATGCCTTGTCACCATTGATAATGATTGTGACCTTGACTAATAATTGATCATGCGTTCCTAGTTGGAACTAAGAGACTGGCTAGTCGTCTTTTAGAATTGAATGAATGAGACACATTCATATTAATTATGAACTATTGAAATCGACTGGCTAATCCCGAATATTGGCATACAGGCACATGCAGGCTTCAATTCATTTATTATTTATTTATCTTACCAAAGAAGCATGTGTACTTTATGGTCAAGGCATGATTACTCCGTGGTTAGTTTTGATTGTTGCATTACGCTATGTAAGACCTACAACTTGACCGCACTGGTATCATTGTAGAGTTGTGTATATCGTACCTCGTACGAAAGTACTCATTCTGAATGACCATGATCCACGGCATGGTACTTCACTCAACGTAGAGACTATTAAGTTAAATAAAATAATGATTGCATGGAGAGAATGGATTTCCGAGTTCTTACATGGCAGCCCTCTTGGGAATAGTAGTGCCCGACAGGCCGGTTGGTCCCCACAGATACTGCAAATCTGCCACACGGGCAGGGAGCGGTATCTGGTTATATTATCTATTAAATATTGTATATTAATGACGGGCGTCCCGCTGGGACTCGTCTAATTCATGATTGGCACAATTGATTGACTGGGTAAACTAGCCTTGCTTGCGCATAGTAAGAACTGAGAAATCCTTTATTGCATAATTCCAGGATAACTTGGGACTCACAATAGCAAGCCGTAGTAGTTGCCTGGCCGTTTAAATTGATTTGTTTGTGTACTGTACCTACTCTGTTACTTAACTGAGATGATCAGAATGTCAGGACATGACGGGCCAACTTCTGTCCTTGTTTGGTTGGGAGGTTGGTTCGAAGTGTCGTGATGTTGTGTGAGTCCTAGTAGATAGCAGAGATCTATTATCATATTCTCTTATTACTGGCTTCATTCCTCATATCGTGCTCCCTTGCGGTACTTGGTATTAGAGGTCTAACCTCTCTGGTTTTGCATGGCCAGATTTAGAGCCGGTCCCTGAGGATCCAGCTTACTTATACCTCCAAGATGGTCAACACTAGAGGGATGATCGCAGGAGGACTCGAGTGGGTTTCTTACTTCCCCGCCCGTTTTGTTATCTACTTTATACTTTGCCGTTTGGCACCGACATGTTAGTCGGATTGTCTTGTACCTACTTTTGCATAATTGTAACTAAGTCAGACTGCAGCTGCTAACAATTGTGTATACTTACTACATCATCTGGCTGTATTTTGTAAAGCCAGATATCAAGAACATTTTGACTGAACGTTTGGGATGCCTTACTGCTTTATCTCACATGTTCTCTATTTCTGTTTCTTGTTTGAATGATTGAGACAATAGAAGTAAAGTGACCATAGGAAGACTCATGTAGTATGCACCCTCTCGTCTTGTAGACAGCATTGATCGTATTATATGGTATTCATCTACCCGTAATACGTAGCTGGCTGAGTCATTCCCCCGCTCTCCAGTATTCTGGTTCTGAGACGTGACAAGGTTTTAGTGGTGGCCCATGCAGGTCTGGTTCTAGACTTGTGGGGTGTTTTAATTTATAGGATGTCTCAAATCACACATGTTCTCCCTTGATCTCATAATCTCATAATTCGTTGGTTCTTTACTCCATCTTGACATTCCAGTATCCTTTGACTTCATTGATCCTTCCTGTCCGGTCGTTTGATTTTTCTCTTGTCCCTTTTCTTAGGGGCACCTCGTCCGCACCTGTCAGAGCTGGACAGCAACAACATGGACAGCAACATGGACAACCTGACCATGTTGGTCAGCAACAAGGGCCGGTACTAACTCAATAGACTACCCAGGAAGAAGTGATAGTGGAAGCAGTAGCTGGATCACAGTATCCGGATGTTCTACCACCACCAACAGTTCCACCTACCCCTGCGAAAATGGACACACCGGCTCTTCTGGAAATCATGAGAGGGATGATGGCTACTCAAAAACATCAGATGTTAGCCCAACAGCGCATGCACGCTCAGTTGCAAGAGCAAAACGTACTACTCAACCAAGGGTTGCAGACAGCTTTGGAAAGAGGGGCAAGGCCGGATTCTGGAGCATCAACCAGATTTTGCAAGTTCAACCCCCGCCGTTTCGAAGGAACGGAGGATGCCATCTCAGCAGATGCATGGCTTAAGGATATTGAGGCTATTTTGACGGCGGCTAAGGTACCGGCAGAAGAACGTGTGGATCAGGTGAAGTTGTTACTTTAGGATCTCGCACGTGATTGGTGGGAATCAGAGGAGATAGGCATCAGACGTCCTGTGGCTTGGAACAATTTTACAGCAAGATTCAAAACAAAGTACTATGGAGTTGTGGCGCAGTTTGAGCTACAACAGAAGTTTATCAACCTCAAGCAGGCCGGCAAGACGGTAGATGCTTATGCAGCGGAGTTCTGCAGATTGAGTAGGTTTGCCCCAGAGATGGTAGCGACGGAGCGCCAGAGGGCTATGAGGTTTCAGCAAAGGTTTCATCTTGAGCTCTTGCAATTGATAGAGGGGCACAATTACCAGACAATTGATGAGATATTGACGGCAACCCGAAGGCATGAGATCACCATTCAGAGGATCACAGTAAGGACTGGAGGTCAGAAGAGATCTCACAGTCAGATTAAAGGAGGAGGGGGAGCAGCGCCCCGAACAATAGCACCATCCCTTGGCATTCGCATTCACGATGTGGCAATGCGAGGGCCAGCACCACCACCCAGGCAGCAGCAGCAACAGAAGAAAAACCAGCAACCCCCAGCGGGCTGTACTTATTGTGGGAAGATGGGGCACACTAGAGATGTGTGTCGGGCATTAAACGGACTATGTTTGATATGTGGAAATCCAGATCATCGGGTTACCACATGTCCCATGAATTCAAGGTCAGGAGGACCAGGGCAACAGTTTCCTGCTCTGCCAGCACCAGGGGCAGGGCAGTATCGAGGACCAGCGGTAGCAGTGAGACCATTGGCCCAGCGTCCGTTAATGCCACAGGCTCAGATGTTTCGATAGCAGGGACCGCCGATGCAGCAACACCAGCATAGACCACCCCAGCATCATCAAGGCAGGGGCCAGCAGCAGCACCAGACTAGGCCACCGCATGGAAACCAGCAAGGAGGTCGAGGGCAGGCATTCACACTGTCCTTGGAGGAGGCATTAACATCGAGAGATGTTGTGGCAGGTAACATTCTCGTCGGCTCATATCCCGCAGTAGCATTGTCTGATTCAGGAGCATCACACTCATTTATATCTGCACAATTTATGACACGGCTAGGAATAGAGTTCGAGGCATTGCCAGGGAGGTTGAATATACTCACTGGCAATGGGCTCGTAGGAGTTAGTAGAGTTATTCTAGCGTATAGTGTTGTAGTTTGCGGGCATTCCTTACCCGCCCAGTTGATAGAATTTCCTGTTGGAAATTTCGACGTTATCTTAGGTATGGACTGGCTGAAAGACAGTCATGCGACAATAGATTGTCGTAGTGGGAGTGTATCTTTTGATATTCCAGGCATGAAGAAATTCACCTTAGTCAGATCAGAGGCAACTCAGCAAGAGCAGGGAGTAATAACGGCAATGGAAGAAGTTCAAGTTCCGAAGGTAGTTAAAAATTTTCTAGACGTGTTTCTCGAAGAACTTCCAGGACTACCACCGGTTAGAGATATTGAGTTCAGCATAGAATTGGCACCTGGAACTAAACCAATATCAGATCGGATTTACAGAATGGCAGATTCGGAGCAGGCCAAGGCGTATCAGCACATAGAGGAATTGAAAGAGAAGAAGTTTATCCAAGCTAGCATATCACCATGGACAGCACCAGTGGTACTTGTGGGGAAGAAGGATGGATCATCCAGATTATGCATCGATTACAGGAAGCTTAACGCGGCGACAGTAAAGAACAAGTACCCACTAGCCAGGATCGAGGACTTGTTTGACCAGTTGAGCACAGCTAGAGTTTTCTCCAAGATAGATCTTCGTTCAGGGTACCATCAAGTGAGGGTTCGAAAGGAAGACATTCCCAAGACAGCATTCAGGTCGAAGTATGGACATTATGAATTCTTAGTAATGCCGTTTGGTTTGACCAATGCTCCAGCTATATTCATGGATTTGATGAACCGCATCTTTATGCCATATTTAGATCAGTTTGTCGTGGTGTTTTTCGACGACATTCTCGTATACTCTGCTAGTGAAGAGGAGCATGAAGACCACCTCAGGAAAGTGTTGCAGGTACTGAGAGAGAACCAGTTGTATGCCAAGCTCAGCAAGTGTGAGTTCTGGATGGACCACATTTCATTTCTGGGTCACATCATATCAGGAGGTGGAGTAGCAGTGGATCCCAAGAAGGTAGAAGCAGTAGAAAGTTGGCCAGTACCCAAGACCGTAGCTGATGTACAGAGTTTCTTGGGATTGGCAGGATATTACAGAAGGTTTGTATCAGGTTTTGCAAGACTTTCAGCACCCATGACCCGCTTGACACGAAAGGATGTACCATTCGTCTGGTCGGCAGAATGCCAGGCATCATTTGAGTATCTGATGCAAAAGTTGATATCAGCACCTATCCTTACATTGCCAGTTGGGCCCGGAGGTTTTACTATATATTGTGATGCGTCAGGTAAAGGACTTGGATGTGTCCTTATGCAACATGGGAAGGTGATAGCGTATGCATCTAGGCAACTTCGAGACCACGAGAAAAATTATCCAACTTATGATTTGGAGTTGGCGGCAGTAGTATTTGCTTTGAAGCTATGGAGGCATTACTTATATGGTGACCGAGTGGACATGTACGCAGACCAGAAAAGTCTGAAGTACATCTTTACTCAGAAGAAGATGAACATGAGGCAGAGAAGATGGTTAGAGCTGATCAAGGATTATGACGTGGAGCTTCAGTATCATCCAGGCAAGGCTAATGTGGTAGCAGACGCTCTCAGCAGAAGAGGCTGCGCATTTATGTTGACAACGCAGAAGCACATCTTAGAAGACCTTCAGGAGATGGGCATCGAAGTTATACTTCCTAATGATATAGGAATTCTGGCGAGTCTACAAGTTCAATCCGACTTGGTAGGCAGGATCAAGGCAGCCCAGGCACAGGATCCAAGGATTCAGAAGCTTAGGGCAGAATGTGAGTCAGGGCTCAGAAAAGAGATGCAAATCCACGAAAATGGTACGCTTAGGTTTGGATCACGTCTATGTGTACCTAGTGGAGATATCAGACAGAAAGTAATGACAGAAGCTCACAGTTCTCAGTATTCTATACATCCTGGAGGGACCAAGATGTACCAAGATATCAAGCAGCACTTCTGGTGGAACGGGATTTAGAGGGAGATAGCTAGGTTTGTTTCCCGTTGCTTGATATGTCAGCAAGTAAAGGCAGAACAGCAGAGGCCAGCTGGATTATTACAACCGCTTCCTATCCCGGAATGGAAGTGGGAACACATCACAATGGACTTTGTGACCGGTTTACCGAGATCACCAAGTGGTAAAGATGCTATTTGGGTGATAGTAGATCGGCTTACAAAGGTAGCACACTTTCTTCCTTTCAGAGTAGGACAATCTACAGAAAAGTTGGCGGAGTTGTACATGCAGCAGATAGTCAGGCAGCATGGAGTCCCTGTCAGTATTGTGTCAGACAGAGATACTCGTTTTACGTCACATTTCTGGAAGAGCTTACATCGTAGTTTAGGCACCAAGTTAAAATTTAGTACGGCTTACCATCCACAGACGGACGGCCAATCAGAAAGGACAATTCAGACTTTGGAAGATATGTTGCGAGCTTGTACCCTAGATTTTGGAGGATTTTGGGAAAGCCACCTGCACTTAGTTGAGTTTTCATATAACAACAGTTATCAAGCCAGTATCCAGATGGCGCCATTTGAGGCACTATATGGTAAGAAGTGTAGTTCGCCACTAGCATGGGATGATATCGGGGACAGAAAGATGTTAGGCCCGGAAATGATTGTTCAGACAGTTGAATTGGTTAAAGGAATTAGAGAGCGACTTCGAGTTGCGCAGGATCGACATCGTTATTGGGCGGACCAGCATCGTTGGCCGCTAGAGTTTTCTATTGGAGATCACGTATTCTTACGGATCTCACCTACCCGTGGGGTCATTAGATTTGGCGTTCGCGGGAAGTTGAGTCCGCGGTACGTGGGCCCATTTATTATCCTTGATAGGGTGGGCGATGTTGCTTATCGTTTATCCCTTCCGCCTTCGTTACGAGAGGTACATGACGTGTTTCATGTATCTCAGCTACGAAGGTATGTATCGGACCCAAGCCATATCCTTGATCATTCTGAGCTGGTTGTTGGTACCAACCTGTCTTATGAGGAACAGCCTGTGTCTATTTTGGACCGAAGAGAAAAGATACTCAAGAACCGAACAATTAGTCTTGTCCGGGTTGCTTGGGGTCATCACTCATTAGGAGAGTCAACGTAGGAACGTGAGGATGATATCCGATCACGGTATCCACATCTGTTTGACTCATAAGGTATATTTCTTCCCGTGTACCTTGATTGTCTTAACTCCGCATGCTAGTCGCCCTATGAGTAAAAATTACTTGATATCGTAAATTGTTAAATATATATATGTTACTTGCTATGGACATTGTAAAATGATTGCTTGCTTAAATTGCTTGTACTAGTTTGGCCTTGATATTCCTATCCTGCTTGGATTTGAAATTTCGAGGACGAAATTTTTCTAAGGAGGGTAGAGATGTCACTCCCCGTTCCCAGAATACGTATTTTTAATATATATACTGCTTTAATATATTTATTTAAATATTTATCATGTATTGTTTTGTATTTAAATCTCTTTAAATTCATGTTAATTAATTTCCTGCAATTAATTTTCTGTATTTTATTTTTTGCTTTTATTCTCTGCTTTAGCTTACTTTAGGTTTGGCCTAGGTTGGTTTATTTTTGGGTTATGGTGGTTCATCATGAACCGAACCCACCATCACCATTTAAAGCCCCAATCCTTTCTCTCTCTCTTCATTACTTCTCCTTCTCATTTACTCTTCTTCTTCTTCATAACTCCCTCTACCTACCAACTCGTAGGCAAGTACATCTTGCTTCCACATGAAAACCCATTTTTATGGTTCTATTCTCTTTTCCTTGTGATTCTAAGAGAGTTTAGAACTTGGCATTTTTCGATTTGAAGTTTTATTTTTAGTAGATCTAGAAATTCATATTTTTTCGGTTTTCAGTAGTTTGTATCTGTCAAAACTTCCTTATTTCCAAGTTTTGTTCATACTAGATGGTTGAGGTTGTGTTTTACGCCATTTGACCCATGGGAACCCCATTTCTGGCTTGGAACGAAGGCTCCATGAGAATTGGAGTTCAGGATGAACTTTACGCTCACGTTGTACGTGCCAGCGTAGTATTAACTTTACGCTCACGTTGTACGTGCCAGCGTAGTATTAACTTTACGCTCATATTGTACGTGTCAGCGTAGTATTGAGTTTTACGCTCATGTTGTACATGCCAGCGTAATATTGAGTTTTTACGCTCACGTTATACGTGTACGCGTAGAGACGGAGAATGTAGGAATTTAATTAGAGAGATCGCTCGTGGCAGCGTAAAACTGTTTTACGCTAGTCTACTTGACCTAGCGTATTCTTTTACACGCACAGCGTTTCGGGCGTAACTTGACCCTTTACACGAGCTACCTTTATGCATGCAATGTTTTACGCGCACAGTGTTTCTTGCGTAAAAATATATTCTTTTACGCGTACTTCTTGGCTCGGCGTAAAACGAGTTTTTTTACGCGCGCAACTTTATTTGAGCGTATCCCTTTGGCATGCATGACACTCTTAAAATATCCTTACGCTTTTTGGCATAAACTTGATATAATCATGATATGTTAATATTTTTGTTAAATATAGATTGTTACGTGGGATGTACCATGTGTCATGAATTGAGTTATAGATACCCCGATTAACTGGAATTAAACCCTGAGAGTTGTAGACTCGACCCTACTGAATACTAGTTGACTTTTATGCCTTGTCACCATTGATAATGATTGTGACCTTGACTAATAATTGATCATGCGTTCCTAGTTGGAACTAAGAGACTGGCTAGTCGTCTTTTTGAATTGAATGAATGAGACACATTCATATTAATTATGAACTATTGAAATCGACTGGCTAATCCCGAATATTGGCATACAGGCACATGCAGGCTTCAATTCATTTATTATTTATTTATCTTACCAAAGAAGCATGTGTACTTTATGGTCAAGGCATGATTACTCCGTGGTTAGTTTTGATTGTTGTATTACGCTATATAAGACCTACAATCTGACTGCACTGGTATCATTGTAGAGTTGTGCATATCGTACCCCGTACGAAAGTACTCATTCTGAATGACCATGATCCACGGCATGGTACTTCACTCAACGTAGAGACTATTAAGTTAAATAAAATAATGATTGCATGGAGAGAATGGATTTTCGAGTTCTTACATGGCAGCCCTCTTGGGACTAGTAGTGCCTGACAGGCCGGTTGGTCCCCACAGATACTGCAAATCTGCCACACGGGCAGGGAGCGGTATCTGGTTATATTATCTATTGAATATTGTATATTAATGACGGGCGTCCCGCTGGGACTCGTCTAATTCATGATTGGCGCAATTGATTGACTGGGTAAACTAGCCTTGCTTGCGCATAGTAAGAACTGAGAAATCCTTTATTGCATAATTCCGGGATAACTTGAGACTCACAATAGCAAGCCGTAGTAGTTGCCTGGCCGTTTAAATTGATTTGTTTGTGTACTGTACCTACTCTGTTACTTAACTGAGATGATCAGAATGTCAGGACATGACGGGCCAACTTCTGTCCTTGTTTGGTTGGGAGGTTGGTTCGAAGTGTCGTGATGTTGTGTGAGTCCTAGTAGATAGCAGAGATCTATTATCATATTCTCTTATTACTGGCTTCATTCCTCATATCGTGCTCCCTTGCGGTACTTGCTATTAGAGGTCTAACCTCTCTGGTTTTGCATGGCCAGATTTAGAGCCGGTCCCTGAGGATCCAGCTTACTTCTACCTCCAAGATGGTCAACACTAGAGGGATGATCGCAGGAGGACTCGAGTGGGTTTCTTACTTCCCCGTCCATTTTTTTATCTACTTTATACTTTACCGTTTCGCACCGACATATTAGTCGGATTGTCTTGTACCTACTTTTGCATAATTGTAACTAAGTCAGGCTGCAGCTGCTAACAATTGTGTATACTTACTACATCATCTGGCTGTATTTTGTAAAGCCAGATATCAAGAACATTTTGACTGAGCGTTTGGGATGCCTTACTGCTTTATCTCACATGTTCTCTATTTCTGTTTCTTGTTTGAATGATTGAGATAATAGAAGTAAAGTGACCATAGGGAGACTTTCATGTAGTATGCAACCCCTCGTCTTGTAGACAGCATTGATCGTATTATACGGTATTCATCTACCCGTAATATGTAGCTGGCTGAGTCATTCCTCCGCTCTCCAGTATTCTGGTTCTGGGGCGTGACAAGGTTTTAGTGGTGGCCCATGCAGGTCTGGTTCTAGACTTGTGGGGTGTTTTAATTTATAGGATGTCTCAAATCATACATGTTCCCCCTTGATCTCATGATTCGTTGGTTCTTAACTCCATCTTGACATTCCAGTATCCTTTGACTTCATTGATCCTTCCTGTCCGGTCGTTTGATTTTTCTCTTGTCCCTTTTCTTAGGGGCACCTCGTCCGTACCTGTCAGAGCTGGACAGCAACAACATGGACAGCAACATGGACAACCTGACCATGTTGGTCAGCAACAAGGGCCGGTACTAACTCAAGAGACTACCCAGGAAGAAGTGATAGTGGAAGCAGCAGCTGGATCGCAGTATCCGGATGTTCCACCACCACCAACAGTTCCACCTACCCCTGCGGAAGTGGACACACCGGCTCTTCTGGAAATCATGAGAGGGATGATGGCTACTCAACAACATCAGATGTTAGCCCAACAGCGTATGCACGCTCAGTTGCAAGAGCAGAACGTACTACTCAACCAAGGGTTGCAGACAGCTTTGGAAAGAGGGGCAAGGCCGGATTTGTCACGACCCGCACCCACTGTGAGGGTACGAGAGCGTAACGACGCCCAGCCTACGCCGCAGTGTCGGCGGTAGAACGCTGTTCTAGGTCATGAACTATAACTAACATAATATGAATACTCTCCATAAGGAGGCCAACACAGAGGTACAACTCAATCACAATCTAGAGAGATAGGATATGGCATGATAAAATAGATAAGAGAATCCTCAACTGAGGTACAACTCAAAAGAAGTACAAGTCTCAACATCTCTACAATATACAACTCTGAAACCAAGACAACAGCTAAACATGAAGAGAAAAGTCTAAGCTATCTACATTATACAAGGTATCATCCTGAGCAGCTGCCTGAACCTCCCCAGGGGTCCAGGTCGCGAGTGTCATCTAGGCAAGCTCCAAGTAAGGGTGCAGGGTTCCTCATCATCCTCTGTAAAATTTTCAACAGGTCCAGTCGGGACGGGAGCGAGCAAAGTACATCTCAACAGTTCATAGCAGGTTAAAAAATATAATCATGCAGTAAAGTAAGATATAGATACTGAAGGAAATGCAGTATGTAATCAGAGAAAGAACTGTAATAGAAATATCTACTATACATAGAGAACTAATAGTGACTAGTGAGTCAGAGTAAAATATAAACATGTGAATGGCATAGGAGGTTCATGACTACAGCTAAGAGAGTGATTCATGACTACAGCTACTTGAATAATATTCACATGTCTATTTCTACTCCCCCAACCCCAATCAATACACAAAGATCCGTTCAAGTTATGTTAAGGTTCGTGAAACTTCACATGGCTCATAAAATGAGTGATACGTGAAGGTGATTCATGGGGGCTCTGTGAACATGAGAGTACATGTGTCACAGGCGGTTCGTGAATCAGAGGAAGCATAGAGATACGTGATGGTTCGTGAAACGCACAAAACATGCTGTATCCGATGCTCCCGAGGGGGATAACATCTCATAAAAGGATCTATATAGTACCAATCCGTGTGGCCAACGTGACAGTATCAAGTAAAGTAATTTAAAGCAGGAAAATAATTCTAAGCAGGATATGAAATGATCAGAGAATGTACTCGCCTCGTATCTGAATGTCTGAAGTAAATGTACTGTCCGAGATGAGGTACCTGACTCCTAGTTAGAGCAACACAAGTCAAGATGTATACAGAGGGTTATATATGAAATGTACAATACATCTGCATGCTGTCTAGGTCAAACTAGGCTAAAGTCGATACTTGGCCAACTCTAGTCAACCACACTAGTCAACTAGGTCAAGTCCTAGCCCAAACAAGTCTAACAAGTCTCACTAGGCCTAACCAAGCCTAGGCTAGCAATCAAATACAAGCACAAGCCTAGGCTAGCAATCAAATACAAGCACAAGCCAAGCCAAGCTAATCACACAAAACATATAAATGGAGAGATAAGGTGTGAGTGAACATGTAGGAAAGGCCAAGTGCGACATGCATCAATGTGAACTAGTATCATAGTGATAGTGTCAACATAGTGTCATAGCAATGTGTAGAGACATAGTGTAAGGGTACATGAGGTGAGTATAGGGTTGTTAACATAGAACATTGCATCACCTTCACTCAACTTGCATTTTACCTTCATTCATTCATGTATTCCTACTATACATCCATACATTCATTATTACATGCCTACATACATTACATGGGGTATATTACATAGATTATATTACTTTACATTGATACATGCCTATATATATTCATACATGTATGCATACATTAATATACACACATATATGCCTTCATATATGTATACATACATATCCTACTCATCAACATACATCATTCATACACATCATGCATTATTTAAAACAGTGCAATGACCAAATCCCTATTCATTCTCAGGTTTTGAGGCTATCAATCATGGGGTTAATAAGGCTAATGTGGACTATTTTGTAGGGGACTGTCATGGTGTATGTATGGACAGGTATTTGGCTTGATTAGGCTTGCTTTATGGGCATGCAATGGCTTACCATGGGGTCATTTGTGGTCAGGCAAGTGTGGACTTGTTTGCTGTCAAGGGGGCTAACAATGGGTGGTTAAGGGACTGATTTAAGTGACAGGAAAAAGGGAGGCTATGGCTACAGCTGCTGTCCACATGGGGACTGGTATTTGGTGATTTAAGAGACTTGAAATGGCTGTCATTTGGCTATTAGTTTGGACTGAAAGGGGAGGCTAACAATGGGACTAAATGGACTGGAATTGGGGGGCCAAATGGCTGTCAATGGGACAGCACATTGGGGTGAATCTTGGACAGCATATAGCTGGGTTCAGGGCTAAGTTTAGGCTGGTTAGGTGTCAAGTTTAGGGGCTAGTATGGACAGGTAATAGGCTAGTGTTAGGGCTGTATATATAGGCTAACAAGGGCTAAATGGCTGATACATGGTGTGAGTGTTACCTAGGAATAGGAATAAAACAGTGCACTGCAAAACAGTGTGGTAGGGTCACATGGGAAAACAGGAATTGACAGTGTGTGTGTACAAACAGGAAATTCTCAGATTTCACACAACAAAAGGAAGAAGAACAGTTTAGTGCTCAGTCCAGTAGCAATGAACCAAACTCCCTGTCCTTAACAACCTAATCTCAGCTATTCTACAAAAGAGAAAACAGGTTAACTACCATTTGAATCTCAGAATTTCAGTAAGAGGAATCTCAGGTTTTTAGTAAAAGCCATTCATCAATTCAACAACTCAGTTAACAGTTTTCCCCACATAATCAATTCAGATTTCAGTTTAAAACTTAATCAAACAATTCAATTAAATATCATCTAATCCCAAACTTCATTCCAGTTTTCATAGTGTAGTGTAAATAGGTTCATGATAGGAAATGTAGAATAGAGTGTGTGGAAAGAGTGAGAGTGTAGTGAACTAGATGAGGGGAAAGACCTGTGTGATAGCCCCCATATGCGTGTGTTGCATCTGAGCTACATGTGCTCTCAGGCTTCTATATAATAACAGGAATGTATGTGTATATATGACAGGTTTCAGAGCAATACGTAAATGTGGTGACAAGAGTGTTATTAGCATAGGAAAAACCTGTGTCCACATGTGTGTGTTCATGAAGAGAATGCATAAGAATTTCTGTGTGAGGAAGTTAGAATATGTGTGTAGTGAAAACTCAGTACAGATTTCCTAAACAATTCTGACAGTTAAAAGAGAAACAACAGTTAGCAATCCAATCCACATTCGATTTCAGTTCATATTAAACCATGAGTAAATTGAACTCCCCATTCCCTTGAAAACCATGTACCCCTGGTATCCAAAACCTCTATGAAAACTTAACACAATGTAAATTATCATTGAACAACTAACAACCTGAGTTAGGATTAAACATGGGATTAAATCAACCAGGTTTTGAAATGAAAAGGAATTCAAGACAGTTCACGAATTCCTTGATTCCCATTCTCAGTTTGAAACTGAGATAAATCACAGTTCAAAGAGTGAAACTTATGACAGTTAAGGAAAAGGAATTATTGAAATTCAGTTGAAACTGGAAAATCAGTTAGACTTAATAGGAAACATTGCATATGGCAATACATTAAACCCAACTCAATGTCAATTATCCCAATCTCATATCATAACCTATTCAACTAAGTAAATCGAATTAATCAAGGACTAACAAACATGTAGGATAATACATGACTATCTAAACATCAATTAAAACAGATTAAATAGGATTTAAAGTTTAGGAAAAACTGAAATAACAAGTGGTACAAGTCGACAGCCAATTCCCATGCCAAATATTCCATACACTCAATAAAACCTAATCCAATCTTGCAAAAATCAACTAATAAAGATTGTTAACCATGCACATGATCTAAAATAATATTTTAATCATAAAATTAAACAATAAAAAATGCAATTAAACACAGAAAAAGGAAACTAGACAGTCAACAGAAAACAGTGTCGTGTACGGGTGCACGTGTCTGTAGGACACGACACACGACACGACACAACACGTGGATGTGCACACGTGTACGCCTAGACTAGGGGAACGTGTACATGTGTCTGTATCGTGTCCATGTGAGTCGTGTTAGGAGAAAAAGGGTCGTATCAGTGCGGATTTCCCGACTGCTACTGCACAGTGCAATCCCAATGCGCGTGTCCGTGCTCCCTCGATACGACATGATCTCGTATCAAACTCGAGGGGTGCACTGGCAGTCACTGCCCCCTTCCTCACGCTAAATTGTAGCTGTCCACGTGGCGTGTGCAGTGAACACGAGGGGTGCGTGAGCAGGGGACTGTGTACGTGCATCGTGCAGCGAGTTCGTGTCCGATTTGGACACGGACACGACTCGAATCCGTGCTCAGTCTTCATGAAATATTGCATACACACATAGATCTATAATCCCATGTAATTAGTTTTTCAAAAATTAAAAATAAAATTCTTTGTGACATTTCATCAAACACATGCACATATATCATGATACGTGTCCGATACGGACACCAAACGGATACGAATCGACACAAATCTAATACCTACGGCTAGGGGACACCTAGGGCTTTCCAAATATGCAAGAAAACTGGAATTTCATGGAGAGAATGAGAAGTTACCTATTGGTGTTCTTCTCCAAAGAAAGCTTCAAAATGGAGGATCCTTCTTGCTAATCCCAAAGCTCCAAATTGTCCCAAATTTGAGAATACTCTCCATGAACAGCAAGAGAACATTGGTTAGATCATAATGGAAGAAATCCCAATCAAAAAGAAGTCCTATTGATTAAACTAGGAAGAAATTTGATGGAGGCTTACCTATTCCTTAAGAAAATGAAGAACTAATAAAGAAAGAGGCACAACTCCCCATAGAGACATTATATAGGCAAGGGGGGGTCTTGGCTGGTCATAAAAGTTAGGGTTAGGGTTTTTAGGTTTCATCCTATGGCTAGGATTGAATCAAGGGAAATAGATGGCCTAGAACAAAGGGTTCTATCTTAGTCCTTTGCAAAACACTTAACCAGGACTAAACTTGACTTAACCCCTTAACCAACCCATCTAATTCTCAAAGTGGCTCACTAAGTTAGTCATGACTCATCTAGGTTAGGTCCAATCTAGGTTAGGCTAACCAAAACACAAGGCAATAATTAAATTAGTATTTAAATCAACCATTCAATTAAATTATTCAAAAATTTCTAATAAAATATATTAAATTCAAATAAATTCTAAAATGACCAAAATATCCTCTAAGCTAAAAAGTACTAGTCAAACAACCTAATCACATGGCTAGGCTCTAAGGTTACACTAGACAAACACCAAATCATAAGTCATGATTTAAAATAGTTTTAAAATGATTAAAATCACCAAAAATTATATTATCATTTAAATATCATAATCAAATAAATTAAAATATAAAATTTCAAAATTATCCTCTTTTTAGAAAACTGGGTGTTACAGGATTCTGGAGCATCAACCAGATTTTGCAAGTTCAACCCCCACCGTTTTGAAGAAACGGAGGATACCATCTCAGCAGATGCATGGCTTAAGGATATTGAGGCTATTTTGATGGCGGCTAAGGTACCGGCAGAAGAACGTGTGGATCAGGTGAAGTTGTTACTTCAGGATCTCGTACGTGATTGGTGGGAATCAGAGGAGATAGGCATCAGACGTCCTGTGGCTTGGAACGATTTTACAGCAAGATTCAAGACAAAGTACTATGGAGTTGTGGCGCAGTTTGAGCTACAACAGAAGTTTATCAACCTCAAGCAGGCCGACAAGACGGTACATGCTTATGCAGCGGAGTTCTGCAGATTAAGTAGGTTTGCCCCAGAGATGGTAGCGACGGAGCACCAGAGGGCTATGAGGTTTCAGCAAGGGTTTTATCTTGAGCTCTTACAATTGATAGAGGGGCACAATTACCAGACTTTTGATGAGATATTGACGGCAACCCGAAGGCATGAGATCACCATTTAGAGGATCACAGTAAGGCCTGGAGGTCAGAAGAGATCTCACAGTCAGATTGAAGGAGGAGGGGGAGCAGCGCCCCGAACAACCCATCCCTTGGCATTCGCATTCACGATGTGGCAATGCGAGGGCTAGCACCACCACCCAGGCAGCAGCAGCAACAGAAGAAGAACCAGCAACCCCCAACGGGCTGTACTTATTGTGGGAAGATGGGGCACACTAAAGATGTGTATCGGGCATTAAACGGACTGTGTTTGATATGTGGAAATCCAGATCATCGGATTACCACATGTCCCATAAATTCGAGGTCAGGAGGACCAGGGCAACAGTTTCCTGCTCTGCCAGCACCAGGGGCAGGGCAGTATCGAGGACCAGCGGTAGCAGTGAGACCATTGGCCCAGCGTCCGTTAATGCCACAGGCTCAGATGTTTCGATAGCAGGGACCGCCGATGCAGCAACACCAGCATAGACCACCCCAACATCATCAAGGCAGGGGCCAGCAGTAGCACCAGACTAGGCCACCGCATGGAAACCCGCAAGGAGGTCGAGGGCAGGCATTCACACTGTCCTTGGAGGAGGCATTAACATCGGGAGATGTTGTGGCAGGTAACATTCTCGTCGGCTCATATCCCACAGTAGCATTGTTTGATTCAGGAGCATCACACTCATTTATATCTGCACAATTTACGACACGGCTAGGAATGGTGTTCGAGGCATTGCCAGGTAGGTTGAATATACTCACTGGCAATGGGCTCATAGTTCTAGCGTGTAGTGTTGTAGTTTGCGGGCATTCCTTACCCGCCCAGTTGATAGAATTTCCTGTTGGAAATTTTGACGTTATCTTAGGCATGGACTGGCTGAAAGACAGTCATACGACAATAGATTGTCGTAGAAGGAGTGTATCTTTTGATATTCCAGGCATGAAAAAATTCACCTTAGTCAGATTAGAGGCAACTCAGCAAGAGCAGGGAGTAATAACGGCAATGGAAGAAGTTCAAGTTCCGAAGGTAGTTAAAGAATTTCTAGACGTGTTTCCCGAAGAACTTCCAGGACTACCACCGGTTAGAGATATTGAGTTCAGCATAAAATTGGCACCTGGAACTAAACCAATATCAGATCGAATTTACAGAATGGTAGATTCGGAGCAGGCCAAGGTGTATCAGCACATAGAGGAATTGAAAGAGAAGAAGTTTATCCAAGCTAGCATATCACCATGGGCAGCACCCGTGGTACTTGTGGGGAAGAAGGATGGATCATCCAGATTATGCATCGATTACAGAAAGCTTAACGCGGCGACAGTAAAGAACAAGTACCCACTACCCAGGATCGACGACTTGTTTGACCAGTTGAGCACAGCTAGAGTTTTCTCCAAGATAGATCTTCGTTCAGGGTACCATCAAGTGAGGGTTCGAAAGGAAGACATTCTCAAGACAGCATTCAGGTCAAAGTATGGACATTATAAATTCTTAGTAATGCCATTTGGTTTGACCAATGCTCCAGCTATATTCATGGATTTGATGAACCGCATCTTTATGCCATATTTAGATCAGTTTGTCGTGGTGTTTTTCGACGACATTCTCGTATACTCTGCTAGTGAAGAGGAGCATGAAGACCACCTCAGGAAAGTGTTGCAGGTACTGTGAGAGAACCAGTTGTATGCCAAGCTCAGCAAGTGTGAGTTCTGGATGGACCATATTTCATTTCTGGGTCACATCATATCAGGAGCTGGAGTAGCAGTGGATCCCAAGAAGGTAGAAGCAGTAGAAAGTTGACCAGTACCCAAGACCGTAGCTGATGTACGGAGTTTCTTGGGATTGGCAGGATATTACAGAAGGTTTGTATCAGGTTTTGCAAGACTTTCAGCACCCATGACCCGCTTGACACGAAAGGATGTACCATTCGTCTGGTCGGCAGAATGCCAGGCATCATTTGAGAATCTGATACAAAAGTTGATATCAGCACCTATCCTTACATTGCCAGTTGGGCCCGGAGGTTTTACTGTATATTATGATGCGTCAGGTAAAGGACTTGGATGTGTCCTTATGCAACATGGGAAGGTGATAGCGTATATATCTAGGCAACTTCGAGACAACGAGAAAAATTATCCAACTCATCATTTGGAGTTGGCGGCAGTAGTATTTGCTTTGAAGCTATGGAGACATTACTTATATGGTGACCGAGTGGACATGTACACAGACCACAAAAGTCTGAAGTACATCTTTACTCAGAAGGAGCTGAACATGAGGCAGAGAAGATGGTTAGAGCTGATCAAGGATTATGACGTAGAGCTTCAGTATCATCCAGTCAAGGCTAATGTGGTAGCAGACGCTCTCAGCAGAAGAGGCGGCGCATTTATGTTGACAACGTGGAAGCACATCTTAGAAGACCTTCAGGAGATGGGCATCGAAGTTATACTTCCTAATGATATAGGAATTCTGGCGAGTCTACAAGTTCAATCCGACTTGGTAGGTAGGATCAAGGCAGCCCAGGCACAGGATCCAAGGATTCAGAAGCTTTTGGCAGAATGTGAGTCAGGGCTCAGAAAAGAGATGCAAATCCACGAAGATGGTACGCTTAGGTTTGGATCACGTCTATGTGTACCTAGTGGAGATATCAGACAGGAAGTAATGATAGAAGCTCACAGTTCTCAGTATTCTATACATCCTGGAGGGACCAAGATGTACCAAGATATCAAGCAGCACTTCTGGTGGAACGGGAAGAAGAGGGAGATAGCTAGGTTTGTTTTCCGTTGCTTGATATGTCAGCAAGTAAAAGCAGAACAGCAGAGGCCAGCTGGATTATTACAACCGCTTTCTATCCCGGAATGGAAGTGGGAACACATCACAATGGACTTTGTGACCGGTTTACCGAGATCACCAAGTGGTAAAGATGCTATTTGGGTGATAGTAGATCGGCTTACAAAGGTAGCACACTTTCTTCCTTTCAGAGTAGGACAATCTACAGAAAAGTTGGCAAAGTTGTACATGCAGCAGATAGTCAGACAGCATGGAATCCCTGTCAGTATTGTGTCAGACAGAGATACCCGTTTCACGTCATATTTCTGGAAGAGCTTACATCGTAGTTTGGGCACCAAGTTAAAATTTAGTACGGCTTACCATCCACAGACGGACGGCCAATCAGAAAGGACAATTCAGACTTTGGAAGATATGTTACGAGCTTGTACCCTAGATTTTGGAGGATCTTGGAAAAGCCACCTGCACTTAGTTGAGTTTTCATATAACAACAGTTATCAAGCCAGTATCCAGATGGCGCCATTTGAGGCACTATATGGTAAGAAGTGTAGGTCGCCACTAGCATGGGATGATATCGAGGACAGAAAGATGTTAGGCCCGGAAATGATTGTTCAGACAGTTGAATTGGTTAAAGGAATTAGAGAGTGACTTCGAGTTGCGCAGGATCGACATCGTCATTGGGCGGACCAGCATCGTAGGCCGCTAGAGTTTTCTATTGGAGACCACGTATTCTTACGGATCTCACCTACCCGTGGGGTCATTAGATTTGGCGTTCGCGGGAAGTTGAGTCCGCGGTACGTGGGCCCATTTATTATCCTTGATAGGGTGGGCGATGTTGCTTATCGTTTATCCCTTCCGCCTTCGTTACGAGAGGTACATGACGTGTTTCATATATCTCAGCTGCGAAGGTATGTATCGGACCCAAACCATATCCTTGATCATTCTGAGCTGGTTGTTGGTACCAACCTGTCTTATGAGGAACAACCTGTGTCTATTTTGGACCGAAGAGAAAAGATACTCAAGAACCGAACAATTAGTCTTGTCCGGGTTGCTTGGGGTCATCACTCATTAGGAGAGTCAACGTGGGAACGTGTGGATGATATCCGATCACGGTATCCACATCTGTTTGACTCACAAAGTATATTTCTTCCCGTGTACCTTGATTGTCTTAACTTCGCATGCTAGTCGCCCTATGAGTAAAAATTACTTGATATCGTAGATTGTTAAATATAGATATGTTACTTGCTATGGACATTGTAAAATGATTGCTTTCTTAAATTGCTTGTACTAGTTTGGCCTTGATATTCCTATCCTGCTTGAATTTGAAATTTCGAGGACAAAATTTTTCTATGGAGGGTAGAGATGTCACTTTCCGTTCCCAGAATACGTATTTTTAATACATGTACTGCTTTAATATATTTATTTAAATATTTATCATGTATTTTTTTGTATTTAAATCTCTTTAAATTCATGTTAATTAATTTTCTGTAATTAATTTTCTGTATTTTACTTTCTGCTTTTATTCTCTGCTTTAGCTTACTTTAGGTTTGGCCTAGGTTGGTTTATTTTTGGGTTATGGTGGTTCATCATGAACCGAACCCACCATCACCATTTAAAGCCCCAATCCTTTCTTTCTCTCTTCATTACTTCTCATTCTCATTTACTCTTCTTCTTCTTCATAACTCCCTCTACCTACCAACTCGTAGGCAAGTACATCTTGCTTCCACATGAAAACCCATTTTTATGGTTCTATTCTCTTTCCCTTATGATTCTAAGAGAGTTTAGAACTTGGCATTTTTCGTTTTGAAGTTTTATTTTTAGTAGATCTAGAAATTCATATTTTTTCGGTTTTCAGTAGTTTGGATCTGTCAAACTTTCTTATTTCCAAGTTTTGTTCATACTAGATTGTTGAGGTTGTGTTTTACGCCATTTGACCCATGGGAACCCCATTTCTGGCTTGGAACGAAGGCTCCATGAGAATTGGAGTTCAGGGTGAACTTTACGCTCACGTTGTACGTGCCAGCGTAGTATTAACTTTACGCTCACGTTGTACGTGCCAGCGTAGTATTAACTTTACGCTCACGTTGTACGTGTCAGCGTAGTATTAACTTTATGCTCACGTTGTACGTGTCAGCGTAGTATTGAGTTTTACGCTCATGTTGTACATGTCAGCGTAATATTGAGTTTTTACGCTCACGTTATACGTGTATGCGTAGAGACGAAGAATGTAGGAATTCAATTAGAGAGATCGCTCGTGGCAGCGTAAAACTGTTTTACGCTAGTCTACTTGACCTAGCGTATTCTTTTACGCGCACAGCGTTTCGGGCGTAACTTGACCCTTTACACGAGCTACCTTTATGCATGCAATGTTTTACGCGCACAGTGTTTCTTGCGTAAAAATATATTCTTTTATGCGTACTTCTTGGCTCGGCGTAAAACAAGTTTTTTTACGCGCGCAACTTTATTTGAGCGTATCCCTTTGGCATGCATGACACTCTTAAAATATCCTTACGCCTTTTGGCATAAACTTGATATAATCATGATATGTTAATATTTCTGTTAAATATAGATTGTTACATGGGATGTATCATGTGTCGTGAATTGAGTTATAGATAGCCCGATTGACTGGAATTAAACCCTGAGAGTTGTAGACTCGACCCCACTGAATACTAGTTGACTTTCATGCCTTGTCACCATTGATAATGATTGTGACCTTGACTAATAATTGATCATGCGTTCCTAGTTGGAACTAAGAGACTAGCTAGTCGTCTTTTTGAATTGAATGAATGAGACACATTAATATTAATTATGAACTATTAAAATCGACTGGCTAATCCCGAATATTGGCATACAGGCACATGCAGGCTTCAATTCATTTATTATTTATTTATCTTACCAAAGAAGCATGTGTACTTTATGGTCAAGGCATGATTACTTCGTGGTTAGTTTTGATTGTTGCATTACGCTATGTAAGACCTACAACCTGACCGCACTGGTATCATTGTAGAGTTGTGTATATCGTACCCCATACGAAAGTACTCATTCTGAATGACCATGATCCACGACATGGTACTTCACTCAACGTAGAGACTATTAAGTTAAATAAAATAATGATTGCATGGAGAGAATGGATTCCCGAGTTCTTACATGGCAGCCCTCTTGGGACTAGTAGTGCCCGACAGGTTGGTTGGTCCCCACAGATACTGCAAATCTGCCACACGGGCAGGGAGCGGTATCTGGTTATATTATCTATTGAATATTGTATATTAATAACGGGCATCCCGCTGGGACTCGTCTAATTCATGATTGGCGCAATTGATTGACTGGGTAAACTAGCCTTGCTTGCGCATAGTAAGAACTGAAAAATCCTTTATTGTATAATTCCAGGATAACTTGGGACTCACAATAGCAAGCCGTAGTAGTTGCCTGGCCGTTTAAATTGATTTGTTTGTGTACTGTACCTACTCCGTTACTTAACTGAGATGATCAGAATGTCAGGACATGACGGGCCAACTTCTGTCCTTATTTGGTTGGGAGGTTGGTTCGAAGTGTCATGATGTTGTGTGAGTCCTAGTAGATAACAGAGATCTATTATCATATTCTCTTATTACTGGCTTCATTCCTCATATCGTGCTCCCTTGCGGTACTTGCTATTAGAGGTCTAACCTCTCTGGTTTTGCATGGCCAGATTTAGAGCCGGTCCCTGAGGATCCAGCTTACTTCTACCTCCAAGATGGTCAACACTAGAGGGATGATCGCAGGAGGACTCGAGTGGGTTTCTTACTTCCCCGTCCGTTTTGTTATCTACTTTATACTTTGTCGTTTGGCACCGACATGTTTGTCGGATTGTCTTGTACCTACTTTTGCATAATTGTAACTAAGTCATGCTGCAGCTGCTAACAATTGTGTATACTTACTACATCATCTGGCTGTATTTTGTAAAGCCAGATATCAAGAACATTTTGACTGAACGTTTGGGACGCCTTACTGCTTTATCTCACATGTTCTCTATTTCTGTTTCTTGTTTGAATGATTGAGACAATAGAAGTAAAGTGACCATAGGGAGACTTTCATGTAGTATGCAACCCCTCGTCTTGTAGATAGCATTGATCGTATTATACGGTATTCATCTACCCGTAATACGTAGCTGGCTGAGTCATTCCCCCGCTCTCCAGTATTCTGGTTCTGGGGCGTGACAATTATTAAAAAATTGGCAAAAAAAATATGGCAGTAACATGTTTAATTAACCAAAATTGGCAATCTGTTTAAGCAAATGAAGTTTCTAACCTCAATATTTATATTTGATAAATATTCGACCGATTTTTTTAACATATTTTACTTTGGTTGTGCCGATTTATATTTGTACTTTCGTTGTCCCGAATTTTTATCCTACGCCGAATTGCAACAAAGGGCGGAGATTTGGTATGAAATGGCTATCGTCTTCAAAATTGACAGCAAAAATAGTTTTTAACGACAAGCAAAAGATTTTTGTAAATGAATATTTTATTATTTGAAAGATTTATATTGATAGTCATTAAAATAGCTTCTCTCTTAGGAAGTTCAACAATTGTGCTATTTTTCTTCCAAAATATTTGAGTGACAACTAACATGACAAATTTTAATCCAAAAAATTAGTTATGCAAAAATAATAATTTTAATTTTTGTCACGACCCGGTCCCAATTGCTTGGGTCGAATCGGATCATGCCCAGCCTGCACCGTTGTTGAGACGGCGGCAGTAAGCTGTTCAGTAGCAGGTAACCATACAACAACACTATATTTGTCACAACTCAACATTCGGAAATTTAAAACTTTATTAAACTTTTACATGAAATAAAAGATACAACTTAAACCATTTTTTTTATACATCATGAATAAAAGAAAACTCTAGGCAAACAGCTCAGCAATCTCGAATTCCTCGTCTTGGGATCGCGTAACAAAGCCTCATCAGTGATACCTAAAATGTTGGGTCTCCAGTCAGGAGGGAGCAAAGTACAATTACGAATATCCAATAATTCAAATAATAATTTGAAATTTGCAATGTTAAACAATTTGAAATACTTTAACAATATTTTTCACAATTCTACAATTGAAAACAATGTGATTTGAGTAGGTAACGAACTATGACCGGCTTGAGATGATTCAATTATATCCTAATGATACGGTCCGGCCTATCCTCGTGTATAGGAGGAATCAGCTCGCACAATCAATGATGCAATATAGGGGTATTGGTCATAGACGCTACACTACTCCCCCAATATCCCGAGTCAATCAGATTCAATCAATGAGTCAATATTCGAACTCTAGGAGAGAGTTCCGTGTAACAATGTGGTTTAAAATTGCAATAAAACAATTACTAGATAAATTACCAAATAGACATAACTGCACTTGCCTTTGTTTTATTGACTGGATTCGTTTGTTGATTCCGGGGTGATGCTAGTACAGTCCTCGAAACCCTACAATTAAGAATTTAACTCAGATTCGTTGCATAATCAAGCTAAGTGTGCTAGTTGCAATCTCTAGTAGCAAGTCCTAGTCAGGTTTTAGTTGTTATTAAGTTACAGCTATCGTTTACGTCGCCAATTACGTGCGTTGATTAAACCGATTAATTGATTATTTGGAAATAATAACGAGAACCGATTAACTTTGGAAAACTTTATGTTTTGTAATATCTATAAAAATATAATTTCTTTTAGTGATAAACCGTGAACTAGTTATTTGATATTATTCTATTCATTTTAACTAAATTCGTAATTAATTAGTAATTCGCGCTCTAATTTACGATTATGCGACTAATCAAAAACCACCCAAATTATATCCACCAGAAAAAGAAAAAATAAAATAAACTACGCTACACAATACAATGGCACAGCTAATGGTCCTAGGGTGGGCTTATGCCCTGTACAATTTTCTTTTACATCAAAATAAGAGAAAATGACTTAATTATTAAATAAAGTGCAGGAATTAAATAACTATAAATAATAGCCTAAATATTAATTAAAATAATTAAAAAGATAGCTAAGAGTCTCAGACTCGGTCCATTCCTCAAAGTTCGGCTAATACCCCAACGTCCGGTCGGACCGGTGCGTTTGCATTTCGCCGGGGCCCACAGACCGGTACGGTCGTCGCCCGAAAATCAGTTTAAAATTCATTTCCGAAAACCAATTTTGAATTCAATTAAATATAGTTTTTGTAAAAATTTGGGCAGCATTCCCTCTATTTCGGGACAACCCAAAACTGAGAAATGCGCCACAGAAAACCTGCAATTGTTCCAACCCAAAATAATCCCGCAAATATATCCACCGAAATAATTTTCAACACCACCAGAAATGATTCCCAAACAACCGAACTTCCCGAAATACTCGGGAATCCCACAATCAAACCAAACCACACAAAACCCAGCAGATAAAATCACAGAAATATGCTAACGCAGCTAACCGAATAAAATACGCAGCTAACCGGATTTCCCAAAGGGAAACCGGGGACCGATTCTCATCATGGACTCTACGGGAGGGACGAACTACTGTGATTATCAGGGATTACCTAAAATGACGGAATCCGAAGGGTTGCCTCGGACTCGGAACGATGTCCTGGACAGCGGCACGGACACAGCACAGCGTCACAGACATGGGCACGGGCACGGCACGAACAAGGCAGTGGGGTCGCACGCGTGGAAAGCGTGCACGCGGTCAGCAGCACGACGCGGGGAGTGCGGGCGCGGGAACGGAGACGAAGCGCGGGGCTGGTCGTGCACTCGGGGCAGCGCTGCACGGAGGCGGCCCGGCCTCACGGGAGACGACGGTCGGCCGGGGAAGCCGCGGAACAGCGGGGCTCGCTGCGCGAGGAGCGCGCCGGGTCGGCGGGGCTGGCGGACGCGGGGCCGCTGCGGAGTGACGACGTCCGGCGGGGCACGTCCGGTCGGGGAAAGGCCGCGGGCGGGCGGATCGACAGCGCTGGGGGGTCGGGCGTGCACTGGGAGACGTGCGCGGGGCTGCCGGCTAAGGACGGACGCCGGAGGGTACGCGTGGTCGGAGGGACGCACGCGGAGGGGGGTCGACGGGAGTTGCGGGGCTCGGATCCACGCGGAGGAGCTCAGTGAGGCCGGCGATCGGCCGGGGCTGGCCGCGCGGGAAGGCGGCGGAGCCGGTTGGGCTCGGGGTGAGCGCGGAAATGGGGTTAGGGCACGGGTTCCTCTCCAGAGAGGAGAGCTCGGTGAGAGAGAGAGAGATTTGTTTTTTTTTTTTTTTGAGAGTAAAAAGGGATGAGGGAAATACTTTTCCCCTGAGAGCAATGAAGAGATAACATGAGAGAGGAGTGGGAGAGAGAGTGGGTGTACGGGGAGAGAGATGAGAGAGTGGTTTCTAGAGAACAGAGAGGGAGAGAGTAAGAATAAGAGAGAGATGAGGATTCCTATCCTCTCTGTGAGTTCGAGTAATAAGAGAGAGGAGAGGAGTTGATTTTTTTTGTGATGGGGTTCTCCTGAAGATGGAGAGAGTGGGTTATATCTCTTCTTCTGTGAACGTGAAGATAGGAGTGGAGAGGGGAGTTACGGAAATGAAGGGGTTTGAGGAGTTATAAGGTGGAGTTGGGGGTTTAGAATAGGAAGGGACTAAGTAATGGTTTACCATTTCTGTGATAGAGTGCTGGTCCTACGGGACCAGCCAACATTTAATTAATTTTTTTTTTTATAAAGATTAAACCAAAATAATCAGAATTGAGAAAGAAGGAAACGGGCTCAGGCCTGGGTCTGGGCTCGAACTCGGGTCTGGGTCCAAAAACAAAAATCCATGTTATATTTACTTTCGAAATCCTTTTTCATCCAAAAATATTTAATAGTAATATTAACAATAATAATAATAATTTTGAAATACTAATAATATCATTATTTAATTATTAAATACAAATTATGGGTTTCACAATCTTTCCTCCTTAGAAAATTTCGTCCTCGAAATTAAAGGCAAGGTAGGAGAATCAAAACAGGTACGGGTACTGCGCCCGTAACTCAGGTCCAACAATAAGAATTTCCAAGGCAGTCGTAGATGAGACGGTTTATGATATCATCCATGTAAAAAAATACAAAAGCGAACCAAAGTACACGAGGTTGATCAGACCATCATGTACCGGTCCTGATTAGACAATATATTAGTGGGTGCACCCAATAAATATCGTCATGATCAAGCTTGATTAAAGAGATAGCTTGCAAAACTAGGCTAACTTAGCAGCATTAGTCAAATTTAGAATGGAAAAGAAAAGATAAGGAATAGGAGTTTAAGTGATGGCTCAAATTCTGATTTCTTCTCATCTCTGACTAGACTTGCAACTGATTTCTCTGGCACTGAAAGGTTGATTCCAATCTTTAGTTCTGAATTATCCAAAATGTGACTCGGATCCGAAATGTAACGTCTGAGCTGTGACGTAGAAAACGTTGCACACTCCCAAGATTAGCTGGTAGAGCTAACTGGTATGCTACTTCCAACTTGTCTTAAACTTCAAATGGCCTGATGTTCCTGGCCTCAATTTCCAGCTCCGTCAAAACTGATTGTTCCTCTGGTAGGAGAAAACTTCACCAAAAGCAATTTGGTCTTCCCATGACATACCAAATTCCGAGACGCAAAATCTCAATACATCTTCAAGCGTCTGGATTGACCTCTCTGATTGCTCGTCCCGCGGTACTCCATGAATCCGATAGATGTGCTTCCCGTACAATGATGCCCACTTCTTAGTGGATAAACCAACTTGAAGGAAAAAGTGTGCTGACTTAGTCAGTCGGTTTATTATAATCCAATTGGTGCCCTTCCCTCCTTAGGAACAAGGCAATCCTTACTCAAAGTTCATTGTCATATGCTTCTACTTCCACTCCAAATTGTCCAGCGGCTCCAACAAACTTGTTGTTCTCTTGCTAAATTCCCCATGTTGACAAATTTACATCTAATCCCATACCTGGAATCGTCCTTCTTTATTCCATAACACCAATCAATGGAGGCATATTCTGATACATCTTATTATCTCCTGAATATATAGAATACTGCGACTGGTACATTTCTTTCATCAACTCGTTCCTCCGTTTGTCAGCCGACACGCAAAGTCTCGCACCATTCTTCAGAGTTCCAATGCTGATTAATTTAGAAACCCTCAAGTATTTCTGCCAACACTTGATCTCTAAGCCTGCAAAGTGCCTCGTTTTGAAACTACGTTATCTTGATTTTGTCCATCAGCCTCGAACTTCATCAATACTGAATCAGCATCCAGCTCCGTCCTTCATCTCCAGGTATTATAACCTCCAGTCCAAACTTCTCGATGTCTTCTAGCAGGTGCTAGTCCTTGGTTAAGAACTTCGCCATCAGTATCGACCAAGTGCAACAGCGACCACATTAGCCTTACCTGAATGGTACTGCAAGTTGATGTCGAAATCCGTTATCTGCTTCAGCCATCTTCTTAGTCTAACATTCAGCCCTTTCTGAGTGAAGACATATTTCAGACTTTTGTAGTCCGTATATATTTCACCCCCTTTCCATATAAATCATGCTTCCATAGCTTCAAAGATAAAGATAATTGCAGCAATTCAAATTAGGTGTGGGATGATTCTTCTCATGAGTCTGTAGTTGCCTACACATGTAAGCAATTACTTTTCCATGTTGTTGAAGAACGCAGCCCAGTCCTTTCCAGAGACATTACTGTAAATTGAGAACCCACCGGTTCCTGCGGGTAGCGCAAGGATTGGTGTAGTGGTAAGTCTCTTCTTCAGCTCCTCAATGCCGCCTGGCAAACTTTTCGTTCAGATGAATTCTTCATTCTTCCAAGTGAGCTTCGTCATTGGCTCAGCAATCTTGGCGAAATCCTTCACGAACTTCTGATAGTAGCCGGCCAAGTTCAAGAATCTTCCGAATTGAACTTGGGGTACATCACTCTTCGACAACAGCTATCTTCCATCGAAATTTCTTCTCTTGACCACATAGCCAAAAGTCCACCTTGTCAAAAATCCACGTTCAGATAACTTACCATAGAATTTCTTTTTCCTCAAAGTTTCCAAAACTTCCTCAGGTGTTCTTCATGCTCTTCTTCAATCTTCAAATATATCAGAATGTTATCTATGGAGAAGATAAACTGATTCAAATACTCATGGAAATCTCTGTTCATGAAATTCATGAACACAGCAGGAGCATTTGTCAGTCTAACGTCCTGACCAAAGAAAACTACCCATACTTGATGTTTGAACGCCGTCTTGGAAATGTCCTCTTTCCTGACTTTGATTTGATGGTAGTCAAATCTTAAGTCAAACTTCGAAACATCCTATCTCCACATAACCAGATCAAACAGATCCTCGACCCGGACAGAAAGTACTTGTTTCTTTAGTGTCTGGTAATCGATGCACATCCGTTGTTCCATCCTTCTTGGACATAAACAAGATAGGTACTCCCTAAGGTAGAGTTCCATTCTGCATAAATCCTAGAGCCTTTATTGATCTGATCCTTCATCTTCTATGAACTTCGAGTCTGCATCATGCCTTATTGTAAGGGGCAGGGTCTGCTGAATAGGAAGAGGGTCCTTAGGTTGTGGCCTAACAGGTGTTGCTGGCCTATGAGCTCTGGCTTGATAGACAGATAAGGGCAGTCCTTTACCCAATATTCAGCAGATCCACATGCCAAACATTGTCCCAATCTCTTGCGGCAACTAACGGTCTGATGACCAGGCCTCTTGCAATAGTTACAAACCCAAAGCTTCTTACGACAAGACTGCCGGAGAGTACTTGATGGGACCCAAATATCTTCTAGATTCAGGGGTATCCTTCCTAGGACAAAGTTTTGCTCTAACTTGGTTGGGGATATCTAAGGATACATCATGACGTTCTTCATGTCTTCTCTCGTGATATTCATCTGTTCCTGCTGGGCTTCATCTTGAGCTTTCTGGAACTCCAGGATTTCTTGAAATAGGACAACCATTTGGAAGATGATTGCTGGTACTGGTGGAGCAACAAAAATGGATACTCCACCAAGGAAATGCAACTCAGTTGAGATGAGGTAGGAATCGCCAGTGTAGTAAAAACTTCACTGGATGCATTATGAGGACGGTCAAACAGCCGCGAGGGAAAAGACCCTGGGCTTGGTTAAGGATATGGGATATGATCCGGAGATGACACCTCATCGCCAGCAGGATTGGTCTTGTCAATGGTAATTCTCTGGAAGGTTTAGGATGCAAACATAAGCAAGGTATCCTACCAGTCTATAATCAAACAAAAATATTTATTTATAATATATTTCGGTCCTATGTTGTGACAAATTGATGTTCTAGTGTTCTAATTGTTTCTAAATATGTTTTCCTAAGTTGTTGTTCTGACCTGCATGGGCCACCACTAAAAACATGTCACGACCCGGTCCCAATTGCTTGGGTCGAATCGGATCATGCCCAGCCTGCACCGTTGTTGAGATGGCGACAGTAAGCTGTTCAGTAGCAGGTAACCATACAACAACACTATATTTGTCACAACTCAACATTCGGAAATTTAAAACTTTATTAAACTTTTACATGAAATAAAAGATACAACTTAAACCATTTTTTTTATACATCATGAATAAAAGAAAACTCTAGGCAAACAGCTCAGCAATCTCGAATTCCTCGTCTTGGGATCGCGTAACAAAGCCTCATCAGTGATACCTAAAATGTTGGGTCTCCAGTCAGGAGGGAGCAAAGTACAATTACGAATATCCAATAATTTAAATAATAATTTGAAATTTGCAATGTTAAACAATTTGAAATACTTTAACAATATTTTTCACAATTCTACAATTGAAAACAATGTGATTTGAGTAGGTAACGAACTATGACCGGCTTGGGATGATTCAATTATATCCTAATGATACGGTCCGGCTTATCCTCGTGTATAGGAGGAATCAGCTCGCACAATCAATGATGCAATATAGGGGTATTGGTCATAGACGCTACACTACTCCCCCAATATCCCGAGTCAATCAGATTCAATCAATGAGTCAATATTCGAACTCTAGGAGAGAGTTCCGTGTAACAATGTGGTTTAAAATTGCAATAAAATAATTACTAGATAAATTACCAAATAGACATAACTGCACTTGCCTTTGTTTTATTGACTGGATTCGTTTGTTGATTCCGGGGTGATGCTAGTACAGTCCTCGAAACCCTACAATTGAGAATTTAACTCAGATTCGTTGTATAATCAAGCTAAGTGTGCTAGTTGCAATCTCTAGTAGCAAGTCCTAGTCAGGTTTTAGTTGTTATTAAGTTACAGCTATCGTTTACGTCGCCAACTACGTGCGTTGATTAAACCGATTAATTGATTATTTGGAAATAATAACGAGAACCGATTAACTTTGGAAAACTTTGTGTTTTGTAATATCTATAAAAATATAATTTCTTTTAGTGATAAACCGTGAACTAGTTATTTGATATTATTCTATTCATTTTAACTAAATTCGTAATTAATTAGTAATTCGCGCTCTAATTTACGATTATGCGACTAATCAAAAACCACCCAAATTATATCCACCAGAAAAAGAAAAAATAAAATAAACTACGCTACACAATACAGTGGCACAGCTAATGGTCCTAGGGTGGGCTTATGCCCTGTACAATT
This sequence comes from Iris pallida, assembly GCA_029216955.1. Taxonomy (NCBI): domain Eukaryota; kingdom Viridiplantae; phylum Streptophyta; class Magnoliopsida; order Asparagales; family Iridaceae; genus Iris; species Iris pallida. Next base: position 14,285,497 of record JANAVB010031416.1, on the reverse strand, counting down.
TTCTTTTACATCAAAATAAGAGAAAATGACTTAATTATTAAATAAAGTGCAGGAATTAAATAACTATAAATAATAGCCTAAATATTAATTAAAATAATTAAAAAGATAGCTAAGAGTCTCAGACTCGGTCCATTCCTCAAAGTTCGGCTAATACCCCAACGTCCGGTCGAACCGGTGCGTTTGCATTTCGTCGGGGCCCACAGACCGGTACGGTCGTCGCCCGAAAATCAGTTTAAAATTCATTTCCGAAAACCAATTTTGAATTCAATTAAATATAGTTTTTGTAAAAATTTGGGCAGCATTCCCTCTATTTCGGGACAACCCAAAACTGAGAAATGCGCCACAGAAAACCTGCAATTGTTCCAACCCAAAATAATCCCGCAAATATATCCACCGAAATAATTTCCAACACCACCAGAAATGATTCCCAAACAACCGAACTTCCCGAAATACCCGGGAATCCCACAATCAAACCAAACCACACAAAACCCAGCAGATAAAATCACAGAAATATGCTAACGCAGCTAACCGAATAAAATACGCAGCTAACCGGATTTTCCAAAGGGAAACCGGGGACCGATTCTCATCATGGACTCTACGGGAGGGACGAACTACTGTGATTATCAGGGATTACCTAAAATGACGGAATCTGAAGGGTTGCCTCGGACTCGGAACGATGTCCTGGACAGCGGCACGGACACAGCACAGCGTCACAGACATGGGCACGGGCACGGCACGAACAAGGCAGTGGGGTCGCACGCGTGGAAAGCGTGCACGCGGTCAGCAGCACGACGCGGGGAGCGCGGGCGCGGGAACGGAGACGAAGCGCGGGGCTGGTCGTGCACTCGGGGCAGCGCTGCACGGAGGCGGCCCGGCCTCACGGGAGACGACGGTCGGCCGGGGAAGCCGCGGAACAGCGGGGCTCGCTGCGCGAGGAGCGCGCCGGGTCGGCGGGGCTGGCGGACGCGGGGCCGCTGCGGAGTGACGACGTCCGGCGGGGCGCGTCCGGTCGGAAAAAGGCCGCGGGCGGGCGGATCGACAGCGCTGGGGGGTCGGGCGTGCACTGGGAGACGTGCGCGGGGCTGCCGGCTAAGGGCGGACGCCGGAGGGCACGCGTGGTCGGAGGGACGCACGCGGAGAGGGGCCGACGGGAGTTGCGGGGCTCGGATCCACGCGGAGGAGCTCAGGGAGGCCGGCGATCGGCCGGGGCTGGCCGCGCGGGAAGGCGGCGGAGCCGGTTGGGCTCGGGGTGAGCGCGGAAATGGGGTTAGGGCACGGGTTCCTCTCCAGAGAGGAGAGCTCGGTGAGAGAGAGAGAGATTTGTTTTTTTTTTTTTTTTTTTTTTGAGAGTAAAAAAGGGATGAGGGAAATACTTTTCCCCTGAGAGCAATGAAGAGATAACATGAGAGAGGAGTGGGAGAGAGAGTGGGTGTACGGGGAGAGAGATGAGAGAGTGGTTTCTAGAGAACAGAGAGGGAGAGAGTAAGAATAAGAGAGAGATGAGGATTCCTATCCTCTCTGTGAGTTCGAGTAATAAGAGAGAGGAGTGGAGTTGATTTTTTTTGTGATGGGGTTCTCCTGAAGATGGAGAGAGTGGGTTATATCTCTTCTTCTGTGAACGTGAAGATAGGAGTGGAGAGGGGAGTTACGGAAATGAAGGGGTTTGAGGAGTTATAAGGTGGAGTTGGGGGTTTAGAATAGGAAGGGACTAAGTAATGGTTTACCATTTCTGTGATGGAGTGCTGGTCCTACGGGACCAGCCAACATTTAATTAATTTTTTTTTTTTTTTTATAAAGATTAAACCAAAATAATCAGAATTGAGAAAGAAGGAAACGGGCTCAGGCCTGGGTCTGGGCTCGAACTCGGGTCTGGGTCCAAAAACAAAAATCCATGTTATATTTACTTTCGAAATCCTTTTTCATCCAAAAATATTTAATAGTAATATTAACAATAATAATAATAATTTTGAAATACTAATAATATCATTATTTAATTATTAAATACAAATTATGGGTTTCACAATTTTAATTTTAATTTTAATGTTAATATTAATGATCATGTTAATTTAATATTAATATCAATTTAAATATTAAGTATTAATTTTAATGTTAAATTTAATGTTAAATTTTGACATGTCAGTAACCGTATTATATACAACATAATGAAAAACGGTATCATCCAATATTTTAGGAAGACAAATATCATTTTTGGAAGTCCAAACATTTCAAATTTTATCCGGTGCCCCTGTTGTATGATAGATACTGAACACATATTGGACACTCGATGGCACTCCAAGAACTATTAGAACACGTCGAAAATAAATACTGATGGCCTATGATCCGTATTCGAACAACAGATAGCATATTCATATACATCTACTTGCCCTAACTGGCTGTGTTGATTTTGTGTACGTACCATCCTTTCATGCTCGACAACTATCCGAGTAAGAAAGAGAAAAACAACGTTGTTCCACATGGCAGCGTTCCATTAGATAGAGTTTAGATGACGGTCCAAGTAAATAGGAGAAGGGACAATGAGATGACGATAGAAAAAAGGGATTTTTTGACTTTCATCCCATTTATTAATATGAATTTGTACTTACATCCCACTTTTTAATTTTATTTGACTTACATCCCACTTTTGTCACTAAAAATATTTTTTGTGACAAAACGAATACTTTTCGTGACAAAATAAATACTTTTAGTGACAAAAAGTGGGATGAAAGTCTAAAAAAATTAAAAAGTGGGATGTAAGTACAAATGCATATTAATAAGTGGGATGAAAGTCAAAAAATCCCTAGAAAAAATGACATCAATATTGAAAGTTCTGTTTGATACTTTAGGGGGCCTTCTTACCATTGGTTGGTTACGTGTGAGTAAAGCTCACTATCACCATCGGTTTGTTAAGTGTGGGTAAAATTCACTATCAGTGTTGTAAGGACCGGATCTTTGGTTTATACCAAAAAAATTGGTCCAGTTAGACTAAATTCGAATGTTTTAAAAAATTGTGGTTTTTTTTTCAAAATCAGGATTCAATCAGTGAATCGGTCGAACCGATTCACAATTGAACCGACCAATTTTATTTTAAAAAAAATTAAAATAAATTATCATGTAAAATTTGGATTCTTGATTTTTGGTTTATTTTTGATAGATCTTATAGTTGTAAAATTAAACCAAACCAACATAATAAGAACCAAATCAAACTAAACCAAACCAACAAGTAAATATCGATATCTTACTTATTTGAATCAAACCAAAGCATGTCTATTTGAATCCCGATTGAAACCCAGTCCGTTCTATACCAAAAAATAACCAAAATACCCTTCAAAAGGTCTAAAAACAGTCACTAAAATAGGGGTAAATGGGTCTATGGCCTCCCAACGGTCCAAAAAAATTCGACCGAACCGAGCATGGTCCGGGCTGGTCCGGTCGGACTTTACGACGTTGACCGGACCGGATCCGCTGTCAAACCGGGCCGGACCAGTTCGGGCTTCGAGGTCCGGATCTGGAATCCACCCGGACCCACTGGGTTGGGGGGGGTGCTGGTCCGGATCGTTGACCGGGCTTGGGCCTGCCCAGACCGATTTTGTCCGGACTCGGGCCGGCCCAGACCGGTTTTGTCCGGGCTGGGCCCGAGCCGGGGACCGGACCGCCCGGCCCAAGTTACACCTTGAGTTATTTAGTAATAGGGTCTCGTATAATAGTTAAATTTGGGTTTGAATCTCGAAAATGACCGATATTAGGATTTGGGTCTCCAAATTATTGTTTATTTTTCTACATGAACAGTGATTTGGAAATCCAAACCCTAACACGATCATTTTCGAGACTCAATTCCAAATATTTACTATTATTCCAAATATTTACTAAATAACCCTTCTCGTTTTCCCTATTTTTTTTGTTCATTTTTTCTTCCTTTTTATTTTTTTAATATTTTTTATTTTTTTTAGTTTCTTTTAGTTGGATTTTAACCGTCACCCGTTAATAGAAGATCCAAATACAAATTATATCTATTATGGAAATCGAAACGTAAAGATTCTAACTTATTCGAGATCCAAATATTATTTATATCTATTATGAAGATCCAAACATAAGAGCAATGCTATACCTACAACCCCTACAACCAAGGGATTACAACCGGCCATGTGGCCAGTCTCTATTGGAGGAGAAAGCGAAAAAGTTGGACCAGGTAGGACCATGTTAGCAGAGAAAGAGTGTATTATCAAAATATTATAAATGATTGATCGTAAACTTAGCGCTATTGTAAACATAAATATTGTAACTTATTCGAGACGCAATTGGAACTATGCTAAATAGTTGGTTGATGTAACGGTCGACGAGAACTGCCAACTGTCCAACCGCCCGTCTTAATTTTGTGTACCACCGTAAAAATGACACCATTTGGTTCATTAACGTGCTGAGAAACTCACTACCTTTGCATGCTCTCCCCTCCCCTCCATAAATAATAGCACACCCCCATACAAAATCCACACAACTCCTCCTCTATCTACAACAACCGGTCACCCCAACAAACTTCAAATTTTTGTTCGATCAACCAAAATGGTAGTCCATTCCTCCAACGAATCGACCTCGACCCCGCTCGGGACGGCCGCATGCGAGCAGCATGCGAGGAAGCTGGCCTTTACCGAGGACATAACGGCGAACACAAACTCGGTGCAGGAGAAGGTGCTAGCGGAGATCCTCGCAAGGAACGGTGAGAGTACCGAGTACTTGAGGAGGTTCGAGCTAGGCGGCGCCACGGATAGGGAGACTTTCAAGGCGAAGGTTCCGGTCGTCACCTACGAGGATATCCAGAGGATCGTCAACGGCGACAGCTCGCCGATTCTCTCCGCGCACCCGATTTCCGAGATCCTGGCAAGGTTTCGTCCAAATAATTCATTATGACGTATTGATGTAGCATTAACTTTGTTTAGTTTAACATATATATTCTTATTCAAACACTACAACAAATATGGCCTACAATAGCATGCGCAGAACGCTATAGAAAGCCTTCTATAGCAGATTCTGTCTGCTATGATCGCCCACGCTATAGTATGTCCAGACATGTGAACGCTATAACATTATAGCGTTTATGAATGCTGTAGAAGGTTTATAGCGTTCGTGTATGCTGTTGATGGTTTATAGCGTTTATGAATGCTTTTAATACTTTATAGCATTCTAGAACGCTGTAGATAGTTTATAGCGTTCGTGAGTGCTGTGGATTACTTATAGCGTTTATGAATGCTGTGGATTATTTATAGCGTTTGTGAATGCTGTGGATGATTTATAGCGTTTGATGAATGGTTTGATTTATTATAGCGTTCATCATATGCTATCGTAGTAGCAGCAATTTAGACATCATATGCTATCGTAGTAGCAGCAATTTAGACGTTTTGAGTGCTATAAACCTGCTACAGAATTTCATATTATTAAGCTACAAAATTTCATATTTCATAACCTGTTTTGTATCACATATAAATAATAATAATCGCAGACAATTTCAATCGCAACTTGCATTTCGATCAATCAAGATATAGTAAAGATTTGCCAAAATATGAAATGTTTCATTAAAACATTCAAGATGTACAAAAAGTAGTAGTCATTAAAACATTCAAGATGTAGAAAAAGTAGTTGTACGCCAAAATAAACCATTCCATTTACAAAGTATCTGTAGTCCAAAATAAACCATTCCATTTATAAATATCTGTAGGCCAAAAAACAGCTCGCCTCTTTCCTTCTAGCAGCTATCCACAACCATCAAAAATATATACGCCAACCTACACAAAATTGAGAAGAAAACACATTATGATATAAAAAATAAGATAAAAATATTTCTGATACTCAAGTAGTGTTATGAAAGTTGGCGTATTACATATTGTATTCGCTATTACATAACACTACTTGAGTATCAGAAATATTTCTGATACTCAAGTAGTGTTATGTAAGTTATGTAATACTCAAGTAGTGTTATGTAATAGCGAATACAATATGTTCTGGTACAAAAACACATTTAACACACTTCACATTTAACACACTGCATTCTTCCTCAACTTGTCACTGATTCTTGTTCTCCTTGCCTGTGGTACAAAAAGAAACAACAAATAAAGATGCTCAAATCTGAATCTTGTAGGTCAAATGAAAGTTGGAGACATACATATGGTTAATAATACATATAGATGATAAATGCAGAATCATGTCATTGGTATCAATCTAAGTCGCATTACATCTTAAAGATATAATCAAGTATAAACCAACCCGTTCAGCAATGCTTCTGGGGTGAGTGGCACATCAATACTTTGCTCGAACTTGCTTGACATAGATTGCAGTTGCACAACCATCAACTACTAGAGGTTCATCATGGTATTTTGTTGCAGCGTGAAGCCTCTGTAAGGAAATAGAAAACAAATATGATTGATAGGAATCAGAATCAAGAAAAGCAAAACAAACACCAGCAATTGGTGTTGGAGAGTTAATTGTATGGAAGATGTCCTATCTTTTCAGTGAAGAAGCAGTAGCAATTGGTTTAGGAGAGGTAACAAGGCTTAAATGAACAAATTTACAATAACCAAGGTTCGATGTTATCATATAGTATTATGAACTTCTGTACAAGAAAATGACAGTTACAATTGGCAGAATAAAAAATAGTTTTGTTAAAAAACAATACCTATTACTAGAGCCAAATGCTCAGAACCTGCTGCACATTGGCTTCAAGATATCAAAATAAGGAGGTTTAACAGGGACAAACATCATATTACCTAAATGACAAACATCAACCTTCAGCCCACATAATGATCTACCTTAGCTGCTGCCAACCCAACCTGCATTTCCAAGACAGCCCGAACAATCTGTAGGAAGGATCCCACACGATTCAGGTGTCATGTACCAAAATATTAGTCTTTTCGTCAGTTTTCAAGCATGTATGGTAGCAGTCATAATTTGCTGTTACGTGTAATCATTTGTCAAATGATAATAGCGTATGAAATAAATAACCTTTGATTTTCTCTTGTTGAAATTCGACCGTCTTTCCTTGTACAATCATTGCAGCTTCACGAGCCTGTGTATATGAAACATGAGAAAGCACTTCCATTAACCAATATAGGCATTAAAGTCAGTGTCACCAATTGGTAAATAATCTGATTCTTCTATACAATGGAAAAGAAGTTACACTGTGAAGTGCTTTATAATTGGAAAAAGATTGTATACAAACTGTGGAAGCAAATATATATAACCAACTAAGATGAGATGTAACTGCATCATTGATCCCAAGGATAACAACAATACGTATAATGTTTCTGATCCTCTGGCACGAAAAGAAGAAGGTTAAACTGTTTTCCTTTTTGCAAGGATCAAGAGATAGGATAAAGGCATTAAAAGGATGTTTGTGTTTGGTTCGCATTCTTCTCTATGAAGTACATCAAATGGCATCGTACCTTGTACCAAAAAGATCAAAGTTTATTTATCCTGTGCTCGGCCCCTCAAGACACTTATTCACAATAAATCATTTCACACCATCCCCAGTCATTCCACAAATTTGCTTCCTTTCTTGCAACTTCTTCACAATTTTGTACTTGTGCACTGTTTCAAAAGATAAAAACCAAATCATTACAATATCCTACATACAAAATCTGCAATTAAAAATGTATGATATATAAAAATATAAAGCCAACCAAGAAAAATTCCAGCAAATCCATTATATGTGTATGCACGTGTGTGTCTCCTCAGTTTTTGTACAATAGAAATTATTAGAACTTCGAAGAAAACAAAAATCACTTTACTTGGTCTTCCAATTCTTGGAGATATGTGACTTTCTTGTCAATTCTACTTTTCACTGCAACACGTTCTGCCTGCAATAATGTGGACCCAAGAGGATAAGCTTTACCTAAAAGGAACTCAACTAGTTTTATGTAAAATATTGCACAACACTTTGAAAAAGAAAAGAAGCGGAAAAGAGAAAATGAGTCTAATCTCCAAATATATGACAAGTTCATGACATCCAAACCTTTAATTCTTGAATATCATTTAGGCTACTCCGAGGTAAACCCTTCCATTGTATCTTTTTTTATCCTTTGAGATGATATCCGTTGTCATTAGAACATTTAAGGCATCATACACCTGACGACGTATATTCTTCTCATCATATTGTTGCTGTATTTCAAGGGGCATGAGACATTCACATCATTGTAGAAATCAATATGAGCATTTCTTTCCTGGACAAAGGAATTCCACATTACCTGATCTGCAAATCTTAAGGTATTGCCAGGATCTGCAAATTTCGCAACCTGAGAAACGTAAAAATTAACAAATACTTGTACTGTTGTATAGTTACTCTTACACACGCTTCATAAAAATTAACAAATAATCAAACTCGCATATGGTTACTGTAAAGATAAAGGCACCGTTCAGACCATGGAAACAACCTCATAACAAAATGGAGGTACTGCTGCATGCATATTGACTCTTCCAAACCGTGTAGTAGGGATAAATGGACACCACATAATTGCATGATACATGTCTTATCATCGTCAACATCAATATTTCTGATGAAGAAGGGTCAACTATGGAACACAAACTCAAAAGTTAAGAAGGATCCATGAAATACTAATCAATTTTCTTAGAACAAGTATGAACCTTCATCAATTCTTTAGTTGGATCCTAATTTCTGTCTCAGGCAACTATGAGTTAGAGGTTGGTTTGACAATAAAAAGTCGAAGGCCAATTTATAAGTATGGAAAAAGCGATCCTAAGTCCGCACAGGATATATAACAATAAAAAGCAGAGTAGCACAACACATATATAACAAAGTTTAAAGCAAACTAAGACAGCACATCATAAGTTACGCTAACCAAGTCCGCGCAGGATATAATTTAAGTTGAAGAGAACTGCAACAAATTATATGACACCAGACCCCACCAAGGCACAAGGTATGACTTCATATCCGGACACCGACTTAGTTAAAGTTAGCAATGGTGTCAAAAATTGTCAAGTGTGTCACACTTTATAAGAGAGAATTGATGTTACTTTATGTTTTGCCCATAGGATTTTGTGATTAAGGACTTGAAGACAGAGAAGACCTTACTTAAAGGATAGGAATGTGAAGGCCCCTACCCAATTGGCGCTAGAAATGATCTTTCTTCATCATCTATGATTTGGGTGCTTCTCAAATAAAGTTGATGGTAATGTGTAATAATCGTGCATCTAAGAAGTTCTGAAATCTCTTATCCATATTTGGACTATACTCGGGCCTCGTTTGGTTCGCGGAACTATCTGAATGGGAAAGAAAAGTGATTACTTTTCAATGTTTGGGTGCCAAAGGAATTGAGGAGGAAAGGAAAGTGATTCCTAATAGAAGGGAAATTAGGGGAGAAAGTGATTCCATCGATCCATCCAAGCAAGGAATCACTTTCCCACAATGAGTATTCACTTTCCTTTCCAAATTCCTTGGCATTTCCAAACATCTGGAAGGAAAATCAATGAGAATTATAATTTTCCAAAGGAAAGGAAATGCCAAGGAATTGATTTCCTTTCCCTTCCATTCCGCGAAACAAACAAGGCCTTAAAGGACAGGAATGTGAAGGCCCCTCCTCTCAAGTTTTGAAATCTCTTATCCATAATTGGACTATAATAATCGTGCATCTAAGAAGTTCTGCAAAAGTTGTAAACTTGAAAAGACATCTAAACTTATATTTTCAAGCAGTAATCATTCAAACTTAAGTATTGCACACATTGCATAGCAATTTCTAAAGGCCAGCCCCAACTCCATCTAGCGGGGGATATCATTTCTCTCTTATTATAGTTGATGAACATTCACACTCCACATGGTACTTACTTTTGTTGTAGTATGTGTAACCAAGAATTCTGGTTCGTCTGCAACCTGAGAAACGTAAAACTTCAAAATATAAAGGCAAGAAAACAAAAAACCAACCAAAACTAGAAAAATTAGCACAGACAACCAAATAACCAAAGAATTAGCACAAACAACTGAACAAGAAAAATTAGCACAGACAACTAAAATCTAACCAAAATGTAAGTCGATGAAGACCTAAAAGAGTCTGAAGTCATAAATAAGCCAAGGAATTCTTTGGGCAGTCGTTCACGTACATCATCACTGCAAAGACCACCATGACCAACCATTAATAGAAGGAAGAGGAGGAGAGAACGAAGGGGATAGAGAGAGATTACCAGTCATGACCTTTGACAGTCGCCATCGCCAAGAGGAGAGGAGGGAGAGAACGAATGAGACTCTAGGGCGGGCTCGGGGAGCGCTCTGGGAGGGAAATATTTTGGAACTTAGGGCTGGGGGAGGGGTCGGGGGGGAGGGAAAACAAAAATTTGGGGGCGACGGCCTCCGGTGGGATCCCTTCGGTGCCGAGCTTGCCGGTGAGTATCCCTGTCATTAGGTCGAGCGGTCGAAGTAGGGTTTCTTACGGATCGGAGGAGAGAGATTTGGAGGAAGAGAAATTTTTGACACGGTGAAGGTAACATAGTGTGAGAGAGAGAGAGAGGGTCTGTGTGTGAGAGAGAGAGAGGGAGAGAGAGGGAGCTGAATCGTGAGAAAGAGAGAGAAGGAAATAAGAAGGGGGGATTTTCGTGAACCCAAATAAAATGAGCGGGCTGATCCGGGAGGAGGGATTTAGAAATTTGGGAGGGACTTCTTGATTTGGGAGGAGGGATTTAGAAATTTGAAGGAAAATTTTGGAATATGCTGCCTATTGAAAAAAATTCATTACTAATCTTTTTTTTAAATAGATGAATGTTATATATTCTACAACATTCAAAAAATGCTATAGATAGATATTTTTATAGCACTACAGAAAGAACGTTATTGTTGATAACATTCTATAGCGGGGACACTTGAACGCTATAGAAAAACTGCTATTGTATGCCGTATTTGTTGTAGTGAAAGTTAGTATTGTTTGTTATATTAAAGCCTATATTCTTATTCAAAGTTGGGAGAGTGGCTGATCTTGATGGCTGTTGGCAGCTCGGGGACATCCGCCGGAGAAAAGAAGTTGCTGCCGATGATTGAAGAGGAGGACGATCGGCGTGATCTCCTCTACAGCCTTGCCATGCCTGTCATGAGCATGTGAGTATTATTTCCTCTTCTCTTCTTGAAGAGGTTAATTCTTTCTTAATTAATCGAGTTTGAAGTAATATTCCAGTTGGATGCAAATCGGTACCATTAGACTCCAATCATTTCAACAAAATCTTCTACATTTTCCAAGGAATCACATCATTTGTGCATGATCAGAATCATTATAGATGTCACAGCCGGGGTTAAATTGATAGACAAAACAAATAAGATGCATGGACACGTACCGTGGAGACATGATACACGGCACAATGTCTGCCTACTATGTCCATGTTGTCGTCTGATATGCGGTACCAATTTTTGGAGTGTCTTGCTTCACCTGGCTACCATGACAAATGTGGGTATTTTTACTAGGTTTTGGAAAATTTTAGTCCCACATTGGAAAACTATTACAGTATGTATCTCAATATAAAATTATACTTGTTTTGGAGTATGTACACATGGGTTGAGGTAATCCATGTAGGTTGATTTTTCCAGAGGGTTAAGTGTAAGTCACTAGGAACAATCCATTTATTTTAGCACTCTCTTTGGGAATCCATCAGAGCTGATCTCGATAGAGGCTTAGGGTCCGTTTGGATATGCTTTCTGAAAATTTTTTCTGAAAACAATTTTCTGAAAGTAAGTTATAAAGTACTTTTCTAAATATAAAAGTTTTGAGTTTGCGTTTGGTTAACTTTCATCTGGAAAATAATTTTCTAAAAAGAAAATTTTAAATTATGTTTTGTAATTTTTTCCACCGCGTCCCCCGCGGTCTTCGACAACACCACCACCGTCCGCCGCGGTCTTCGACAACACCACCACCGTCCGCCGCGGTCTTCGTACCGCCTCCAGCTGACGGGGAGGCTGTGGAGGAGCAGAGAGGACCGGAAGAGAAAGAAGGGTCGGGTGGTTTCTTTGGAGAGAGAAAGAAAGAGAGAGAGTAGGGGAGAGGGGGGTGTGGGGGTGGGACCCAGCTGCTGTGGCCAAGACTTTTCAGAAAACAAGTTTTACCTACTTCCTAAAAGCTGAGTTTAAACAGCTGCTCTCTCAAAATAATTTGGGAAACTACTTTCTCAAATGTCTTGTCCAAATACAGTTTTGCTCCACTTTGGAGTTTAAACTCAGAAAACTGAGTTTAAAAGGACAACCAAACGGGCCCTTAGCAACTCGGACTCAGACTAATGGCGTAAAATAGCATTTTGATGGCGCACTTTGCGTCTTGGCGGCTATGAGTCAAGTGGCTATGCGGCTCGACGTCTATGCGGATTGGTGTCTATGCGTTCGGTGTTATGAGTCCAGGAGCAATGCGACTAGACGTCTATGCGTCAGGTGCTATGAGTCTGGTTCTATGCGTCCAAGGGCTTTGCGCCTAGTTGTGGATGGCTACTTTCGGCGCTGTCAGACCTGTCCTCTACAATTGCTTTCGACGTGGATGGCTCTGTCAGCATGCAGCGCACTGCTGTGTCTGCACATAGTACTCTGTGCAGTGGATATTGTGGGATTTGGTTAACCGGCGCATATGGACGCATAAGCATTTATATGCGTCCATAGGTGCCAGCCTACTCTAAAAATAAAGCTCCACTTCTCTCATTTGAAAGGTAGTAAGAAAGAAAATTTACTCCGCTACAGAGGGACTATGGGACAGCTGCAGACTTATGCGTCCACCCAAGAGGCTTATGCGTCTTGGTGAGCTTCAACTCAAATGAGTTCCAAGTCTTCCCGCTGGTTCCTGAGAACAGATCGCCTATGGAACAAATCTTGTTTTCAGCAACGGTGACCTGTTCACCCTAGCAAGGAGATATGTTTTTACTTTTCTCTTGTTGTTTTCGTTCTATGTCATTGTAGCGTCTGCAAACGTAAAGATAAGAACGATTTTGGTTATTTCTTCTTCATCCTTCATTAATGTGAACGTCTATCTCTATTGCAATTGCAATTGTGTTTGCAAGGAAAACATAATTTATTCTTTGTTTGCTTGCAACTAGTTCTGTTGGATTAGTGAAGTTCGGGGAGTAAGTCTCTTGCATGAATCCATGAACTTCTTTTCCAGGATAAAACAAAGTGCAGACTGAAAAGTCTTGCATAAACTCTGTTGTTTCTAGTTTTAGTTCTCATCTTGGTACACCTCGGAACTAATAACAAATACAACAAAAAAAAAATCAAACGCATTGATGGATCATTTTCTTACAGGTATGTACCTGACCTTGACAAAGGCAAGGAGGTGTACTTCATATTAGTTCAATCCGATGCCAAGACCCCCGGCGGTCTAATGATGCGGCCAGTTCTAACCAGTTACTACAAGTCGGACAAGTTATGTAGTCGCCCCTATGATTCCTACAATGTCTACACGAGTCCGACCGCCACCATCCTCTGCACCGACCATTTTCAGTCGATGTACACCCAGATGCTCTGTGGACTCTTAGAACGTCTTACTGTCCTCTGTATCGGAGCCACATTTGCGTCTAGCCTCCTCTTTGCAATCCACTTCCTCCAGCTCCATTGGCAATCCTTTGCCCATGACATCGAGACCGGCACCCTCACCGATAGTGTCACCGACCCCTCCGTTCACCGTTTGCTCGCTGGCATACTCTCCCCGAACCCTGGCCTTGCTAAATTCATGGTCGACTAATGCTCGAAGGATGATTGGGCCGGAATCATCACCCGTATCTGGCCCAATACCAAGTACCTCAGGGTTATAGTCACCGGTACCATGGCACAGTACATACCGAACCTCGAGTACTATTCTGGCAGCCTGCCGATGGCGAGCATCTTCTGTTGGACTTGGTACCAAAAAACCAAGTCTCACTCATATTCCTATGCATACACGTTGGAGAAATTCTTAGATCCCCTTATGTTGGATGAACATGCTATTTTTGGGTTACTTTATCAGTATATATATACCACTCCATTCCTCTTGGAAAATACACTCTTGGCTTTTAGTGATTTTTCTACTGTAGAAGCATGGAATTCTGGCGCATCCAAAGACCAGAATTCCTATACGCCTAATATTACATGCGCCAGGGAGCTCAGACGAAGTACTTGGCACAGCAGACAACAAAGTATAGACATCAAAAGAGAATTTTTATTTCATATAAAAGTCTATTACATGTCTAAAAAGGCTTTACAAAGGAGAATTTCTACAAAAAGAAAAGATCCTAAGACTACAGCCAGGCGCAGCAAACTGCCATGCGCCTCCTGCCATGTGCATCCTCCGTTAGGCGCGTCTCTTCAGCGTCTCAGTTAGGCGCGTCCCTTCAGCGTCTCAGTTAGGCGCGTCTCTTCAGCGTCTCAATTAGGCGCATCATGAAGTCTCAGCATATACGCTCCACTTTCGATCCGATCAAGTGCTTCGGCTAAAGGAGCAGCTTTGGGCAGAACCAGAGTGGGCAGCCAACCCTAGTACTCTAGCTGAAGGAAGAGCTCTCCAAAGCCCAAGGAAGATGGGGGCACCACAATTCCGATCTGCGGCTCTTCCGGAATATCACTACAAAAAAAAACCCTCATTTGCGACAAACATTTACGACGGTGCTCGGAAAAAGTACTTTTTGCGACAAAAATAATCGTTCCGTCGGAAGTATCTCATGAAAGTCCATATTAATTCCGACGCATAAATCGCGCTCGTAAAAGGACTTATTTTTTGTCGTAATTACTCAATAATTGGCGGGAGTTGTTGGCACCAACACTATTTTCGACCGAATTATTTTTTCTCGAAAAAGGGTATTATTTTGTATGAGGGCAAATTGGACCCGTCGCAAATAGGTGCGTAATTGCGAGGGCAATTGCAACTAATCATAAGTAATGCTTTATTTATGAGAAAAAATTGATGTTGTCGAAAATAAATTTGTATTTACGAGGAAACATAGATATTGTCCGAAACATTATAGATTGTTTTTGAGGGTTTTGATATGTCATCGAAAGTAGTATCCTATTTTCGATGCCAATTAGACTGTGTCCACTACCAAAATACAGCAAATTAGCGACGGACAATTAGCGACGGAAATTTTCAGTCGGCGTTAGCGACGGCTTCGTGGCAGCTCACCGACGGATTATCGACCACACGCCTTTACAATTTTTATTTTAATTTTAGGGGGAGGAAAGGTCGCATATTCGTCACTAGGTAGTCGGAGATATAGCGACGGATCTCCAGTCGTCGCTATGTAGTCGATTATTTGGCGAGAATTATGTAGAGAATTGGCGGGACATTTCTTCGACTACGTAACGACGGATATTCAGTCGACAAGTATCAATAATAGCGACCACTTGGCGACGGATACTTAGCAGTCGCGTTTCCGTCACTAAATTTACGTTCCAGACTTAAAATGAAACGGCGGGGGGAACTTTTCGTATTTTTCCCAAAATTCACTCTCTCTTTTCTCTCTCTCTCTCTCTCTCTCTCTCTCTCTCTCTCCCGCGGCTTCGGTGAACGGCGTCGGCGTCCTCTCCTCTCTCTCTCCCGAAGGTAATCCCCTCTCTCTCTCTCTCTCTCTCTCGATCTCTCTCTCTCTCTCTCTCTCTCTGTCGCGGTGTCAACGTAGGGGCAGCGGGGGCGGCGGGCTTGGGGATATTCGGGGGCTGGGCGGCTGGCTTGGGGCGGGGGCGTCGGGGACTGGGCGGCGGACTTGGGACGGGGGCGTCGGGGGCTGGGCGGCTGGCTTGGGGCGGGGGCGTCGGGGGCTGGGCGGCGGGCTTGCATGGGGCGGGGGCGTCGGGGGCTGGGCGACGAGCTTGGGGTGGGGGCGTCGGGGGCTGGGCGGCGGGCTTGGGGCGACGGGCTTTGGTCGGGGGCGGCGGAGGGCTTTGCTTATCAAATTCATCTGAGTTTATATATTGGCTAAATAGTGTGTTATCCATATTGGGTGTTATCCATAAGTTTGGTGGTATTTGGATTAGTAAATGTGAATATGGAGTTTGGGTTCATGGTGTATATGTTCACTGTGTCAAGGACAGTACGAGTTCTTCATCTGCATAAGTCAGTTGTGTGCTTCTATATAGATGTATATATCTATACATCTAACTGTGATATACATATATATATGTGTATGTGTGCTTTAGAGAGTGAGGAATGAAAAGGCAGGCCTACCATGCCTATTAGCATGCAGGACGGCTTGGGGTGTAATGTGTGAGTGTAGACATGGTAGGAATTATAGGTAATTAATGCTTGTGTGACTAGACTAAGGTAGTGCTTGCTAGATAGTAAGGACACTCTAGTATCCTAACCAAGTTAATTTTAGACTAGATATTTAGGATATAGCTCCCATATCCTAGAAGTGGACTATTGCAATTTAGAAATAGATAGATTGACTCAGTTTGATTAATTGACCTATAATCGGTATCGGACTATCGGTATCGGACTATCGATATCGGAATGTATCCTAAATATACTAGAGTGTAGACATGATAAGAATTATAGGTAATTAATGCTAGTGTGACTAGACTAAGGTAGTGCTTGCTAGATAGTAAGGACACTCTAGTATCCTAACCAAGTTAATTTTAGACTAGATATTTAGGATATAGTTCCCATATCCTAGAAGTGGACTCTTGCAATTTAGAAATAGATAGATTGACTCAGTTTGATTAATTGACCTATAATCGGTATCGGACTATCGGTATCGGTATCGAACTATCGGACTATCGGTATCGAACTATCGGTATCGGTATCGCACTATCGGTATCGGTATCGGTATCGCACTATCGGTATCGGTATCGGTATCGCACTATCGGTATCGAACTATTAGTAACAACTGTACTTAGATTTTTCTCTTCTCGAGCTAGAATACTAGTGGATCCACCAGTTACATGATTATATACTAATTCTGTTTAGTTTGTCTTACTATACAGATTTTTACATCCAATCTGTGATGGATCGTTATTTCGTTGATCGTACATGGATGTACAAACGGCAACACGAGAGAAGAATAGGTGTGAGTGACGATTTTCAGGCAGGCGTGGAAGTGTTTCTTAAGTATGCCATGAGCAAAGCTCAGTTTATGGACGGTAACAAAATCAAGTGTCCATGTCGTAATTATCGTAATAGACGTTACGAAGAAGTGGTGAGTGTAAGAGATCATTTGACCCATAAGGGTTTCGTACGTGATTAAGGCCTGTGGTCATCGCAAGGTGAACTATATGCCGAAAGACAAGTTGCGAATGCTGCTACTTATGCTTTTGATGATAATGCTGCAGCAGATTTTGTCGTCGATGACGACGAATGCTCCGTTGATTATGGAGACGTGCAGAACCTTGCACGAGATATGGTGTACGACGTGGCAGGGCCTAATTTTGATCCGGAGGATCCTAATCCCGAGGCGAAGGAGTTCTATGATATGTTTCAGGATGCTGAAACTTCTTTATATCCTGGTTGTGATCCACATTCCGTACTGTCAGTGACGATGCGGTTGTTGAACATAAAGTCCGATTTTAACTTGCCACAAACTTTCTATGATCGGATTACACAACTAATGAAGGAGGTGTTACCGAAGGAATCAAAAGAGCTTCCGAAAAACTTCTACAAGTCGAAGATGATGGTCCGACAACTGGGACTGGGGTTCGACAAGATAGGGTCGCAACGGATGCATGTTGTACTACAAGGAGAACGAGGATGTAGAAAGTTGCAGCTTCTGTAATGCGGATCGTTACAAGGAAGTCAGGGGAAAAGGAAAGTCAACTAGAAAATGACGTCCTTACAAGTATATGCATTACTTGTCGATCACGAAACGCTTGCAGAGGATGTATATGTCTCAGAATACAGCAGAACACATGACATGGCACAAGGAAGAACGCACAAAGGACGATGGAGAATTGTCACATCCTTTGGATGGAGAGGCGTAGAAATATTTCGATTTTTGCCATCCAGATTTTGCTGCAGAGCCCAGAAATGTACGCATGGGGCTATGTTCTGATGGATTCGCCCCTTTCGGGCAGTCGGGATCTCAATACTTCTGCTGGCCGGTCATTCTGACCCCTTACAATCTGCCACCATGGATGTGTATGAAGACTCCTTATATGTTCTTGACAGCTATCATACCGGGTCCCAAAAATTCGACGAAGAATATCGATATATATTTACAGCCGTTGGTGGATGAGCTGAAACAGCTGTAGGAGATCGGCGTCACGACCTATGATATTTCCAGGAAACAGAACTTTCAGATGAGAGCTTCACTGATGTGGACAATCAATGATTTTCCCGCATACGGTATGCTGTCGGGATGGAGTACTCACGGCACCCTGTCTTGTCCGATATGCATACAAAATAGTAAGGCGTTCCGCCTTAAGCATGGAGGAAAAATTTCTTTCTTTTATTGTCATCGTCAATTTCTGCCCACGAGTCATCCTTGGAGAAAGAACAAGGACGCATTCAGAGCTGGAAAACAAGAATTTTCTCATCCACCTGCCAGATTGTCGGGATACGATATTTGGGAAGATGTAAAGGACTTGCCCACTGTAATGGAAGATCCATCGAACAATCGTGTCGATGGGTTCGGACAAACCCATAACTGGACCAAACGGAGTATCTTCTGGGACTTACCTTATTGGAAATATAATCTTATAAGGCATAATCTTGATGTTATGCATATCGAAAAGAATGTGTTCGATAATGTCTTCAATACCGTCATGGACATTAAAGGAAAGACGAAGGACAATCCAAAAGCAAGACAAGACATTGCCGAGATATGCAAGCGTCCTTATCTGAACTTGATACAAAGGGGAGCTGCTGGACAATTAAGTAAGCCGATATCACAATACACATTGAGCAAGGAAGATAGATTAATAATCTGCAAGTGGGTATCTACTTTAAGATTTTCCGACGGCTATGTGTCAAATTCGTCTAGATGCGTTGACCTCAATGAACGCAAGCTAACGGGAATGAAGAGTCATGACTGCCACGTGTTTATGAAAAGATTACTGCCCATTGGTTTGAAAGAGTTGTTGCCTTCTGCTGTATGGGTTCCGTTGGCCGAACTATCAATATTTTTTAGGGATATTTGTTCAACTAAGTTGACTGTACAACACATGGTTGAACTTGAGGAGAAGATTATCTTAACAATTTGCAAGTTGGAGAAAATATTTCCTCCTGGCTTCTTCGACAGCATGGAGCATCTACCGATTCATCTAGCATATGAAGCCCGTGTTGGTGCATCTGTTCATTATCGATGGATGTACCCATTTGAAAGGTACATAAAAATTGATATAATTTAAGTTAAATTTCAGTGGGTTTTAAAATTCTTTCTTAATTCTCAAGATAATTTGTCTCTCTAGATACCTATACCATATAAAGAAGAAAGTTGGCAACAAAGCTCATATAGAGGCTTCGATATGCGAAGCATATCTTATCGAAGAGGTGTCAAACTTCTGCTCCATTTATTTCGATACTCATGTTAAGACAAATCGAAATAGACCTCAAAGGAATGACGAGAACGTTGAGGATGGAGGAATATTCAATGTAAGGGGCAAGCCTGTTGGGGCTAGTAAAAGACGGTGGTTGACAGACGACGAGTGTGATGCCGCTCACCGATATGTCTTGTTAAACTGTGACATACAAGAAGTGAGAGATTTGGAGAAGTAAGTCAGTACACTTGCACTCGTTATAATCTCGAATTTGATGAAGTAAGTGACTACACTTATATATATTCTTATTTTCTCTAATAGTGTATTTAGAGATGAAGTCAAAATGAGGAGATCCGATATTACCGATGAGGGACTTCAAAGAGAGGTTGATTGTATATTTCCGTCATGGTTTCGCAAATACGTAAGTAACTGTGATTATAATTGATATTATTAATATATAATCTGAAACATTTAAATTATAAATATTTGTTTACAGGTTTTATTGCCTGAAACAACACTCACTCATGAGAGTGTTCGTTATCTGGCACTGGGACCGAAGAAGCAAATAAAGACTTGGCCAGGCTATGTCGTTAATGGCTTCAGGTTTAAGTCAACTCAGAATGCTATAAATGTCGAATTTATCAATGACGGCATCAGTACCAAGGATTCCGATGTTTGCATAAGAGGCACCATCTATGACGACGAGCCAGACTTTGACTATTATGGAGTGCTTCGGGATATTGTAGATTTACAATATACTGGCCCATACGATATGCATATTGTGATGTTCAAATGTGAGTGGTTCGACACGACACCAAATATCGGTTGGAGAATCGATAAACAATTTGGATTCGTCGATATAAATTATCGCAGGAGGTATAGAGGGTCCGATACATTTGCGATAGCAAATCAGGCTGTTCAAGTCTACTATACAAGCTACCCAAGGCGTCGTAGAGATCGATTTGACTGGTGGACAGTATGCAAGATTAAATCTAGAAATACATTCAACGTTGGAGACCCAGCATACCAAGAGGACCAGATCGAAAAGTCCCAATACTTGGGACAACACTCAGATACAATGGATGTTGAAGATATTGTTGAGGAAAATAGAGGGGAGGAAGAGGCATCTTGTCCCAAATATTAAGGCAGAAGAAGAAGAAGAAGAAGAAGAAGAAGAAGAAGAAGAAGAAGAAGAAGAAGAAGAAGAAGAAGAATTTGATGGGGATGAGGATACAGATGAAATCGACGATGAAGATAAGGATGAGGATGAGGATGAGGAGGATGATGATGAAGACGAGGCCGAGGATGAGAACGAAGACGATGATTAGGTTAAATATTGTTGTATATTGAAAACACTTCCAAATTCGTGAATTAAGTTTGACCTCATAAAAGCAATTACGTGAATTCATGTTTTTTTTTCATTCGATTATTTACTTATTGCAGATGGCACTCCTAGTCTTTTTCGTCGCGGCGGCACTCGTCTCCCTACTGGTGGTATGTATATTTTAGTTTAGTTTTTTATATCCATTTACACTTTTATATTGTTAATTATGTTTATGTGTTCTATTTACAGGTCATGATGGCTGGCCGTGGTCGTGGTGCTGGTGGTGGTGGTGGTGGTGGTGGTGGTGGTGGTGGTGGTGCGGGTCGTGGTCGTGGTCGTAGTGGTGCTGGTGGTCGTGGTCGCATTCAAAGTTCCCGGGATGTGACCCCATCGAACGAGCCCGACCCGGAGAGTACCCCGGGCACAGACGCATCTCGCCCTCGATCGACCACTTCATCGAGGCATGAGTCCGGATCTGCTAGCGGATCCGTTTCGCTATCGGAACCACCAGCAGCGGATCCACCAGAGGATGCCCCAGTTACTACACAGTGGGCCCCGGAGTACCCCTATACTCGGTTCCATCCGGTTACTGGGGAGTACATACGCGGACCCGCGGATCCTCCGACGGCACCAGATAGGCCGAGAGGCGAGTTCCGACGAGAGCTATGGCCCGCGGGGACCTCGTAAGTAAATTTAAGATAATTTATTAAATTTCTTTCATTTATTCAAGTTAATAATCCAGTCGTTTCTTCTTTGTAGATTTTTTTCGTTTAATGTTGGCAGGGCTCTTGGAGAAATTATCAGGGCTAACTTCCACGGTCCCTACCTCAACTTTTCATCAGTGCCCCCAAACGTGCAGTACGTCTGGCTCGATGAGTTGAGGGTATATATCTATATCTTCTGGTTAATTATTAGTTACTCTTTAATCAACCATTTTTTAAATTACGTGATAATTGAATTTCTATGTTAGACGACGTACTGGTGGCCCCTCCATCGCGAGGACGCGAGGCCAAATTGGAGCCGGCAGGAGTATTATGAGGACCTCTTAAGTATGATGGATACCCCTGCGTACAAGAAGAAATCGGAGAAGGCGAAGGCGAACCGACAGGCCGCGGGCCTTCATACGGGGGGATCAAGGTCCCACGCAGCGACACTTGCAGATCTGGTGAGCAACCGTAAATTTATTTTACTATCGAATTAGATATTATTAACTAAAGGAGTGAATTAGTTTCTACGAAAATTTCGTATGCAGGCCCAACGGGCGGTGAAGGAGGGAAGGGCGCCAGAATCGGTCACCATGCACGACGTGTTCCAACATACGCACAAAAGATGAAAGGACGGGAGCTTCGTCGACGAAAGGGCCAAGGAGACTGATGTAAGTACTTATGTTTATGAGATTTACGTTAGAATTAAAAGTATTCGGACTATAACTTAGGTAAACTTAGGATTCACACTTAACTTAGTGAAACATAGGATTTAGATTACAACTTAGGTAAATCTTATAATATAAACACATTCATTTGATAGGCTGCGTATCGTGAGGCCCTTAGTCGGGCTCAGTTAACTGACACCGAAGATGTCGGTAAAACGACGCCCGCCCGGACGCCCTCTTCTTTGGCCGCTTGGAACGACTTGTTCGTAGATACCGTCGGTGGCTTTAAGAAAGGGTTCCTGTACGGAGTCGGCTCCCTAGGGCCGTTGCACATGGCGACGCAGAGATTTCCACCGACACCGCCTCCTCCCGTGGCCCCGGCAGACGATGATGTTAGGTCACAGCTTACGCAGCTGCACAAGGCGGTGTCGTCCTTGCGGGAGCAATTTGCCACGTACTTTCCGCCTCCGTCTGCTGCTGTCGGTCCGTCTGCTGATGGTGTTGGTCCGTCTTCTACTGGTCCGTCGACTGCTGGTATCGGTCCGTCTTCCATGGGTCATCTTTCTTTCAACCCTGATGCTCCTGTGGTACCGCCTACGACTGTGACGTCACTCCTAGATCTCATGTCCCCAGAGCAGCTACGCCGACTTCCGAGCAGTGTCTACAACGGCTTGCCTTCGTACCTTGTTGAGGAGTATATTCGTCGGTCGTATCTGGGATTACCACCACCGGACAATCGGCCTCCTCCTTCTTCTTAAAATATTGTATTAAGAAAATTTGGAATATTTGTGAGAGCTTTGAATTAATTGTGCTATAATCGGATTATAGCACCGGATATTATGTTACTCTTCAGGATAATTGATGTTTATTTTCTATTAATTTGGTTTGGTCTGTGATTCTTGGATAATTGGTGTGCATTAAATTCGTATGTGCATATTTGGTCTATGTGATTCTTGGATAATTGGTGTGCATTATATATTTGGTCTATGTGATTGTTGGATAATTGGTGTGCATTATATATTGGTTTGGTTTATGCATATATTTGTGAACGGGGAAAGTGCTGCAATTTTTTTCCCAAAAAACTCAGTTAGTGACGGATTAGTGACTGTTTCGCGACGGATATTCCCAGTTTCCGATGGATTTCCGACGGAACCGCCGTCGCTATCTGGTAATTTTAAACTATTTCCAGGTAGCGACGGGTGATCGACGGAATATCCGTCGGCAAGGTTCTGGTGGTACATACTTCGACGGAATAGCGACGGCCTATCCGTCGCCACGGCGACTGATAATCAGTCACTAATCAGTCGCTCGCGCGACTGCTTAGCGACGGACAATCTGTCGACAAGGTTCTGGAAATGCTTGACATTTCCAGAACAGTGGCGACGGATAATCAGCCACTAATCAGTCGCTTTTTCGACGGCGTACCGACGGATTAGTGACCACTCTTCCGTCGCCATGGTGCTGGAAATGCCAAACATTTCCAGAACCTTATCGACGGATATTCCGTCAGTAATCCGTCGCTCATCCGTCCTTCGTAATCGACGACTACCGACGGATTAGTGACGGAATGGTACGCTCTGATACGCTGTTACGACGGTTTACCGACGGACTTTACGTCGCTATTGTCTACACAGTTCAGTATTTAATACTTGAAATGGACGACAGTCCGTCGGAAATTCGTCGCTAATATCTCGTATTTTGAAGTCGATTAGCCGTCGCTATTCCGTCGCCTAACGACTACATAGCGACGGACCCTTATTAGCGACGAGCTGATTGCCGACGGATTGTTTTGGCCAAAATCAGTCAGTTATCGGTCGCTAATAGGAATTCCCGTCGGACTGGCGACAGATCCGGCCGTCACTAAATCGAGAAATTTTGGTAGTGGTCGAAAATAATAATCAAATAGTAAAAATAATTATTTAAAAGTCGTGAATTAAAAGAAGGAAATAGTCATGGTTAAAAAGGAAGAATAATCAAATAGTTAAAATAAATTTTCCAAATAATTTAAAAACAAATCTCCAAATAATCAACTAATACACAAAATTAATTAAAAAGATTTATCTAAATAATCAAATAATGGACCAAATAAATTAAAAAGATTTCTCTAAACAATAAAATAATTTAAAATATTTCTCCAAATAATGAAATAATTTATAATGAATCTATATAAAAAAAATTATCATTAAACTTTTTTTCTCCAAAATTATGGAAAGATAAATTCGGTTAAATATATACCTTTCTTAATAAGATTCCAAAAGATTTGAAGGACAAAAACTTTCGGTTTTAAATCCCGCCTTTCCCCCAAACTTTTTCGGCTGAATCCCGCCCTCCCCCATATTTCTCCCCCATATTAGGTAATTTCCTTCTTAGTAAAATCTTCTCCCACCGGAACCATAGCTCTGCCTCCTCCTAATTAAAACCGCTCTCCTCCTAAAAGCCATAGCTCTGCCTCCGCGTCCATCCGCTGCCTCCGCGCGCGTCCATCCATTCCTACTGCAGGAAGAAACATAAGTATTATTCTCACTTTTCTGTTGTTGCTGTTTGTTTTTCATATTCTATAATAGATCAAATCTATATTTTGCTTTTTTGTTAGGTTTCCCTTTTTCTTTCTTCTTCTGATTAAAAAAATAGCAAAGTTATTACATGCACTACGATCGGGTCGATCACCCGATCAGTTGTACTATATATGATGACCAAGTTTGTGCTTTTTTCCCTTGTAAATAAGTTGCCATATATAATTTTAGCCAATTATTTTTATTTCTGTTGTGAACTTTAGGTTGGAACTAGTACTGTGTTTATAGGCATAGCATTAATGATATTAAAGTTGTACATATGTAGCGAAAGTTCTACAATTTATACTTTGTTTTAAGGGGCACATAACATGTTTGAAAAAATATCTCAAAGCTCTGCATCTATTTATGTATCATGTTAATCCTCACAAAAATAAAAAAAAACTATAAATTTATGTTATGAGTTGACATTAACAGAATTATGGCTTTTAACGATTAATTTCTTGCTTAAGGATAGTAGAAGAAACTGAGAGTTTTGCCAAATATTAAATCATCCTACTAAAATCGAAAACAAATGTTAATAAGTTGGTTTCATCGAGAATTTAAAGCCATAGTTTAGAGAGAGCATATAATAAAAATAAGGTGGCATTAAAAGGAAAAATGGAAGATCAATATTGCATTGAAATCAACAAAGACGTACAGCCAGGTCAGTTCCTTATATACACAATGGGTCTAGACCAAGGATTTTCACTAAAACTTTTATCCACCAAAATTCCAATGTCCAAGATGGGGTAACATATATTATTCAAAATGATAATCGGTAATTAGTGATTCATATGTGATAGCAAGGTCATATACTAATGAGTTTCGAGAAAAGTTTTTAACCATAAGCAGGAAAAAGTACAACAAAAATGAAGGTACCGAAAGCAAACTAGTAAAAGTGTTAACATGTAGACAAAATGAGGTCCATATCAATATTGTTGGTGTAGGTCCTAAAAAATCAAGTTGCACCCATCAACAAAGTCATGAAAATCAAGAAATGCATCCTTCAATTGAATTGCGCAGAAGACAGATTGCGCACATTCTCGATTGCGCAGGCTGAACTGCGCACTCATCCAAGTGCGCAAGCTGACGTGGCCTCGTCATTATTACCTGACAGAGAATCAGATCGTCTGACAGTTGACAGCACGGAGAACGAGGAAACTGTTCATTTATCGTGCAGCACAGCGCTCGAGGACAGCTGTACATGCAGCGCAATCTGCTTGCAGCGCAATCCAGCCCAGCGCGATCCATCCTCGCGCAATCCGAAGCCAGCACAATTCAGGTAGCACACTCCATCAATACAACCGACAAAGTACACGTGGCCTTCATGCCATCAATGACTCATTACGTGGTAACCGTCTGTACACGATC
Organism: Iris pallida; assembly: GCA_029216955.1. NCBI lineage: Eukaryota > Viridiplantae > Streptophyta > Magnoliopsida > Asparagales > Iridaceae > Iris > Iris pallida. Next base: position 14,259,491 of record JANAVB010031416.1, on the reverse strand, counting down.
ATGCGCATTTCAATCAAATAATGCCATGTGTCCAATACAGTTGACCCACGATCAAGCAACTGCCAGCGCAGTCTGACGTCTGCGCGGTCCAATGCAGCGCAATCCATCTTACGCAGTCCAGAATAACTAAAAAGTAGTTATTTCCAGAACTCAATAAATAGAGTTTCAAGTCTTCATTCCAGGGGATCAAACATAAAAAGGTTCAGAAAAATCAGAGAGTTCAGGAGTTCTTGCCCAAGTGTCCAAGTGCTGCTGCATTCTTCAGAGGCTATCGCCTTCAACTTCCGAGGCTATCGTCTTCAAAGTACACATCGTCCAAGGAATAAAGCGATCGTCATCTAGATCGGATTCCTATAGTTGTACTTTTCCAGAATTCTTGTAATCTTTTTACAAAGTTTGTTAAAAATAAAGATCAACTTTTGTTTTTGCAAACAGTTGGGTATCAAATCTAAAGTCTGATCAAATTCAGACCTTTATATAGTTAGCGGTAATAAGCTTAAACTACTTTGCAAAAAGTTAAAAACCATACTCCACAAGCATCGACATGTACCAAAAGAGAACATTTCATCTCTTCATGATAGAGGCAACTAGGGCTGCAAATGAGCCAAGCCGTTTGCGAGCTGCTCGAAGCTCGGCTCGATAAAAGCTCGTTTGAGCTCGGTTCGTTTAGTAAACAAGTCGAGCTCAAGCTTTGTTTTCGCGCTCGTTTAATAAATGAGCCAAGCTCAAGCTTAGAAGTACTCGGCTCGTTCGAGCTCGCAAGCTGACTCGTTTATGAGCTTGCGAACTGGCTCGTTTAGAAGCTCGTTTAGGAGCTTGTTTAGAAGCTCGTTTGTTTGTTGAATTCTAATTTTATGTATGTTTGTATAATGATATGGTTGTGTGCTTTATATATTTATATGTCCTTAATAATTGATATGAAGGAACTTTTTTAATTAATTTTTTATAAATAAATTGTTAAATTACAGGTACTTGAATTCAAGCGTAACTAGGTTGAAATCGAGCTCATTAAGCTTGAAATAAAGGTGAACAAGCTTGAAATCAAGCTTAATGAGGTTGATATGAGCTTATTGAGCTTGTTTATCAAGCTTGAATCAAGCTTGCTTATCAAGCCAAGCTCGAGCTCAAACCAAGCCAAGCTCAAGCTTAATATAAACAAGCTCAAGCCAAGCTCAAGCTCTAAAATAAAAAATTTATCAAGCTTGAGCTCGAGCTCGAACTCGATTAATTCTAGTCAAGCCAAGCTCAAGCTTACAAAAGCTTGGCTCGGCTTGGCTCGTTTGCAGCCCTAGAGACAACGATTACTTGACTGATCAGATATTAGTTTGTGCAACCATACCTGCTGAATATGACTGCAAATTATAAATATGAAACATCAAATGATTATAGTACAAAGGAACTTAATTACAACCAATATATTCTATGAGAATTATTAATTTAGAAGATAAACAAAAATTCATGGAAGATTAGTGAAGCTGGTAACAATTAGGACATGCATCAATCTACTTGGGCATCATTATCAGCCAAGGTTTTCATATCGAGATGGGACACAAAGTAAAAAACTACACTCCGACAATCTTTCTAGTGCAGATAGATTTGATTCCGAGTGAGAAATAAGTAAAAGATCGGTATGCTTCGATCAGATTTAATAAAGACTTGAATCTAAAGTAATATATTTTGATAAACGACATAATGTCCAAAATCATACCAAGTAGGTAATCAAGTTTCAAGTGAGGTATGGATGGATCATATACAGGGATACTTATGGTTGTGATAATTCCACTAACTTTTATGGTTTATGAATGATAATAAGTCAGAACTTGTGTTTGTTCTTTAAAATATTTTAGAGTTAGTTCTATTTGCATTTATGTTTTCTTTTATCTTAATTTGTAGAAATATGCCAGTAGATAAAACTTGGATGCAATCAGGGAGGTCAACACAAAAGTATTTTGATGGAGTTGCATATTTTATCGATTATGCTTATAATCGTATGAAGTACGATGACATGAAAATTTATTGCCCTTGCAATAAATGTAGCAATAGGGTTAGACTAATTCGGAATGAAGTGCACCAAAATCTTCTTTATAATGGAATAAAGTCTAATTATACAAAATGGTATTTACATGGGGAGGACGATGATTCTAGTAGTGATGACAGTCATGAAACTGATAGTAGCCACAAGGTCGGTGATGAGGTTGATACTCTAGAGCCAATTGATGACATAGAAGGCTTAATAGAAGAGGTTATGCAACAAGACCCAAATGGAGAAGCATAAAAGTTTTACAATTTGTTGGGAGAAGCAAAAGAACCATTATACCAAGACTGCGAGACTTTTTCTAATTACCTATCTTTTATTGTCACCTTGATGCGTATCAAATGCATCAATTTATGGAGCAATAAATCTTTCAACATGTTGCTAGAAGTACTTAAAAAAGCATTCCCTTTTTGTGAGAAGTTGCCTACATCCAATTACGGTGCTAAGAAGATCGTTAAAGATCTCGGTCTTCATTATGAGAAGATTGATGCATGCAAGAATGACTGTGTAATTTATTATAAAGAGTTGGCCAATGCTTCGCAATGTCCGACATGTAATCTGTCTAGATGGAAGTCACAAGGTACAATTGGTAAAAAGAAAGGCAAGAAAGTTCCGTGGAAGGTTTTGCGGTATTTTCTAATCACTCAAAGACTTCAAAGATTATACATGTCTTCTAAGACAGCCGGAGATATGCGATGGCATCATGAGCACCGACTGAAAGATGGGGTCCTTAGGCATCCAGCAGATTCGGAAGCTTGGAGGGACTTTGATAGAAGACACGAGTCTTTCAGTAATGAAGCACGAAATGTCAGACTTGCCTTGGCTACCGATGGATTCAAACCTTTTGGCAATATGAGTTTGAGTTATAGCACATGGCCGATTATTTTATTTCCATACAACCTTCCTCCATGGTTGTTAATGAAAGAGCCTTACATTTTCTTGACATTACTTATACCAGGACGAAAGGGACCTGGTCATGATATTGATGTATACATGAGGCCGTTGATTGATGAATTGCTTATGTTGTGGGAAGTTGGGGTTGATACATACGACATATCTACAAAGCAGAATTTTTATATAAAAGCTTCAATAATGTGGACCATAAATGGCTATCCTGCATATGCATTTATGTCAGGTTGGAGTACACAAGGAAAATTGGCTTGCCCTTGTTGTGCCAAAGATACTGTATGGCGTAGTTTAAGAGCTGGAAAAAAGCGATGTTATATGGGTCATCGACGATTTTTACCGTTAGGTCACCCATGGCGTATGCAAAAGAGACTATTTGATAATACGAATGAGAGGAGGGTGGCCCCCACTCACCCATCAGGTATTGATATTGTAAATGAGCTTAGCGAGGTCATAGAAATTACTCATGGTAAGCATGGACCTAAGCAAAAAATACATGAGTTTGGTGTAAACCATAATTGAAAAAAACATAGTATTTTTTTCAAATTGCCTTATTGGAAAACACTGCTGCGCCATAATTTAGATGTCATGCACATTGAGAAGAATATATTTGATAATGTGTTTGGCACAATGATGAACATCGATGGTAAGACAAAAGACACATTAAATGCTCGTAGGGATCTCCAAAAAATGGGTATAAGGCCGACACTTCATCCTAGAGAAGACGGGAAGAAGACTATTTGGGAAAAAGCAGATTATGAATTAACAAATGAAGATAAAAAATATTGTGTTTCTATGGATGTTGGACCTGAAAGTTCCGAATGGATGCTCTGCTAATTTAGCTAGGTGCGTCAATGTGGGAGAATGTAGTATTTCAGGCATTAAAACTCATGATTATCATGTATTTTTTGAGAGGTTACTTCCACTTGAGGCGCGAGAATTATTGCCTAAAGATGTATGTGAAGCTTTGATAGAGCTTAGCTACTACTTTAAGGGATTATGTGCTAAAGTATTAAAAATAGAGGATTTGGAAATTTTGGAGACTCAGATTGTCCTAACTCTTTGCAAATTGGAGAAAATATTTCCTCCTTCGTTTTTTGATGTAATGGTTCACCTATCCTATCACCTAGCATGGGAAGCAAAAGTCGTCGGCCCAGTACAGTTTAGGTGGATGTATCCAGTCGAGAGGTAGTCCAGTCTTATGTACCTTATAAATTTATTTTTATTTATTTGATTCTTGTTTGTCATCTAACCAAATATAATTTTACAATACATTTGTAGATATTTACACAAGTTAAAGCGATATGTTCGTAATAGGGCTCATCCAGAAGGATCTATGGCAGAAGGGTGCTTGGCAGATGAATGCACAACATTTTGCTCTCGATATTTAAATTCAGTTGAAACTAGATTTAATCACACAGATAGAAATGATGACGGAGGGCAACCAACTACGTCTACTTCACAAGGCCTATCCATATTTATACCTACTGGTAAAGTTTTTGGAAAAGGCAAAACAAGAGAGATGAGTATTGAAGAACACAGGGCTGCCATATTTTATGTCTTAACGAATAGTGATGACCTGGAGCCTTTTGTTTAGTAAGACTATTATTTATCATTTTAAATTCCATATTATACATAACTATATCTTGTATTAATTTATTTAAATCATGTTTCAGAGAGCATAAGGAAATTCTACTTGAATTGGGTGATCAGGACGTAGAGGGGTCACATAGACTTTATTTTGCCAAATGGTTTAAAAGAAGAGTACGAAATATGTCAATTTATCTATTCTACTGATTTGTGATAAAATGCTCATTTTTTTAAATCGTCTTATAGGTTGAACAACTCCACAAGGATGAAAAAGCTAGTAGGGAAATGCTTGTTTTGGCTCGTGGTCCTGAGAGGCGAGCAACTTATTACCCTGGTTACAATATGAGTGGTTTAAGGTTTCATACGCTGGAACGCGATGAGACTAAGAAGACTCAAAATAGTGGTGTGATGGTTCAAGGGGAGAACGGAAAAGATGATATTGGATGGTATGGAAACTTGATAGAAATTATTGAACTCTGTTACGTTGACAAGAAGAGGATTGTATTGTTCAATTGCAATTGGTATGATACAACTAAAAATGGAAGAGGTTACAAGATTGATCGCTATGGGATACTAAGTGTTAACACAACACGAAAGTTTCATACTAAGGAACCATTTGTGTTAGCTTGCCAAGCAACACAAGTTTTCTATGTCAGAGGCATTAAAAACAAGGGTTGGAGTGTTGTGATAGAAACAAAGCCTAGAAATGTTTATGAAATGAATGATGATGAGCTGGAACCATACCAAGAAGAAGTGACTCAAAGGCATAGCATGACATCCAACGAGTTGGAAGATGAAGCCAACCTAGTGGAAGATGAAACCAACCGAGTGGAAGATGAAGAAGTTGGTCATATAAATTTGGAATGATATGTTTTTTTCGATGCTTGTAGTTTACCTATTTATGTTCTTTTCAATAATAGTAGGACACTATGATTGCAAATCAAAAACTTTTGTGATTGATTTTCTTTTGGTTATTGATTTGAATACAATTGCATTTTTATCTAATTCATTCATATTTATGTTGTTTCTCTGTGTTTCCAATTATATATTGATTGTCACGTTATTCAGTCATGACAAGAAAAACAAGGAGTACCAATAGAACATCCACCAATTACCAAAGAGAGTCTTCTAGATCATCTCCAGGACAACTTAATCCCATTCGATCATCTAATCGAAATGCAGTACAAGAAACACATGACAATCAAGAGCCAGTTCATGAGACACAACCAACCAATGCAGAAGGTAGAGCCTATGATATTTGACTTTAATGATTCAAAATGTACTAATTTTCTAATTGTTCTACTCTATTTGAATAGGTTCAACTGTTGGAAAGAAAAGAGGCAGAGGAAAGGCTAAGGGTGATAAAGGACAAGGCATGGCCATTGAAATATATGAAGGAAAGTAAACCATTTAAACTTTATGGATTTGTCTTCTATGCTTGTCTGGCTTTGTTATTTAGTATATGTCAAAAGCTTTTTAGTACTGTCAAAAGCTTTTTAGTATATGTAAAATGCTTCAGTACTTGTCGTTCCTTGAATATACGCGACTGTACTGTCAAAAGCTTTTTCAGGTTTATTTTAGTATATGTATTCGTTTCTTCATACAAATGCAAAAGCTTTTTCAGTCCAAGCCTTTTCAGTTTGCCTTGAAACTCATGTATCCGTTTCAAGACAGGGTATCAACTTCAAGTCCAAGCCTTTTTCAGTCCATTTCCTGTAAGTTTCAAGTTATGAGTTTCAAGACAGGGTATCAGTCCAAGACATGAGTTTCAAGACAAATGTAAAAGCTTTTTCAGTCCAAGACTTTTCAGTTTGCCTTGAAACTCATGTATCCGTTTTAAGGTAGGGTATCAGCTTCAAGTCCAAGCCTTTTTCAGTCCGTTTCCAGTAAGTTTCAAGTCATGAGTTTCAAGACAGGGTATCAGTCCAAGACATGAGTTTCAAGACAGGGTATCAGCTTCAATATCAGCTTCAAGTCATGAGTTCAAGACAGCTTTTTCAGTCATGAGTTTCAATACATATACCCAAGTCATGAGTTTCAAGACAGCTTCAAGTCCAAGCCTTTTTCAGTCCGTTTCCAATAAACATACATGACTGATACTGATACCCTGTCTTGAAACTCATGACTGATACTGATACTTTGCCTTGAACATACATGACTGGTTGTGACACAGTATTAAAGATAAACTCATGACTGATACTGATACTGATACTGATACTTTGCCTTCCTCTTATGATTCTTCTTACCAAAAACATGATTTCCCCTAATGAAGTAAAAAAGATAAACTCACATTTTCTATTGTAAAAAAGATAAACTCATATTTTCCATCTACATTATCAGTTCACTGTTCATGATGTTCATTCCCTACTTTCACTTAGTATCAGTCAATGGATAGGGGGACAGCTCGGGTTTGATGGTAGATTGAAGGTTCAGTTCATTTATCCTCAAATGATTCAGTTCATTCCTATGGCATTGTCCAAGTCCTTATGAGGACAGTATTGTTTCAGTCCAAGATATCAATTGTATCAATCCTCATTCATTATATGTTTGTGAACTTTAATTTACTTCAGTCCAAATATTCCTATCTGTAGGTTCAGTCAGTGACTGACTGATGTGGAGGAATTTCTTTGCTTTAATCATCATTATACTTATTTCAGTCCACCATAGTATTCAATTTTCCCTTACCTTTTAATGTTCAGTTCCATAATGACTATGGTATCAGTCTTTTCCCTTTATATATATCAACCATTTTTATGATATGTTTTATCCATCATCTATACTCTAAATGTCAGTCCACCTGAGTTTGGCAATTGTCCAGTCTATACCTTGAGTGCAGCCCACTGATACTAAAGAGTATTAATCCCCATTACTCAAATCTATTGTTCAGTCCCTTCATTTGATAGTTCAGATATTGTTTCATTTTGAACAGTCCACATTGTATCTACATGCTTAGCCACACACTGTACAGTGCCCTACCTTATTTCAGTCCACACTCACATTCATTTCAGTCCATGCTATATAATCTTCAGTCCTTGTTTAGCATATTCAGTCCCATATTTGAGCATCATTCCGTATTACACTTAGAGTTCACTCATTACCTAATGTCTCAGTTCACTCATTACCTAATGTCTTAGTCCACTTAGAGTTCACTCATTACCTACAGAAGAATATGCCCCTTTGTCTCAGTCTACTTAGAGTTCACTTAGAGTTCACTCATTACCTAATGTCTCTGTCTTATACTCTAAATATGCCCCTTTGCTGGTTATAAACATATGTTTGATACTTTAACTCCTCTTACCTTCATTTTGCCATAGTAGGACTAAGAAATCTGTGTCATGGGCAAAAACAAAGGTAACATCAATCTGCATTAACATCAAGTAACATATGGAGACAGGAAATGGCGGTCATAATATTGATGAAGTTTATGGATCGGAAGTTCTACTATTTTTCCTTTTTTCTTTTTCTTTTTATAGGAGGTGTGTTTGTTGGCCCTGGACACAAACACTCATAAAGATGACCTATGTGCCCAGGGGTCACTTGGAACAATGGGAGGATGGCCACGTGGTTTCTGTAGGATTTACAATAAGACCTCACTAATTTTTTTCCCTACTTAAAAGTTAGTAAAACTTTCTTAGAAGAAATATCAAAAGCTGTCTAAATTCAGGTTGATTACATTTAAACTGTTCGAAAGGTTTGAAACTCCAACAAGCCATTTTCTTCTCTATTTGTGCTTGGCCACTTTTGTGTTTACCCACGTGATCTCCAAAACTTGCTAAAGATGTCATACTCATGGAACTTATCCCATAGCAATTTAATCTCTGATAGTAAATCCATAACATTGTAATCTGTGATAGTACAATATGCCTTACATTGGTTGTTTGTGCTCTATTTCCTTCATGTTCTGCCCTTCTTAAATGATAGTTGTTGATGGTTTTGCCTTCTAGATGTAGTTGATACTGATAGAGGATGACTATAAATAAAGAGCATAGCTGACAGAAGAAAGACACGTTAGAATTGTGTACTTTCCTCACAAGTGTATTAAAATGATTCAATGGTCAGTGCCGTACTTTCGATTTTGAGACCTGAGGCGAACTCTAAAAGTGGTGCCCTCAAAGCTTAATGTTCATATCATATTATATTGTACTAGTGCTCTGTAAACGAATTTTTTTTATACCAAATTGTTTTCTTATTAGAGGCCCGTTTGTTTATCTAGATACGAACACTATGCAATCAAATGACATTATCATAATTTTTCAACAAATAATAATAATTAACAACAAATCAACAATCAACAATAAATATAAAAATATTTTATTTCTCAGATTCCCTATTACTTGATTTCAATCTTAATAGGAATAACTATGCAATAAAATGACAAAGTTGTTTTTTTTTTCCTTCACTAAATTGATCTACCACATATAAAGATAATCAACAATTTATATAAAAATATATATTAATAAATTATAAAACTCACCTATCGAAAATTTGTTGATTCTAGTAGGTGTTTTAGTCGAGGAGCCGACCATAAGGATTCTATTTCTAAAAAACCTAAAAAAAATACAATTAGGACATACTTGTGGAGGAAAATTTTTATTAATAAATTACAAAAAAAGAAACAATTAAAACACACCTAATCATCTATATTACAAAAATATATATTAATAAATTATAAAACTCACTGACACAAATATAATTTAATAAATAGTTGTTGCTTTGATAATTTTTAATATTATTGCTTAGTTACTTTTTATGACAATATTAATAACTATTAGCTAAGAAGCACTGCATCAAGCATGGAGGGAACTTTTAAGGTCTGATAAATGTATACTGTAACAAATTTATCAAAAAAATATTATTTTCTTTTAAAAACACTCACCCGCGGAGCAATCAGCAACATAGAGGAGGAAATGAATTAAGGAAGTGCTTGGAGCCAACAATAAGAATAGGAAAGAAAGTGCTTGTCCTCTTTTGAATATATAAAAAAGGAAAGTGCTTGTCCCTCAAGTACATCCGGCCAGAAGCAAACAATTACAACCCTAATAAAGTATTCCAATTATAAAACCTTGGTTTGCTTTGCTACACACAAAGAACTCAACTGGGCCCAATTGCAATGGATGATATTGTACATATATACTAAAAAACTAAAATTTTCGTGCCCCTAAAATTTTTGGGCCCGAGGCAAGTGCCTCATGGGCTTCCTACAAAGTCCGGCCATGTCAATGGTGGAAAACTCTGAAAAAGGATTTTGATTTATTTTTAATTAAATGAAAGGATGTCTACCTCCCACCCTGTCCATTAATAGGATAATAAAACATACAACTAGAAACCATCCAAGATTATAACAAGTTCTTAGTAGTCTAAGCTTCAGGATTACATAATGCAGTAAAGGCTAGATTTGACACCATCAGTAACCTCAACATAGTGCTACCTTCTTCTCCCAACAGACGAATGCATTGAGAGTGAGTAATAAGAAAAGTCATTACTGCACAAACTCTCTTTGGGACAGCTGCAACCATGCCAACATACTAATACTTATTTGATCGAGACCGACTACAAAGCTACCAGTCAGTCGCAAACTTACAGCCAATTTAACCAGTTCAATAAATGGGCGAGTCCAAGGGTGATAACCCGTGGGAGCCATCTACTAAAATTAATATTAAAAAAATACCTAACCAGGCCCTAATTTTCAATTAAACGAGTACAGAACTCCTCTTACCTTCATCAATGTGATATATACAAATTATAACATGATGAATTCCCAGAAATAGATATATGTCTTAAAATGTTGAGAAATTACAATACATATGCGTGTGTGGTTGTGTGCATGATAGAGATATAGAGAAATATTCCAAAAAGTTACAAAGAAACAAAAGAAACACCTGTGGTTGGGAAAAAAAACTAACCTGCAAAGCTTGTATATCATAGACTAAACTAGTTGGGCTTCTACATGGCCTTTGGGATTGCAGGATTCAGTTGGCTACTTGTTCATTGATCTTAGTTATTTCATATGTAGCCTAATGCTTGTTGCATTCTTAACCCTGCTTGTCAAATTTCTACAACTAGTTATTTTGTTCAATTTATAACATGCTTATGTGATTTTAATACCTAGGATTATTACAACTGAAGTTGTGAGGAATATTGGTGTATTATTCAAGCAAGAGATTAAAGTGCCATGGGTATACTTTTCTAAATACCCAAAGGAGGAATTGGATGTGTTGTTTGATAGGTTTAAGGAATCTGGCTATACTTACACATGCTCAAATGAAGAATTGAAGGCTGCATTCACTGACCATATTAAAAGAAATTATGCTGACTGGATGAGGAATTTGAGAAAACCAATATTTGAAAAGTATAAAAGCACCGGAGAGAGATATGCTAATCGTCCTGAAATGTACCTGATCCTGCAGTATGGAATGCAATGGTTGATGAATGGTTAAATTCCCAATGGCAGGTAAATGAACTTGAACTTTCACATATCAATTTAAGTCATTTCTTATAGCATGACATGGACTTTCATATATTAGATGTAGAGTTTTTATATTGAATGGTATATTAATCATTCACATGAATTGTTTCCATAACATGACTAGTAGTTTTTTCTGGGCTTATTATGAATTATTTTATTGAATGGTAGATTAATCCAAAGGAGGAATTATTTTATTTTGCAGGATCAAAGCAATTCAAACAAAACTAAACAGAGAAAAATCAACAATTGTGCACACTACTGGTTCAGTTTCCTTTGCCAAATATAAAAAAGTTGAGGTATAAAAGCATAATGCTCCCAAATTTATTTTGTATATTGTATATTTTCTTGTATATATAGATTTTTACATGTTTTTAGTTGCTTATGTATGTGAGAAGCACGATATTTATGGCAGCTTAATATAATAAGAAAATAATAATATTTTTTCTCTCTTAACAGCTTGATCGAACTGGAATTGAACCCAGTCCAATTGATTGTTTCAAGAAGTTTCATGTAAGTAAGGGAAAGGATGGAGAAGGAGAAAGCTGGAAAAGTGAGAAGGCAAAAGAAATATATGTACGGTAGCTATCTTTTCACTCTTCATTGTGTTCTTTAAATGAATACCATACTCTGTTGATTTTGTGTATGATTGTGATATTCGATCGATATGTTATATAAGATTATAGTACGTTTTATTGTGTTGTAGGAAATGATGGAAAACAAAAAAAGTACTGCTGAAGAGGAAAATCTGAATGTGAATGATTGGGACATATATAGAGAGGTGATTGTACCTAGTCATGGTCGTGTACTTGGATTGGGGGGTAGTTTGAAAGGTAAAGATTTGTATTCATCTAGCCAAAATTGCAAGAAGCGTAGATGTGTTGAACTTGAAGAAAATCATCAACAATTAAAAGATGAGATGAAAGATATGAAAGGTCAATTAAGCACTCTACAAGAACAATTTCAAATGTTGTTAAACACCCACTACAACATATACGGCATACAATAGCAGTTTTTCTATAGCGTTCAAGTGTCCCCGCTATAGAATGTTATCAACAATAACGTTCTTTCTGTAGTGCTATAAAAATATCTATCTATAGCATTTTTTGAATGTTGTAGAATATATAACATTCATCTATTTAAAAAAAAGATTAGTAATGAATTTTTTTCAATAGGCAGCATATTCCAAAATTTTCCTTCAAATTTCTAAATCCCTCCTCCCAAATCAAGAAGTCCCTCCCAAATTTCTAAATCCCTCCTCCCGGATTAGCCCGCTCATTTTATTTGGGTTCACGAAAATCCCCCTTCTTATTTCTTTCTCTCTCTTTCTCACGATTCAGCTCCCTCTCTCTCTCCCTCTCTCTCTCACACACAGACCCTCTCTCTCTCTCTCACACTATGTTACCTTCACCGTGTCAAAAATTTCTCTTCCTCCAAATCTCTCTCCTCCGATCCGTAAGAAACCCTACTTCGACCGCTCGACCTAATGACAGGGATACTCACCGGTAAGCTCGGCACCGAAGGGATCCCACCGGAGGCCGTCGCCCCCAAATTTTTGTTTTCCCTCCCCCCCGACCCCTCCCCCAGCCCTAAGTTCCAAAATATTTCCCTCCCAGAGCGCTCCCCGAGCCCGCCCTAGAGTCTCATTCGTTCTCTCCCTCCTCTCCTCTTGGCGATGGCGACTGTCAAAGGTCATGACTGGTAATCTCTCTCTATCCCCTTCGTTCTCTCCTCCTCTTCCTTCTATTAATGGTTGGTCACGGTGGTCTTTGCAGTGATGATGTACGTGAACGACTGCCCAAAGAATTCCTTGGCTTATTTATGACTTCAGACTCTTTTAGGTCTTCATCGACTTACATTTTGGTTAGATTTTAGTTGTCTGTGCTAATTTTTCTTGTTCAGTTGTTTGTGCTAATTCTTTGGTTATTTGGTTGTCTGTGCTAATTTTTCTAGTTTTGGTTGGTTTTTTGTTTTCTTGCCTTTATATTTTGAAGTTTTACGTTTCTCAGGTTGCAGACGAACCAGAATTCTTGGTTACACATACTACAACAAAAGTAAGTACCATGTGGAGTGTGAATGTTCATCAACTATAATAAGAGAGAAATGATATCCCCCGCTAGATGGAGTTGGGGCTGGCCTTTAGAAATTGCTATGCAATGTGTGCAATACTTAAGTTTGAATGATTACTGCTTGAAAATATAAGTTTAGATGTCTTTTCAAGTTTACAACTTTTGCAGAACTTCTTAGATGCACGATTATTATAGTCCAATTATGGATAAGAGATTTCAAAACTTGAGAGGAGGGGCCTTCACATTCCTGTCCTTTAAGGCCTTGTTTGTTTCGCGGAATGGAAGGGAAAGGAAATCAATTCCTTGGCATTTCCTTTCCTTTGGAAAATTATAATTCTCATTGATTTTCCTTCCAGATGTTTGGAAATGCCAAGGAATTTGGAAAGGAAAGTGAATACTCATTGTGGGAAAGTGATTCCTTGCTTGGATGGATGGAATCACTTTCTTCCCTAATTTCCCTTCTATTAGGAATCACTTTCCTTTCCTCCTCAATTCCTTTGGCACCCAAACATTGGAAAGTAATCACTTTCCTTTCCCATTCAGATAGTTCCGCGAACCAAACGAGGCCCGAGTATAGTCCAAATATGGATAAGAGATTTCAGAACTTCTTAGATCCACGATTATTACACATTACCATCAACTTTATTTGAGAAGCACCCAAATCATAGATGATGAAGAAAGATCATTTCTAGCGCCAATTGGGTAGGGGCCTTCACATTCCTATCCTTTAAGTAAGGTCTTCTCTGTCTTCAAGTCCTTAATCACAAAATCCTATGGGCAAAACATAAAGTAACATCAATTCTCTCTTGTAAAGTGTGACACACTTGACAATTTTTGACACCATTGCTGACTTTAACTAAGTCGGTGTCCGGATATGAAGTCATACCTTGTGCCTTGGTGGGGTCTGGTGTCATATAATTTGTTGCAGTTCTCTTCAACTTAAATTATATCCTGCGCGGACTTGGTTAGCGTAACTTATGATGTGTTGTCTTAGTTTGCTTTAAACTTGGTTATATATGTGTTGTGCTACTCTGCTTTTTATTGTTATATATCCTGTGCGGACTTAGGATCGCTTTTTCCATACTTATAAATTGGCCTTCGACTTTTTATTGTCAAACCAACCTCTAACTCATAGTTGCCTGAGACAGAAATTAGGATCCAACTAAAGAATTGATGAAGGTTCATACTTGTTGTAAGAAAATTGATTAGTATTTCATGGATCCTTCTTATCTTTTGAGTTTGTGTTCCATAGTTGACCCTTCTTCATCAGAAATATTGATGTTGACGATGATAAGACATGTATCATGCAATTATGTGGTGTCCATTTATCCCTACTACACGGTTTGGAAGAGTCAATATGCATGCAGCAGTACCTCCATTTTGTTATGAGGTTGTTTCCATGGTCTGAACGGTGCCTTTATCTTTACAGTAACCATATGCGAGTTTGATTATTTGTTAATTTTTATGAAGCGTGTGTAAGAGTAACTATACAACAGTACAAGTATTTGTTAATTTTTACGTTTCTCAGGTTGCGAAATTTGCAGATCCTGGCAATACCTTAAGATTTGTAGATCAGGTAATGTGGAATTCCTTTGTCCAGGAAAGAAATGCTCATATTGATTTCTACAATGATGTGAATGTCTCATGCCCCTTGAAATACAGCAACAATATGATGAGAAGAATATACGTCGTCAGGTGTATGATGCCTTAAATGTTCTAATGACAACGGATATCATCTCAAAGGATAAAAAAAAGATACAATGGAAGGGTTTACCTCGGAGTAGCCTAAATGATATTCAAGAATTAAAGGTTTGGATGTCATGAACTTGTCATATATTTGGAGATTAGACTCATTTTCTCTTTTCCGCTTCTTTTCTTTTTCAAAGTGTTGTGCAATATTTTACATAAAACTAGTTGAGTTCCTTTTAGGTAAAGCTTATCCTCTTGGGTCCACATTATTGCAGGCAGAACGTGTTGCAGTGAAAAGTAGAATTGACAAGAAAGTCACATATCTCCAAGAATTGGAAGACCAAGTAAAGTGATTTTTGTTTTCTTCGAAGTTCTAATAATTCCTATTGTACAAAAACTGAGGAGACGCACACGTGCATACACATATAATGGATTTGCTAGAATTTTTCTTGGTTGGCTTTATATTTTTATATATCATACATTTTTAATTGCAGATTTTGTATGTAGGATATTGTAATGATTTGGTTTTTATCTTTTGAAACAGTGCACAAGTACAAAATTGTGAAGAAGTTGCAAGAAAGGAAGCAAATTTGTGGAATGACTGGGGATGGTGTGGAATGATTTATTGTGAATAAGTGTCTTGAGGGGCCGAGCACAGGATAAATAAACTTTGATCTTTTTGGTACAAGGTACGATGCCATTTGATGTACTTCATAGAGAAGAATGCGAACCAAACACAAACATCCTTTTAATGCCTTTATCCTATCTCTTGATCCTTGCAAAAAGGAAAACAGTTTAACCTTCTTCTTTTCATGCCAGAGGATCAAAAACATTATACGTATTGTTGTTATCCTTGGGATCAATGATGCAGTTACATCTCATCTTAGTTGGTTATATATATTTGCTTCCACAGTTTGTATACAATCTTTTTCCAATTATAAAGCACTTCACAGTGTAACTTCTTTTCCATTGTATAGAAGAATCAGATTATTTACCAATTGGTGACACTGACTTTAATGCCTATATTGGTTAATGGAAGTGCTTTCTCATGTTTCATATACACAGGCTCGTGAAGCTGCAATGATTGTACAAGGAAAGACGGTCGAATTTCAACAAGAGAAAATCAAAGGTTATTTATTTCATACGCTATTATCATTTGACAAATGATTACACGTAACAGCAAATTATGACTGCTACCATACATGCTTGAAAACTGACAAAAAGACTAATATTTTGGTACATGACACCTGAATCGTGTGGGATCCTTCCTACAGATTGTTCGGGCTGTCTTGGAAATGCAGGTTGGGTTGGCAGCAGCTAAGGTAGATCATTATGTGGGCTGAAGGTTGATGTTTGTCATTTAGGTAATATGATGTTTGTCCCTGTTAAACCTCCTTATTTTGATATCTTGAAGCCAATGTGCAGCAGGTTCTGAGCATTTGGCTCTAGTAATAGGTATTATTTTTTAACAAAACTATTTTTTATTCTGCCAATTGTAACTGTCATTTTCTTGTACAGAAGTTCATAATACTATATGATAACATCGAACCTTGGTTATTGTAAATTTGTTCATTTAAGCCTTGTTACCTCTCCTAAACCAATTGCTACTGCTTCTTCACTGAAAAGATAGGACATCTTCCATGCAATTAACTCTCCAACACCAATTGCTGGTGTTTGTTTTGCTTTTCTTGATTCTGATTCCTATCAATCATATTTGTTTTCTATTTTCTTACAGAGGCTTCACGCTGCAACAAAATACCATGATGAACCTCTAGTAGTTGATGGTTGTGCAACTGCAATCTATGTCAAGCAAGTTCGAGCAAAGTGTTGATGTGCCACTCACCCCAGAAGCATTGCTGAACGGGTTGGTTTATACTTGATTATATCTTTAAGATGTAATGCGACTTAGATTGATACCAATGACATGATTCTGCATTTATCATCTATATGTATTATTAACCATATGTATGTCTCCAACTTTCATTTGACCTACAAGATTCAGATTTGAGCATCTTTATTTGTTGTTTCTTTTTGTACCACAGACAAGGAGAACAAGAATCAGTGACAAGTTGAGGAAGAATGCAGTGTGTTAAATGTGAAGTGTGTTAAATGTGTTTTTGTACCAGAACATATTGTATTCGCTATTACATAACGCTACTTGAGTATTACATAACTTACATAACACTACTTGAGTATCAGAAATATTTCTGATACTCAAGTAGTGTTATGTAATAGCGAATACAATATGTAATACGCCAACTTACATAACACTACTTGAGTATCAGAAATATTTTTATCTTATTTTTTATATCATAATGTGTTTTCTTCTCAATTTTGTGTAGGTTGGTGTATATATTTTTGATGGTTGTGGATAGCTGCTAGAAGGAAAGAGGCGAGCTGTTTTTTGGCCTACAGATATTTGTAAATGGAATGGTTTATTTTGGACTACAGATACTTTGTAAATGGAATGGTTTATTTTGGCGTACAACTACTTTTTCTACATCTTGAATGTTTTAATGACTACTACTTTTTGTACATCTTGAATGTTTTAATGAAACATTTCATATTTTGGCAAATCTTACTATATCTTGATTGATCGAAATGCAAGTTGCGATTGAAATTGTCTGCGATTATTGTTATTTATATGTGATACAAAACAGGTTATGAAATATAAAATTTTGTAGCTTCATAATATGAAATTCTGTAGCAGGTTTATAGCACTCAAAACGTCTAAATTGCTGCTACTACGATAGCATATGATGTCTAAATTGCTGCTACTACGATAGCATATGATGAACGCTATAATAAATCAAACCATTCATCAAACGCTATAAATCATCCACAGCATTCACAAACGCTATAAATAATCCACAGCATTCATAAACGCTATAAGTAATCCACAACACTCACGAACGCTATAAACTATCTACAGCGTTCTAGAATGCTATAAAGTATTAAAAGCATTTATAAACGCTATAAACCATCAACAGCATACACGAACGCTATAAACCTTCTACAGCATTCATAAATGCTATAATGTTATAGCGTTCACATGTCTGGACATACTATAGCGTGGGCGATCATAGCAGACAGAATCTGCTATAGAAGGCTTTCTATAGCGTTCTGCGCATGCTATTGTAGGCCATATTTGTTGTAGTGACCATCCAAAATTCTGAACATAGTGCGAGGCAATCACCAAATGTGGTATGTACATTTCTTTAAAATTTTATAAATTGTGAGTTGAGTTTAAATCTTAATTCCATTTAAATTACATGATTTCTTATTGGAATGTTTTTTTCTTGTAACAGGATGATGTTGGAAGTAATGGTTCGGATGCTAATGTTAGCAATGACTTTGAAGAATAATTCAAGAAGCTCCAGTTTCATAATATTATTGACTTTGTTATATGTAGGCTTGAAAATTTCTTTAGATTTGACATTACAAGTTTATTGTACTTAATATACATTGGTTTCTTTTTGTCATGTTTTTTTAATATCAATCAATGATTATAACATTATCTTTTATTCAAGTTGTTAATGTATTCATTTTTTACCATTTAACACCTTATGAGAAAAGTGATTCTATTTTACGACAATTAATTCTATTGAAATTAGTAATTATCATGACAAATAACCATTTTTTATGTCCATTTTTTATTTTTTCAATTGCTATTGTGATCGGAAAAACATAATTTCGACTACACAAATTTTAATTTTCGACTACTTTAGCAATCGCAAAAAAACATTTTCGATGATCTCTTTTCAACGAAAATAATCTTATAAACTTTTTCGAGGATCTCTTTTTATCAGAAATAATCTTGCAATCTTTTTTCGAGAAGAAAAATTCTTTTTTTGCGTGGTCGCAAATAAATCTTGTATCGTATAGTATTTTCGAGAAACACATATTGTCGAAAATACATTGTCGAAAAATAAATTGTTTGTCGTGACCAATTCATTATTTGCGAAGGCGTGCTATCATCGCAAATATCATTCTTCTTATATTCATAAAGCTTGTTTACGACAATAGAAAAATAAATACGAGGGCCATCTCCTATCGTAAATACTTACATTTCCGACAGTTGGTCGGAAAAATATTTTTTCCGACGCTAGCATTTCCGAGGGCGTACGACGGCCATTTACCCTCGAAAAAGACTATTCCCGACAGCCAATGGCTTTTTCCGAGAAAGACTTGACTTTGGAAATGAGGGTTTTTTGTAGTGTAATTGCCATGTCACTTATGACCATGATAGTAGTATATACACAAGTGTTGTTAGTCATCTACCCATCTATGTGACTATATTTCCACCTTGACTTACTCGACCTCCTTCAATTCTAGATCTTTAATTGCGAACTTCTAACCCATTTGCAATTTGAATAATGAGTTAATGGTTCCTTAACTGTATTCATCTAGGAGACTATCTTCACTCCGGAATTGTGTTCCTAAATTATTTTTTACTGGATTCTTTAATTAATTTTATTTCATGCTTTAACTTGATCTTCTTTGTTTTTGTGCATTAATTATCACCTCGTGAACTCCCACTTTCTATTTTTTTCATCTTCTGGCGTCCCCTACCGTGACTTGTATATTTGGAGTACAATACTAAACTTTTTCTCCCAACAAATTTCATATGTAGACCTAGACAAGTCCACCTTCATGTAGATATATCATGTCCCACTAGAACACGTTTTCTTGTACACTATTTTCATGATATGACCTTCTGATCAAAATGGCTAAACTATAACCTTTACCATGATACCGATATATTTTTGACCACGGATAGGGATTCCATCTCGACTCAATTCTTTCGACTGATATGTGATTTTGTTCTACTTAATTTCGTAAATGCTTAAATTTGTGCTTTATCTTGATTGCTTGACCCATTGTCCCATCACACTACTAGTTTAACTCTTGTAAGTTGGGTAGAATACATGACGACCTAACAAATCCTTTGTCCTTGTGACCCTATTGATAAGTTCACTTAGACTATAAATTCAGAGGACCCTACCTTATCTAGACAACCAAACCGTAAGTGAAGAAAACTAGGACAACTGTAAAGGCCAACACTTCGGACAAGACTTGATTTTAAAAGATCTTGGACTATTTAAAAATTTCCTTCATCAGTACCTCCCTTGCTTATATTTTGACTATCTCATGCTGCTAATGTAGCTTCAGTTTTGCAAGCTTATTTCGTTATCAAGCTTGATCATGACATATTTTATTGGGTGCACACACTAATATATTGTCCAATCAGAACCGGTGCATGATGGTCTGATCAACCTATTGCACTTTGGTTCGCTTATCATACCTTATTCTACGTGGATGGAGACATAGTAAACTTGCCTTAGAGTCTCATCCGCGACAGCAATGACAACTCTCATTTGAATTTTTTCGTTGCCTATGAACCTCGTATGTCGTAATAAAAAGCATCGTCTTTGAACTCTTTTTGTTGTGGACTTTACTTACTTTAGAAAGACCAGACACTGTACTTGATAGATGACTCAAAGTATTACCTTTAGTTGCCCTATCAGTTATATATACACAAAATGTAGATAGCCACCGACCAACTCATGTGGCTATACCCTCACCTTAAACTCTTCTTCCCCTCAATCCTAAAATTTTTATTTTGCCCTTTTAATCCCACTTGAACGCACGAGAGTGATTCTAATCATCACTTAATCAAACCCTCGACCAAGACGATTAGTATCCAGTTCTCCCTTAAGGGATCACATTTCCTAAATGTCTAATTTATCCTCTTTGGTCTACTCAATTCCTTACTGTTCTCTAAAATTGGATATTCAAAATTTTGTTACCTTCGCTAGCAATCCTTATTCAATTCCATAACCATGATATATTTTTGTATATATCAACTCCATAGTTTTCTATTGCACGGTAGTGTTGAACGACGTTTTATCGCCTCCTAAAAATTTTAATTGTATTTTGGTATTGACGAACTCTTCCTATCCCTCAACCCTATCTACCCTATTAAATCCTAAATTTCGAGGACGAAATTCTTGTAAGTTGGGTAGGATGTAAAACCCCTATTTTTTTAAAATTATTTATTATTATTTTATTAGACTTCAAATTTAATTTATACAATTTATTATTTTTATTAATTATTAAAAAAATGACCTTAGCCATTGTTGTGTTTGGAGCACAAGGCGACCATGAATTTTGGCACGAAAGATGTAACAGTGTGCTTTGACCAGTATATTAGCCATGTCGTGGGAGGCCTAGCCATAGTTCAGTCCGAACTAGGAAAACCAGGCCGAGTTGTGAAATAACGCATTTAAAATATTTTATTTAGATATTATTTTATATATTGATTTTTAGATGACCCGGTTGGACCAAACCAGCCCGAACTGGGCCTGGACCAAACCCAAGTCCATGTAGACATGTGGGATGACCCAATGTGGCCATGTAGGCATATTTTATGTATGAGAAAAATATTTCTTAAATTTTTCCCGAATTTCATGTACAAATTCTAATTATTTGATTATTGGTACAAAAATTGGTATTTTATTATTTAAATAATGTTCCCAACATTTGTAAAAATTTTGGACCCAGATAAGAGGTGTAATATATGTCCACCCAAAAATTATTATTAGATTATTTTATTACTTTAATTTGTTATTAATGTATTTTGAGAATTAATTCTTTATTTAGTTAATAGTGATCTTCTTGCCATTAAAAATATATAGATACGTAAATATATTTAAATGTATTATATATATGTATATATATGCTCAAATATATTAAATAATTGGTTAGTTGACTTTTAAATGGTATTTGGTTTTTAAATAGATTTTTTTGGTGTATTTATATTTAAATGTATTATATATATGTATATATATGCTCAAATATATTAAATAATTAGTTAGTTGACTTTTAAATGGTATTTGGTTTTTAAATAGATTTTTTTTGGTGTGTATATATATATATATATATATATATATATATATATATATATATATATACATATATATATATATATATGTGAAACCCGCAATTTTTAGTAATATTTTTTTTTTAAATAATGTTTTGTTAAATAAAATTTTGTGTTAAAAATAATATTATTTATTATATTGGTTAATTCATGAAAATTATTTTTAAAATAATTAAGTCAAGGATTTTTGATTGTCAACCCAGACCCGAACCCGGTTCAAACCAATTTGAAAAAAAAAAAATCTTTTTATATTAATATTAGTTATATTTTCTAAAAAGGAAATTATTTTATAGCCTTTAGCCCAAATGCTTAATCTCCATTCTCTTAGGCCTATAACCCATTATTTAACCCATATAATTCATTTAAGCCCTTAGGCCAAACCCACAGCTCATTTCCTTTGGGCCAATGCAAACTTTTTAATATAAAGTCCAAAACTTTCCAACCAAACCATTAAGGTTTCCTACAGCCAATGCATGGGTATTATTTCTTAAGCTAATGAATGGCTTTCTTTAGTTAGGAAAGAAAGAAGCTTTAACTTTCTGTTGGGAGCTTTGGGTTTTTTCCCAAACCGAAGGCTTATCGGCTCTTCTCCCTGGACTCAACCGATGGCTTTTCCCCTCCCCTGGCCGCCGGCCATTATGGCTGAGACTCCTCCCTCTCCCTAAATTGGTAACTCCCAAACCCAATTTTCCCTATATATATAGCTTCTCCCTCTCCATCCTCCATCACCATCATTTTCCCCAAATTTCTCCCAAACTCACCATTCTCCGGCGAATTTTCCGGCGACCCGAGCTCCGGATCCACCGTCGGCGACCCGACCGGTGCCCGACCCCCGATCCCGAGGCCGCCGCCCCCGACGCCGCTCCCCGTGGCCGCCCGCCGCCGTCAGACGACCCGCGCGGCCCACTCCGGCCGTCCGATCGCCGGCGTTCGCCCCCGTTCGCCCCTGGTTGCTTCTCGGTGCTGACCCGCGTGGCCGTGTGCTCTGTCGGATTTCGTTCCCGAGCATTTCGGTTCCGAGCTTCATTTCGGGATTTCCGTTGCACCTTTGGTTTGGGTAAACTCTAACCTCGAATTTAATTCCTCTGTCAGTGATGAAATCTGGTCCCCGATTCCTTCGGGAACTCGGTTTTTTCCGGCAATGTAATAATTACGTTACCAATTTGCTTTCCGAAATTCTTCGGAAATTGTTGCTGTTCTGTGATTTTCTGAAATAAAATAAATTCAGATTTTTTTCTGTGAATATTCTCGGGATTTCCGAGAACTAACTCGGAAAAGTTTCTGTGTTTGAATTCTCGGGGTTTTCGAGAAGTTTTCGGGAATAAATTGGAGTTTAAAATTTTAACATAAAAATTGGTTTGGAGAATTTTGTTCTCTGGGTTCTGTGTATTAATTCAAATTTCCGATGAGTTCGGAAATGTTTACTGTAGCTTATTTCTTTTGGAAAGAAATGGTATTTGATATATTTCGGGTTTTCGGGAAATTCCGTTCTCATTTCGGAATGCTGGATTGGCTTTGGAAAAAGACTATTTTATGGTATATATATATATCCCTGGTTTGGGACTGTTTTACAGGAATCTTGGAAGCATTTTCCAGTTTTTGGGTTGACCAAAAATAGAGGGAGTGCTGCCGAATTTTTTGTAAAATTATAAAATAATTTTTGAAATGATTTTTAGTGATAATATTATTATTTGGGCGACAACCTTACCGGTCAATGGGCCCCAGTGAAATGCAAACGCTCCGGTCCGTCCGGACGTTGAGGCAGAGTAGCTGAGTTTGACAAATGGACCAGAGTCTGAGACACCTATTATTTTAATTTAATTGTTAGTTTTATTATTATTATTTAATTGTAGATAATTTCGGGACTAACCTGTTTTCTCTTATTTAAATTTATAATTAAATTTGTAAGGGCATAAGCCCAGTTTCTATTAAGTAGTCTGTAATATTGTAGTGTAGCGTTTTTACTTTATTTTCTGGGATTGTGGTACGCGTAGGAACAATTAAAATACTATTAAATTAAATAACTCATGATTTCCTCATCTTTAAGTAAAAGAAAACATATTTTTATATATAATTGTAGAACGTCAAAGTTTTCCAATAAATAGATAAATACCAAGTTTTGTACGTAATTTGATAAAATACAAGTTTTCTCGAAAAACCAAAGTAATTTTGACTTTCTAAAACAACGCACTAGTAAACGTTGTGGTTAACTAAAATTGACTAGGAAAGACAAATAGAGATTGTAACTAGATAACTTGTGATTGCTTATGAAATAAGTTTCCGGAATGTAGGGTTCGAGGAGGTTTCTGACTGTTAACCCCGAAGTACCGACTCTCCAGTTTGATCAAGTTTAAGGCAAGTACATTTATGTTGATTACAATTATTTAATAATCACTTCACTGCAATTTTAAACCACTGTTCATACACGAACTCCTTCGGGAGTATTGACTGTACTGTTGGGGACTGGGGGAGTAGAGTAATGTTTATGACCACATCCAAATTACTGTAACTGACTACTGTAACTGACTGTATTAGCTTTCCCCTCTTCACACGGGGACAAGCCATACCGTATCGCTAGATACTACTGTAACCCAAGCCGGTCATATACATTGCCTATTCACATCACTATACTGTATTATTTCAAAAACTGTTCATCTTCAAACTGTTTAAAAGTGCATGATTTTATTGTTAAATTAATTGTCAAGATTAGCATGAATTGTACTTTGCTCCCTCCTGACTGGAGACCCAACATTTTAGGTATCACTGATGAGGCTTTGTTCCGTGATCCCAACTAGAGGATGATGATCTCGAGATTGATGAGCTGGTTGCCTAGATTTTTTTTTTTATAATTCATGATGTTTGTGGAAAGCAATGTACTTCAGATGTATGTTTCATTTTATTGTAAAAAGTTTTAAACTATTCAAATTATTAAAGTTGTGGCAATTAGACTGTGTTGTTTTATTTACCTGCATGAGTGATACAGCTTACTGCCGCCGTCTCAACAACGGTGCAGGCTGGACATGATCCGATTCGACCCAAGAAATTGGGACCGGGTCGTGACAATATATATATATATATATATATATATATATATATATATATATATATATAAAATATATATATATATATATTGAAGTTTTAGTTTTGAAAAGATTACAAAGTAAAAAAAAAAAAAAAAAAACCAACCTAATGGTCGGCCCCACAAAGGGGAACCGACCCAACCTAGCAGCAGCAGCTTGTGCGCCCCTTAATATACAAATAAGCAAACTAGCAGTAGCTTTAGTAATGGTTGGCCGAGCCCCCATCCCATATATATATGTATACATACATATATATATGTTATTAAACCGTAAAATTTCTTCCACTTCCTCCTCTCTCCTCCACCCTTTGCCAGCAGCACCCCGCGACAGCGGCGACGGAAACGACGACGACAACAACAACAATAAAACAACATATTCCCACTTTAAGGTATCCCACTTCCCCGATCGATTTCTCTGTCAATTCTACTCCGATTTTCGATCCGTAAATTCGTGTAGAAAGCCCACATGACCCTCTTCGAGATCCCCCAGGTGGATTTCAACATGGCCATCCAACTTGCTCGAAAAATCGAGGAGAAGTTGGAGAAAAACCACTTTACTGGAATATTAAAAACTGTTGGAAAACACCAACTTGTCGGCCAATTTTCTTTACGTACATTAAAATTTTATAGAAACTAATTGAAGAAAATCAAAGACAACATAACCGAGATTGTAACGCACCTTTTGGATTCACTTTTCACCTAGTGTGTAAAAAGTTACACGTTGTTAAAGTTTTACGAAAAATTGTAAATTATGTTTTCAAAAAAATAGAAAAATACCCCGATAAGGCGTCCGTCCCGACAAACCGGGCGACGTGGTCGCACACTATATGCATCGAAAGGCGCGTTTGGATGTTGTCGACGTGTGGGAACTGACAGAACCCTATTTTGTTGCATGTGCGCGACGAAACCAGTGTGTATCCGTCGAGATACCCCCGTATCGACCCTTTGCAAATTAAGACACAACTTTGTGTACACTCATCAAATCGTGACGAAACTTGCGCCATTGGACTCGAAATATTTTTCTGGTCTTGTGAGCCAAGTTTGGTTCAATTCTGAAAGGGTTAATCGGGACGCTATTTTAGCGGGCCCACAATCCCACTCAACGGGCGATTTTGTGCACGACCCACCGGAATCCAAAATTGGACATACCGTTGGGTTCATCTCATCAAAACAAATCCGTAGACATGTAGTTTGACGACTTTAGAGACCGTAGATATTGACACATATTTCGGTGTAAAGCGGGTCCAACAGCGGACATCGTTTTGACCCGAAATTACGATTTTGTCCCTGTTCCAGAATTTAACTTTTGGACAGGCGTTTCCTAGGCATATCTTATATTCCAAACTCGTTCGTGATGTCTGTTGCAGCATCCGGAGTCATCGGCGGGATTTGGCTTTTTCTTGCTTCGTTTATTTGTCGGTTCGAGCTACTGGATTATTTCCTTCTGCACATAACCTCAGGCAAGATACCTTGCCATTATACTGTTTATATTCAGTTTGTATTTTATTACATATCACTATTCATTTATTTCCAGTTCTTACAGTTCTTGATTTACTGTCTGCTCAGTGATATAAGATGTACTTGTTATTATCCTTTGACTGCATATGGACTTAGAGTTAAGAGACTACCGTCTGTAGTGTATCGCATATACTTTGACACAGTTGTACCACAAGGATGTGTGAGATGAGTAGCATGTAGAGGTTCTTGTGTGTGGGCTGATCTCCCATGCGCATGCGTTAGGGCTAACTGCTAATAGAGGTATGTTAGGAGACTTAGCAGTTAGTAGAGGTATATGAGACATGGATGTGACTCTGTTAGGCATTGGGTGGGAAGAACAGTTCCTTAACGTATGGGCCAAGTATGCACTTCCCTATTGCCGGTTATCTCCGCAGGAGATACGGTCATGGATCTTGATACTGATTTACTGCTGGCCTCTGACATTCGATGAATGTTATGCTTTGAGGTCCCTGGTATCCTGATGGGACCATACCTGAGATTACTGCTACTGAGCCAGAGTGCCCATGCGTTGAAGGTTTGTTCTTATTGCATAAACACACTAGAATGGTCAGGTAACCTTCGTCAAATGTCATATCACCCCGTCCCATTAGTAGCTTGGGACAATGTCTCATCGCGGCATAGTGTGCTACCCCTTGTTCTTGTTTGGTTGTAGAGGTAGTCCACTGTTTCGATGATGAGGTATTGGATCTTGTTACGAGTGGAACTATTTACTTTACTTGTGATTTATGACATGGTATATATATTCAGTTATGTGGCGTGTTCTTTATGTATCTTGTTACGTCCCTCTGAGGACCTGGTTATCTCTCCAGGTGTGTGCTTCTGTGATATTGCAGGTGTTCTAGCCGAGGTCGCGATCTTCTCTATTCATTCGGAGATGACGTATCTTGGGTCTTTCTTTGCTACTCCCGCCAAATCATTTCAGTTTCCATGTATATTTTTCCTTACTTGTTGGTAGTGGATTTGTCTCCGCCCAACGTATTATACAAAGAATTATTACAGTTGATTATATGATATCTTTATTATTCATTTGTGGATGAGATTAGATTACTCTTGGGTTACTGCATTTTACAGCTTATGTATTCATACGAGGTTTCCATACATTGGAGTATATTTCGTATGTATGCAGCTGGCATAGATACGTACCTAGTCCTAAGTATTTTAGGACAGGGGCGTTACAGGCACCTTCCGCCTACCTCAGAAGCCCGCAACCCCGACTTTTGGATGTAACAGTCACCTTCACGAGTGCATACGACGACAACTCATCGCATCTTCACCCTCGGGAGCATCTTATCAACAGCGTGCGCTCGAGAAAATAAGTTCATTCGGGAAGACGTGAGAGAACGAGAAGCAACCTCTCTCCTTGCCACTATTTATAGGCCGAACAAATCAAACCTATGCGCCAAGTGGCGGGTTCTCCGAATCCCGTGCAATGAATTTGCATTTATGGTGATGAACCTGACCCTTCGAATTCGACCAAGTCAAAACGGCTATTTAAAGCACTTAAAGAACTCAAAAGTCGGACCAATAAAGATGCATCATGCAAACGGATGCGCCGGTCAGATTCCGTGCATCGTACAGACGTGCCCGCCAGTACCAAGCGCCCCGTATGGATGCGCCCAATAAAGCACAGATCCATGCGTCCTAATCAACATGGACCCGTGTGCCCAATCGACGCGTCACCCCATCAAGCAATTAATGCCAAAGTGACAGAGTTGGCAGTACGTCCCCCGAGGACTGAACGGTTGGCAGCTTTTTCAGAAGACGAAGCGTCACCGACGTCACCATCATCATTACTTTCCTCCGACGGTTACAAACCCACGTGGTCGACCAACCACTCGCGTGTGCCTCAGCAACCATGCGCCCAAAGACTCGTATGTGCCTCAAAAGCCGTACGCCGAGACCGGTTCGTGACTCCTGAAGGTTGTGAGCCAAAGTCTTCTCATGCGCCCAATACCAGGCGTATCCTGTCAGATCACTCTCCACTAAATCCGAGATTTTTGAGCCACGGACATGCACCACGTGTCCTTTGACTCAATTCAGCCTATGAAGGGGTGCTAATCACCCAAGATCTCAGCAACTGAAAGATCCTCTCCCCTGCTACGTGCCAGCCCACAAATACAGCATGAAGGATTCAACCCACAAATGATGGTGCATCATCCATGCGCCTCCAGCAGCTTCAACCAAGTGGCGATCCCACGTACAGGCGCATCCTGCATATGCGTGCATGAGCAACCCAACCCGCTGCTTATAAATAGAGGGATCATCTCCTTCTTCTTACGTACAGACACACACACAGACGTACAGAGAGGCACAGTCTAAGACAGCCGCAATCAGAGCATCAGAGTTCACTCACAGAGATCGAAAGAGACACTCAACGTCTTCTTTCTCTCCGCAAGCTCCAGCACCCAGAGCAACTCAGAACTTCAGAGAACCGAAAACCATCGTCAGATCGTCAACGGCGTCAACGCATTACCACTCGCTCCATCGACACAGGGACCCAGATAAACAAAAGTGTACTCCTAGGACTACATCTAAGTCCTATATTGTAACACTGTTTTGTTTGTAATTGAAATTGCAATCAAAAGATTTTAATGGCAAACAAGCTGGCGACTCTGCTGGGGACCTCTTTCTCCTCCACTGAGAAAGTTGTATCGCAATCTGACGATGTAAAGGTGGACTCCTCCCACAAGACGCTGGTCGTATGCCTCAATTAACAGGCGTATGAGGAGTTCATCTCTGAAGGCAGTGCAAGCCATTCGAAGCGGCTGTCGAAGCCGAAGAAGACTCGCCAAGTCTGGGTGCGCAAGGTCGAGACCCCTGGCACCACCACTGAAGGGGATGCGCCGATGCAGCCTACCCTTTCTGCTGACATCCTCAGCAGCCAAGATGCGCCTGCGGGTGCAGCACATCCCTCGGGGAAGCGTGGGGCCGACCACACTCCCCACACTACCAAAATACAGTAAATTAGCGACGGTACGTTAGTGACAGATAATTTCCGTCGGCATTAGCGATGGATTTGCGGCAAATAGCCGACGGAGTATCGACGACAAGCCGATACAATTTTTATTTTATTTTAAGAGGGGAAAAGGTCGCTCATCCGTCGCTAGGGCGTCAGAAATTTAGCGACGGATAAGTAGCCATCGCCATGCAGTCGATTATTTGGCAGAAATTGTTGAAGGAAATGGCGGGACAATTCTTCGACTACGTAGCGACGGATATTCTATCGACAAGTATCAAAAAGAGCGACGGCCTAGCGACGGATACAAACCGTCGCTAGTCCGTCGTTAAATAAAGGGCCCAGGCTTAAATTGAAACGACGGAGGGAACTTTTCATTCCCCCCAAATTTTATTCTCTCTTCTCTCTCTCTCTCTCTCTTGCAGCGGTCGGCGACCTCACTCTCCTCTCTCTCTCTCCCGCGGTGGTGATCGGCGACCTCTCCTCTCTCTCTCCCGAAGGTAATCTCTCTCTCTCTCTCTCTCTCTCTCTCTCTCTCGGTGGTCGTGGGTGTCGTGGGTTGTCGGGGGCGTCGTAGGCTGCGGGGGCGGCGGAGACTGCGGGGGTGGCGCACGGATGGCAGCGCGGGGCTGCGGCGAGCTCGCGCAGGGCTGCGGCGAGCTCGCACGGGGCTGCGGCGGACGGCGGGGGGCAGCGCGCTCCGGGGAAGCGGGGGGCGGCGGGGGAGGCACGCGCGGGGCAGCGCGGGACTGGGGGGCGGCAGAAGGTAGGAGGGGTGCTGGCGTGCGCGGGGCTGCGGTGGTCGGCGGGGGACAGCGCGCTCCGGGGCAGCGGGGGTGGCACGCGCAGAGCAGCACGGGGTACAAATACAATAAATAGTATCGACGATATGACAAACCCTAGTTTAAAAAATCGGATATCGGCGATATCGGTAGTATCGGCAGTTTCAGATCGGTAACCCAATACCTTATTATCCTTTTACAACCTTATTATGCTTTCAACCTAGGTTCACAATATCGATAACCCAATACCTTACCCTAATAAGGTAACCCAATACCTTACCCTAATAAGGTAAATCCAATACCTTAGCCTACGATAGTTCCTGCAGGAGGGGATGCGGGTGGTTGGGGGGTGGCTGGAGGGGTGGGGCAGGGGGGGCGAGGGCGGCTGGGGGAGGGTTCGGGTTAGGGTTCGAGTTAGGGACATATAGTCCCTGCAGCCATTCTTCAGATACTATGGTACGACATGGTGATCGGGACATATAGTCCCTGCAGCCATTCGACTGGCGAGACAGAAACTATGGTACGATATGGTGATCAGGACATATATAGTCCCTACAGCCATTCGACTGGCGATGCAGAAACTATGTAGCCGTAGATAAAGTTGACTGTCCTCCGACCCTCATCGCTCGACAATGATGATATGACAACCTATCACTATATCTTATATAGTAGTAGATGATGTCTTAGTATTACATTATGTGAGTTCATCTTGATTCTGTTACATTCTTCAGATACTAGATACGATAAGAACATATACTACACCATATGTACAGAACATAGATGATTCACACTAATGTATGCTAGAATGAATTTTGGGTTGTATTTTGAGCCATCCGTTCTCACACTTAAAACACAGGAATTAGTTGTGTGAGAGCGCCGGAGAGAGTGAGAGCGCCGGAGGGGGAGAGGAGAGAGAGTGAGAGAGTAAAATAGTACGACATGGTGAAGTAGTACTGTATTTTGGCTCCAGCTCCAGCTCTATTTATATTAATCTACGGTACGACATGGTGAACAGGACATAGTCCCTGCAGCCATTCGACTGGCGAAGCAGAAACTATGTAGCCGTAGATAAAGTTGACTGTCCTCCGGCCCTCATCCCTCGGCAATGATGATACGAAAACCTATCACTATATCTTATATAGTAGTAGATGATGTCTTAGTATTATATTATGTGAGTTCATCTTGATTCTGTTACATTCTTCAGATACTAGATATGATAAGAACATATACTACACCATATGTACAGAACATAGATGATTCACACTAATATATGCTAGAATGAATCTTGGGTTGTGTTCTGAGCCATCCGTTCTCACACTTAAAACACATAAGAATTAGTAGTGTGAGAGCGCCAGAGAGAGTGAGAGCACCGGAGGGGGGGAGGAGAGAGAGTGAGGATTATGTCAAAACACACGGCTTAGAAAATTATGACATGTTAGTTTTCCGACACCGCGGTAACATGGTTGTCACATTAAGGGTCTTTGACAAGGTGACATATTGTGAAAAAATATATCCTTATAGGTCTTCTACGGATGTTGAAGAAAACCTCTGTACTTCCTCCGGGTCATGCCGCCGGCTGTGCTGCTTCCCCCTCCTCTTCCTGTCCACTTCTTCTCTCCCGACACTACACTTGAGGTGGATATCATATGTGGCTGAGAGAGTCAAATAAGAAGGAAAGTAGGGAGGAGCAGATGGGTCCAGAGCCATGGTGGAGGAGAGGAGAAGGAAGATGCTTGATCAGAACAGAGGAATTGATGGATGGAAGAGAACTAGAAAGCACTGATCCTTCCTGTTGTGAGAACTGTGAAGAGTAAGAAAGGAGAGGGGGGTCTTTGATTTTTGCGTTCACCATCATTAGAGGGAGAAGCACTGAAAAAGTTGTGACGTTGATAGCATGAGAGAGGGAGAGGGTGAATGGAGGGAGAGAAGTGGCTGCTTGCCTTTGGCTCACTCGAGCGGCATTTGTGCGTCATCTGGTGGCGCTCCTCCAGCTTCGGGTCCAGCTCCAGGCAATCAGTAGTCTCGTTTTTGCATTTTTGGACTGTACTATATTTTTGACTTTGTACGTATTTGGAGATATTCAGTTTTTTCGTTAAGGATACTGAGTTTGTACTTATTTGCGAATATTGATTTGGTTTGTTGAGGATATTATATATTGACATTGTTCGTTGCGGATAGTATTTTTTCTTTATATTTTTTGTATATTCTGGAATGTATTGTGCGTGCTGGTGTTGAGTGTTCCACTGAGGGGGTCGGCGAACCCAGGGATTGAATTCTGTATTTTGTATTTTGGATTCTGTATTTTTGGCTCCAACTCCAGCTCCATTTGCATTAATCTACGGTACGACATGGTGATCAGGACATAGTCCCTACAGCCATTCGACTGGCGAGGCAGAAACTATGTAGCCGTAGATAAAGTTGACTGTCCTCCGACCCTCATCCCTCGGCAATGATGATACGACAACCTATCACTATATGTTATATAGTAGTAGATGATGTTTTAGTATTACATTATGTGAGTTCATCTTGATTCTGTTATATCCTTCAGATACTAGATACGATAAGAACATATACTGCACCATATGTACAGAACATAGATGATTCATACTAATGTATGCTAGAATGAATTTTAGGTTGTGTTCTGAGCCATCCGTTATTACAATTAAAACACATAGGAATTAGTAGTGTGAGAGCGCCAGAGAGAGTGAGAGCACCGGAGGGGGAGGGAAGGAGAGAGAGAGTGAGAGAGTAAAATGGTACGACATGGTGAATTAGTACTGTATTTTGGCTCCAACTCCAGCTCCATTTGCATTAATCTACGGTACGACATGGTGATCAGGACATAGTTCCTGCAGCCATTCGACTGGCGAGGCAGAAACTATGTAGCCGTAGATAAATTTGACTGTCCTTCGACCCTCATCCCTCGGCAATGATGATACGACAACCTATCATTATATCTTATATAGTAGTAGATGATGTTTTAGTATTACATTATGTGAGTTCATCTTGATTCTGTTATATTCTTCAGATACTAGATACGATAAGAACATATACTACACCATATATGCAGAACATAGATGATTCACACTAATGTATGCTAGAATAAATTTTGGGTTGTGTTCTAAGCCATTCGTTCTCACACTTGGAGATAAATCGAATTTTTGCTATTTTATCTGACGCACAAATACCGCTCGAGTGAGCCAAAGGCATGCAGCCACTTCCCTCCCTCC
Organism: Iris pallida; assembly: GCA_029216955.1. Taxonomy (NCBI): domain Eukaryota; kingdom Viridiplantae; phylum Streptophyta; class Magnoliopsida; order Asparagales; family Iridaceae; genus Iris; species Iris pallida. The sequence goes on along the minus strand of JANAVB010031416.1, from coordinate 14,226,231 downwards.
ACCGCCGTACCTAGTGGAGGAGTATATTCGTCGGTCACAGCAGGGATTACCACCACCGGGCAATCGAACTCCTACTCCTCCTTAAAGTATTGTAATTAAGAAAATTGGAAATATTTGTGGGAATTTTGGAATATTTGTGCTATGATCGAATTATAACGACGGATATTAGGTTACTCTTCAAGATAATTGATGTCTATTTTATATTAATTTGGTTTGGTCTATATGATTCTTGGATAATTGGTGTGCATTAAATTTGTATGTGCATATTTGGTCTATGTGATTCTTGGATAATTGGTGTGCATTATATATTTGGTCTATGTGATTGTTGGATAATTGGTGTGCATTATATATTGGTTTGGTTTATGCATATTTTTGTGAACAGAAAAAGTGCTACAATTTTTTTTCAAAAAAATCTCAGTTAGCGACGGACTAGTGACCGGTTAGCGACAGATATTTCCAGTTTTCGACTAATTTTTGACGGAATTTCTGTCGCTAACTGGAGATTTGAAACTGTTTCCAGGTAGCGACGGGTGGTCGACGGAATATCCGTCGGCATGGTTCTGGTGGTATATAATTCGACGGAATAGCGACGGAAAATCTGTCGCCAAGGCGACGGAAAATCAGCCACTAATCAGTCGCTCTCTCGACGGCGTAGCGACGGACAATCCGTCGACAAGGTTCTGGAAATGCTTGACATTTTCAGAACCATGGCGACGGATAATCAGCCACTAATCAGTCGCTCTGTCGACGGCGTAGCGACGGAGTAGCGACGATTTATCCGTCGCCAAGGTTCTGGAAATGTCAAGCATTTCCAGAACATGGTCGACGGATAATTCGTTAGTATTCCGTCGCTAATCCGTCCTTTGTTAGCTACGGCGATCGACGGACTAGCGACGAAAAGATACCCTCTGATACACTGTTACGACGGTTTACCGACGGACTATCCGTCGCTAGCGTCTACACAGTTAAGTATTTAATACTTGAAATGGACGAAAGCCTGTCGGAAAGTCGTCGCTAATGCATCGTATTGTGAAGACGAAAAGCCGTCGCTATTCCTTCGCTCTTCGACTACTTAGCGACGGATCATTATTAGCAACGAGCTGATTGTCGACGGATTATTTTGACCAAGATCCGTCTGTGATCGGTCGCTAATACTGATTGCCGACGGATGGGCGACGGATGTGGCCGTCGCTAAATGGACATATTTTGGTAGTAACAACCTTCTTCTTCTCAGACAAAGAAGATGCGTCGACGGAGCAGGGGCGCAGCTAACGTTCCGCACATGAACTCTGATGCGCCACAGAAGGCATCTGTCTTTGACAAACTCACTCGCTGTCGTGGCGAGGATAATTTGGACTCTGATTACTATGCACCTCAGCGGGCTGGTACGAAGAAATCCAAGGCAGCACGGGCCATGCGCCTCGAACGGGCTATGCCAGCAATGAGGCTGAGGCATGCGCTCACAATCATGCGCGCTGCCAATGGTAAACTGTACAAGGTTGACTCGGGTGCTTCTGCGTCGCGAATGGGACAACCTTCAAAGACCTCGTGCCGCTTGGGCGCATCTGTTACATGTTCAACCAAGCCGTGTGAGGCAAACTCAGTGGTCTTGAACCCCCGCACCTACATTGGTTGTGCGTCTGAGGCTGGTTCAAGTCACTCTAAATGTTGCTCCCCCACTATTGATCTGGGCGCATCCTTTGCGTCGGATCAGGGGGTACAGCATTCACTTGACCACCCCGGTTCTTGGCCTTGCCATGCGCCTGATGGGGGTGTGAAGGTGGCACTCTCCTCCAACGATTTGCACAACGTGATCACTCACAAACGCCGATTAGAAGAGTCGACTGACAAGCACAATGCGCCCGTCACAAGGCATACCTGTGCTGTAGTCACCATCAACTGTTGTTGCAAACAGCAGTCCCACCGAGGTAGTCCGTGATCCAGCGGCTGCAATCGTCAACGCCTCTCCAACATCGCCTCGGAAAGAAGGTGTCAACTGAACAGGAACCAGAACTACAGGTTGCTTCTTGCAACATAGTCTCTAACTCCCCATCAATTCGAAAGGCGACTGGTAACTCCTCGATCTCGTGCTCATCCAAGATCCAGCCGAGGAAGGCCAAGACGACTGTCCCGTCCTCAGGAGTGTTTAAGGGCACCCGGGGGAGAAAGAAGATCTCAGAGGAAGCTGGGGGTAGTCAAGCCCCTGTGGATCTTCATCCTGAAGACGAAGTTAGCCTCCCGAACATAGCTGGGGGTAGTCAAGCCCCTGTGGATCTTCAAGCCGAAGACGAAGACATCCCCCAGGGCATAGCTGGAGGTAGCCAAGACGAAGCTCCGGAGGAAGTTCCTCTTCAAGAGAGCGAGGCTGAAAGCGAAGCTTCAACTGATTCCTCCACTTCCAGTCACGTTATGACAGTATACATGACGGGAGGTGGTAATACGGAGTCAGATACGCCTCCAACAGATCTCGTTCAGTGCATGGATACCTTAGAGGGAGGACTCAAAACCCTCTCTGCCTCCATACAGATACTGATTCAAGCAGTGTTCGAGATACGGTCAGCTTTGGCCAGAGCACCTTCCACTAATCCTGACCCAGGAGTCAACGGAAAGTAAAGTGTGCCCCTTCAACGGGCATCCTTGAATACCGATTGCCGCAAAGCACCGCGTGTGTCAGAACCTTCGAATGTACAGCTCCTAACTGTACCACCTTCTCCAACTCCCAGCTCCACTGAAGATGTGGTGGAGATGATCAGGGACTTGCGTGAGTGCTTCGAGTCAAAGAATAGACAGAAGGAGCGCCAGAAGATGGGGATCCCGCAACCATACCCCCTCGAATAGAACAAAGTGGTTTATCCTCCCAAGTATAAACCACAAACATTGACGCCATACGACGGGAAGGACTCTCCACGCCGTTATATGACGTACTTCCAGTCTCAAACGGGACATCTCCCGAAGGAAGACGCGCTACTCACCAGCCTATTTGTCGGGGTACTGAAAGGAGTGGCTTACGACTGGTACTACAGTCTCACTGACAACTCCATATCTTCCTTCGACGACGTGACACGTCTCTTCCTCGATCGTTTCTACGACGGAGGGAAAGACATGACAATGGCGTCCCTGACAGAGGTACGGCAAAAGAAGAAGGAGACGGTTCGAGCATTCATCGAACGTTTTCGACAAGCCTGCTTCAGACTGCCCCCGGGTATGCCAGAACATGCACTCCACTCCTCATGCAGCATGAACATGCTTTCCGCGATCAAGCTCTGGCTCAACTCCACTCTTCCTCCCGACTGGAGCTCATTGATTATTGAGGCTGAAGCAGCAGAAAAGAAGGCATGCAATGCTCGCCTTCTGGGAGTCAGTTTCCCTGCTTTCGAAGAAAAAGGAAAACGGCCTGCTGCCAACAACCCTGGACGTGAGACGAAGGGAAAGCAGGTATTGACTGTCAATGCCTCCAAAGGTGCACAAGCACCTACTCAGAAGCCTCCGCTTGCGCCGAGGCCAGAGGAGGTCTATTCTTTCAACGATGAAGACACCTTGCAACTCTTCGAGATGCTGAAGCAGGGTGATAAGATCAAATTGCCGGACCCGAAGCGTCCCGACGAGGTTGGAAAAGTGAACAATCCAAGGTACTGTCACTACCATCGGTTTGTCGGACATCCGACTCAGGACTGCTACGTCCTCAAGAACTACATCTAACGCATGACCAATGTGAATGTCATCTCCGTCGATTACGAGGAGAAGACAGTCTCGGCCAACCCGGTGTCGCTCCAATTCGGCACCTTGTCGTCAACCACAGCAAAAGATGGCGTCTTCTCCATCCCAAAGGCTACAATGGAAGTGGTCAATCTACCACCTACCCGTGACAATGTGAGTGGACTCATCCCACTCACCACATCTCGGGGAGAGATCTTATGGCTTCACCCAGATCTCGTCTCCGAAGTTACTCAACCGGGGGTACGCTCTACCTCCAAAGCTAAGGGCAAGAAGATCAAGTCTTGCCGCATGGTCTCCTCCTCCGTGGAAGAGGCACTTTATGTACAAACGCGTTCACAGCTGAACGCCCAACCTGACGAAGTTGTCGTCGAGGTAGTGCCTCCCTGCACTGCCCCTGCTGCCCAGGAAGAGGGTCCATCAAGACCTCCAGCAGCCAATAAATAGAAGCACGTAGAGGCCCGTTTTGATAAGCCTTTGCGAAGGGAAAATGCTTCGGGGCTGGCCAAGCCCCATAACTTTGACATACTGGCATAACTTGTCGGTACTCCAGCCCGTTTATCTCTGTACGAGCTTCTTCGTCTTTCCAAAGACACCCGCGAAGCTCTCTGTGAAGCCTTGAAGGATGCTGAGTCCTTCATCAGTCAGGTCAAGCAGCCTGAGGATATCCCGACCACATGTGCGCACTGCTATTGTGCAGATGAGGTCATCTCCAACATAACCTTCACCCAACAAAACATGCTACTCAAGCACAACCGGGACAACAGGCCACTGTATTACACAAGGTATGTGGGTTCCGTCAAGGTGAAGCGAATCCAGATTGATCCAGTGTCTTCCCTCAGTATCATTCCTAGGACTCTGCTGTCAACACTGGGGATCCCGATGTACCGTCTGGCACCTTCCAATACTATAATCAGCGGTTTCAATGCTAGCAAAAGTGAACTGTTGGGTAAAATACGGCTGAAATGTCATATTGGTAACCTCCGAACCGAGGTGACTTGCTACGTCGTGGATGCCGACGTCAAATACAACCTCCTGCTGGGTCGCCCGTGGCTGCATGAGTACATGGTGGTGCCATCCATACTCCACCAATGTATGAAGTACGTGTCCACCAACGACATCATCCGGACAGAGTTCGCGGATATTGACCCTTTCAAGGGGGTCGAAGCCTACTTCACCGACGCTAGCTTATATAAGTCGCTCGATGAAGGGGAAGCCAACGATGCTGATGACTAAGCAAAAACAGCGGCAGAGCCGGACATGGAGCCAGAGATGATTCCCGACGCTCCTTTAAAGATTCGATTCAAAGGAAAACTGCCTCAGATGCTGCCGCCCATGACCATCAAGCTACCTGGAAAAGCACCGACTTCTCTAGGTAGAGCACCTACTGAAGCTCCCTTGAAGATACGGCTCAAGAGAAAATCTCCTCAAACGTCGGCTCCCCTCGTGGCAAAACTACAGGGGAAGGCACCTGTCATCGAAGGCACAGTAGAGGCACCCCTAAAGGTGCGTCTCAAAGGCAAGCCTCCGCAATCATCCAAGCTGCAAGAGAAGGCCCACACAGCCCTCTTGGATCCCAAGATCAAATTGGCGATGAACTCTCCCGAACTGGCCCCAGTTCTCACAGATGAAGAGTTAGGGGAATACATATCTGCTGATATAGATGCACCTTCTCTTGATAATGTAATCCCGTGGGACAAAGTCTCGTGTTTTATCAATAATAGAGTGTCTTTCAATTATTCTAGTCTTCCACATTGGAATGCCATGTATATACTAGATAATGCTCTATGGTCGTTACAAACACAAATGACGACCGTCAATCTTGTAAATCGAGTAGTCCCGTCCCAAGGAGTCTGTTTTATAGTCCCACCGCAGAATCGGGATGAAGAGCCCATCATCTTTGGCAAAGTCGAGCGTCATCAAGACCTCCCGCCACTCGAGCCAGAACCAGATACCGACAGAATATAAGTCTATCGGTACACGGACAAGGTAAAGTACCTCATCCAAAAGATGGGTTACGATCTAAAAAGCAACAAAGGCCTGAACTACGACAAAGGCCGGTGTCTTTCCCTCCGGCTTCTAATACCTAAAGGAAAGCCGCAGGACTACTATCATCGTACTCGACGGGGGGTAGGCTATGTCACGCCACCAGCTACTCCAGAGAGTTCGAAAGCAGAAGAAATGGAACACTCTCATTCGTCCGAAGCATCAACTTGGGATTCCGATACCAGTATCGACTCAGTCCTCAGGAAGGAGCTATCAGTCAACATGGCATCTGCACAATCTCAAGAGGATGAAGGCGATGCCCAAACGCCGGAATTCTTTGAGGAAGAACCCTGGGATCAACGCCTAGGAGCACATTGGGAGTCCCGTTTTGAATTACGTGAACCCCCTACCGAAGACGAAGTCGAACAAGTTGACCTTGGGGATGGATCTCCTTCTAAACCCATATTCATCAGCAAGAGTCTAAAGGGAGAAGACCGGGAGTTTTTGGTTCAATTGGCCAAAGAGTATATCGACGTCTTCGCCTGGAGCTACGAAGATATGCCGGGACTTGATCCCCAGATCGTAATGCATAGACTTAACATCTTGCCTGATGCTAAGCCTGTAAAGCAACAACAATGACATTTTCATCATGACATCATGAATGCTATCGATTAGGAGGTGGACAAACTCCTGAGCAGCGGGCTCATCCATGAAGAGCAACATCCGGATTGGGTGGCCAATGTCGTCCCTGTCACCAAGAAAAATGGGAAGATACGAGTCTGCATCGACTTCAGGGATCTCAACACTGCTTGCCCGAAGGACGAATTCTCACTTCCAATCACTGACGTGATGATCGATAATACATATGGCTTCGAACGCATGTCTTTCATGGACGAGTACTCGGGCTACAACCAGATCAAAATGTTCCTCGATGACGCAAAACACACATCATTCAGGACACCGAAAGGGGTATTCTGCTACATATAGAAGCATGGAATTTCAGGCACATCTACAGGCCAGAATTTCTATGCGCCTAACATTACATGCGCCAGGGAACATCAAACGAAGTACTGGGCACAGCAAGACAGCAAAAGTATAGACATTAAAAGGATTTTTTATTTCATATAAAAGTCTATTATATGTCTAAAAAAAAGCTTTACAAAGGAGAATTTCTATAAAAAGAAAGATCATATGTCTAGAGCCAGGCGCAGCAAACTGTCATGCGCCTTCTGCCCGGCGTATCATCAGTCAGGAGCATCACTTCAGCATCAGTCAGGCACATCACTTCAGCATCTCAGTCAGGCGTATCTATTTCAGCGTCTCAGTATGCGTATCATGAAGTCTCAGCATATGCGCTCTACTTCAACCTGATCAAATGCTTCGACTAATAAAGCATTTATTGAGCAGAACAAGGGTAGGCGATCAACCCCACTCTAGCTGGAGGAAGAGCTCTCCAAAGCCCAAGGAAGAGGAGAGCATCGCAATTCTGATCTGCGGCTAAAGAAGCAGCTTTTCAGCACAACCAGAGTGGGCAACACCCCACTCTTGCAGGAGGAAGAGCTCTCCAAAGCCCAAGGAAGATGGGAGCACCATAATTCCGATCTGTGGCTCTTCCAGCATAACGGAGATGAGGCTCGAGCATCCCGATCTTTGGATGCAACAGGCACCTTCCGTCTGCCTCAGAAGCCCTCGATCCCGACTTTTGGATGTAACAGTCACCTTCAAGTGCATGAATGAAGATAATTCGTCGCATCTTCACCCTTGGGAGCATCTCATCAATAGAATGTACTCGAGGAAGTAAGTTCATTCGGGAAGACGTGAGAGAACGAGAAGCAAACTCTCTCCTTGCTGCTATTTATAGGCCGGGCAAATCAAACCCGTACGCCAAGTGGCGGGCTCTCCGAATCCCATGCAATGAATTTGCATTTATGGTGAAGAACCTGACGCTTCAAATTTGGCCAAGTCAAAAACGGCTATTTAAAGCACTCGAGGAACGCGACAGTCGAACCAATAAAGACGCATCATACAAGTGGATGCGCCGATCAGATACCGCGCATCCTACAGACGTACCAGACGCTACCTAGCGCCCTGCATGGATGCGCCCAACAAAGCACAGATCCATGCGTCCTAATCAACATGGATCAATGCGCCCACTCAACAGCCCATCACCCGTTAAAGAACATTAAATACTGAAGTCCTGACATGACAGCAGCCATGCCTCGATGACAGAGCAGCAATAACATTTACAGAAAACGAAGCACCGCTGACGTCAGCGTCATCATTAATCTCTTCCGGCGGTTATAAGCCACGTGGCCGCCACGCCATTCGCATGCGCCTCTGCAACCATGTGTCCAAACCTCTACATGCGCTTCAAGAGCCATGCACCTCAGACCTTCCTCTAGACAGAGGTCAAGTCGCTACTGAAGCTTCGTATGGGCCTCAAAAGTCATGCGCCCAGACTGGTTCGTGACTCCTGAAGGTTGCGAGCCAAAATCTTTTCATGCGCCCAACTCCAGGCGCATCCTATCAGATTACCCTCCACCAAATTCGAGATCTTTGAGCTACGGACATGCGCCACGTGTCCTTTGACTCAATTTAGCCTATGAAGGGGTGCTAATCACCCAAGATCTCAGCAACAGAAAGATCCTCTCCCCTGCTACGTGCCAGCCCATAAAAGCAGCATGAAGGATTCAACCCATAAATGATGGTGCATCATCCATGCGCCTCCCGCAGCTTCAACCATGTGGCATCCCCATGTACAGGCGCATCCTACATATGCGCGCATGAGCAGCCAGCTTATAAGCTATAAATAGAGGGATCATTTCCTTCTTCCACACATACCTATGGACAGCGACCTTCATACACACAGTGAGAGAGGCAGATACAGACACTCAACGTCTTCTTCTTCTCCGTAAGCTCCAGCACCCAGAGCAACTCAGACCTTCAGAGAACCGAGAACCGTCATTAGATCGTCAACGGAGTCAACGCATTACCACTCGCTCTATCGACACAGGGACCCAGATAAACAAAAGTGTACTCCTAGGACTACATCTAAGTCCTACATTGTAACACTATTCTGTTTGTAATTGAAATTGCAATCAAAAGATTTTAATGGCAAACAAGCTGGCGACCCTGCTGGGGACCTCTTTCTCCTCCGCCGAGAAAGCTGTGTCGCAATCTGATGACGTGAAGGTCGTCTCCTCCCACAAGACGCTGGTCGTACGCCTCAATCAACAGGCGTATGAGGAGTTCAACTCTGAAGGCAGTGCAAGTCCTTCGAAGCGGCTGCAGAAGCTGAAGAAGACTCGCCAAGCCTGGGTGCGCAAGGTCGACGCTCATGGCACCACCACCGAAGGGGATGCCCGATGCAGCCTACCCTTCCCGCTGACGTCCTCAGCAGCCAAGATGCATCCACCGGTGTAGCGCATCTCTCGGGGAAGCGTGGGGCCGACTACATTCCCCAACCTTTTTCCTCTCAGACGAGAAAGACGCGTCGATGGAGCAGGGGCGCAGCTAACGCCTTGCGCATTAACTCTGATGCACCATAGAAGGTATCTGTCTTTGATAGACTCACTCGCTGCGTGGCGAGGATAATTTGGACTTTGAGTACTATACGCCTCAGGGGGCTGGTACGAAGAAATCCAAGGCAGCACGGGCCATGCGCCTCGAACGTGCTACGCCAACAGTGAGCCAGAGGCATGCGCTCACAATCATGCGCGCTGCCAATGGTAAACTGTACAAGGTTGGCTCGGGTGCTTCTGTGCCGCAAACGAGCCGACCTTCAAAGTCCTTGTCGCACTTGGGCGCATCTGCTGCATTCGCAACCAAGTTGTACAAGGCAAACTCAGTGGTCTTGAACCCCCTGTGCCTACATTGGTTGTGCGTGTGACGCTTGTTCTCGTCACTTTCAATGTTGCTCCCCTACTATTGATCTGGGCGCATCTTTTGCGTCGGATCAGGGGGTACAGCATTCACCTGACCACCCCGACGCTTGGCCTTGCCATGCGCCTGATGGGGATGTGAAGGTGGCACTCTCCTTCAACGATTTGCGTAACGTGATCACTCACAAACGCCGATCAGGAGAGTCAACTGACAAGCACAATGCGCCCCTCACAGGGCATACCTGTACTGTAGTCACCATCAACTGTTGTTGCAAGACAGCAGTCCTACCAAGGCAGTCTGTGTTCCAGCGGCTGCAATCATTAACACCTCTCCAACGTCGCCTCGGGAAGAAGGTGTCAACTGAAGAGGAGCCAGAACTGAAGGTTGCTTCTTGCAACATATTTTCTAACTCCCCATCAATTCGAAAGGCGACTGACAGCTCCTCAACTTTGTCCTCATCCAAGAGCCAGCCGAGGAAGACCAAGACGACTGTCCCGTCCTCAGGAGTGTTTGAGGGCACCCGAGGGAGAAATAAGATCTCTGAAGAAGCTGGGGGTAGTCAAGCCTCTGTGGATCTTCATCCTGGAGACGAAGTCAGCCTCCCGGACATAGCTAGGTATAGTCAAGCCCCTGTGGATCTTCATCCCGAAGACTAAGACGTTCTCCAAGACAAAATTGGGGGTAGTCAGGCCCTTGCTGATACTTCTCCCGAAGACGAAGGTGTCCTCCAGAACATAGCTGGGGGTAGCCAAGACGAAACTCCAGGGGAAGTTCCTCTTCAAGAGAGCGAGGCTGATAGCAAAAATTCAATCGATCCCTCTACTTCTAGTCACGTCATGACAGTATACATGACGGAAGCTAGTGATACGGAGTCAGATGTGCCACCAACAGATCTCGTTCAACGCATGGATACCCTGGAGGGAGGACTCAAAACCCTCTCTGCCTCCATACAAATACTGACTCAAGCAGTGTTCAAGATACGGTCAGCCTTGGCCAGAGCACCTTCTACTAATCCTGACCCAGGGGTCAACGGAGAATCAAGTGTACCCCTCCAACGGGCATCGTTGAATACTGATCGCCGCGAAGCACCTCGAACGTCGGAACCGTCAAATGCCCAACTCCAGGCTGTACCACCTTCTTCGACTCCCAGCTCCACGAAAGACGTGGTTGAGATGATCAGGGACTTGCGTGAACGCTTTGAGTCCAAGAACAGACAGGAGAAGCGCCAGAAGATGGGGATCCCGCAACCATACCCCCTCGAAGGAAACAAAGTGGTTTATCCTCCCAAATATAAACCACAAACATTGACGCCATACGACGGAAAGGACTCTCCACGCCGTTATCTGACATACTTCCAGTCTCAAACGGGACATCTCCCGAAGGAAGATGCGCTACTCACCAGCCTGTTCGTCGGGGCACTGAAAGGAGTGGCTTACGACTGGTACTGTAGTCTTCCTGACAACTCTATATCTTCCTTCGACGACCTGACACGTTTCTTCTTCGATCGTTTCTATGACGGCGAGAAAGACATGATAATGGCGTTCCTGATAGAGGTACGTCAGAAGGAGAAGGAGACGGTTCGAACATTCATCGAACGCTTCCGACAAGCCTGCTTCAGACTGCCCCCGGGCATGCCAAAACATGCAATCCTCTCCTCCTGCAGCATGAACATGATGACTGCAATTAAGCACTGGCTCAACTCCACTCCTCCTTTCGACTGGAGTTCATTTATTATTGAGGCTGAAGCAGCTGAAAAGAAGGCATCCAATGCTCGCCTTCTGGGAGTCAATTTCCCTGCTTTTGAAGACAAAGGAAAACGGTCTGCTGCCAACAACCCTAGACGTGATACAAAGGGGAAGCAGGCATTGACTGTCAATGCCTCTAAAGGCACACAAGCACCTACTCAGAAGTCTTCGCTTGCGCCGAGGCCAAAGGAGGTCTATTCTTTCAACGACGAAGACACCTTGCAACTCTTTGAGATGCTGAAGCAAGGTGATCACAAGATCAAATTACCGGACCCGAAGCGTCCCGACGAGGTTGGAAGAGTGGATAATCCGAGGTACTGTCACTACCATCGGTTTGTAGGACATCCAACTTAGGACTGCTACGTCCTCAAGAACAACATCCAGCGCATGATCAATACGAATGTCATCTCCGTCGATTACGAGGAGAAGACAGTCTCGGCTAACCTGGTGTCGCTCCAATTCGACACCTTGCCGCCAACCACAACACAAGATGGCATCGTCCCCATCCCATAGGCGACAATAGAGGTGGTCAACCTACTACCTACTTGTGACAACGTGAGTGGACTAATCCCACTTACTACATCTTGGGGAGAGATCTTATGGGTTCACCCCGATCTCGTCTCCGAGGTTACTGAACCGGGGGTACGCTCTACCTCCAAAGCTAAGGGCAAGAAGATCAAGTCTTGTCGCATGGTCTCTTCCTCCGCAGAAGAGGCTCTTCCTGTACAAGCCCGTTCGCAGCTGAACGTCCAACCCGACGAAGCTGTCGTTAAGGTGGTGCCTCCTTGCACTGCCCCTGCTGCCGAAGACGAAGGTCCATCCAAACCTCCAGCAGCTAATAAACAGAAGCATGTAGAGGCCCGTTTCGACAAGCCTTTACAAAGGGAGAATGCTTCGGGGCTAGCCAAGTCCCACAATTTTGATATACTGGCACAACTTGCCGGGACTCCTGCCCGTTTATCTCTGTACGAACTTCTTCGTCTTTCCAAAGACACTCGCGAAGCTTTCTGTGAAGCCTTGAAGAATACTGAGTCCTTCATCAGTCAGGTCAAGCAACCTGAGGATCCCCCGACCACACGTGCGTACTGCTATTGTACGGATGAGGTTATCCCCAACATAACCTTCACCCAACAAGATATGCTGCTCAAGCACAACCGGCACAATAGGCCACTGCACTACACAGGGTATGTAGGCTCCGTCAAGGTGAAACGGATTCAGATTGATCCAGGGTCTTCCCTCAGCATCATCCCTAGGACTCTGCTGTCAATACTGGGGATCCCGATGTACCGGCTGGCACCTTCCAACACGACAATCAGGGGTTTCAATGCTAGCAAAAGTGAACCACTGGGCAAAATAAGACTGAAATGTCATATCGGTAACCTCCGAACCGAGGTGACCTGCTATGTCGTGGACGTCGATGTCAACTACAACCTCCTGCTGGGTCGTCCGTGGCTGCACGAGTACATGGTGGTGCCATCTACACTCCACCAATGTATGAAGTACGTGTCCACCAACGATATTATTCGGACAGAATTCGCGGACATCGACCCTTTCAAGGGGGTCGAAGCTTACTTCACCGACGCTAGCTTATATAAGTCGTTCGATGAAGGGGAACCAACGACGCTGATGATGAAGCAGAAACAGCGGCTGAGCCGGACATGTAGCCGGAGATGATTTTTGACGCTCCTTTGAAGATTCGACTCAAAGGGAAACCGCCTCAGATGCTGCCTCCCATGACCATCAAGCTACCTGGAAAAGCACCAACTTCTCTAGGTAGAGCACCTACTGAAGCTCCCTTAAAGATACGGCTCAAGGAAAGACCTCCTCAAACGTCAGCTCCTCTTGTGGCAAAACTATAGGGGAAGGCACCTGTCATCGAAAGCGCAGTCGAGGCACCCCTGAAGGTGCATCTCAAAGGCAAGCCTCCGCAATCATCCAAGCTGTAAGAGAAGGCCCACACAGCCCTCTAGGATCCCAAGGTCAAATCGGCGATGAACTCTCCTGAACCGGCCCTGGTGCTCACAGATGAAGAGTTAGGAGAGTACATATCTGCTGATATAGAAGCCCCTTCTCTTGATAATGTAATCCCGCGAGACAAAATCTCGTGTTTTATCAATAACAGAGTGTCTTTCAATTATTCTAGTCTACCATATTGGAATGCCATATATACACTAGATAATGCTCTACGGTCATTACAAACACAAATAACGACCGTCAATCATGTAAATCGAGTAGTTCCGTCCCAAGGAGTCTGTTTTATAGTCCCACCAAGGAATCGTGATGAAGAACCCATTATCTTCGGCAAAGTCGAGCGTCATCAAGACCTTCTGCCACTCAAGCCAGAACCAGATACCGACAGAATACAAGTCTATCGGTACACGGACAAGGCAAAGTACCTCATCCAAAAGATGGGTTACGATCTGAAGAGCTACAAAGGCCTAAACTATGGCAAAGGCCAGCGTCTTTCTCTCCGGCTCCCAACACCTAAAGGAAAGCCGCAGGACTACTATCATCGTACTCGACGGGTGGTAGGCTACGTCACGCCGCCAGAAACTCCAGAGAGTTCAGAGGCAGAAGAAGTGGAACACTCTCACTCATCCGAGGCATCAACTTGGGATTTCGATACCAGTATCGGCTCAGTCCTCAGGAAGGTGCTATCAGTCAACATGGCATCTGCACAATCTCAAGAGGATGCAGGCAATGACCAAACGCCAGAATTCTTTGATGAAGAACCCTGGGCTCAACGCCTAGAAGCACAGTGGGAGTCTCGTTTGAATTACGTGAACCCCCTACCGAAGACAAGGTCGAACAAGTTTACCTTGGGGATGGATCTCCTTCTAAGCCTATCTTCATCAGCAAAAGTCTAAAGGGAGAAGACCGGGAGTCTTTGGTCCAATTGGCCAAAGAATATATCGACGTCTTCGCCTGGAGCTATGAAGATATGCCAGGACTTGATCCCCAGATTGCAATGCATAGACTCAACATCTTGCTTGATGCTAAGCCTATAAAGCAACAACAACGACGTTTTCGTCCTGATATCATGAACGCTATCGATCAGGAGGTGGACAAACACCTGAGCAGCGGATTTATCCGTGAAGAGCAACATCCGGACTGGGTAGCCAATGTCGGCCCTGTCACTAAGAAGAATAGGAAGATACGGGTTTGCATCGACTTCAGGGATCTCAATACCGCTTGCCCGAAGGACGAATTCCCGCTTCCAATCACTGACGTAATGATCGAGAATACATGTGGCTTCGAACGCATGTCTTTCTAAGACGGATACTCGGGCTACAACCAGATCAAAATGTTCCCCGATGATGCAAAACACACGTTATTCAGGACTCCGAAGTAAGTTTTCTGCTACACAGTGATGCCCTTCGGCTTGAAAAACGCTGGTGCTACATACCAACGAGCTATGAGTACCATCTTCCGTCAACATCTTCGCAAGACGGTTGAATGCTATGTTTATGACATCGCAGTCAAGAGCCGTCTCAAAGGTGATCACCTACAAGACCTAAAGACAGTCTTCGATCTCATGCGAGCGCATCAACTCAAGATGAACCCCTTCAAATCCTTCTTTGGGGTTTCTAGCGGAAAGTTCTTGGGCTTCATTATCATGGCGAAAGGCATTCATGTCGATCCCGAGAAAACCAAAGCATCCTTGACATGGACCCTCCGAAGAACCTCCGAGAACTTCGAGGCCTGCAGGGGCGTCTGGCATACATCCGAAGGTTTATAGCAAACCTTTCTGAAAAATGTCAACCCTTAACCCAGCTCATGAAGAAGGGTGTCTCCTACGTCTGGACAGAAGAATGCCAGAAAGATTTCGACGATATCAAAGCTTACCTGACGAGCCCGCCAGTCCTAGTGGCCCCCGTCGCAGGCAAACAATTTCTCCTCTACGTCCGCGCCATGGATCTTTCCCTTGACACTTTGTTGGCTCAGAACAATGATACGGGCTACGAGCAAGCTATCTACTACCTTAGTAGAACAATGATCGGGGTCGAACACCGGTACAACCCCGTCGAAAAAGAGTGTTTGGCTTTGGTATTCGTCATCCAGAAGACTCGCCATTATGTTTTGGGCCAGACAATTTATGTTATCTCCCGAGTCAATCCACTCAGGGTTCTCATGACGAAGCCGGGATCATTGAACTTCCGACTAGCTACATGGGCAATTCTGTTGAAACCATATAATATAGTCTTTATCCCACAAAAAACTGTCAAGGGTCAAGCTCTAGTCGACTTTTTAGCCGCGCACCCCATCGCGGAGTCTTCCAGACTCTATGAAGACATCCCGGATGAGGTCCAAGAATCAAACGTCACCGAAGAAAACTACGTCTGGCGGATGTTTTTTGATGGCGCTTCAAGAACAGGCCCTAAAGGTCAAATCATCATATATTGGAGGTGGTCTTAGTCTCCCCCGATCAGCTGGTCATCCAGCGTGCCTGTTCCCTTTCGAATTCGTGCTCTAACAATGTTGCTGAGTACAACGCTCTCATCATGGGACTCCAACTGGCGCAACGCTGGGGGTGGATCATCTAGAAGCTTACGACGACTCAAAACTTGTCGTTAATCAAATCCGAGGGCAGTACGAAGTTTACCATGAAGATCTGGTTTCTTACCATGAAGCTGTATTGAATATTATTTCAACCTTTACTAAGTTCTTCATAGAACACGTACCTCGGCTACAAAACCTGGAGGCTGACGCTCTGGCCGGCCTCGCAGCTTTATTAGCAGCACCCCTCGAGACTCAACACTACGTCATGGTAGTCGGTCGAGACTTGGTCTGTCCTAAAAATAACCTATGCTCACAAATGGCCCATGACATGATGACAAGCGTCGGTGTTAATGTCCGAGACTGGAGGTTCCCATTCATCGACTTTGCTGTCTATGGAATTCTTCCAGAAGACCCGAAGAAAGTCATCTCAGTCAGAAGACGTTCCCTTCGGTTCTATTATGATACAGCTACTAAAACGCTGTACTGACGTTCCTTCGATGGACTTCTCCTTCGATGTCTATCCAACGAAGAAGCAGCCGAATCCCTTCGGGAAGCTCATGATGGGACTTGCGGGGCTCATCAACCTGGCACTAAGTTGCAGGATCGACTGCGACGTATAGGTTACTACTGGCCAACCATGGCAGCCGACGCTATCGACTATGCTAAAAAGTGCCATGTGTTCCAGCTCCACGCCGACTTCATCCATACACCGTCAGGACCACTACATCCTAAGGTCGCCTCATGGCCCTTCTAAGCTTGGGGCATGGACATTATAGGACCGATCACCCCTCCATCATCGAGGGGACACCGTATCATCCTAGCCATCACCGACTACTTCTCCAAATGGGCAGAAGCAGTTCCGCTGACGGAAGTGAAAAGCTCTAAGGTAATCAGCTTCATCAAGCACCATGTCATCTACCATTTTGGGGTACCTCGAAGGCTTATCCACGACAATGGTCCTCAGTTCATCAGCCATGTTTTCAGCAGATTCTGTGATAAGAACCGCATTCAGAACGTGGCATCAACCGCCTACAATCCGGCAGCAAACGGATTGGCCGAGACTTTTAACAAGACTATCGTCAAGCTACTCAAAAAGGTCGTGTCATCCAACAAACACGACTGAAACAAAAAGCTTGGCGAATGTCTTTGGGCCTACCGTACAACGGTACGGACTCCAACGGGCAACACCCCGTTCTCCTTAGTCTACGAGAGCGAAGCGGTACTGCCTCTCGAGATTCAGATACCCTCACTCCGTGTGGCACTCACAAACCAATTAACAGAAGAAGACGATCAGCGTCATCGTCTGCGAGAATTGGAAGCACTTGACGAAAAGCGTCTCCTAGCTCAGCATCGTATTGAACTTTATCAAGCCTGTATATCACAGGCTTTCAACAAAAAGGTCAAGCAGAGGACTTTCCAAGTAGGCGACCTGGTCCTCGCAGTCAGGAGGCCGATGGTGTTGACTCACAAAACACCAAGAAAGTTCGAGCCCAAGTGGGAGGGACCTTTCATCATAGAGACGGTATACTCAAACGGTGCTTACCGCCTCGCTCGACCAAACGGGAACTTGTTCATGATGTCCATCAATGACAAGTTCCTAAAGAAGTACTACTCATGACATCTTTCAGACATGTACTTCCATCTTTACCCAACAAGGGAGTCAGTGGACCTGATCATCAGAGCTCACATACATGTCCCCTTCACAAAATCATATGCTTTCGGAACCCAGTTGTTCCATAGCATTCTATCTCCAGTAGAAGAATAACCACGTCCACATTACCTCTGAGTTGCTCCTCTACACCATACAAAGCAGAATCTTACACTACATAAGATTGTGCTACTTATTATGTTTACCATGTCCACATTACCTCTGAGTAAACATTCCGTACAGACAACCCCCGCGTTGCCGTACATCAATCGCAGAACTTCCATGTCTATATTACCTCTGAGTAGTTTTGCGTATCCCTCTAGAGTCACTCCTACCATGTCCATAACACCTCTGAGTAGGAAGTTTTTGTCATTTGAACCCCATATTTGCCACATCCACATTACCTCTGAGCAAACATGTCGGTTCTCTCAAACTTATTATCTGTACCTAAAAACTAAGGTGCGCAAAAGATAATAGGTCCACATAAATCATCAGTTCATGACAGCAAAAATGAACACACCACAAAATTCTTTATCTTTTATTTAAAAGTAAAGGATTACATCCCCAGCAGAGGTTGCAAACTGCAAAATAACAGAAAAAAAAAAGACTACAATCCCTAAGCATCACTGGGATTGGCAGAAAGCTCTTCAATCCGATGCTTCAAGTCTTCCACCCGAGTCTCTACGGTCGCCAAGACCCGACGTTCGACTTCTTGACGCATCACCTCTACAGCTTCGGGGGCAGTATCAGTCTCATACTTCTCGTCTAGCTGTTGCTGCTGGTGGGTCAGGACAAGGATCTAGCGGGTAAAAGCTGCTTCTTCCTCGTTAGATGCTACATGTTCAGCCTGGACTCGCTCAGCATCTAACAAGAGTTGGGCTCGCTGGTCTTCAAGATGGTGAATCTTGGCAGTGACCTCCGCTATGCTAGCCTCCAACGAGGCCCGCAACTCTATATTTTCCTGCGTGGATTGAGATAGCCTCTCCACCGCAGCTTCAGCTTCGACCACCTCACGGTCCAAGACAGCCATCATGGCCTGATACGACGACTCGACTTCAGCTATCAATTTCTCCTTTTCTGCTTCTATCAGTGCAAAAAAGTCATTTCGCCGGATGCTCTGAAGTTCAGAAAGAAGCTGGTCGAGCTTGGCCACCGATGCCTCTAGAATTTCGGCTATATGATCGTGGCCCTGATACGAACGTATCAAACCAATGGAAGGGAGCGCCATGGCTTTTGCCATCGTAAAACTCCCGTTCGCATTCAGTACCGTTGATACGCCTTTCTGTAGCATCTTTTACACTGCTTCAATAATAAATTATACATACTCGTCCGCGTCTGCCAACACCTGAGGCATCATAGCAGGAGTTGGAGGAGCTACTCTGGACGGACCTGCAGAAGACCCACCGACCTCAATCTGCGAGGCTGCAACCTCAACCTCAGCAGACCCTCTCTCGTCTGGGACTTGTACTTCGTCACCAGCCCGAGGGGCCAAGTGGACGGAAGGAGCCAGATGGGGTATCGATATCGTCCCCCAAGTGAAAGGAGCAACAGAGGGTTCAACCAGCAAACCCTTACCCTTTTCAATTTCGGAGGGACCACCCACGTTTTGGGCTGCCTCCTCCGTCTCTAAAATACTATCAACAGGCCGCACAAGACCTTCCTCCTCTGGCAAAACAGCCAGATCAGTACCTGTTTCCTGATTTGGCTATCATGGGACCGGGCTCGGCAGACGAGTCTCGTCTCCCCCATTGAATCCCTTTGCAGGAATAGAATCTGTCGGTACCTCCCGATCGGTAGCCAGCTCAGCGTCCGCTGCTGAGTCTGGGGTAGGGCTCGGCAACGGTGTAGCCGACCCCCCTTCATCATGACGAGGAGGGGAATCAGCCCTCTCCTCTGTAACCACCATGCCTGTTCCCCCTAATACAGGCTCAGGGACCTCTGGAGGAACGTCATCTGAAGAAGGCGAACTCCATTCCTCATCCTTATCGGGAAGAACAGCTTCTGCTGAGACCTCGATACCAGAAGCCCTCACGACAGCTGGTATCTCCATAGAAGTCACATCATCCGGGTTCTCCTCCACGGGAGACAACACAAGCGGCAGAATACGCTCATCAGATGAGCCCACCACCCACTTTGGCCCGCTAGCACCCGATTTCGGAGTTCGGGATTTCCTTTTCAGCGGCTCCTACAAAAAGAAAGCATATGTCACAAAAAAATGACAGAACTAACTAGACTATATGGGATGTCCTTACCTCCACAGGAGCCGATTCTGTTGACACCTCCGGTGACATTGCTTTCCTCTGTCTTTTCGGCACAGAAGAACTGGCCTCTGTGCCGGTACGTCTCACTACCAAAATTTGTCGATTTAGCGACGGCCAGATCCGTCGCTAGTCCGACGAGAATTTCTATTAGCGACCGATCACTGACGGGTTTTGGCCAAAAAAATCTGTCGGCAATCAGCTCGTCGCTAATAACGGTCCGTCGCTACGTAGTCGTCAAGCGACGGACTAGCGACGGCATGTCGACTTCACAATATGAAGCATTAGCGACTACTTTCCGACGGACTGTCGTCCATTTCGAGTATTAAATACTGAACTCTTTAGACAATAGCGACGTAAAGTTCTGTCGGTAAACCGTCGTAATAGCGTATCAGAGTGTATCGTTCCGTCGCTAATCCGTCGACCGCCGTCGATAACAAAGGACGGATTAGCGACGGTTTGCTGACGGAAAATCCGTCGATCAGCTTCTGGAAATGCTTGACATTTCCAGCACCATGGCGACGGAATAGTCGTCCCTAATCCGTCGCTACGCCGTCGACAGAGCGACTGATTAGTGGCAGATTATCCGTCGCCGTGGTTCTGGAAATGTCAAGCATTTCCAGAACCTTGTCGACGGATTGTCCGTCGCTATGCCGTCGCATGAGCGACTGATTAGTGGCTGATTATCAGTCGCCTTGGCGACGGCTAATCCGTCGCTATTTCGTCTGTCACTTCCGTTTTTCGTTCTACGTATTTCCAGTATACGTATACGGAATCCTGACATATATTTTATTTTCCTGCCTGGCTAGCTAATTTCAGTTTAATCTTGATTAGGTTCGTCATGACATGTAATGGTTTAACTTGGTTTATTTTGGGATGGCTTGGTTTATTCTTTGGTTCATCATGATAAACCCACCACCATCCCCTTTTATAACCCACCTAACTTTTCTTTCTCCTCCACTTTCTCATTAACTCTTCTTCCTTCTCCATTAAACCCACCACCAACCAAGAACACCCCTTAGGCAAGTGCAACTTGCTTCCACAAGAGAGCTCCTTTTTATTGTTCCATTAGCTTCTCCTCATGTTTCTAAGACACATTAGAACTTGTCATTTTCCATTTTGAGGCTTTAATTTTTGTAGATCTAGAAATTAGTTATTTTTGAATTTTGGTGGTTTTGATCTATCAAACTTCTTTGTTTTCAAGTTTTGATGGTTCCATGTTGTAGAGAATTTTATTCTACCCAATTTTGATATTTGAAAAGTTGGATTTGGACTTGTTTTGACCAAGTTATGGACTTTTGAAGCTTTGGGTTCAAACCATGGAGTTCTTGCTGATTTGGAGAAGATAGTGAGCAGTATGCGCGAGCTTTTTAGTTTGCGCCACTGAGTTGCGCGCGCTCTTTAGCACAGCGCAGTCTGACTCATACGCTGCCTTTTGGTGACGTGAGCGCAGTCTGACTCATACGCTGCCTTTTGGTGACGTGAGCGCAGCCTGACGTGAGCGCAGCCTGACTTGAGCGCAGCCTGACTTGAGCGTAGCCTGACTTGAGCGCAGTCTGACTCAGGCGCAACCTGATGTTTAGGCGCAACTGGACCTGACCCTACTTACCCTGGCGCAACTTGGCTAATGCCACTTGTTGGCCATAGTACCCCTTGCCCCCCCTTGGGCGCATTATGTCCCCATATTCCCCTTTTTATGATTTTTGCACCCATTTTATATACTTACGCCTTTTGATGTAAACTCGACATGAACCCGATGTGATCATGACATTATTTATGAATGTTAATCGGAACAAGGCTTAGTGATGGAATTGCATGATTAGTGACCCACCGTGGTGCACTCTTGACAAGTAATTTGACATGATAATTCTTGATGGTGGTCCGTTGTGACGCACCCTTGCCTTGATAAGTAATCTTGATAAGCAACCCGACATGATAACCTTGATACGCTGTTGCGACGGCTAACCTGACATGCTAAGTAAATTCTTGACACCGTGGGTGATTGTATTGAATATGCTTGTATAAGCAACCAGTCTTGTCTCGTATTATGTCTAGGACATGTATCCCTGGTTACCACGGTCAGGGATTCATACCGAATCTGACTAGGTTAATGACTAGATTGATTAAGTAGAGCATATAGAGAGGTATTCTGGCTACAAGCAATCCCGTTATCTGGGCGCCTTCCTTGATGGACTTGTAGCCTGCCGACGAGTAGGGCACATTTTCAGCTCACTGTTATGTGGGGCACTACATGAAACGATTACTATGCACACTGTCATATGTTGCATCCAAGTCACCTAACAAGGCATGATAACTCTAAGCTTGAACTTTGCGTCTGGATAACCTGGATAGTCTGCAGGGCTTGTGGCCGTAGGCGTACCTCATTGTATCTTGCTAGTAACTAAGCTTGTGATAACCCTAGTTAGTTAAGTATCATGCCGTACTTTTTGCTTGGCCGTGAATGATGGATGGAGTCCTATCTTGTCTAGTCTTGCCCAGATCCGGTACATGGATATCTCCAGACATGCTTGTTTATGCCTTACTTTATCAATAATTGGTTCGAGGCTAAGTTCTGTTCAGGTGAAGGGTTACAACCCCGGTCCTTGTTTGGTTTACGGGTTGTAACTTGGTTACCGGAATAGTCCTCTAGTTATCTTATCGTTTATCATCCTGTTTTCTTTAACTCATGTCTTATGTTATTTCACCTATGATTTATGTGCTGACATGCTGGTTTTAGTTCTTAAGTGAAGCCCCCTTTGTGGCACTTGCTCTTTCTGGGGTCTGACCCAGCTGGTTTTGTATGGCTAGATTTTGGAGCAGCTACCGAGGATCTCCCAACCTTCCTGCCAGATGGTGAACACTAGAAGGAATCCTGGCAACGAGTGGGTTTTATTTTGCTCTCCCACTCCCTTGTAAAAATATTCTTTTGAGGCGTTTAGCCGCCGAGCAAGTGTTAGCTCGTTTGTAACTTTATTTACTGTCTGCCTACGGGCTGTAGCATGATTGACAAATCCTAGGGTTGATCATGTATGACTTAAACTCTTGCTAGTCTTCGTATTTTGTATGACTAGCTTCATGATCATCTGAATATGTAATGTATGGGATGCCTTACTTTGTATGTCTGATGATCTACCATCTTGTTATATCTACTCGCTTGCTTAAGATTGAGACACTAGGCTTGTTATTGACCCTAAGAGACTAATGGCTTGTAGTAAACCCTCATGCATCTAGACAGCCGTGACCGTCTTGCGAGGTATAAATTACTTCAATGTACGTAGCTGGCTGTGTCTGTCCCCCGTTCTCCAGTATTCTGGTTCTGTGGCGTGACACGGTTTAAATGGTGGCCCATGCAGGTCTTGTAGATCAAGATGTGTGAGGGTTTACCGGATAGATGTCTCAATCCGCACTCGCCCTTGATCTCTACTCGTGCCTTCTGATCTTTCAGAATCCTTGACCTGATCACATGTTTATATCCTCGATCTATCATGGTCCTTTTTTATTGTTTCCTATGTCGTTTCCTTCAGCGGCATTGTTCCTGGTCCTACCGATCAGCAAGGCGGAGCACCTCCAGTGGACCAGCAGCAACCTGGAGACCAAGCCCAGCACTCTGGAGTGGCCTCCCGAGTCATGCATTTCGGGGACCCCGAGCCCCCAGTTCAGCCAGTCCAGCCCACAGAGCCTGACGATGGTACCTTGGTGGGTCTCATCAGGACATTGCTTGCATCTCAAGATCGTCGGGGCGATGCCCTGCACCAGGCAGTATAGGATGCCATGGGCCGTGTTGGTTATCAAGGGAATAGTACGGCTAGCAGTTTCAAGTGCCTCAACCCTCCCTTCTTTGATAGGAGTGAAGACGCTATTGCAGCTGATGCGTGGCTCCAGGACATTGAGATTATCTTAGATGCAGCCAAGACTCCAGAAGGAGAGAAGGTAGCTGTGGTACGCCTACAGTTATTGGACCTAGCCCGCACCTGGTGGGCGATGATAGCAGTTGGTTTGGCAACGCCTGTCCCGTGGGCGGTATTCAGTGACAAGTTTTAGATCAAGTACTTCGATGCTGTGGCTCGGCATGACTTACAGACGAAGTTCACCAATCTCAGGCAGATGAACAGGACGGTCGATGGATATGCGGCCGAGTTTTCAAGACTGAGTCGTTTTGCTCCCACTTTGGTGGCAACCGAGTTTGATCGAGCGCAGCGGTTCCAGCAGGGACTCCACCTAGAGATCATTCTAGCAGTTGAGCAGTTTGAGCAGCAGACCTTTGATGCTGTTTTACGGGCAGCTAAGAGGCATGAGTATACCTCGCAGAGAATTATAGATAGAACTGGAGGACGGAAGCGGTCCCATGGTCAGATGATCCAGTCTTCAGCCCCAGTCCCGGCAGCTAGGGCCTTGACCATTGGGACTCCGAGGAGGGCAGCATCAGTTACGTCGGTTCAGCATTCGACTCCGACGTATCCTAAGCAGCAGAAGCAGAGGCAGTCTTCCATAATGGGCTACACTCATTGTGGGAAGCCAGGGCATGTAGTGTCAGAATATCACCGAGTACAAGGATTGTGTTTGGCTTGTGGGACACCGGATCACATGATAGGGTCCTGCCCACAGAGAGCTGGTTCATCCTCATCGGCCCAGACTAGTCCCTCAGTGAGGGGACCAGCACCAGTGCAGCGGCAGCAGTATCAGTCTCCGAGACCATTGCCGCCTCAGGCTCAGGCATTCTAGCAGCAGCGACCGCAACAGTATGCCCAGGTCCAAGCTCAGGTTCAGAACCGCCAGAGAGGTTTCCAGCAGAGAGGACCAGCACCCAGAGGGCACGGTCAAGCGATGGCTTTGACCGTAGAGGAGGAGTTGGCATCAGGTGAGGTGGTGGCAGGTACCATTCTCGTCAACTCTTTTCCTGTATCAGTATTATTTGATTCAGGTGCATCACATTCATTTATGTCTGCACGATTCGTGACACGGATAGGACTGGAGCCCGAGTCAATATCAGTAAGGCTCAATATACTTACTGGTAACGGACCTGTGGGTGTAGATAGGGTATTTTCCTCGTGTCGAATCGTAGTTAGCGGTAGAGAGTTACCCGCTAGGTTGATAGAGTTTCCGATGGCCGATTATGATGTGGTCCTAGGAATGGATTGGTTGAGGGAAGTATGCTAGAATAGATTGCCATGTTGGCAAGATTATTTTTAGTATTCCCGGTGAGCCAGAGTTTTTATTTTCTCGAGGCAGAGTAGAACCATCTTCTCCAGCATTGCGGATGACCGTAGCAGCAGCAGTTCAGTTTCCCAGAGTTGTAGAAGAGTTTTCTGACGTATTTCCCCAAGAGCTTCCAGGTGTGCCCCCAGAGAGAGAGATAGAGTTCACTATCGACTTGATTCCAGGGACGGCACCAGTGTCAGAGAGAGTCTATAGGATGGCACCATCAGAGTTGGAGGTCCTGTACAAGATGATTGAAGAACTTAGAACCAAGGGATTCATTCGTGCTAGCAGATCACCTTGGGGAGCTCCGATGCTTCTTGTGAAGAAGAAGGATGGTACGTCAAGATTATGTGTTGATTATCGTACCTTGAACTCTGTAACAATTAAGAACAGATATCCTTTACCAAGGATAGATGATTTATTTGATCAGCTCAGGGGAGCGGTAGTATTCTCAAAGATTGACTTGCGGTCAGGGTACCATCAGATCAGAGTCAGAGAGCAGGACATCCCGAAGACAGCATTCAGATCGAGGTATAGACATTAGGAGTTCCTTGTTATGCCATTTGGAGCGACCAATGCGCTAGCCGTATTCATGGACCTCATAAATCGTATCTTCATGCCCTATTTGGACCAGTTCGTGATAGTGTTCATAAATGACATCTTAGTCTATAGCAAAAACGAGGCAGAGCATGAGCAGCATCTTCGTGTAGTTCTTCAGATTCTCAGGGAGCAACAGTTGTACGCGACGTTCAGTAAGTGCGAGTTTTGGTTGGATCGTATCTCGTACTTGGGTCATATCATCACCAGAGGTGGAGTGGAAGTTGATCCCCAGAAGATAGTGGCTATAGAGACATGGCCAGTACCTAGCACCGTTGTAGAAGTTCGGAGTTTCCTAGGATTGGCCGGCTATTACCGACGTTTTGTGTCAGACTTTGCTCGGATTTTAGCGCCACTGACGCAGTTGACCCGTAAGGATGTGCAGTTTGCTTGGACAGCAGAGTGTCAGAGTTCATTTGAGAAGTTGAAGCAGAGATTGATGACGGCCCCCATTCTCACTCTTCCCGACGGGAGGGGAGGATTTTCAGTTTATTGTGACGCATCCGGCAAGGGATTAGGATGTGTCTTGATGCAGCATGGTAAGGTAGTCGCTTATGCGTCACGTCAACTTCGTGACCATGAGAGAAATTACCCAACCCATGACCTGGAGTTAGCAGCCGTAGTTTTTGCATTGAAACTTTGGAGACATTATTTGTATGGAGATCGGGTGGAGATTTTCACCGACCACAAGAGTCTGAAGTATGTGTTTACCCAGAAGGATCTTAATATGCATCAGAGGAGATGGCTAGAGCTACTAGTGGATTATGACATCAGCTTGTAGTATCATCCTGGAAAGGCCAACGTAGTAGCAGATGCATTGAGCAGAAGAGTCGGAGTTTATTTTCTAACGGCGCAGCCAGAGTTGTTAGCAGATCTTCAGAAGATGGGTATTAAAGTTGTTTTTCCTTCCAGTGTGGCATTGATGGCCAGTATACAAGTTCAGTCCAGTATAGTTGAGAGGATCAAGTTAGCTCAGTCCACGGATTCTAAGCTTCAGCGGCTGAGAGCAGAATGTATAGCAGGGCAAAGACCAGAGTTATGTGTTCATAAGGACGGTACACTCCGACATGGGCGACGTCTTTGTGTACCCAGTGGTGATATCAGACAGGAGATCATGGCAGAGGCTCACAGTTCTCAGTATTCAATTCATCCCGGCGGTACGAAGATGTATCGTGATATTCGGCAGCATTTTTGGTAGAATGGCATGAAGAGGGAGATAGCCCGGTTTGTCTCTCGTTGTTTAGTTTGTCAACAAGTTAAGGCCGAACATCAGAGACCAGCTGGACTTCTTCAACCTTTACCGATCCAGGAATGGAAATGGGAGCACATTACCATAGATTTTGTAACTGGATTACCTAGATCCCCAGCTGGAAGAGATGCCATCTGGGTTATAGTTGATCGTCTCACGAAGGTAGCTCATTTTCTTCTTTTCAGAATCGGTCAGTCGACGGATCAACTTGCAAAGATGTACCTCAGGCAGATAGTCAGATTGCATGGAGTGCCAGTCAGTATTGTGTCCGACAGAGATTCAAGATTCATCTCGCACTTTTGGCAGAGTCTTCAAGAGAGTTTGGGGACTCATCTCAAGTTCAGTTCAGCTTACCATCCGCAGACAGATGGTCAATCAGAACGCACGATCCAGACTCTTGAAGACATACTGCGGTCATGTACACTCGACTTTGGTGGTTCGTGGGAAGATCACTTGTATCTCGTGGAGTTCTCCTATAACAACAGTTTCCAGGCTAGTATCCAGATGGCACCTTTCGAGGCCTTGTACGGCAGGAAGTGCAGATCTCCTTTAGCTTGGGACGATATCGGTGAGAGGCAAATACTTGGACCAGATATGGTGACGCGGACTATTGAGGTGGTCAGACAAGTCAGAGATCATCTTCGAGTTGCCCAAGATTGCCAGCGTCACTGGGCCGATTCTCATCGGCGTCCCCTTGAATTTTCTGTCGGCGACCACGTATTCCTTAGGATCTCGCCTACCCGTGGCATCATTCGATTCGACGTACGATGAAAGCTCAGTCCTAGGTATATAGGGCCGTTTGATATTCTAGAGCGAATAGGTGATGTATCCTATCGTCTCGCTCTTTCGTCGTCGTTACGTGAGGTACATGATGTCTTCCATGTATCCCAATTACGACGGTATATCCCGAATCCGAGTCACGTTCTTGATCATTCGGAATTGGTTGTTGGCACCAACCTTTCGTATGAGGAGAGACCCGTATCCATATTGGACCGGAAGGAGAAGATACTCAAGAACAAGACTATCAAGTTAGTCCGTGTTGCTTGGGGTCATCACTCTTTGGGTGAGTCAACGTGGGAGCGTGAGGATGATATCCGATCGCGATATCCCGACCTGTTTGACTCGTAAGGTATAATGTCTTTCTTATGCCTTATGCTTAAGTTCCTTGCTTGCATGAATGATTGCTTGATTGACTGCTAGTCTTATATTGCCTGCAATTGAAATAGCTTGCTCGACATCTCTAGCCTCTTGATTAAATTCTGAGGACGGAATTCTTTTAAGGTGGATAGAGTTGTCACCCCCGTTTTTCGTTCTACGTATTTCTAGTATACGTATACGGAATCCTGACATGTATTTTATTTTTCTGCCTGCCTAGCTAATTTCAGTTTAATCTTGATTAGGTTCGTCATGGCATGTAATGGTTTAACTTGGTTTATTTTGGGATGGCTTGGTTTATTCTTTGGTTCATCATGATAAACCCACCACCATCCTCTTTTATAACCCACCTAACTTTTCTCTCTCCTCCACTTTCTCATTAACTCTTCTTCCTTCTCCATTAAACCCACCACCAACCAAGAACACCTCTTAGGCAAGTGCAACTTGCTTCCACAAAAGAGCTCCTTCTTATTGTTCCATTAGCTTCTCCTCATGTTTCTAAGACACATTAGAACTTGTCATTTTCCATTTTGAGGCTTTAATTTTTGTAGATCTAGAAATTAGTTATTTTCGGATTTTGGTGGTTTTGATCTATCAAACTTATTTGTTTTCAAGTTTTGATGGTTCCATGTTGTAGAGAATTTTATTCTACCCAATTTTGACATTTAAAAAGTTGGATTTGGACTTGTTTTTACCAAGTTATGGACTTTTGAAGCTTTGGGTTCAAACCATAGAGTTCTTGCCGATTTGGAGAAGACAGTGAGCAGTGTGCGCGAGCTTTTTAGTTTGCGCCACTGAGTTATGCGCGCTCTTTAGCGCAGCGCAGTCTGACTCATACGCTGCCTTTTGGTGACGTGAGCGCAGTCTGACTCATACGCTGCCTTATGGTGACGTGAGCGCAGCCTGACGTGAGCGCAGCCTGACTTGAGCGCAGTCTGACTCAGGCGCAACCTGATGTTTAGGCGCAACTGGACCTGACCCTACTTACCCTGGCGCAACTTGGCTAATGCCACTTGTTGGCCATAGTACCCCTTGCCCCCCCTTGGGCGCATTATGTCCCCATATTCCCCTTTTTATGATTTTTGCACCCATTTTATATCCTTACGCCTTTTGATGTAAACTCGACATGAACCCGATGTGATCATAACATTATTTATGAATGTTAATCGGAACAAGGCTTAGTGATGGAATTGCATGATTAGTGACCCACCGTGGTGCACTCTTGACAAATAATTTGACATGATAATTCTTGATGGTGGTCCGTTGTGACGCACCCTTGCCTTGATAAGTAATCTTGATAAGCAACCCGACATGATAACCTTGATACGCTGTTGCGACGGCTAACCTGACATGCTAAGTAAATTCTTGACACCGTGGGTGATTGTATTGAATATGCTTGTATAAGCAACCAGTCTTGTCTCGCATCATGTCTAGGACATGTATCCCTGGTTACCACGGTCAGGAATTCATACCGAATCTGACTAGGTTAATGACTAGATTGATCAAGTAGAGCATATAGAGAGGTATTCCGGCTACAAGCAATCCCGTTATCTGGGCGCTCCTTGATGGACTTGTAGCCTGCCGACGAGTAGGGCACATTTCCAGCTCACTGTTATGTGGGGCACTACATGAAACGATTACTATGCACACTGTCATGTGTTGCATCCAAGTCACCTAACAAGGCATGATAACTCTAAGCTTGAACCTTGCGTCTGGATAACCTGGAAAGTCTGCAGGGCTTGTGGCCGTAGGCGTACCTCATTGCATCTTGCTAGTAACTAAGCTTGTGATAACCCTAGTTAGTTAAGTATCAAGCCGTACTCTTTGCTTGGCCGTGAATGATGGATGGAGTCCTATCTTGTCTAGTCTTGTCCAGATCCGGTACATGGATATCTCCGGACATGCTTGTTTATGCTTTACTTTATCGATAATTGGTTCGAGGCTAAGTTCTGTTCAGGTGAAGGGTTACAACCCCGGTCCTTGTTTGGTCTACGGGTTGTAACTTGGTTACCGGAATAGTCCTCTAGTTATCTTATCGTTTATCATCCTGTTTTCTTTAACTCATGTCTTATGTTATTTCACCTATGATTTATGTGCTGACATGCTGGTTTTAGTTCTTAAGTGAAGCCCCCTTTGTGGCACTTGCTCTTTCTGGGGTCTGACCCAGCTGGTTTTGTATGGCCAGATTTCGGAACTGCTACCGAGGATCTCCCAACCTTCCTGCCAGATGGTGAACACTAGAAGGAATCCCGGCAACGAGTGGGTTTTATTTTGCTCTTCCACTCCCTTGTAAAAATATTCTTTTGAGGCGTTTAGCCGCCGAGCAAGTGTTAGCTCGTTTGCAACTTTATTTACTGTCTGCCTACGGGCTGTAGCATGATTGACAAATCCTAGGGTTGATCATGTATGACTTAAACTCTTGCTAGTCTTCGTATTTTGTATGACTAGCTTCAAGATCATCTGAATATGTAATGTATGGGACGCCTTACTTTGTATGTCTGATGATCTACCATCTTGTTATATATACTCGCTTGCTTAAGATTGAGACACTAGGCTTGTTATTGACCCTAAGAGACTAATGGCTTGTAGTAAACCCTCATGCATCTAGACAGCCGTGACCGTATTGCGAGGTGTGAATTACTTCAATATATGTAGCTGGCTATGTCTGTCCTCCGATCTCCAGTATTCTGGTTCTGGGGCGTGACACCGTCGAACTATATACCACCAGAACCTTGCCGACGGATATTCCGTCGATCACCCGTCGCTACCTGGAAACAGTTTCAAATCTCTAGTTAGCGACGGCTCATCCGTCGAAAATCAGTCGAAAACTGGGAATATCCGTCGCTAACCAGTCACTAGTCCGTCGCTAACTGAGATTTTTTGGAAAAAAATTGCAGCACTTTCCCTGTTCACAAAAATATACATAAACCAAACCAATATATAATGCACACCAATTATCCAATAATCACATAGACCAAATATAGACCAAATATATAATGCACACCAATTATCCAAGAATCACATAGACCAAATATGCACATACGATTTTAATGCACACCAATTATCCAAGAATCACAGACCAAACCAAATTAATAGAAAATAAACAACAATTATCCTGAAGAGTAACATAATATCCGGTGCTATAATCCGATTATAGCACAATTAATCCAAAGCTCTCACAAATATTCCAAATTTTCTTAATACAATATTTTAAGAAGAAGGAGGAGGTCGATTGTCCGGTGGTGGTAATCCCAGCTGCGACCGACGAATATACTCCTCCACTAGGTACGGCGGCAAGCCGTTGTAGACACTGCTCGGAAGTCGGCGTAGCTGCTCTGGCGACATCAGATCCAGGAGTGACGTCACAGTCGTAGGCGGTACCACAGGGGCATCAGGGTTGAAAGAAAGATGACCCACGGAAGAAGGACCGAC
Organism: Iris pallida; assembly: GCA_029216955.1. Taxonomy (NCBI): domain Eukaryota; kingdom Viridiplantae; phylum Streptophyta; class Magnoliopsida; order Asparagales; family Iridaceae; genus Iris; species Iris pallida. The sequence continues at coordinate 14,194,866 of JANAVB010031416.1, read as the reverse complement.
ACCAGCAGTCGACGGACCAGTAGAAGACGGACCAACACCATCAGCAGACGGACCGGCAGCAGCAGACGGAGGTGGAAAGTACGTGGCAAATTGCTCCCGCAAGGACGACACCGCCTCGTGCAGCTGCGTAAGCTGCGACCTAACATCATCGTCTGCCGGGGCCACGGGAGGAGACGGTGTCGGTGGAAATCTCTGCGTCGCCATGTGCAACGGCCCTAGGGAGCCGAGTCCGTACAGGAGCCCTTTCTTAAAGCCGCCGACGGTATCTACGAACAAGTCGTTGCGAGCGGCCAAAGAAGAGGGCGTCCGGATGGGCGTCGTTTCACCGACATCCTCGGTGTCAGTTAACTGAGCCCGACTAAGGGCCTCACGATACGCACCCTATCAAATAAATGTGTTTATATTATAAGATTTACCTAAGTTGTAATCTAAATCCTATGTTTCACTAAGTTAAGTGTGAATCCTAAGTTTACCTAAGTTATAGTCCGAATACTTTTAATTCTAACGTAAATCTTATAAACATAAGTACTTACATCAGTCTCCTTGGCCCTCTCGTCGACGAAGCTTCCGTCCTTCCGTCTTTTGTGCGTATTCTGGAATACGTCGTGCATGGTGACCGATTCTGGCACCCTTCCCTCCTTCACCGTCCGTTGGGCCTGTATACGAAATTTCCGTAGAACGTCGATAACTCCTTTAATTAATAATACCTAATTCGATAGTGAAATAAATTTATGGTAGCTCACCAGATCTGCAAGCGTCGCTGCGTGGGGCCTTGATCCCCCCGTATGAAGGCCCGCGGCCTGTCGGTTCGCCTTCGCCTTCTCCGATTTCTTCTTGTACACAGGGGTATCCATCATACCTAAGAGGTCCTCATAATACTCCAGCCGGATCCAATTCGGCCTCGTATGCCCCATTTTCAGGTCATGAATCATATTTCGTATCTTCTTCGAGGCAGCGCTTCTGTAGGTCCTGCGGATCGCGTCCTCGCGATGGGGGGGCCACCAGTACATCGTCTAACATAGAAATTCAATTATCACGTAATTTAAAAAATGGTTGATTAAAGAGTAACTAATAATTAACCAGAAGATATAGATATATACCCTCAACTCGTCGAGCCAGACGTACTTCACGTTTAGGGGCACCGAGGAAAAGTTGAGGTAGGGACCGTGGAAGTTAGCCCTGATAATTTCTCCAAGAGCCCTGCCAACATTAAACGAAAAAAACCTACAAAGAAGAAACGACTGGATTATTAACTTGAATAAATGAAAGAAATTTAATAAATTATCTTAAATTTACTTACGAGTTCCCCGCGGGCCATAGCTCTCGTCGGAACTCGCCTTTCGGCCTCTCTGGTGCCGTCGGAGGATCCGTGGGTCCGCGCATGTACTCCCCAGTAACCGGATGGAACCGAGTATGGGGGTACTCCGGGACCCACTGTGCAGTAACTGGGGCATCCCCTGGTGGATCCGCTGCTGGTGGTTCCGATAGCGGAAAGGATCCGCTAGCAGATCCGGACTCATGCCTCGATGAAGTGGTCGATCGAGGGCGGGATGCGTCTGTGCCCGGGGTACTCTACGGGTCAGGGTCGCTCGATGGGGTCACATCCCGGGAACTTTGAATGCGACTACGACCACCAGCACCACTACGACCACGACCACGACCCGTACCACCACCACCACCACCACCAGCACCATGACCACGGCCAGCCATCATGACCTGTAAATAGAACACATAAACATAATTAACAATATAAAAGTGTAAATGGATATAAAAAACTAAAGTAAAATATATATACCACCAGTAGGGAGACGAGTGCCGCAGCGACGAAAAAGACTAGGAGTGCCATCTGCAATAAGTAAATAATCGAATGAAAAAAACATGAATTCACGTAATTTGAACCACTCACATTTGGTGTCGTATCGAACCACTCACATTTGAACATCACAATATGCATATCATATGGGCCAGTATATTGTAAATCTACAATATCCCGAAGCACTCCATAATAGTCAAAGTCCGGCTCGTCGTCATAGATGGTGCCTCTTATGCAAACACCGGAATCCTTGGTACTGATGCCGTCATTGATAAATTCGACATTTATAGCATTGTGAGTTGACTTAAACCTGAAGCCATTAACGACATAGCCTGGCCAAGTCTTTATTTGCTTCTTCGGTCCCAATGCCAGATAACGAACACTCTCATGAGTGTTGTTTCAGGCAATAAAACCGGTAAACAAATATTTATAATTTAAATGTTTCAGATTATATATTTATAATCTCAATTATAATCACAGTTACTTACGTGTTTGCGAAACCATGACGGAAATGTACAATCAACCTCTCTTTGAAGTCCCTCATCGGTAATATCGGGTGTCCTCATTTTGACTTCATCTCTAAATACACTATTAGAGAAAATAAGAATATATAAGTGTAGTCACTTACTTCATCAAATTCGAGATTATAACGAGTGCAAGTGTACTGACTTACTTCTCCAAATCTCTCACTTCTTGTATGTCACAGTTTAACAAGACATATCGGTGAGCGACATCATACTCGTCGTCTGTCAACCACCGTCTTTTACTAGCCCCAACAGGCTTGCCCCTTACATTGAATATTCCTCCATCCTCAACGTCCTCGTCATTCCTTTGAGGTCTATTTCGATTTGTCTTAACATGAGTATCGAAATAAATGGAGCAGAAGTTTGACATCTCTTCGATAAGATATGCTTCGCATATCGAAGCCTCTATATGAGCTTTGTTGTCAACTTTCTTCTTTTGATGGTGTAGGTATCTAGAGAGACAAATTATCTTGAGAATTAAGAAAGAATTTTAAAACACACTGAAATTCAACTTAAATTATTTCGATTTTTATGTACCTTTCAAATGGGTACATCCATCGATAATGAACAGATGCACCGACATGGGCTTCGTATGCTAGATGAATCGGTAGATGCTCCATGCTGTCGAAGAAGCTAGGAGGAAATATTTTCTCCAACTTGCAAATTGTTAAGATAATCTTCTCCTCAAGTTCAACCATGTGTTGCACAGTCAACTTAGTTGAACAAATATCCCTAAAAAATATTGATAGTTCGGCCAACGAAACCCATACAGCAGAAGGCAACAACTCTTTCAAAGCAATGGGCAGTAAGCTTTCCATAAACGCGTGGCAGTCATGACTCTTCATTCCCATTAGCTTGCGTTCATTGAGATCAACGCATCTAGACAAATTCGACACATAGCCGTCGGGAAATCTTAAAGTAGATACCCACTTGCAGATTATTAATCTATCTTCCTTGCTCAATGTGTATTGTGCTATCTGCTTACTTAATTGTCCAGCAGCTCCCCTTTGTATCAAGTTCAGATAAGGACGCTTGCATACCTCGGCAATGTCTTGTCTTGCTTTTGGATTGTCCTTCGTCTTTCCTTTAATATCCATGACGATATTGAAGACATTATCGAACACATTTTTTTCGATATGCATAACATCAAGATTATGCCTTATAAGATTATCTTTCCAATAAGGCAAGTCCCAGAAGATACTCCGTTTGGTCCAGTTATGGGTTTGTCCGAACCCATCGACACGATTGTTCGATGTATCTTCCATTACAGTGGGCAAGTCCTTTACATCTTTCCAAATATCGTATCCCGACAATCTGGCAGGCGGATGAGAAAATTCTTGTTTTCCAGCTCTGAACGCGTCCTTGTTCTTTCTCTAAGGATGACTCGCGGGCAGAAATTGACGATGACAATCAAAGAAAGAAGTTTTTCCTCCATGCTTAAGGCAGAACGCCTTACTATTTTGCATGCACATCGGACAAGACAGGGTGCCGTGAGTACTCCATCCCGACAGCATACCGTATGCGGGAAAATCATTGATTGTCCACATCAGTGAAGCTCTCATCTGAAAGTTCTGTTTCCTGGAAATATTATAGGTCGTGACGCCGATCTCCCACAGTTTTTTCAGCTCATCCACCAACGGCTGTAAATATATATCGATATTCTTCATCGGATTTTTGGGACCCGGTATGATAGCTGTCAAGAACATATAAGGAGTCTTCATACACATCCATCGTGGCAGATTGTAAGGGGTCAGAATGACCGGCCAGCAGGAGTATTGAGATCCCGACTGCCCGAAAGGGGCAAATCCATCAGAACATAGTCCCATGCGTACATTTCTAGGCTCTGCAGCAAAATCTGGATGGCAAAAATTGAAATATTTCCACGCCTCTCCATCCGAAGGATGTGACAATTCTCCATCGTCCTTTGTGCGTTCTTCGTTGTGTCACATCATGTGTTCTGCTGTATTCTGAGACATATCCATCCTCTGCAAGCGCTTCGTGATCGACAAGTAATGCATATACTTGTAAGGACGTCGTTTTCTAGTTGACTTTCCTTTTCCCCTGACTTCTTTGTAACGATTCGCATTACAGAAGCTGCAACTTTCTACATCCACGTTCTCCTTATAGTACAACATGCATCTGTTGCAACAACAATCTATCTTGTCGTACCCCAGTCCCAGTTGTCGGACCATCATCTTCGACTTGTAGAAGTTTTTTGGAAGCTCTTTTTATTCCTTCGGTAACACCTCCTTCATTAGTTGTGTAATCCGATCATAGCAAGTTTGTGGCAAGTTAAAATCGGACTTTATGTTTAACAACTGCATCGTCACTGACAGTACGGAATGTGGCTCACAACCAGGATATAAAGAAGTTTCAGCATCCTGAAACATATCATAGAACTCCTTCGCCTCGGGATTAGGATCCTTCGGATCAAAATTAGGCCCTGCCACGTCGTACACCATATCTCGTGCAAGGTTCTGCACGTCTCCATAATCACCGGAGCATTCGTCGTCATCGACGACAAAATCCGCTGCAGCATTATCATCAAAAGCATAAGTAGCAGCATTCGTAACCTGTCTTTCCGTATATAGTTCACCTTGCGATGACCACAGACCGTAATCACATACGAAACCCTTACGGGTCAAATGATCTCTTACACTCACCACTTCTCCGTAACGTCTATTGCGACAATTACGACATGGACACTTGATTTTGTTACCGTCCATAAACTGAGCTTTGTTCATGGCATACTTAAGAAACACTTCCACGCCTGCCTAAAAATCGTCACTCACACCTATTCTGCTCTCGTGTTGTCGTTTGTACATCCATGTACGATCAACGAAATAGCGATCCATCACAGATTAGATGTAAAAATCTGTATAGTAAGACAAACTAAACAGAATTAGTATATAATCATGTAACTGGTGGATCCGCTGGTATTCTAGCTCGAGAAGAGAAAAATCTAGTACAGTTGTTACTAATAGTTCGATACCGATAGCTTGATACCGATACCGATACCGATAGTTCGATACCAATACCGATAGTGCGATACCGATACTGATAGTCCGATACCGATAGTGCGATACCGATACCGATAGTGCGATAGTATGATAGTCCGCTAGCGATACCGATAGTTCGATACCGATAGTCCGATAGTTCGTTACCGATACCGATACCGATAGTCCGATACCGATTCTTCGATAGTCCACTAAGTCGAAATGATTCCTCTTAAGCGTCGAGCATGTTATACACGGTTCAACTTGACGAGTTCTTAAATATTTTTGTGGTGTTGTATGCTTGCAGCAGCAAATCAAGTTTTAGAGTCATTATAGGTCAATTAATCAAACTGAGTCAATCTATCTATTTCTAAATTGCAAGAGTCCACTTCTAGGATATGGGAGCTATATCCTAAATATCTAGTCTAAAATTAACTTGGTTAGGATACTAGAGTGTCCTTACTATCTAGCGAGCACTACCTTAGTCTAGTCACACTAGCATTAATTACCTATAATTCCTACCATGTTTACACTCACACATTGCACCCCAAGCCGTCCTGCATGCTAATAGGCATGGTAGGCCTGCCTTCATTCCTCACTCTCTAAAGCACACATACACATATATATGTATATCACAGTTAGATGTATAGATATATACATCTATATAGAAGCACACAACTGATACACTCTAAGGGTCGGTTTTCCAGGAAAAAACTTCACTTATTCAGTGACTTTGGTGAAGCGAATGTCCAAACTCCAAGAAAAACTTCACTTATTCAGTGACTTATGCAGATGAAGAACTCGCACTGTCCTTGACACAGTAAACATATACACCATGAACCCAAACTCCATATTCACATTTACTAATCCAAACACCACCAAACTAATGGATAACACCCAATATGGATAACACATTATTTAGCCAATATATAAACTCAGATGAATTTAAGAAGCAAAGCCCCCCGCCGCCCCCGACCAAAGCCCGCCGCCCCAAACCCGCCGCCCAGCCCCCGACGCCCCCGTCCCAAGCCCGCCGCCCAGCCCCCGTCGCCCCCGCCCCAAGCCCGCCGCCCAGCCCCCGACGCCCCCGCCCCAAGCCCGCCGCCCAGCCCCCGACGCCACCGCCCCAAGCCAGCCGCCCAGCTCCCGAATGTCCCCAAGCCCGCCGCCCCCGCTGCCCCTACATCGACACCGCGACAGAGAAAGAGAGAGAGAGAGAGAGAGGATTACCTTCGGGAGAGAGAGAGGAGAGGATGCCGACGCAGATCACCGAAGCCGCGGGAGAGAGAGAGAGAGAGAGAGAGAGAGAGGAGAGAGAGTGAATTTGGGGGGAATGCAAAAAGTTCCCTCCGTCGTTTCAATTTAAGTCTGGAACGTATATTTAGCGACGGAATAGCGACGTCATAGAATTCGTCGCCCAGTAGTACCTATTTTTTATACTTGTCGACTGAATATCCGTCGCTACGTAGTCGAAGAAATGTCCCGCCAATTCTCGACACAATTCCCGCCAAATAATCGACTACGTAGCGACGACTATCGATCCGTCGCTATATCTCCGACACCCTAGCGACGGATGTGCGACCTTTCCTCCCCCTAAAATTAAAATAAAAAATGTAAAGGCGTGTGGTCGGTAATCCGTCGACGAGCGGCCACGAAGCCGTCGCTAACGCCGACTGAAAATTTCCGTCGCTAATTGTCCGTCGCTAATTTACTGTATTTTGGTAGTGTCTCTTCGGACGATCAGCCGAGGGCTCTGCCTGAGTACCCTCTGAAGATACGGCAGGGGTGTCTCGATAACCAACCTCTGGCGGGCGGTACGAGCAAGCCTTCACCAACATGTTCCCAGTCGCCTCCAACTGGGTGCCAACGATAAAACTGGTCTCCCTATCATATCCAGGGGATACAGCATTCATCGTACATTAAAATTTGGCAGCTGAAAAAAGAATCTGCGACTGCAAATTCAGAACTGGCATGGTAAAGCGGACTCCGGTACATCCGGTATTGTAGTAATGCCAAGCTCGTGCCCTATCCAGTAAACTTCCAATATATCCAGGCTGGTACTGGGGTTTCCCAACATCAACTGGGCATAGCCGAATTGACGTACGAAACGGCTCGATAAGTACGGTTCCAAGTAACAATGGTTCTTATTCCTGTACACCAAATGGGATGGCCGGATGCTTTGCAACCAACGGAATCCCTACGGGGACAGAGTTGTTGTATTTTCACCCGAATCAGCCAAATCCTCATTTGCTTCGAAAACGGTAAAAATGGGACCAACTTTCGTGATCTCCCATCCCTGAAGGTAGGACAAAACCCTCCTACAAACAGGAATTCCCGTATGCAGCCACTTTCTCTGGTAGAAGCGGCGAAGGAATGCGTCTCCGGCTACGTGGTCTTCTTCCTGGCCCGGGCTCATCACATTAGGATGGTGCAAAATCAACCACCCCATCAGATAGTGAAACGGCAGCTCGGCACGAGGAAAGTTGTCGTTCATACCTTGTTCGTGAACAATGTCACCTGCAAATTCCCGTAGACCTCGCAGCAGGTTGTATACCATCGCAGGGAGTAGAGCCAAGGGATGGCCAAAAACCAACTTCACAGCTGGCAAGATCAGGTTCCGGGTCACCCTCTCCACAGAGCCGGACCCGCCTGAAAAGACGTAATCTCGGAGCCAGAACATCAGATAAGCAGCCAATACTGCTTTCGACGACATCCGATGAGTGAGGTGCCAGAAACAGCTATAGGAACGCTCGTCCGATTCCCGGTCCGTATTTTCCTGGGGGCTCTTCTCATTCAGTCTGCTCATTTCAGAGAGCACCTTAGTAAAGAGCCGACGGAGTCGTAAACTGAGAGGGATCCTCCTTGTCTTGCTCAAAGGCGTAATCCCTCCAAGCAGTTACGTGGGGCTGCGCCCCACCCTTGTCCTTCTTCTGCATATAATAGTGGTGACTCACCACTTCTTTAAAGACAGCCATCATTTCTTCTTCCTTGTCCTCCAGGACTTGGAACTCCTCGTTGGTCGGGAAGTACTCCTCATAGGGTTCTGATCCCCAAGGAAGCCTCGACACCTCATACATTTCATGAAGTGCAAGTCCTAGTTCCCCTACCGGTGTGAAAAAAGTCCCAGTCTGGGTGTTAAACATCTCCAGAAGTGCAAGGAACATATGCCTGTTGATGTCGACGCCAGCCTGGGTGGCACGGATGGCGGCAGTCAGCCCAATCTCTCTGAGTTCGGTTTGAAACTTCGTCAGAACCCAGAGTGTCAGCTTGTCCCATTTAGATACATAATGATACCAACCCTCTACCTGAAAATCACCCTTCGGGTATGACCGCTTCGATGACAACATACGGTTTACGAAAGTCGAAGCACCAAAGGCGAAAGTGTCGGCAGGGACGTCACTGTAAATACTCCCGGGACGTAAAGTTCGCCAGGTGAAAGACGACCCAACCCGCGTGGTGGCCAAAGTATCCCTCTGGTTCGAGGTAGCATCGATCCTGATGGTGCCCATCACCGCTCCCCCCTGATACGGGGTTAGCTCCCATGACATCCTCCTCTTGGAAGCAAGATGGCAGAAAGCCGTCAAATGAACATGTGTACCCCTTTGGCTGAGAAGAACCATTCTTCCTTGATCCTCAGCACCTTCGCTTCAGTAGAAGTGAGGCGATCCCCGAACAGGAACTCAGGCTTCAGGAAAGTCTCATTACCAGGAATGGCAGATTGCAAGCTGCCATGCTCCATCATCCGCTGGAGAAACGTATACTGTTGCTCCTTGATTTGGGTCATTCTCTCGGGAGACTTATCCAGCATGATGACAGCTTGGGCAGGATTTATTACCTCCTCATTATAATCAACTCCCATCTAACAGAGAGCAGCGTCCAGCAGTACCTCGTTCAAAAGTGGGACGGTCATCGAAACTGGCGGTCAGGGAAAGATGATAAAAACTCAGATATGTTAAAACAACAAAGAAATATTTATCTGAGCCGAGTTCTCATCAGAAGCGCACACACTGAACCCAAGCTCAGGCGCATCTGAAGAAAGGCTTCGACGCATCATCAGGACTCGAGGTCCATGCGCGTCAGCAGAAAGGCTTCGACGCATCATCAGGACTCGAGGTCCATGCTCGTCAGCAAGAAGCTTCGGTACATCATCAGGACTTGAGGTCCATGCGCATCAGCGTATGTGAGTTCTAAAAAGATTTCCTCAAAATACTAAAGGTACAACAAGGATGACAAACCCACCAATCACCGTCGGCCAAACGTCGACGGGCGTCCTGGGAACAGCATCAACATCGGCCTCTACAGGCTCCTTTCCTTTGCCTCGTCCTCGGCCAGCACCACCGCGAGGAGTCTTGGGAGCCATTTCGTAAAAAGAAGTTAGGGTTTTAGAAGAAAACTCTAAAGAAGAAGAAAGCAAAGAGAGGATGAACTCTCTCTCTCTCTCCATCAGACGCCTATTTATAGGCTTGGTCATACGCGTGAACCGATGAAGGGTGATGTCAGCCGCCGCCTGGGGTTCTACAAAGTGATAACTGCAAATAATCCAAAAAGATCATCATTAAATCTTTTTGTTTATTTTGAAGTGTTATTATTTGTATTTAAAACTGAAGAGGAGCATGCGCCTCATTACAGATGCACGGAGCAAATCATGTATCCCGAACAGTTGTGCACCCCATTGAAGACCATACCATGCTTCTTATTCAAAGTATTCTAAAACTTGACAGAAAGTTTTGAAAACTTTGAAGGGGGTCTTGTAGAAGCATGGAATTTCATGCGCATCTACAGGCCAGAATTCCTATGCGCCTAACATTACATGCGCCATGGAACATCAAACGAAGTACTGTGCACAGTAAGACAGCAAAAGTATAAACATCAAAAGGATTTTTTATTTCATATAAAAGTCTATTACATGTCTAAAAAAAGCTTATAAAGGAGAATTTCTACAAAAAGAAAGATCCTAAGACTACAGCCAGGCGCAGCAAACTGCGATGCGCCTTCTTTCCGGCACATCATCAGTCTGGCACATCATCAGTCAGGCGCATCACTTCAGCATCAGTCAGGCGCATCACTTCAGCATCTCAGTCAGGCGTATCTATTTCAGCGTCTCAGTCAGGCGTATCTATTTCAGCGTCTCAGTTATGCGCATCATGAAGTCTCAGCATATGCGCTCTACTTCGACCTGATCAAGTGCTTCGACTAATGAAGCATTTATTGAGCAGAAAAAGGGTGGGCGATCAACCCCACTCAAGCTGGAGGAAGAGCTCTCCAAAGCCCAAGGAAGAGGAGAGCACCGCAATTCCGATCTGCGGCTAAAGGAGCAGCTTTTCAGCACAACCAGAGTGGGCAACACCCCACTCTTGCAGGAGGAAGAGCTCTCCAAAGCCTAAGGAAGATGGAAGCACCACAATTCTGATCTGCGGCTCTTCCAGCATAACGAAGACAGGGCTCGAGCATCCCGATCTTTGGATGCAACAGGCACCTTCCGCCTGCCTCAGAAGCCCTCGATCCCGACTTTTGGATGTAACAGTCACCTTCAAGTGCATGAATAAAGACAATTTGTCGCATCTTCACCCTCGGGAGCATCTCATCAACAGAATATACTCGAGCAAGTAAGTTCATTCGGGAAGACGTGAGAGAACGAGAAGCAAACTCTCTCCTTGCTGCTATTTATAGGTCGGGCAAATCAAACCCATGTGCCAAGTGGCGGGCTCTCCGAATCCCGTACAATAAATTTGTATTTATGGTGATGAACCTGACGCTTCGAATTCGGCCAAGTCAAAAACGGCTATTTAAAGCACTCGAGGAACGCAACAGTCAGACCAATAAAGATGTATCATGCAAGTGGATGCACCGATCAGATATCGTGCATCCTACAAACGCGCCAGACGCTACCAAGTGCCCTATATGGATGCGCCCAACAAAGCACAGATCCATGCGTCCTAATCAACATGGATCAATGCGCCCACTCAACAGCCCATCACCCGTCAAAGAATATTAAATGTTGAAGTCCAGAGACGACAGCAGCCATGCCTCAATGACAGAGCAGCAACAGCTTTTACAGAAAATGAAGCGCCGCTGACGTCAGGGTCATCATTAATCTCTTTCGGCGATTACAAGCCACGTGGCCGCCCCGCCATTCGTATGCGCCTCTGCAGTCATGCATCCAAACCTCTGCATACGCTTCAAGAGCCATGCACCTCAGACCTTCCTCTAGACAGAGGTCAAGTCGCTACTGAAGCTTCGCATGTGCCTCAAAAGTCATGCGCCCAGACTGGTTCGTGACTCCTGAAGGTTACGAGCCAAAGTCTTTTCATGTGCCCAACTCCAGGCACATCCTATCAGTTTACCCTCCACCAAATCTGAGATCTTTGAGCTACGGACACGCGCCACATGTCCTTTGACTCAATTCAGCCTATTAAGGGGTACTAATCACCCAAGATCTCAGCAACAGAAAGATCCTCTCCCCTGCTACGTGCCAGCCCACAAAAGCAGCATGAAGGATTCAACCCACAAATGATGGTGCATCATCCATGCGCCTCCCGGAGCTTCACCCACGTGGCGTCCCCACGTACAGACGCATCCTACATATGCGCACATGGACAGCCAGCTTGTAAGCTATAAATAGAGGGATCATTTCCTTCTTCCATACATACCTACGGACAGAGACCTTCATACACACAGTGAAAGAGGCCGATACAGACACTTAACATCTTCTTCCTCTCCGCAAGCTCCAGCATCCAGAGCAACTCAGACTTTCAGAGAACCGAGAACCGTTGTCAGATCGTCAACGGAGTCAACGCATTACCACTCGCTCCAACGACACAGGGACCCAGATAAACAAAAGTGTACTCCTAGGACTACATCTAAGTCCTACATTGTAATATTGTTCTGTTTGTAATTGAAATTGCAATCAAAAGATTTTAATGGCAAACACTACACAGTGATGCCCTTTGGCTTGAAGAACGCTGGTACAATATACCAACGAGCTATGAGTACCATCTTCCATCAAAATCTATGCAAAACAGTTGAGTGTTATGTTAATGATATCGCTGTCAAGAGCCGTCTCAAACGTGATCACCTACAAGACCTGAAGACAGTCTTCGATCTCATACGAGCGCATCAACTCAAGATGAACCCCGCTAAATCCTTCCTTGGGATTTCTAGCAGAAAGTTCTTGGGCTTCATTATCACGGCGAAAGGCATTCATGTCGATCCCGAGAAAACCAAAGCCATCCTTGACATGGACCCTCCGAAGAACCTATCACGATCTGCTACCTAAATTGTTGGGCCGAGCCGAGTCATGTCCAGCCTACGCTTGAGATAAAGCATAGTAAGCTGTTCTAAAGACAAATAAGATAAGACCAAAGTGTGCTAACCGTTCTATACGTAATAAGGAGTCAGAAATGTTCATAACACAAAAGTCATCTTGTATATACGTAAGTTTCGTGTACATAGCTAAAATGTAAAACTGGATACAGGTCCAGTTATAAAATACATAGTCTGATACACGACTACTTAAAAGTCCCAAGTAATAAACAAACTAGACGAGTTTCCCCGTAGGTACATTCTCATAAAGTATAGCCTGGTCCTCGACAGCAACTCCATAATAGGAATCACAAAGCAACTCCTCCTCAGAAAGTATACCTACAACGTTATCCTGTCAGGACGGAAGCAAGTACTGATTCTAGCAAACTAAATACACGAAACATGAAATGAACAGGAATCATGTTATATCATACTCTATCATGGAAAGGATACATATGTCATAGAGACAGATGTATATGTAATATTTAAAACTGTAGCAGGTACGTGATCGTCAATAGGTGTACAATGTGCAGGGGCACATAATGAAATGTACTTCTGTACAAGTGATACGGCGATAGATGTACATATGCATAAATCCGCTTTGAGATAAAGGCCTACGGCGCAGTAATCATATAAAATGAAACTTTGCTCGGTAAATTGTAACGCCACAGTCCCAATATACGTAGGACTAGGAAATACGTACATGCCAACTGTATGCATATACAGACTACTCCAATATATGAAATCTACGTGTACACACATAAGCTGTAATAAATGAGCTCCAGCTCATAACAATATAACATGGTCACAGGCAGTATCTATATCTCATCCACAGTAATAAATAAGAGAAATAACAAACCAAATGTCTCAACTCAAAATAAAGAGAAATATCTGTCGGACGGAAACAAATCCACTACCGAGCTACTGAAAAGAAATCAACTGAAATAAATAAAAAAAAGAGTATCAACTACATAAGTCCATCAACTGAGGATAGAATCAAATAGGCTCCGAAGGCGAGACCTCCTCAGCTGCAAATGGAGACTCTAGTCCTGAACCGTACTCCTAAGGATACTGCTCGTCGTCTATACCTGGAGAGATCACCAGGTCCTCAGAGGGACGTAATAAGATACAAGAAAAACATGCTAATATGAACTGTCAGAATAATAATAATATGCAAGACTCTCCTAGACACCGATATGCTAAGGGAATTCTAACCATCTATTTTACAATTTAGAGGACAAATTTTATGCGCATGGGTGGGATTTAGGCTATGTGTACGTAACTGGCATCCAGTCATCTGTATCCGGCCGTAACGTCCAAAACGTCAGAGGGTATCTGCAATATATATCGCCATAGTTTCTTTCGAAAACTATGGTTTACCTGTTTGGCTTCCCATATGCACTAGCGACTGTCCTCCCCCAATATTCCCCATACTGTCCAAGTCACGTCTATAACTCGTCCAGTTTTGTAACAGCTTGAGTCTCTAAAACCCGAGTCATAGCAGTTACGATCATCTATCTGTCACACGTACATAAAGATGGCCAGTCAATATGCAAGCCGTGCCCCTAGCAAGATGTCTCAAATCGTGTAGTGTGAGTGTCATGGCCAATGGAGATATAAGAATATCCCATAATAGGAAGGTAGTCCACTACAACTAAGTTGACATGCAACAAATAAAAATAACACAAAGAAACGACTGATAAAGTCGCTTGCACCCAAGTGTGGCTTGGACGCACAGTTTATAAAAATATGAAACAAAGTAAATAAATGCTAAAAATAAATAATATGACAGTAAATATAGCAAGGTATACTTGCCTGGTGATTGGAAGGTGTTTTGACGACGTCCAGTAGATGAAATTGGCAAGTGAGAATAAGCTACAAGAGTGGAACCTCCACAAATGTTCCCGGACGCTGAAACAAACATCAAAAATGTTCTCGATGAAGAAGATATACCTAGGAAACGCCTGTCCAAAAGTCCAATTCTGGAACAGGGGGCAAAATCGTAATTTTGGGTCAAAACGATGTCCGCCGTTGGACCCGCTTTGCACCGAAACGCGTGCCAGAACCTATGGTCTCTATAGTTGTCAAACTACATGTCTACAGATTTGTTTTGGCGAGACGAACTCAATGGTATGTCCAATTTTGGATTCCGATGAGCCGTGCACAAAATTACCTGTTAAATCGGGTCACGGGCCCGCCAATTTTGGCGTTCCGATCAACCTTCTCAGAATCGGACCAAACTTGGCATGCAGGACCAGAAAAATATTTTGAGTCCATTGGCGCAAGTTTTGTCGCGGTTTGACGAGTGTGCACAAAGTAATTGAGAAATTTTGAAAATGGCCGATGCGACGTTCTTCGACGGATACGGGTCAAATTCGTCGCGCACACGCGACCAATTTGAATTCCGTCAAAGCTCACACATCCGTGAAGTCATTATGCACCTTTCGATGCTTACGGTTCGCGACCACGTCGTCCGGATTGGCGGGACGCACGTCGTATCGGGTAGTTTTATTGAAATTTTTAGTTTTCGAAAACGGGTTTTTCTATGATTTGGAAATCAAATATCTTTCCATATATTAGATGAAAAATAAATCTACAAGAAGGATCTTCATCTCCTATATGTTGTCTAAAGGTTTGTTCAAAAAGTTTTGAAAATATCTTACATGGTTGGTCAGAATACGACTTCCAATATAGGTGATTGGGCTGTTTCATTGTTCTTAGTTTGAACAGTTTTCTCGGCTTTTTTGCATCGATTTTTAGGATCGATGGATCGACTAACCCCAGAACTAGTAGTGGGGACTTCGAGAGGGTTATGAAGGCTCTAATCAGGAATTCTTAGATCGTAATTTCATTAAGCGAGGAAGGAGAAAGATAGAAGGAAAGTCGGGTACCTGATGCGCTGTGAAACAGAGGAGCTTCTCTGTTCCAGTAGTTCCCAGCGATCACCGGCGACGACAGGCGGCTGAGGATGACTCGAGGGGGTGCGCAGGTATCTCAGGATTCAACTGGGGTTGGGAGTTTAGTTTTACGAGAGGTTCTCTCGTAGTGTTTTCCAAGAACCCGAAGGAATTTCCCGATATATATACACCGATCCTCCCCGTTGATTTATACAAGAATTTAAATTCGATTTGGAGAGGAATTTGATCTGATCAGAGGAGAATAGGATAGGAATTCAATAGGATTTGAATTTGGAAGATTTGATTTAGGATTTGATTAGGATTTAAAATCTGAAAGTTTAAAAAAACTACTAAACAGTAGCACATGGGGGGCGCGGGCTTAGCTCGGTTGGGAAGAGCTACAGTGCCCCCCACAAGGCACTGTTCACCGCTGAATGTTTTTTTTTACTTTATTATATATACATATATTCTTATATATTTCTAAATATGTATATATTCTTATATATATCTAATTATGTATATATCTAAATATACACAAATAAATCTAAAAAAAATCATAATATTATCTATCCATATATTTAGTCTATTAAATATATGTACATATGCATATCAATTCAATTGGCCATAAAATCAAATAATGATAATATCTAATAATAATTATGATTATTTAATCACAAAAATCACTTTAATAATAATAAAATAATAAAAATTACCCAGTTTAGTGAACTCATCCTATACCCTTTATTCGAGTCCAGAAACTTGTACAAATATTGACAAACACCTATTTAATAATAAAATACAAATATTTGTACAATAATAAAAATAATTAGAAAAAAATATACATCAGTTCTAAAATAGTTTAAGAAATATTTGTACATACATAAAATACGCCTACATGGCCATCTTTGGTCAACTACCTGCCTACCTGGGCTTAGAATTGGTTTGGGTCCAGTTCTGGCTGATTTGGTCCAACCGGGTCATCTAAAAAATCAATATATTAAATAATAGCCAATTAAATGATTTAAATGAGTCATTACATAACTTGGCCTGGTTTTCCTAGTTCGGACAGAACTATGGCTAGGCTTCTCATGGCATGGCTAATACACTAGTTATGGCACACTGCTACATCTTTTATGCTACAAATCCTAGCCATCTTGTGCTCCAAAACTCAACAATGGCTAAGTTCATATTTAAATATAAATTAATTTAAAACTACTCATAAATTCCATAAAATCATATTTAAGGCAATTAAATAATAAAAAAATTCCAAAATTTTAGGGGTTTTACATAAATACATACGGAGAAGGGGGCATGATCACGTACTCTACTAACAGTTTCCCCATAACCCAGATTCTAAACATGTGAGAGATATAAAAACTGTCCTAAGCATGGTAGGAACTGAAAATAAATACAACATGTGAAGATTTAACTTGCTATCCCAAGGATCAGCATTTAACATGGTTGGATCATAGTTTATTGTTGTAACAGTATGTAAAGTTTGTAGAGGTACTTGTCTTTAGCAAAGCAAGGTAGTGACAGAAATGCTATAGATGCCTGGTGACTCGTCACTGTAGAAATAATACATAAACTTAGTTTTCATACTAAGTTAAACACTAAGACACTAGTTGTGTGACACGACTTTCTGACTGGACATTGTCACTTTCTGCTCCCAGAATACGTATTTTTAATACATGTACTGCTTTAATATATTTATTTAATATTTATCATGTATTGTTCTGCAATTAAATCCCTTTAATTTCATGTTAATTAATTTTCTGTAATTTTATTTCTGCATTTTATTTCCTGCTTTTATACTCTGCTTTAGCTATACTTTGGGTTCGGCTTGGATTGGATTAAGTATGTTGGTTCATCATGAACCGAAACAAACCCCCACCTACCACCACCCCTTCATTTAAAGCCCATCTCCTTTCTCTCTCTTTATTACTTCACCATTACTCTTCTTACACTTCTTCTTCTTCCTCATAAACTCTTCCCCACCTACTCAGCCGCCAAGGCAAGTACCAAACTTGCTTCATGATGGAATTCTAGTTTTATTGTTCCATCATCTTCCTTACTAAATCTTAAGCCTCTTTAGTACTTAGCATTTTCAATTTCCATGGTTCATTTCTTGCAGATCTAAGTTTAATGCATTTTCGGATTTCTTAGGTTTTGATCTAGTAAACTTTGTTATCTTCAAGTTTTGATGATTCCATGTTGTACAGAATTTCGTTCTACCCCATTTTGACCTATGGAAGTTCAGATTTGGGCTTGGAATGAAGGATTTATGGAGCTTAGAAGCAATGGCTTTCCATGGTTCTTCTTCTCGAAAAAGTGGAGAAGAAGAACAGTGCTTGACCACATGAGTTTTCATGCGGCAAGACTTCGTTAGCCGCATAGGCTTATTTAGCCGCATGGACTTAGCTAGCCGCATGGGCTTAGTCAGCCGCATGAGACTTATCTGCAGCATATGCATTTAGTCCCGCAGCCGTATATGAACTGTCACATCTTAGCCGCATAGGGTTGTCTTCCTTGCCGCAGCTTAGCCTCATGGGACTTATATCATCTTCAGCCGTATGGACTCAGTTTAACGTCCAGCCGCATGGCGTTAATCATTCTCAGCCGCATGGCGCTGATCATTCTCAGCCGCATGGCGTTGCATGACTTCTCGGCCGCATATAGGCTTGCACCTATTCAGCCGCATGGAATTACCCCTGGCCGCATAGGCGTATGTTGCCCGTAGCCGCATGAGACCCCTTTTGGTTTCTAGCCGCATAGGGCTTTGCTAATTTGGCCGCATGAGACAATTTTGTTCCGGCCGCATGGAATCACCCTTGCCCAGCCGCATGTAACCCATTCTGTCACGCCCCAGTACCGGAATACTGAGACGGACTAGGCCAGCTACACCGTATGAGGTATATAAATGTCATACGACGATCGTGGCTGTCAAGAGACTAAGGGTACATGCTACAATCAGGTCTCCTATGGTCCCACAGAGCATCTATGTCTCAATCAATCAAACAAGAAGCAGTAAATAATGATCATATAAGACAAAGCAGTAAGGTGTCCCCGATGCTTCATCAAAATGATTCATGAGCCTAGCTTTACAAAATAATGAGCTAGTATCGAGAGTCAATAGTACATAACTGTAGTCAGCTACAGTCTGATTTAATTACAATTATACAAAGAAAACTAGTGTCCTGACCTGTCAGCTAAACAGGTGCTGGTGGCTAAACGCCAAGTACAAAATAGAAGATATCAGAGCGGTGAAGAAGAAACCCACTCATGGTCCCTGGCGCCCATACTCCTGGTGTGCACCATTGTTCGGATGGAAAGCTGGATCCTCTGGAGCTGCTACGAGATCTGGCCAAACAAAACCAGCGGGGTCAGGCCCCGAATAGCAAGTACCACAAGGGAGCACAAAAGAGTGAGATAAATCCAATGAGTTAAATAAGACCTGATTCACGAGTTATAGGCTTATACCATATCATCGAGACAATACGATACCCTTACAACCAAACAAGGACAAACGGTGCCATTATCGTGCCGAGATAAGATATATCCTATAACCATGGGCAGGTAAAAAGGGTCTTCTGGTCGCGACTTCGGTCCATAGCCTATCGTAGCACAATAGCCCAACCCAACAACCAAATAAGGACATGGGTTGGACCACGCACCACGATAGTCCATGTTCCTCAGTTGCTAACAAAAGATAACATATCACAAACAAGTCGGCTTACAAGCGGCCAATCAATTTCTACGGCTTTCTACTATTTGCCTGGATTAGTCCAGTAATGCAATATAGGAATCCTCAGATCGTGTCAACCCAGCAGGGCTAGCCAATGCCGTATCATATACATATACACATAGCACTTTAATTATGCACCGATCCCTCGTAAGGCCACCGTGCTAAAACATATAACACATAGCACGCAGGAGTCGGATATAGTCATCCACTATAGGCAGATGAAACTGTATCCGTGGCGGCCAACCCGACACGTCAGGACGGGACCCGGGGGTGGCTAGTATGGCACGATCTCGGGATTCTGTTCCCTTCCAATGCTTCTACCGATTTAAGTTGCTAAATTAACCCTATCTTGGTATTGGAATTGTATATCGTGGTCACATGGTCATCCCCCTGTATGTCGTACCATAGTACGCGTACCCTAAGTACGAATCCACATCGGCTGAAGGAGTCCCAAATCTAGATCCATGCTTAGTGTAATGCATCAAACAAAAATTATTATACCACGACACTATTACTGACCAATTACCATGACTGTGCTGGAAGGTACACATGTATTGACATATAACACGAACGATCACTTGGCATGTAGAGTCACACCTCAGTGCACTCATTAAATGGCACCGCAGTGCATACTAATATTGTATCTCAATACACACTTAGAACATGTACCAGCACGTATACAGGTAATCAGGTCAGGAACATGGTCAAGTCAGAAAGTCACTCGGACTCCTCGTGACATAAAAGTCACGTATGAATTCTGGTTAAAGTGGGACATGAAGATCCTTGAAGCCAATACAAAGATCTACCACTTCCATATTGGAAGTTGGGGGAAATTCTAGGCATAATGCAATTAATAGAACAAAAATACACAAAACAGCCAGAGTAGGCCCTATGCGGCCAAGGGTGGATGGGCTCATGCGGCTAAGGTAAGCTGGGCCATGCGGCTCAAAACAAACGGGTGCATGCGGCTCAGGAATGCGGGTATTCATGCGACTGAAGGGACACACGCTCACGCGGCTGGGAGTAAACAAGCTCATGCGGCTGGAATGGACGGGCGCATATGCGGCTGGAAGCAAGCGGGTCATATGCGGCTGCGGCACGAAAGGCTCATGCGGCACAGTTGAAGAAGGCTCATGCGGCTGAAATATACGGGGCGCATGCGGCTCAAGAAATTAGAGTTCATGCGGCAGCGGGGACTGGATCTTATGCGGCTGGGGAAGCACTCATGCGGCTGCAATGGCTCATGCGGCTGAAACTGCTTATGCGGCTGGAAGCATACGGGTTATATGCGGCTGCGGATAAAGTCTTATGCGGCACAGTTGAAGCAGGCTCATGCGGCTGAGCAAGGGAATCATGGCCCATGCGGCTGAAAGCTAACAAGTCATGCGGCTAGGGAAACTTGCCGCATGAAAGTTCATGTGGTCAAGCACTGTTCTTCTTCTCCATTTCTGAGAAGAACTAAGGAAAAGCCATGACTTCAAAGCTTCATAACTCCTTCATCCAAGGTCAGAATCCAGACTTCCATAGGTCAAAATGGGGCAGAAAGAAATTCTCTACAACATGGAACCATCAAAACTTGAAAATAACAAGGTTTACTAGATCAAATCCCAAAAATTCGAAAATGACATAAACTTAGATATACAAGAATTTATCCATGGAAATCAAAAATGCTAAGTACTAAACTTGTAGAGGATAATGAGAAGAACAATATAGATAAATCATATCAAAAAAAATCAAGAAATGAAAAGTGCAAGAATCTCTCCATTTTGTGCAAGATGTACTTGCCTAACGTTGGAAGGAAAAGAAATGAAATGAGTGAATGAATGAGGAGAGAGAGTGAGGAAGAGAATATATATAGGGATTGGGTTGACTCAAAGAAACCCTAATCTTAAGCATGCTCCTAACCATGGGACTAATGACATGTTAAGACTACATGATACAACTAATTAAATTAAATAAATAAAATTCTAACCACAACACGGTTCAAAAATCCTATCATCGAAATAGTGAACCACGCCTACAACCAAACAAGGACAAGGGGTGGCACACTATTCCGCGACGAGATACTGTCCCATGCCGCAGCTAGTTACAAATACATGATACATACATTCAAGATACAGGTGCCAGATACCATATACAGGAAAAATCAAAAATTTACGTATTTCGGGAATGGGGAGTGACATCTCTACCCTCCTTAGAAAAATTCCGTCCTCGGAATTTCGATAAGGCTAGTCGAGCGCGCTCTCAGATCACGAAATACACTCATGACATATAGCAAGCACAATTATCAACAACACATGGCACATGAACAGTTAAGAAAGCAAGAACAATTAAGTAAGAGCACAAACAATAATCATACCCTAGAAGGAAATGATCGGAGACATACGAATGAAATATGCCTCTCAAGTCAGGTAGGAATTCGTCCTCGAGGTCCTATACTGACTCCCAAAGTGGACAAGGGTCAACGCTTGAGATAAGTCGGTACCAATGACTAAATCAAGAATAAGACTCTGTCCAGGACGTACTCTCGTAATCAAGACACATGATGAATATCACGTATCACATGATACGAGAGCAGATGAGTGAGATGAGAAAGTCGCCTTCACTCTTCGAATATAAAACTCAAGGAATTATAATAAATAATACTCAAAACTTACCCAAAATCTGACCGCCTTCAGCCAACCTCTACACTAATACTCCAAATTCTTCCCGTCTCTGTCCCTGCCTTCCCTGGCCCTGCTGTCCAACTTGATGTTGCACTTGTCGGTACATCTGAACTTGCATCAATAATGGGCGCTGGGCTAGTGGCCTCACTACCAGTGCTGGCCCTTGATACGGTGCTACCTCTGGAGCTGGCAACGCCGGAAACCGTTGAACTGGCCCTCCTGGCCTCTGCATTATAGGACAATTGGCAATCCTATGGTCTGGACTGCTACACCTCAAGCATAACCTATTAGCTGAACGACACACATCCCTAGTGTGTCCTCCCTTACCACAGTAAGTGCAACCCACTGGTGCCTCCTGACATTGTTGGTGCCTCGGTTGCTGCTGTCGAGCTGGTGCAGTCACAATTATCGTGACTGGTGCTGTATCATGAATACGAACGCCAGGTGCTGGTGCTGACATCCGAGGTACTGCTCCTCCCCAAGCACTCTGCGTATGAGACCTCTTCTGGCCTCCAGTCCTTGCTGATAATCTTTGAATAGTAAGCTCGTGCCTCCGAACCGCCGTCAATACTGCATCGAATGTCTGGTAGTCATGTGTCATGACCCGTACCCTATAATTAGGGCACGAGAACGTAACAATGCCCAGCCTACGCCGTAGTGTCGGCGGTAGAACGCTGTCCTAGGTCTAAATGCATCTAACAGTATAAGACTAAACAGTTTATACTCCCCGAATGGGGGTGACATAGCAGATACAGACTCAATCACATCTAAGGTAGAGCATGATAAGGATAGATAAAACATAAAATCCAAAAGAGATACAGGAGATATAAGTCTAAGTGTCTAAGATACATGAACCCAGAAATATATCTCAAAACTCAAATAAAGATACAGTAAGCCACAAAGTAAATATAACTCCAGACAAAATGAAATAACTACCTAAACAACCTCTAATGTGTCTCCTCTGGGCTAGCAGGCACCTCCAGGCTATCTGTAAAATTTATCAACAGGTCCAGTCAGGACTGGAGCAAGCACAATACATCTCAACAGTTCATCGCAGGTTAGAAAATATAATCATGCAGTAAAGTAAGATACAGGTACTGAAAGAAATGCTGTGTGTAAATAGAGAGAGAGCTGTAATAGAAATATCTACTATACATAGAGAACTAGCAGTGACTAGTGAGTCAGAGTACAATATGAACATGTAAATAGCCTGGGATGATTCAATGAAGACAATACGGAATGATTCAATGAAGATACTACTGGTGTATTATTCACATGTCCACTTCTACTCCCCCGTACCCCCAATCAATACACAAGGATCCAGCCAGGTTATGTTATGATACTATGTTCAGACCCTGAAGGTAATGGACCCCGAAGGTAATGGACCCCGAAGGTAGTACATAGTAGACCCGTAAATGGGATAGGGATTCCAGGATGACTCTGTGATCATAAGAGTATATGTCATAAGTGATCGAAGAATCAACGAAGCATAGTGATACGCCATGTAAGTGAAACACACAAATATAGAGTACCCGATGCTCCCTAAGGATAACATCTCAAGAAGGGATCCATATAGTACCAATCCGTGTGACCAACGTGACAGTAAAAGTAAAGTAATCTACTGCAGGAAAAAATTCTAAGCAAGATATGAAATGATCAGAGAATGTACTCGCCTCGGTAACCTGAACAGCTGATAAGTATAGGAAGGTCCCACTGAAGCCACAGAGTCCTATTTAAAGTAACACAGGTTACAAGGTGTTCAAGTCGTAATATATGAATCTCTATAATCAATCTACATTATTCTAGGTTCTTCTAAGTCAAAACAACTCTAGGTCGACTCCGGTCAATAATCTAGTCAAACTAGGTCAAGTGTTGACTTACAATTGACTTTGGGTCAACTGGTCAACTCTGGTCAAACAGGGTCAATTCTAGTCTAATATAAAGTGTACTTCGTTATTTGTACGTCGAAACTTACGACACGCAAATCGAGATAAGAAGATTATCGGTAAGGTTGATAATCTTATTATAGTGATCCACGTGTCCAACTTGTCAATTTCAGCGATGTGAGATCACTGGAATTGACTAATCTCAGTTTCGTTGTACTAATCCCGAAATACGAACATTATATGAATTAATTATTAATTAATTATAAAAAGGTTAAACTCAGAGAAACTATCAACAAACATTGTCGGACGATGAAATAAACATCGCCAACGTGTCCAGAATGCTCAAATTAGCTAGGATAGCCTACCCAACGGTCCAATTTGGACACAAGGGCAAAAAGGTAATTTCGGGTCAAAACGGTGTCCGTGTCGGAGCCGTTTTGCACCGAAAAACGTACAAGAAAACAAGTCCATAAAATATAAAAAAATTATATGTCCACGCAACCAGAATATCGATACGAACCCAACGATATCTCCAGAATTGGATTCCGTTGACCCGATCTCAATTTGGCCCGTTGACCAGAACTTAGAATTCCGGTTTGCACGGAAATGCGCACCGGAGCAAAAGTTCTCAAAACTCAGCAAACTACCTGTCAACGAGTCCAGAATGATGATACGAACTCAACGGTATCTCCGAAATTGGATTCCGATGAGCCGATCTCAAAATGACCCGTTGACCCGGATATTGGTATCCGACTTGCACCGAAATACGTGCCAGACCCAATATCCACCAAAACCTAGCAAATTATATGTCAACGAGTCCAGAATGACGATACGAACTCATTGGTATATCCGGAATTGGATTTCGATGAGCCAGCGTCAAAAAGTCCCATTGACCCAGAATGTGGGACCCACTTTGCACCGAAATGCGTGCCCGGGCCCACGTTCTCCAAATCTAACAAATTTTATATGAAAACATGCCAGAACGACGCCACAAGTCTAATGGTGGTATCAGAAATGAAATCTGGAGTCCCGTGTTCAAAAATAGAATTTTACAAGTTGGAAATTACGAATTCGGATGGCCAACTTTGGCGTCGAATTCAACCAATCAAACAAGCTCACAATGAAACAAAATTGGAGGGGTAGTAAGAGGGTTATACCAGCTTCGCACAGGAACTGGTAGCATGCCAAACGGAGCTACGGTGGAGGAGATACAAGCTGACGAAGTTGGCCCCGCGAAACTGTCCAAATTTAATACAATTTAAACGGTCAACTTGGTGGCCGATTTTCATATATCAAACGATAAAATTAACGGACGAAAATTGACAGGGATGAAGGTGGATATACCGAGATTGCAACGGAGTGAAGAAATCGCCGATCCAACGGTCGGATCTCCGGGAAAATGTGCGCGAAGTTGCTGTGACGGGGCGCCAAAACAGACTTTATTTCGCGCGCGTCACGACGGGACGTCGTGCAAAACGCACGAATCGTCTATACGTCGCGCCGGGAAGCGAGGCAATGGACCCGGGGGGTCGCCGGAGGGGCGCCCAGCCTTGGGGGGGCACGGCCACGTTGGCGTGGCCGGCGGTGACTGCTCGAGTGGTGGTGGCTCGACGAAGTTGGTGGTGGCGATGACCTAGGTGATGGTGGTGAAGAGGTTATATTGATGGAGAGGATGAGAGAAGGAAGAGAATGGTGCTGGTGGGTGGCGGTTGGCCGTGCTCGGCTAGGGGTGGCCGAGCTCAGTTGAATGGAGAAGCTGTTGCTGTGGCATGGTTTTGTTGTTGTGTGTTGTTGTAATAATAGGAAGTAAGAGAAAGAGAGAGATTGTAATAAATGAGAGAGGGAGAGAAAAGTGTTATCCTAGAAATTAGGGCCGGCTCTCATGTGTTGGCTGAGAGTGTGGAAGTGAGGGAATGGGTGGTTGGGATTAAATGTAGGGTGATCTAAGGGCTAGGAATTAATTAGAGAAAATTGGCCAATTCCAATGGGAATTAAATAAATAGAAATCTCCAAAAAAATATAGAAAAATATATAGGAGATTACTTGATATTTTTGGGCAATAAAATAGGAGGGGTTGTGAGTGTGAGGGAAATTAAATGGTGATGATGGAATGAGGGAAAAATCAAGGGTGGAGATTTATTTAGGGGGGATTGGATTTAATTGGGGTTTAAAATCCAAAGGAAGTTACACTCAAATTTGAAATAGGTAAAAGGATATTAAATATTATTTTGGACACAGAAAAATGAGGGTGTTCCGATGGTGGGTAACACAAAGCTGGACTGGGCTCGGTGGAGCCGGATTGGGTCAAAACTGGACATTGTACAAAAATCGAATTAAAATTAGATGTTAATGATCATGGGCAAATAAGTAGCACATGGGGATTCCAATAAATGGGACACAAGCGGCGGACGGATAGTAGGCTCAAAGTGGGCCATGTCCATAGTTGGGGCTGACAGGTTTTGGTCAACAGGGGACCCACAAATCAAGTTGGAAAATGAATGTGACGCCGTGGAGTGAAATAAAATCGGGTCACGTGTCGGGAAAGTTGTGCGAATCAAAAGGAGCTCAAAATAACGTGTCTGAGTGGGACACAAAGGTCTTGGGTGACGAGCGTCTCGAGTAGATCATCAATGAGGAGTTGGTTTCAAGAAACTGACTGGTCTTGCGCTCCCAATTTAAATGTCATGGTAACGCGCTGAAAAGGATCAAGGAAAAGAGTGGGAAAATAAATAACAATCAAATGGTCTACACTGACCCGAAGTTCAGCGAAGCAGAAAGAGCACAAGAGAACAAGTTTGGATGAGACACTATATACAGTCATGAAGGTAATCGTGTCCACTCCAAAACTCGTGAAGAAGATTTCCAGAGTTGAACATCCCTGATACTCCAAATATCAAAGGCATGGAAAAGTACACTTAAGGAAAAATACAGAATAAATTATTTAATAAAACTAAACAATCAGAAAATAAAATATAAAAATCAACCCGAAATTCAGGGTGCTAACATCCTACCCACCTTATAAAAATTTCGTCCTCGAAATTAAAATATCCCTACTCCCTCTAGGTCAAACCCCCAAAAATCAAAGTCCCAGAACTTAAACAAATCATACCATCAAATAAAAGACAATATCCAGGCTCATGGCATACGGTGACAGTGAAGTCTCATCTAGGTTTACTAGTCATGCTAACCAACGGTCATAGGGTATCAAACACACAAGCAATCCAGGGTGCTAAAATAGAAAGATACAGAACAGCAACCATCAAAACTATAAAGTTGTCTACCACCCCATATGAAAACTGGTACTCATAAAAATAAAAATAAATGAAGGAAGGTAACTACCAATCATCTGAAAAAAGTACTATCCCAAGAAAATCCAAATCACAAGTTAAAGAATCGAAAGTCACTTGCATTGAAATCCAATCACAATATATATACAGAGAGAGCGTTAGAGAGGGAAAACTAGTATCATGTGTATGGGGGCATGTTCATACGGTTAGATAGTAGGCGTGTGTGTACGTGAATACATATGAAATTGTATATGAGAAATTGAGTTCCAATCAACAGCTATCAAGTTACACTAATCATGGCATATTGGTTAACAATCTACAATACGCAACCTATTTAATCATAACATGCATGGCTAACCATATATATGTATAAAAAAAAATAGAGACTTAGCCATGTATCTATATACGTTATAACATATATGCATAAACTCTATATATATCCTTATAGATATATAATCCTAACATAGAGGGGAAGGGTAAGGTTAAATGACAGTATATACTATGTTAGAGTGTGTGTGTGTCCTTGTACAGGGTTATAGCTTAGTATTGAAAGGTTAAATCCAGTTTTAGTTCAACATTTACATATAAAATCTGAAAACAAGCTAACATTTAAACCATAGAAATATGAACATAATGCGGTCTCAGATACTGCATCGAATGTCTGGTAGTCATGCCCCTCGACCAGCTGCAAAATCTCTAGGTGAAGTCCCTGCTGGAACCTCATTGCTCTCTCTGGCTCTGTCGCCACCATCATCCGAGCAAACCTACTTAACCTACAGAACTCCGCTGCATAACCATCTACCGTCTTACCAGCCTGCTTGAGGCTGATAAATCTCTGCTGAAGCTCATACCGAGCTACAACGCCAAAATACTTGGCCTTGTATCTGGTACTGAAGCTATCCCAGGGAACAGGATGCCTCATTCCAACCTCTTCCGATGTCCACCAATCGCGGACGAGATCCTGAAGTAAAAGTCTGACTTGGTCAACCTTCTCTTCTGTTGGAACCTTTACTGCGGTCAATATGGCCTCTGTATCCTGAAGCCAAGCATCCGCCGTGATGGCATCCTCCATGCCGTCAAAATATCTCGGGTTAAGTCGACAAAATCTTCCGGACGCTCCTGAATCATTCCTGACACTTCTCTCAAGGGCTAATTGCAACCCCTGATTCTGTAGCACATTATGTTCTTGCTGTCGGGTTTGTTGTTGTTGTTGGGCTGCCGTCTGGCATTGCTGGGTCTCCAATAACCCTCTAATAATCTGCAATAGTACAGGTGTGTCTAGTGCTACTGGTACAACCGGCATTACTGGAGGTACGGGATCCTCTGGCCTCTGTAGCTCAACTGGCTCATGCTCGATAACGTTCTCGATGTGAATCTGTACAGGTAGAGGGGCTACCCCTTGCTGATCTCCAACTGGTCCCTGATCTACTGGATTCTCTCCCATGCCGACTCATCCAATAGCCGAGAACGATGTGACCCTAAAAAAAAGGATACAAGGTATCAAAAGACAGGACAGGAAAGAATCGAGGATGACAATCAAGTTAGCAATCAAGGTGGGAGAAAGAGAAAACGAATCAGGAGATCAAAGGGAACATGTTTTGATTGAGACTCCTATAATCGTAACACCCCACAAGTCTGAAAAACAGACCTGTATGGGCCACCACTAAAACCTTGTCACGCCCCAGTACCGGAATACTGAGACGGACTAGGCCAGCTACACCGTATGAGGTATATAAACGTCATACGGCGATCGTGGCTGTCAAGAGACTAGGGGGTGCATGCTACAATCAAGTCTCCTATGGTCCCACAGAGCATCTATGTCTCAATCAATCAAACAAGAAGCAGTAAATAATGATCATATAAGACAAAGCAGTAAGGCGTCCCCGACGCTTTATCAAAATGATTCATGAGCCTAGCTTTACAAAATAATGAGCTAGTACCGAGAGTCAATAGTACATAACTGTAGTCAGCTGCAGTCTGATTTAATTACAATTATGCAAAGGAAACTAGTGTCCTGAACTGCCGGCTAAACAGGTGCCGGTGGCTAAACCCCAAGTACAAAATAGAAGATATCAGAGCGGTGAAGAAGAAACCCACTCATGGTCCCTGGCGCCCATACTCCTGGTGTGCACCATTGTTCGGGTGGAAAGCTGGATCCTCTGGAGCCACTACGTGATATGGCCAAACAAAACCAGCGGGGTCAGGCCCCGAATAGCAAGTACCACAAGGGAGCACAAAAGAGGGAAATAAATCCAATGAGTTAAATAAGACCTGATTCACGAGTTATAGGCTTATACTATATCATCGAGACAATACGACACCCTTACAACCAAACAAGGACAAACGGTGCCAATATCGTGCCGAGATAAGATATATCCTATAACCATGGGCAGGTAAAAAGGGTCTTCTGGTCGCGACTTCGGTCCATAGCCTATCGCAGCACAATAGCCCAACCCAACAACCAAACAAGGATATGGGTTGGACCACGCACCACGATAGTCCATGTTCCTCAGTTGCTAACAAAAGATAACATATCACAAACAAGTCGGCTTACAAGCGGCCAATCAATTTCTACGGCTTTCTACTATTTGCCTGGATTAGTCCAGTAATGCAATATAGGAATCCTCAGATCGTGTCAACCCAGCAGGGCTAGCCAATGTCGTATCATATACATATACACATAGCACTTTAATTATGCACCGGTCACTCGTAAGGCCACCGTGCTAAAACATATAACACATAGCACGCAGGAGTCGGATATAGTCATCCACTATAGGCAGATGAAACTGTATCCGTGGTGGCCAACCCGACACGTCAGGACGGGACCCGGGGGTGGCTAGTATGGCACGATCTCGGGATTATGTTCCCTCCCAATGCTTCTACCGATTTAAGTTGCTAAATTAACCCTATCTTGGTATTAGAATTGCATGTCGTGGTCACATGGTCATCCCCCGGTATATCGTACCATAGTACGCGTACCCTAAGTACGAATCCATATCGGCTGAAGGAGTCCCAAATCTAGATCCATGCTTAGTGTAATGCATCAAACAACAATCATTATACCACGACACTATTACTGGCCAATTACAATGACTGTGCTGGAAGGTACACATGTATTGACATATAACACGAACGATCACTTGGTATGTAGAGTCACACCTCAGTGCACTCATTAAATGGCACCGCAATGCATACTAATATTGTATCTCAATACACACTTAGAACATATACCAGCACGTATACAGGTAATTAGGTCAGGAACATGGTCAAGTCAGGAAGTCACTCGGACTCCTCGTGACATAAAAGTCACGTATGAATTCTGGTTAAAGTGAGACATGAAGATCCTTGAAGCCAATACAAAGATCTACCACTTCCATATTGGAAGTTGGGGGAAATTCTAGCATAATGCAATTAATAGAACAAAAATACACAAAACAGCCAGAGTAGGCCCTATGCGGCCAAGGGTGGATGGGCTCATGCGACTAAGGAAAGCTGGACCATACGGCTCAAAACAAACGGGTGCATGCGGCTCAGGAATGCGGGTATTCATGCGGCTGAAGGGACACGCGCTCACGCGGCTGGGAGTAAACAAGCTCATGCGGCTGGAATAGACGGGCGCATATGCGGCTGGGAGCATGCGGGTCATATGCGGCTGCGGCACGAAAGGCTCATGCGGCACAGTTGAAGCAGGCTCATGCGGCTGAAATATGCGGGGCGCATGCGGCTCAAGAAATCAGAGTTCATACGGCAGCGGGGACTGGATCTTATGCGGCTGGGGAAGCACTCATGCGGCTGCAATGGCTCATGCGGCTGAAACTGCTTATACGGCTGGAAGCATACGGGGTATATGCGGCTGCGGATAACGTCTTATGCGGCACAGTTAAAGCAGGCTCATGCGGCTGAGTAAGGGAATCATGGCCCATGCGGCTGAAAGCTAACAAGTCATGCGGCCAGGGAAACTTGCCGCATGAAAGTTCATGCGGTCAAGCACTGTTCTTCTTCTCCATTTCTGAGAAGAAGAACTAAGGAAAAGCCATGACTTCAAAGCTTCATAACTCCTTCATCCAAGGTCAGAATCCAGACTTCCATAGGTCAAAATAGGGCAGAAAGAAATTCTCTACAACATGGAACCATCAAAACTTGAAAATAACAAGGTTTACTAGATCAAACCCAAGAAATCCGAAAATGACATAAACTTAGATCTACAAAAATTTATCCATGGAAATCAAAAATGCTAAGTACTAAACTTGTAGAGGATAATGAGAAGAACAATATAGATAAATCATATCAAAGAAAAATCAAGAAATGAAAAGTGCAAGAATCTCTCCATTTTGTGCAAGATGTACTTGCCTAACGTTGGGAGAAAAAGAAATGAAAAGAGTGAATGAATGAGGAGAGAGAATGAGGAAGAGAATATATATAGGGATTGGGTTGACTCAAAGAAACCCTAATCTTAAGCATGCTCCTAACCATGGAGCTAATGATATGTTAAGGCTACATGATACAACTAATTAAATTAAATAAATAAAATCCTAACCATAATACGGTTCAGAAATCCTATCATCGAAATAGTGAACCATGCCTACAACCAAACAAGGACAAGGGGTAGCACACTATTCCGCGACGAGATACTGTCCCATGCCGCGGCTAGTTGCAAATACATGATACATACATTCAAGATACAGGTGTCAGATACCATATACAGGAAAAATCAAAAATTTACGTATTTCGGGAATGGGGAGTGACACATTTATTCCCGGCCGCATGAATCAATAATTTTCCAGCCGCATGAATGCTGGCCATAATGCCTTTTTGGCTAATTTTTGTTTCAAATTGACATTGATTGACATTTATTACCATTGATTGATTGACTTGGCATTTATTAACATTAATTATTGTCTTGACATTAATAAACAGGGATTGTTATCTTGATTTAGTAAATTGATCATGCGTTTCTAGTTGGAACTAAGAGACTGGCTAGCCGTCTTATTGAATTGAATGAATGAGCCACGTTCAAATTAGTTATGAACTATTGAAATCGACTGGCTAATCCTGAATATTGGCATACAGTCACATGCAGGCTTCAATCTATTTATTTATTTATTTATTTATTTATTTATTTATTTTCTACAACAGCAGCATGTGTACTTTATGGTCAAGGCATGATTATTCCGTGGTTAGTTTGATTGTTGCATTACGCTATGTAAGACCTACAACCTAACCGCACGGGTATCGTTGTAGAGTTGTGCATATCGTACCCCGTACGAAAGTACTCATTTGAATGACCATGATCTACGGCATGGGATTTCGCTTAACATAGAGGCTATTAAGTTAAATAAAATAATGATTGCATGGAGAGAATAGATTCCCGAGTTCTTACATGGCAGCCCTCTTGGGACGAGTAGTGCCCGACAGGCCGGCTTGTCCCCACAGATACTACAAATCTGCCACACGGACAGGGAGCGATATCTGGTTATATTATTTATTGTATATTGTATATTGATGACGGGCGTCCAGCTGGGACTCGTCTAATTCATGATTGGCGCAATTGATTGACTGGATAGACTAGCCTTGCTCGTACATAGTAAGAACTGAGGAATCCATATTGCATAATTCTAGGATAACTTGGAACTCACAGTAGCAAGCCGTAGTAGTTGCATGGTCGTTTAAAATTGATTTGTTTGTGTACTGTCTCTACTCTGATGACTAACTAAGATGATCAGAATATCAGGACATGACGGGTCAACTTTTGTCCTTGTTTGGTTGGGAGGTTGGTTCGAAGTGTCGTGATGTGATGTGAATCCCAGTAGCCAGCAGAGATCTATTTATTATGTTTTATATTTTTGGTTTTATTCCTCAAATCGTGCTTCTTTGTGGTACATGCTATTAGAGGTCTAACCTCTCTGGTTTTGCATGGCCAGATTTAGAGCCGATTCCCGAGGATCCAACTTACTTCTACCTCCAAGATGGTCAATACTAGAGGGATGATCGCAGGAAGACTCGAGTGGGTTTTCTACTTCCCCGCTCATTTTGTTATTTACTTAAAACTTTGTCGTTTGGCACCGACATGTTAGTCGGATTGTCTTGTACTTACTTTTACATAATTGTAACTAAAGTCAGGCTACAGCTGATAAACAATTGTGTATACTTTGCTATATCATCTGGCTATGTTTTGTAAAGCCAGATATCCAGGACATTTTGATTGAGCGTTTGGGACGCCTTACTGCTTCATCTTACATGTTCTCTGTTTCTGTTTCTTGTTCGAATGATTGAGACAATAGATGTGAAGTGACCATAGGAAGACTTTCATGTAGTATGCACCCCCTCGTCTTTTGGACAGCATTAATCGTATTATACGATATTCATCTATCCGTAATACGTAGCTGGCTGAGTCATCCCCCCGCTCTCCAGTATTCTGGTTCAGGGGCGTGACAAACACCTAGCCAAATGATGTCTTTAGCATAGGAGACCAATGTAGGATGACACAATACCCAAACTAACTTTCTAGGGCCTTTACACTAGTGTAGGGTGAGGTCCAATACTACAATAACTCAAATCAACACAAAATATTGCAAGTCGTAACTATTCAATAAATAAATCAAACTGAACACTGTGTTTCAACAATTTTTGAGATAGACAAAAAGCCCAATTTTACATAAAATAAAGTACCAAAATGATCCTTCTTAATTATAGAAATTTATACTAATTTTTATGGAATTTATAAACCCTCATAGATATTTATTAAAAATCAGCAAACATATGTATCCTGAAAATGAGTTCTGTTTTCCTATTTTTATAAAATGCCAAAAGTATTTATTAAACGCTAAAAAAATTATATTAAATAAGCTAAATTACCATAGTATTTAAACACAATTTTTCTCAGATTTTTATATCACTTAAAATATATATAAAAATTCAAAAACAGCAAGTAACATTTTCTGAAAAATAATTAATTAATTATTTACTATTTTGTCCACGTATTCGAAATTGAACCGAAGTCCAGATACGGGATCCAAAGCCATGAATCAAGTCTAATATGACTTGTACAGACACTGAATGTATTAGACACATTTGGGCCCAAAAACCCATGCTAGGTTTGGACATCAAATGACCATGATTAATAAAATACAGTAACTCAAATATAAATATTAAAGTATTTAAATAATATATTTTAAAGTGGTAAAATATACAAGTCATAAAATTATATAATAAAATAACTTGTGAATTTATACATAATAATATTTTGCACAAAATTGAATTTGAAATATGTATATATATATATATATATATATATATATATATATATATATATATATATATATATATATATATATATATATATATATATATATATATATATAATGGATATATATATAACAAATATACATATATATATATATAAATACTAAATATAAAAAATATATATATATACAAATATAGTATGTATATATATATATATATATATATATATATATATATATATATATATATATATATATATATATATATATATATATATATATATATATATTATGTATACTGTTATATATATATATATATATATATATATATATATATATATATATATATATATATATATATATATATATGATAAATGGGGAGACACTCTGGATGCGGGCTCCTGGGAGCACCGCTGACCCTTCCGTGGGGCGATCTCCGGCTTGGAGCACAGCCGCTCGCCGGAGCCATCCACGCGTTCGCCTGGTCGGGCCCTTCCTGGCCCCCCTCCCCCTGGAACCTCCCATTCCTTCCGCCGGGCTTCCCCCACCGTCCCCCCTTTCCCCTCGGCGCTCTCGGCGTCGTCATCACCAGCGGTCCCGCACCAGGCACCGGAGACCTGCCCTTCCCCTCGCCGCGCCTCCCTCCGCCGCTTCCCTCGTCGCGCCACCCCCCGTGTCGGCGACGGCCTTCATCCCGGCACCCCCCTCCCGCTGTGCCACCCCCTCCCGCCGTCCCTTCCGTCGCGGAGCCCCCCGTCTCGACAGCGCTCTCCCTTCCGACCACCACCCCTCTGGGGTGGCTTTGGCCTCCCCTCCCACCCCCTCGGCAGCGCGCTTCTGGCCTCCGCCTGCCACCGGTGGCTCCGGCCCCCCCTCCTTCCCGTCGTGGTTCTTTCCCTCGGCTGCGACCCCCTGGGCTCCTCCAACCCCCGGCGACTCTGCCCCCCCTCCTCCTCGCCGTGGGTCGTCCTCCGCTCTCCCCTTGGGGTCGAGCACCTCCACCTCGCCCCTGCCGCTGCGGCGGCCCCGCCCCTCCTGCCCTCTCCTCCGACTCCCGGCGTCCCTGCGGCAGTCCTGCTCCCCGTCGCATCCTCGGACGCGTCGTCCCCCTCCGGCCGGGCTTGCCCTTGCCCGTGGTGCACCAGCCCGCCCGACCTCCACGCGATCTTCCCGGCCCCCTTCAACCGGCCGTAGCCCCCTCCCTGCCGTAGCTCCCCCAGGTCGAGGCCTTCCCTCCAGCTCCCTCGCGGCGGCGCCATCCACCCCTTCCCTCGCCTGGCCTCCCTTCTCGACCGTGGCCCCCCCTCCCTCCCCCGGTCACTTCCTCCTCCACTCCGCCGGGGCTCTTCACCCCCCGCAGGGATTTCAGCGCCATGACCCTCCTCCCGGCGTCGATCCCCTCCGGTCGCCGTGGCTCACCGTGACCCTCCCCCCGGCGTCGATCCCCTGCGGCCGTCGCGGATCCCCAGTCGCCGTGGCCGGTCCTCGGGCAGTGCGTCGGTCCTCACCTCGGTCAGGGTGCCGAGCCCCTCAGGCGGCCCGCCGAGGCAGCCTCGGGCAGTGCAAGCGCGCGCCCCGAGTTCTCCTCGGGTACCCCGCTCCGCCCTCTTTTGGCAGTTTGCTTTTTAATTTCGTGTGCTTTTTTCTGTGTAATTTTGAAATTCGAATTTCTTTGGAAATTCGAATTTTGGCCTGTTTGGCCACCTGCTGTCCCTGCTTTCCATTCAATAAAGTTAGTCTTTTCAAAATATATATATATATATATATATATATATATATATATATATATATATATATATATTTAATCGAAAAGCAAAATATATATCATGTGAACAAAGAAGCGGTTACAAAGAAGCAAAATATATATATATATATATATATATATATATATATATATATATATATATATATATATATATATATTAAAACAAATAAAATAAAAATAAAACAAAAAAAATAAACGAAAGGGGGGCTCGAACTCGGCCTGGGAAAAAGGGGGTTTAACATGCTCGGCCAGGCCAGGGGGTCAGCTCGGGTTATGTGATAGGGATAGGGTTTTAGTTAATTATATTATGAATTAGGTTAGTGGGTTTTTAAACCCATTAGCAGAAAATCAAACCCATTAACCCTGTTATTTAAAATCCGTGTCCTGACAGTTTAGGACACGGGCACACGAGTCTTGTGTCCAGGGTTAGCACGACACGCATGACACGTAAATGCCGTGTCCATGTCCATCACTGGGTTCCTCGTGTTCAGGCGAGTCCACACACGTGTACATGAGATACGATACGACACACAGAGAGAGTGACACGTACGTGTCCGAGAGGCAGTAGCTTTCCGGGGCGTTGCACGACGTAGGAGACGTCGAGGTGGTGGCGAAGGGTGGCGCTGGCTTCTGCTCGTCGAGGCGAGCAAGTTGGCATTAGTTGGGACGGTCGACGTAGGCTGTAGGCGTCGGGCTCGGCCAAGGCGAACTCCGGCGAGGTTGGTCGGAGGAGAATGGGCTGTTGCGGTGGCTAAGACGGTCATAGTGAAGTCTAGGGTTAGGGTTTGGGGTCGGGGGCTTTTATAGTGGAAGAAGTAGGTCGGATTAGGGTTTTGGATTAGGGTTAGGATTTTAGTCGGGGTTAGCCGGAGATGGTGACGGAAGTCGGTGATCGGGTTAGGGTTTAGCAGAAACCCCCTCCTCCCTCCAAAAAAAATTAAATATTACAAAAACACTCACCGCCTTAGGAAATGTAAATTTCTAAATTGCAAATAGGCCCCCGCTGTTGCTCTGTGCAAATTAAATTTGCACAGACAAAACAAATATTGCAAACACTATTTAAAACAATTAAAACAATTGCAAATTGATATTAAAACAATTTAAATAATTATAAAATGATATTATTTTTGCTTTAAAAATTATTTAAAAATCATTTAAAAATTCTAGAAAAATTCCTAATAATTATAATAATTTATTTTAAAGATATAAATGCTATTTAAAATTATAAAAATGATATTTTAAAATCTAGGGGCTTATAAAACCTCCGAGAACTTCGAGGCCTGCAGGGGCGTCTGGCATACATCCGACGGTTTATAGCAAACCTTTCCGAAAAATGCCAACCCTTCACCCAGCTCATGAAGAAGGGAGTCTCCTACGTCTAGACAGAAGAATGCCAGAAAGCTTTCGACGATATCAAAGCTTACCTGACGAGCCCGCCAGTCCTGGTGGCACCCGTCGCAGGCAAACCATTTCTCCTCTACGTCCGTCCCATACATCATTTCTTCGGCGCGTTGTTGGCTCAGAACATCGATGCGGGCTACGAGCAAGCTATATAATAACTTAGTAGGACAATGATCGGGGTCGAACACCGGTACAACCCCGTTGAAAAGGAGTGCTTGGCTTTGGTATTTGTCATCCAGAAAACTCGCCATTATGTTTCCGGCCAGACAATTCATGTCATCTCCCGAGTCAATCCACTCAGGGTTCTTATGACGAAGCTGGGATCTTTGAATTCCCGACTAGCTACATGGGCAATCATGTTGACGCCGTACAACATGGTGTTCGTTCCACAAAAAGCCGTCAAGGGTCAAACTCTAGCCGACTTTTTAGCCGCGCACCCCATCCCGGAGTCCTCCAGACTCTATGAAGACATCCCGGATGAGGTCCAAGAATCAAACGTTACCGAAGAAAACTCCGTCTGGCGGGTGTTTTTCGATGGCGCTTCGGGAACAGGCCCCAAAGGCCAAATCATCGCAGGAGTGGGGGTGGTCCTAGTCTCCCCCGATCAGCTGGTCATCCAGCGTGCTTACTCCCTTTCGAAGTCGTGCTCCAACAATGTTGCTGAGTACAATGCTCTCATTATGGTACTCCAGCTGGCACAACAGCTGGGGGTGGATCATCTGGAAGCTTACGGCGACTCAAAACGCGTCGTTAATCAAATCCGAGGGCAGTACGAAGTTTGCCATGAAGATCTGGTTCCTTACCATGAAGTTTCATTGAATATTGTTTCAACCTTCACTAAGTTCTTCATAGAACACGTACCTCGATTACTAAACCTGGAGACTGACGCTCTGGCCGGCCTCGCAACTTCTTTGGCAGCACCCCTCGGGACTCAGTACTACGTCACGGTAGTCGAACGAGACTTGGTCTGTCCCAAAAACAATCTATGCTCACAAATGGCCCATGCCATGACGACAAGTGCCGGCGTTAATGTCCGAGACTGGAGGTTCCCATTTATCGACTTTACTGTCTATAGAATTCTTCCAGAAGACCCGAAAGAAGCCGTCTCGGTCAGAAGGTGTTCTCTTCGATTTTATTATGATACAGCTACTAAAATGCTGTACCGACGTTCCTATGATGGACTTCTCATTCGATGTCTGTCCAACGAAGAAGCAGCCGAAGCCCTTCGGGAAGCTCATGATGGTACTTGCGGGGCTCATCAACCGGGCCCTTAGTTGCAGGATCGACTGCGACGTATGGGTTACTACTGGCCAACCATGGCAGCCGACGCTGTCGACTATGCTAAAAAGTGCCATGCTTGCCAACTCCACGTCGACTTTATCCATACACCGTCGGAACCACTACATCCTACGGTCGCTTCATGGCCCTTTGAAGCTTGGGGCATGGACATTGTAGGACCTATCATCCCTCCTTCA
The DNA here is from genome assembly GCA_029216955.1 of Iris pallida. Lineage (NCBI taxonomy): Eukaryota > Viridiplantae > Streptophyta > Magnoliopsida > Asparagales > Iridaceae > Iris > Iris pallida. The sequence continues at coordinate 14,155,868 of JANAVB010031416.1, read as the reverse complement.
TCGAGAGGACACCGCTTCATCCTAGCCATCACCGACTACTTCTCCAAATGGGCAGAAGTAGTTCAAAAGCTCTAGGGTGATCAGCTTCATCAAGCATCATGTCATCTACCGTTTCGGGGTACCCAGCAGGATCATCCACGACAATGGTCCTCAGTTCATCAGCCATGTTTTTAGCAGATTCTGTGACAAGAACCGTATTCAGAACGTGGCATCAACCACCTACAATTCGACAGCAAACGGATTGGCCGAGGCTTTTAATAAGACTATCGTCAAGCTACTCAAAAAGGTCGTATCATCCAACAAACGCGACTGGAACGAAAAGCTCGGCGAATGTCTTTGGGCCTACCGTACAACGGTACGGACTCCGATGGGCAACACCCCGTTCTCCTTAGTCTACGGAGCGAAGCGGTACTGCCTCTCAAGATTCAGATACCCTCACTCCGTGTAGCGATCATAAACCAATTGATAGAAGAAGACAATCAACGTCACCGTCTACGAGAATTGGAGGCACTTGACGAAAAACGTCTCCTAGGTCAGCAGTGCATTGAACTCTATCAAGCCCGTATATCACAGGCTTTCAACAAAAAGGTCAAGCAAAGGACTTTCCAAGTAGGTGACTTGGTCCTGGCAGTCAGGAGGCCGATGGTGTTGACTCATAAAATACCAGGAAAGTTCGAGCCCAAGTGGGAGGGACCTTTCATCATAGAGACGGTATACTCAAATGGTGCTTACCGCCTAGCTCAACCGAACGGGGACTTTTCATGATGCCCATCAACGACAAGTTCCTTAAGAAGTACTACTCATGACATCTTTCAGACATGTACTTCCATCTCTATCCAACAAGGGAGTCAGTGGACCTGATCATCAGAGCTCACGTACATCTCCCCTTCACAAAATCCTATGCTTTCGGAACCCAGTTTTTCTGTGGCATTCTATATCCAGTAGAAGAACAACCACGTCCCCATTACCTCTAAGTTGCTCCTCTACGCCCTGCGGAGCAGAATCTTACACTTCGTAAGACTATACTACTTATCATGTTTACCACGTCCACATTACCTCAGAGTAAACATCCCGTACAAACAACCCCCGCGTTGTCGTACATCGATCACAGAACTTCCATATCCATATTACCTCTGAGTAGTTCTGCGTATCCCCCCAGAGTTACTCCTACCACGTCCATAACACCTCTGAGTAGGAAGATTCCATCATTTGAACCCCATATTTGCCACGTCCACATTACCTCTGAGCAAACATGTCGGTTCTCTCAAACTTATTATCTGTACCTAAAAATCAAGGTGCGCAAAAGATAATAGGTCCACACAAATTACAAGTTCATGACAGCAAAAATGAACACACCACAAAATTCTTTATCTTTTATTTAAAAGCAAAGAATTACATCCCCAACAGAAGTTGTAAATTACAAAATAACAAAAAAAAGACTACAATCCCTAAGCATTACTGGGATTGGCAGAAAGCTCTTCAATTCGATGCTTCAAGTCTTCCGCTCGAGTCTCTGCGGTCGCCAAGACCCGGCGTTCGACTTCTTGACGCATCACCTCGACAGCTTCAGGGGCAGTATCATTCTCATACTTCTCGTCTAGCTGTTGCCGCTGGTGGGTCAGGGAAAGAATCTGGCGAGTAAAAGCTGCTTCCTCCTCCTTAGATGCTACACGTTCAGCCTGGACTCGCTCAGCATCTAACAAGAGTTGGGCCCGCTGGTCTTCAAGGAGGCGGATCTTGGCGGTGACCTCCGCTATGCTAGCTTCCAACGAGGCCCACAACTCTACATTTTCCTGCGTGGCTTGAGATAGCCTCTCCACCGCAGCCTCAGCTTCGGCCACCTCGCGGTCCCAGACAGCTACCATGGCCTGATAAGACGACTCGACTTCAGCTATCAATTTCTCCTTTTCTGCTTCTATCAGGGCAGAAAAGTCATTTCGCCGAATACTCTGAAGCTCGAAGAGAAGATGGTCGAGCTCGGCCACCGACGCCTCCAGAATCTCGGCCATATGATCGTGGCCATGGTGTGAACGTATCAAACCAATAGAGGGAAGCGCCGTGGCTTTTGCCGTCGCGAAGCTCTCGTTCGCATTCAGCACAGTTGATACACCTTTCTGCAGCATCTTATACACTGCTTCAACAACAAACTGTACATACTCATCCGCATCTGCCTGCAGTGAGGGACGGCGGACCTGAAGAAGATGCACTGACTTCAATCTGCGAGGTTGAAACCACGACATCAGCGGCCTCTCCCTCGACGGGGACTTAAACTTCGTCGCTCGCCAGCGGAGCCATGAGAGCGGGAGGAGCCGAGTGGGGTGTCGATATCGTCCCCCAAGTAGAAGGAGCGACAGAGGGTTCAACCAGCAAACCCTTACCCTTTTCAATTTCGGAGGGACCACCGACGTCTGGGGCTGTCTCCTCCGTCTCCAAAATATTATCAGCAGGCCGCACTGGACCTTCCTCCTCCGGCGAAACAGCAAGATCAGCACTTGTTTCCTGACTTGGCTCCCCTAGAGTCAGGTTCGGCAGACGAGTCTCGTCTCCCTCATCGAATCCCTCTGCGGGAATAGAATCTGTCGGTACCTCCCGATCGGCAGCCAGTTCGGCGTCCGCTGCTGGGTCTGGGGTAGGGCTCGACAACGGTGTAGCCAACCTCCCTTCGTCATGACGAGAAGGGGAGTCAGCCCTCTCCTCCGTTACAACCATGCCTGTTGCTCCTACTACAGGCTCAGGGACCTCTGGAGGAACGTCATCCGAAGAAGACAAACTCCATTCCTCCTCCTCATCTGGAAGAACAGCTTCTGCTGGGACCTCAGTACCAGAAGCCCTCACGGCAGCTTGTTTCTCCATAGAAGTTACCTCATCGGGGTTTCCTTTTCAGCGGCTCCTACAAAAGGAAAGCATATGTCACAAAAATTGTAGAACTAACCAGACCAGGTGGGACGTCCTTACCTCCACAGGAGCCAATTCTGTTGACACCTCCGGTGACATCGCTTTCCTCTGCCTCTTCGGTGCAGAAGAACCGGCCTCTGTGTCGGCACGTCTCTTCGGACGATCAACCGAGAGCTCTGCCTGAGTACCTTCCGAGGATACGACAGGGGTGTCTCGATAACCAACCTCTGGCGGGCGGTACGATCGAACCTTCGCCAACATATTCTTGGTTGCCTCCAATTGGGTGCCGACAATGAAACTGGTCTCCCTATTATATCCAAGGGATATAGTGTTCATCGCACAATAAAATTTGGCGGCCGAGAAAATAATCGGCGGCTGCGGATTCAGAACTGGCATGGTAAAGCGAGCTCCGGTACATCCGGCATTGTAGTAATGCCAAGCTCGCACCCCGTCCAGCAGACTCCCAATATACCCCAGGCTGGTACCGGGGTTCCCTACCATCAACTGGGCATAGCCGAATTGACGTACGAAATGGCTTGGCAAGTACGGCTCTAAGTGATAATAGTATTTATTCCTGTACACCAAATGGGATGGCCAGATGCTTTGCAACCAACGGAATCCCCACGGAGACAGAGTTGTTGCATCTTCACCCGAATCAGCTAAATCTTCATTTGCTTCGAAATCGGTGAAAATGGGGCCAACTTTAGTGATCTCCCATCCTTGAAGGTAGGATAAAACCCTCCTATAAACAGGAACGCCCGTATGCAGCCACTTCCTCTGGTAGAAGCGGCGAAGGAATGCGTCTCCGGCTACGTGGTCTTCTTCCTGACCCAGGCTCATCACATTGGGATGGTACAAAATCAACCACCCCATCAGATAGTGAAACGGCAGTTCGGCACGCGGAAAGTTGTCGTTCTTAACTCGTTCATGAACAACGTCACCTGCGAATTCTCGTAGACATCGCAGCAGGTTGCATACCATCGCAGGGAGTAGAGCCAAGGGATGGCCAAAAACCAACTTCACAGCTGGCAGGATCAGGTTCCGGGTCACCCTCTCCACAGAGCCTGATCTACCTGAAAAGACGTAATCCTGGAGCCAGATCATTAGATAAGCAGCCAAAACTGCTTTCGACAATATCCGATGGGTGAGGTGCCAGAAACAACTATAGGAGCGCTCGTCCGATTCCCGGTCCGCGTTTTCCTGGGGACTCTTCTCATTGAGTCTACTCATTTCAGAGAGCACCTTGGTTCTGGAAAGAGCTGGCGGAGTCGTGAACTGAGAGGGATCCTCCTTGTCTTGCTCAAAGACGTAATCCCTCCAAGCAGTCACGTGGGGCTGCGCCCCGCCCTTATCCTTCTTCTGCATATAATAATGGTGGCTTGCCACTTCTTTGAAGACAGCCATCATCTCCTCCTCTTTGTCCCCCAAGACTTGGAACTCCTCTTTAGTCGGGAAATACTCTTCATAGGGTTCTGATCCCCAAGGAAGCCTCGATAGCTCATACATTTCATGAAGTGCAAGTCCTAATTCCCCCACCGGAGTGAAGAAGGTCCCGGTCTGGGTGTTAAATATCTCCAGAAGTGCAAGAAACATATGCCTGTTGATGTCGACGCCCGCCTGGGTGGCACGGATAGCGACAGTTAGCCCCATCTCTCTGAGTTCGGTTCGAAACTTCGTCAGAACCCAGAGTGTCAGCTTGTCCCACTTGGATACATAATGACACCAGCCCTCTACCCGAAAATTACCCTTCGGGTATGACCGCTTCGATGAATGAAAGTCGAAGCACCAAAGGCAAAAATGTCGGCAGGGACGTCGCTATAAATACTCCCAGGACGAAGAGTTTGCCAGGTGAAAGAAGGCCCAGCCCGCGTGGCGACCAAAATATCCCTCTAGTTCGAGGTAGCATCGATCATGATGGTGCCCGCCACCGCTCCCCCATGAGACGGGGTTAACTCCCATGACATCCTTCTCTTGGAAACCAGACAGCAGAAAGCCGTCAAAGACCAGTGCCGCTCGAGCTGCTTCATGAACATGTGTACCCTTTTGGCTGAGAAGAACCAATCTTCCTTGATCCTCAGCACCTTCGCTTCAGTAGAAGTGAGACGATCCCCAAACAGGAACTCAGGCTTCAGGAAAGTCTCATTACCAGGAGCGACAGATTGCAAACTGCCATGCTCCATCATCCGCTGGAGAAACGCATACTATTGCTCCTTGATTTGGGTCATTCTCTCGGAAGACTGATACAGCATGATGGCAGCTTGGACAGGATTTATTACCTCCTCGTTATAATCAACTCCCATCTGACAGAGAGCATCATCCAGAAGTACTTCGTTCAAAAGCGAGACGGTCATCGAAACTGGCGATCAGGGAAAGATGAGAAAAACTCAGATATGTTAAAACAACAAAGAAATATATATCTGAGCCGAGTTCTCATCAGAAGCGCACATATTGAACCCAAGTTCAGGTGCATATGAGAGGAAGCTTCAGTGCAACATCAGGACTCGAAGTCCATGCACGTCAGCGAGAAGCTTCAGCGCATCATCAGGACTCGAAGTCCATGCGCATCAACGAGGAGCTTCAGCGCATCATCAGGACTCGAAGTCCATGCACGTCAGCAAAAAGCCTCAGCGCATCATTAGGACTCGAAGTCCATGCGCGTCAGCGAGGAGCTTCAACGCATCATCAGGACTCGAAGTCCATGCGCGTCAGCAAAAAGCTTCAGCACATCATCAGGACTTGAAGTCCATGCGCGTTAGCGTGTGCGAGTTCTAAAAGAAGATTTCGTGTTTCTCAAGTTTAGAAAGCAAGGACAAAGAACGACAAAAACCCACCAATCACCGCCGGCCGAACGTCGACGGGCGTCCTGGGGACAGCATCAATAGAAGCCTCCGCAGTTTCTTTTCCTTTGCTTCGCCCTCGGCCCGCACCACCGCGACGAGTTTTGGGAGCCATCTCAAAAAAAAAGAAGTTAGGGTTTTTTTGAAAAAAAGAACTCTAAAGAAGAAAAAAGCTTTTGGCAGAAAGTAGAAGACTCTCTCTCTCTCTCTCTACCAGATGCCTATTTATAGGCTTGGGTGACGTCAGCCGCCGCTTAGATTGCTTAGATTGTAACACCCAGTTTTCCAGATGAGGGTAATTTTGAAATTTTATAATTATAATTATTATTTATTGATATTTATTTCATATTATGATTTTTGGTGATTTTTAATCATTTTTAAACTATTTAAAATCATGACTTGTGATTTGGTGTTTTGCTAGTGTAACCCTAGAGATAGTGACCTAGAGCCTAGCCATGTGATTAGGGTATTTCATTTATCATTTATAGTTTGAGGGTAATTTGGTCATTTTGAATTATTTGAATTTAATATATTTTATTAGGAATTTAAAATAATTTATTTGAATGGTGTGATTTAAATACTAGTTAATTGATTGCCATGTGGTTTAGGTTAGTCTAACCTAGATTGGATCTAACCCAGATTAGTTATAGCTAGTCTAGTTAGTCACATTGAGCTTAGTTAGCATTGGTTAAATAGGTTTAAGTCATGATTAGCTAGGTTGAGTGGTTTGCAACTTGACTAGGAAGGAGCCCTAGATTCTAGGCCATCCAAATAGTCATGATGCATTGCTAGCCTTAGATGCACCCTAGAAACCCTAATCCTAGCTAGTGGCTGGCCAAAAGAACCCCCCCTGCCTATAAAGTATCTCTATTGGAAGTTGTGCCTCTTTTCACTATTCCATCATTTTCCTAAGAACAAGGTTAGCCTTCACTTTTATTTCTTCATAGTTTAATCATTAGTGCTCCATTTTTATTGAGATTTCTTCTATAGTTTTCTAAATACTGTTCTTCTACTGTTGGTGGAGTTAAATCTCAGGTTTGACACAATTTGGAGACTTTGAGTGGCTTTTGGATATCTCTTTTGAAGGGGCTTTTTGTTGTGAAGAACACACCTAGGTAAAACTCCATTCCTCCATTAAAAATCTAGTTTCTTTGCATAAACACCAAGCCCTAGGTGTCCTTGTACTGTAGGAATAGGATTTGTACCATTTCGTGTCCTGTACGTGTCCGTATCGGACACGTATCAATAGACGAACGTAGGTATTCGACGAAATGCCACAGCGGGCATTTCGATCGAGATTTTGAATTGTGTTTGAATAGAAATTAGTGTTTTGGTGTTGCCTAACAGTATCTAGGTGACTGAGCGTGTCTCGTGTTGGTTTTGTGTCATGTCGCACTCGTGCACGTGCGCGCGTGCAGCGTGCTGCGTCCCCTGCTACCAGCGTGCTCGTGCTCAGTGCACAGAGCACGTGGACACGTGTGTTTGGACATAAAGTGAGGGGCAATGACTGTCGTGTCATCCCCAAAGTTTCGTATCCAACGGATGCATGTCGAGTGCGTTTGGACACGTGCACTGGTCACACGAATTCGTGCCAGTCTCGTGCGTGAGTGTTGAGTAGATTTTGGACACGTTGTGTCCTGTTTTAGGATACCATTTTGTTTGAATATCACCTACTAATAACCACTAATGATTACCTACCTAGGTTTCATCATGAATTATGAATTTGAATGTGGATTGGAAATGCCCAATCGACTGATACTCAAAGTATCAGTGAGTACACTGTTCTCCATGTTTCCTGTTATTTAATTAGGTGTTTTAGTTATGATTAAATGCTAAATTATATCCTAACATGTTTATTAATCTCTGTTAGTGTAAATTTACATATTAGAATAGGTCTTGTGGCATGAAATAAGATTTTGGCAATGAGCTAGGCTTCGAAATACCAGGACTGATACATAGGTTCATGGTATTTTCAATAACAACTGTTAACTGATTTCCTGATTTCTTCTTCATTAAATTTCATGTCAATGCCATGTGTCAGTTGTATTTTAATTTGTTGAACACTAGACATCATGATTTGTATTCAATTCTCAGTTTGGTTAAATCATGAAATGGGTTTCCTGTTTTCTGATACAATGTAGTATCAGTGCCTACTCCTTAACTCAAATGTTTAAATTCTAGTTCAATGATAACTCACACATATTTACACATGTTATATAGGAGTTTATGTGTTGGGGAGGTTGGTTCCAAGTGGGGAAATTAATTGGTGATTGGTTGATTAAATGGTTGTTTCAATAACCTGAGACACTCTTGCATATGCTCTTACACATACTAGAAATCGAACAATAGTGATTGGTTTCCTTTCCCATTTTAAACTGTTAATTGATTTCCTTTCCTTAAGCAATTGGAATTGATAATTGAAAACATGTACACTGAATTGGTACACACACTGGGAATCAATTCCTGGAACCACAAGTTTCTCTCATTAGCTCACTGGTTCCTGAAATCTGGGTTCTCCATTTCAATGTTAATTAGTTGATAATCCAGGGAATCTATTCACTGTTTTCCTGTCATATATTACCTGTTTATGTTTCCTGTCGAGACTTGTTAAACCTGGACACTACACTGTTTCATGTAGGCACTGTCATATGCTTCCTATTACACTCACTGATTCCCAGGTTATTACACAATTTACACACTGTTTTCTGATTTCCCTTCACTGTATACTCACACACACACATGGAATGATTTACCTGTGACACTTGCTAACCCCCTGTAAGCACATATATTTCCTGTGAAGTTCTTTAACATACACACACACATTGTAGCAGCACACACTCTATTTCCTGGATAGCACACACCCTCACACAATCTCATGTGACTAAGGCACACACATTGCTTGCTGTACACAACCCCACAGTCACATATTTCACTCACACACATTCTATATTTCCTGCAACACTCTATGTTTCCTATGAGCACATCACACACACACACATTGTATGATTGACACTCTCACACACACACACACATGCTCACATGTGCACTAACACCAATGCCTAGAGCTATATATTAGGTTCCTAATCTAATGTGAATGTGTGAATGGTAGAGTAGGATATATGGGAATTTCAATATGTGTAATAGCTAAATGTGTTAGGCATATTTCTATTGTATATGTATATATATATATATATATATATATATATATATATATATATATATATATATATATATATATATATATATATATATGTGAATAGTGATATATATCTATATATGGTAATTGGCCTATGGTGTGTCTGTTTGCCTAGTGAGAGTTTAGTTAGACTTGTTTAGTCTTGATTAGGCCTAGAATAGACTAGTTAGACTAGTATAGACTAGTTTGACCTAGTTTAAACCTGTTTGACCTTGGTTGACCAATTTGGACTAGAGTTGACCTAGTTTGACTTCTAGGGTTGACTAGAGTTGACCAAGAGTTGATTTTGGTCTAGATTGACCTAGATTCATGTAGAATGCATTGAATTGCATCTTATTATCATTTTAGACATGTTGTGACTTGTGTTGTTCTGATTAGGAGCCAGACACCACTCCTCAGGCAGTATTTTTCTTCTGGACATCCAGGATATCAGGCGAGTACATTCTCTGATCATTTCATATCCTGTTAGAATTATTCTCCTGCTTTAAATTACTTTACTTCATACTGTCACGTTGGTCACACGGATTAGTACTATATGGATCCCTTCTTGAGATGTTATCCCCTCAGGGAGCATCGGATACTACATGTTCTGTGTGTTTCACTTACATGGTGTATCACTATGCTTCATGGTTCATTAAATCACTTGTGACATGTACTCTCATGATCACAGAGTCTTCCTTGAATCCCCCATTTATGGGCTTTCCTAGCATCTCCATTTATGGGACTATCATGTACCACCCTTCGGGGGCCGTTACATGAATCATAACATAACCTGGATGGATCCTTGTGTATTGATTGGGGGTACGGGGGAGTAGAAGTAGGCATGTGAATAATACCCAAGTAGTATCTCATCTGATCACCTCCGTAGTGTCTCATCAGAATCTCCTATGCCATTCACATGTCTATCTTATACTCTGACTCACTAGCCACTGTTAGTTCTCTATTTATAGTATATATATTTCTATTACAGCTATCTCTTTTACATTCTGTACTTTCTTTCAGTCTCATATATCTTACTCTACTGTATGTTTATATTTCTAACCTGCTATGATCTGTTGAGATGTATTATGCTCGTTCATGTCCTGACTGGACCTGTTGAAAAATATTACAGAGGACGAGGAGAAGGCCTGTGTGGATACCTTCTACGGGACAGCTCTAGAGGACACTTGTGACCCGGACTGCCAGCCGGATCCCTTAGCTATAGAGACTGAGGCTCCCTAGTCTAGGTTTTACTATTTCTGTCATTTGAGATCTGGATTGTATATATTCTTTCATACTCTGTAGTTGAGACTTTGTATTTCTGGATGTTGCTGAGTTATTATCTTAGACAATTAGACTCTTCTGATCATCTGTATTTCATTTGAGTTCTATATCATATCGTGCTTCTTCTTCCTTAGTTGTGATTGGGTTTACATTCTGCTATGTCACTCCCATTCGGGGAGTATAAACTGCTTAGCATTATATTGTTAGATGTTGTGACCTAGGACAGCGTTCTACCGCCGACACTGCGGCGTAGGCTGGACGTACCCACTTCTCGTGCCCTTACTCTAGGGTGTGGGTCGTGACACGTTTTTAGTGGTGGCCCATGCAGGTCGAGTTTGTGTAGTGGTATTCGAACTAGAGTACCACTTGTAACTCCCCTTCCCGAAAATATTTAAAATTATTTTATTTATTTATTTATTGGATTTAAATAAATATATTTATCGCTATTAGACATTATTATTAGCGATTAATTGAATATTTATTGATATATAGATATATGAGATAAATATACCAGAATATGGATGTCTATATCTATATATATATATATATATATATATATATATATATATATATATATATAGAGAGAGAGAGAGAGAGAGAGAGAGAGGTATATAAAGATACATGGGTGGATGTGCTTAAGCTATTAATAATTTAATTTGCTAAGCAAAGTCTGAGAAGACTTTTACATGTAGAGTGCTAATGAAGCTTATTTGTACAACCATTCGATTGATGAGAAAATGGTTACATGACATACACAAAATAGGTTGGAGAGCGTTCAGAACCTTCTCTGGAAACAACACATATCCCAGCCCAGCATACCCGAAATCAGCGGCCCACAAGCCAGCCCGAACACAAAATTATCCCCTCTCGGTTTCATCCAGGGGTCAGGAAGACTCGGAATGCGTATATATAAATTCAAAGAGAGAGAGTTCTCTTGAAAGCTACAACCCTAGCCGACTTGTGCAACACCCCCTGCCTATTACTTCATGCGCGACCCTCTCTATCACCGACCTCCTCATTTCCATGGCAAGCGCCGTCTCGACTCTCTGTCGAATCCTCCTCGCGTGTTGCCGGGCATTCCGCTGCCACAGGTGCCACCCCGCCCCAGATACTGGACCACCATGCGTCGCCGGCGCTGGCACGAGCAGCAAGGGCGACAACACTGTTAGCAACAGCAATGGCGCGGCCACCCTGGCACCGCCGCCGGCAGGCGTTCCGGCCAGGCACGGCCCACAGTGCCTTACAGCAGGCACGGCCATGAACCACAACGACGTTGCCAGGCGCGTTACTGCAGGTGCCGCAACCGTGGCGACGACCACCGCAATTCGTGGCGCGAGGTTTTGTCGGCGCTGTCCTCGTTGCCCGACGTTGCCGGGCCGACGTTGCACCATCCATAGGCCGCAAGCTCTTCTAGTCGAGAGAAGCCCAACCGAAGAAGGAGTGCGGAGTTGACAACAGAAGCTCCCCGACGTGCTTCTTCCATCTCCTTGACTCGCTAAGCAAAGAAGAGAATATTGGTAATACCATCTTCTCTCTGTCGTTCAAATATATATAAGTTTTGCATGGCCGGCCATATGTAATACATGAAGAAGCAACAACTCAGTCACCCTTATGATATATTTCATTTAAACCCTCCCATTTTTTCTTATTCCATTGCTCATAGTTTAATAAAGTAAATATCAACAAACCAAAATCCCTTCTTCCCAAGACAGAATGGTATAGGATTTTTACACATAACCCCCTAAGCATATGACCACTTTGAAATTAGGCCAAAGGAGAGAACATGCATTTATGGGATAGTAGGCCATGTAGCATATACCACATTCTCGTAAGACACAAACACTGTAGCCATATCATCTTAAGCACTATAGAAATTCAAGTAGTAGTTTTTGTATAAATATTTAGCTATATATAAATATAATAATATAGTTAAATACTTAACTAATGTATCAGGGAAGGTTTCCTATAGCTACTGACCCAATCGAGTAGATTTATGATAGGTATGCACTTTTGCATAAAAGACCTTAGGGAATAATCTTTTGGTAAAAAAAAAGAAAGAGAATTCTTTAGATATTTTAGTTGCACATATTCAGTGAAACCTCAATTACTTTGTGTACGTTCGCCAAGTCGAGATAAAACTTGTGCCAACAGGACCGTGTTATTTTTCTGGTCCTGTATACCAAATTTGGTCCGATTCTGAGACAGTTGATCGGATCACCGTTTTGCGGGCCCCATGGTCCCACTCAACGGGCGATTTTGTGCACGGTCCGCCGGAATCCAACTCTGGACATACGGTTGGGTTCGTATCGGAAAACTGGACCCGTAGACATATAGTTTGACGACTTTAGAGACCGTTGACCCTGGCACGCTTTCCGGTGCAAAGCGAGTCCAACGGCGGATATCGTTTTTGTCCGAAATTACCGTTTTGCCCCTGTGTCCAGAATTGGACTTAAGGACAGGCAATCCTAGCTATTTGGACTATTCTGAGATCATTGGTATTGTTTATTTCAGCTTCCGGGGACTGTTGTACGGGTTTTGACTATAGTGGCACATTGAGTAGTTCAGATTGTCGGTTTCACCAGCAAAGGACCACAGGCGAGTACAGTTTATTGTTTGCATTTCGATATTGATCTTTACTATATTTCATTGATTGGTCATTAGTTATGTGATATTTTTATACTCTATTATAAATTGTTGAGTCGGGAATGAGAAGTACCAAGGATGTGTGATCCGACCATAGACAGTGCTTAGACATTGTAGACAGTGCTTATTTTCCTGCAAGTAGACATTGTAGACAGTGCTTATTTTCCTGCAAGTAGACATTGTAGACAGTGCTTATTTTCCTGTAGTAGACATCGTAGACAGTGCTTACTTTTCTGCAGTAGACATCGTAGACAGTGCTTACTTTTCTGCAGTAGACATCGTAGACAGTGCTTATTTTTCTGCAAGTAGACATTATAGACAGTGAGTAGACATTGTAGACCGTGCAGTGTAGTACCCCAGACCGATCACATATCAAAGGTACTTCAAACGGTGGAAAGTATATTGGTCTATTTATTACTATTGATTTTCTTCGGCTTTACTGATATTTTTAAAACTCATGATTGATGCCTAACCTTTGTCTTATAGTCATTTTCTTTATTTGAAATTGCATTCAGTGAATTGTGCTCGTTCCATTCCTGACTGGAAACCAACACTTTTCAGGTTAGCCGTGGATTCACCTAGCATGGGAGATTCGGGGATACTTGCAGACATGAGCTTAGAGACTAGCTAGATAGTTGAGTGGTAGTCATTCTATAATTGTACAAGTTTATGTTTTCTGCAAAAGTAAAACTTGTGCTCTTTGTAAATTAAATTAATCTTTGTGAATGAGCATTATTTGTGATTTTGATCTTCATGGCCGTGACAGCGTTCTACCGCCGACACTGCGGCGTAGGCTGGCTTGGACACGTCTCGTATCCGTTTAAAAAAAAAAAACGGGTGCGGGTCGTGACAAGTTTTTGTGGCGGCCCATGCAGGTCTGTCTTCGCAAATCACGCGAACTCGTGATAGTACTTAAATTAGTTGTACTATTGTGAGCCTACGACTAGAACATGCTCATTCACGAACAAGGATTAATTTAATTTAAGAGAATGACTAGGACTAGGAGTCCCTTATACAAATTTGCCGATGGGTAGTCTAGGCCATGCAATTTAGGATGAGAGTTATTAATTTTGATAGTTTGTCAAATTCCCATAGGTACACTATTACCTCTTGATTGGAAGATATGGTCCAATGTGGATAGATTATTCACTTGGAGAGGCAGAGCTTCCTGGAATTGATGACCTCACCTAGATGAATTATTCAATTCCTTCTCGTTGCCTCTTTAGATATCATCCTCATATTTAGTCCAAATTGCCTATTTAGTTCCTATTTTGCACAGGAATTATTATTTCTGATTGGGTTATCCATATGCGAACCTCGAGTTAGTTTCGATTCAAGTTTTTCCTCAAAGGCTTGAATACATATAGAATAGTTAGAGTGTTGTATTCTTTGTCTTCAGTTATTTCCTCCCTGTTCACCTTTTATTTTAAGGGTTGTGACTGATAGATATTTACGCCTTATTACATAGTCGACTTGTTTGAATCCCTAGAAGCCCAGGAAAATTTTTTTACATACTTTAGTAAAAGGGATGTAGTTAACTCATACTGGCAGGACAGCAGCGCACTGCCGCCAATTATTTAAATTTTGGAGACTAGGGATTCACTGCAGCCAGCAGCGCACTGGCGAGACACGACTCCTAGAATTGAAATTAGTCTAAGAAAATATAGGATTATAGAATATTTCTAAAACTATGGCTAGCGGTCCTCTTTGATCGTAGTTACCCTTGTGACAGGTAGAGTATCTGATAGGATATCACCTCTGAGTCACGGAACCAAGGGGTTTACCATCGTACGAGTATACGGGCGAGGCGTAACTCTCGGTGAAATGACTTCAAACGTGATTACAGGTTTAGGATACTATAGAGGATGGGACAATGCCATGTATGTCCCATAAGATCTAAAGGCGATAGTAGTGGAAGTTTTGTAGTGGGGTAGCATGTCTCCCGACCCAGAATTTTGTAGTCCTTGTGACTTACTACAAGGAATTGATTGACACTAATAGGTTTACCTAGAATATGGAATTTAGAATGTCCATAAACCATTAGACGACCAAGGCCTTAAGGGTAAGATGATAGTGGGATGTTTATAGAAGCAAGAACACCAGGTAAGTTTTGAATCTCTCTAAACTCGAACTACTTGTACCCCTTTTCAAAAATCTTGCGTACTTGTATCTTGACTATTTTGACCAACGCTGCTACTACAGCCTAGTTTTTGCAAGCTTACTCTGTTCTCGAGCTTGATTCGAGACATATGTTTAGTGGGGACGCCTGCTAACTTATTGTCTAATCAGAATCAGTGCATTATGGTCTGATCAACCATGATGCATTTGGTTCGCTCTTTCGTTTAATTACACTACGTGGATGTAGATATATAAGTATCTAGGATCTCATCCGCGACTGCTTTGACAATTCCTCTTGAATTATACGTCCGCCCATGAATCACGTGATTGTATTCAGTGACACCTTCTTGAACTCTTTATTGTTTTTGTCTTTCCCTGATTTGGAAAGACAAAAGCTCGCATTGATAGATAGATACAGAGTATCCCCGTGGCTATTGTATACACAAGTGTAGCTATCCACGGCCAGCCAGTGACTAGAACCTTACCTTAAGTTACTCGTCCCCTCTGCTACCCTAAACTTATTATCATGATCTTCCGGTCATTGGAGTCCGAGAATGATTAGGATCCTTCCCTTGACCAAATACCAACCTAGGAGACTATCTATCCTCAAGAAACCAAATGATATGAGTCTCTAATTATTTGTTGGAAGCTTGCCTTAACTAGCAACCCTTAAGCCTTGAACCAACCCTTCCTCGCCCGAAACCACAGTTAGACATGAGATGAGTGGACAAAAGGGTAATCATTTACCGTGACACTCATCCCAAGATTAGTTTCCAACAAATATTGCTCTAGTTATGAAAGTTTTATTATTAAGACCTAACTAGTGTTGGAACACCACGATCACTAGCTTAGCCAATACCATAGCTTAAATACCCTGTCACACTATGACTTACCAGTTGTCAACAGCAATACCTGATCACTACAACTCTTGTGACCATGGCCTGGTAGGTTTGACACAAAATAGAATTTCTTGACTGAATTGTTAGAAATCTTTTCATAGGAGATATGCCTTAGAGCTGGTTACCCCGTCGATAACCCTTGTATACTATGAACGAGTAGATCATTCTATTTTATCAACCATGTGTTATTGTACACACCCGTTTTTCAATTATGGAGGAACGATCCTTAACTTGACTTATATCTACCGTATCATGATACGACGTGCCTTATTCCCTATTAACAAAGGGCCGGGGTACAGTATCCGAACTTTGGGAACCTTCTAACCTCATTATTCCTAAGACCATGTCCTAACTTCTAAGGTGGGTAGACTGTAAGCCTTCTAAAAATTTTTGGATACACCAAGATTATTAAGTGATTAGAATTACTCCCATTAGGAGGATGATTAGTGCCCTTGGACTCCTACCTTCCATTTAGATCATTTTGTGTTCCCGGCCGTGCCATTAATATTCGGAGCACGAGACCAACTGTTACCTTCCAACAAACTTTACATGCAAGATCTAGACGAGTCCACCTTCATCCAGGTATATCATGTCCTACTCAAATCCGTCCCCTTGTACTCTATTTTTATGGTACGACTTTCAGGTAAAAAGGACTAGCTATAACCCTTACCATAATATCGGTAAACTTCCTGACTTCCATTAGAGCATCAACCTTGACTCGAACCTTACGACCCAATATATGGATTGTGATCTACTCGAAGCCATTACGGACATGTCACTGTTGTGCCATTCAATTGTGTCTTCTCGTGCTACTTAAACACAAAAGTCACTAAAGACGCATTTTTAAAATTTTGGGAACCTAGCAAACCAACTGGACTGGCAACTAGCTCAACCCTTGGATAGGAACCTATTCTAGGTTACCCTAACTAGTAGAAACAGTTTTATTATGAGGATATTGTCTAATCCATGTGGATTGGAACCCAATGTTCATTCAACCAACGACTGAAAGAGAACCCATTAAGACCACAATTTTGATTTCTCAAATTCCGTTCCATTATAGAACCTTATTTGAATTAGAATTTTGAGAACGAGACTTCTGTATTGCACGAATTGCAGGCCCCTCTAAGTAACAAGTGTCCTTCGATGTAACAGGTGACTAGACTAGAGTAGCCTCATATAGCAAATAAGTCAATGGTTCGTAAATACTCTTTGTAGCGGTATCGTTGGATACTCTTTACTGCTCTTGAAATTTATGGTTGCTCTCGATCATTCTTCCTTACCTTCCCATCTTTTTCTATTTTAGAGCGACGAATGGTCATACTATTTAGAGTTTATCAATATATTTTTAGCTACTGGTGTAAATTGGTTGCTTGTTAAAATTTTGGGGTTGCTTGATAGATATGTGAGGATTACAGATACCATAGGCGATAGATATCTATTGGAAGAATTTGAGCAATAAGTTGGAAGATTATAAGGTTTTAGTGACCTGTGTTTGAGGGAGTAGTATGATCAAAGGTGGGTAGAAGTCCTCGAGAGTTCGTAGTTACAAGGGCTAAGAGAAATATATGATAAATTAAATTGAGGAGAGGTGGACTTACTTTTAAGATTTAAATTTTGGCATACCTACGAATTAGAATTTCGAGGACGAAATTATTTTAAGGTGGGTAGATTTGTAACTCCCCTTCCCGAAAATATTTAAAATTATTTTATTTATTTATTTATTGGATTTAAATAAATATATTTATCGCTATTAGATATTATTATTAGCGGTTAATTGAATATTTATTGATATATAGATATATGAGATAAATATACCAGAATATGGATGTCTATATCTATATATATATATATATATATATATATATATATATATATATATATATATATATAGAGAGAGAGAGAGAGAGAGAGGTATATAAAGATACATGGGTGGATGTGCTTAAGCTATTAATAATTTAATTTGCTAAGCAAAGTCTGAGAAGACTTTTACATGTAGAGTGCTAATGAAGCTTATTTGTACAACCATTCGATTGATGAGAAAATGGTTACATGACATACACAAAATAGGTTGGAGAGCGTTCAGAACCTTCTCTGGAAACAACACATATCCCAGCCCAGCATACCCGAAATCAGCGGCCCACAAGCCAGCCCGAACACAAAATTCTTCCCTCTCGGTTTCATCCAGGGGTCAGGAAGACTCGGAACGCGTATATATAAATTCAAAGAGAGAGAGTTCTCTTGAAAGCTACAACCCTAGCCGACTTGTGCAACACCCCCTGCCTATTACTTCATGCGCGACCCTCTCTATCACCGACCTCCTCATTTCCATGGCAAGCGCCGTCTCGACTCTCTGTCGAATCCTCCTCGCGTGTTGCCGGGCATTCCGCTGCCACAGGTGCCACCCCGCCCCAAATACTGGACCACCATGCGTCGCCGGCGCTGGCACGAGCAGCAAGGGCGACAACACTGTTAGCAACAGCAATGGCGTGGCCACCCTGGCACCGCCGCCGGCAGGCGTTCCGGCCAGGCACGGCCCACAGTGCCTTACAGCAGGCACGGCCACGAACCACAACGACGTTGCTAGGCGCGTTACTGCAGGTGCCGCAACCGTGGCGACGACCACCGCAATTCGTGGCGCGAGGTTTTGTCGGCGCTGTCCTCGTTGCCCGACGTTGCCGGGCCGACGTTGCACCATCCATAGGCCGCAAGCTCTTCTAGTCGAGAGAAGCCCAACCGAAGAAGGAGTGCGGAGTTGACAACAGAAGCTCCCCGACGTGCTTCTTCCATCTCCTTGACTCGCTAAGCAAAGAAGAGAATATTGGTAATACCATCTTCTCTCTGTCGTTCAAATATATATAAGTTTTGCATGGCCGGCCATATGTAATACATGAAGAAGCAACAACTCAGTCACCCTTATGATATATTTCATTTAAACCCTCCCATTTTTTCTTATTCCATTGCTCATAGTTTAATAAAGTAAATATCAACAAACCAAAATCCCTTCTTCCCAAGACAGAATGGTATAGGATTTTTACACATAACCCCCTAAGCATATGACCACTTTGAAATTAGGCCAAAGGAGAGAACATGCATTTATGGGATAGTAGGCCATGTAGCATATACCACATTCTCGTAAGACACAAACACTGTAGCCATATCATCTTAAGCAATATAGAAATTCAAGTAGTAGTTTTTGTATAAATATTTAGCTATATATAAATATAATAATATAGTTAAATACTTAACTAATGTATCAGGGAAGGTTTTCTATAGCTACTGACCCAATCGAGTAGATTTATGATAGGTATGCACTTTTGCATAAAAGACCTTAGGGAATAATCTTTTGGTAAAAAAAAAGAAAGAGAATTCTTTAGATATTTTAGTTGCACATATTCAGTGAAACCTCAATTACTTTGTGTACGTTCGCCAAGTCGAGATAAAACTTGCGCCAACAGGACCGTGTTATTTTTCTGGTCCTGTATACCAAATTTGGTCCGATTCTGAGACAGTTGATCGGATCACCGTTTTGCGGGCCCCATGGTCCCACTCAACGGGCGATTTTGTGCACGGCCCGCCGGAATCCAACTCTGGACATACGGTTGGGTTCGTATCAGAAAACTGGATCCGTAGACATATAGTTTGACGACTTTAGAGACCGTTGACCCTGGCACACTTTCCGGTGCAAAGCGAGTCCAACGGCGGATATCGTTTTTGCCCGAAATTACCATTTTGCCCCTGTGTCCAGAATTGGACTTAAGGACAGGCAATCCTAGCTATTTGGACTATTCTGAGATCATTGGTATTGTTTATTTCAGCTTCCGGGGACTGTTGTACGGGTTTTGACTATAGTGGCATATTGAGTAGTTCAGATTGTCGGTTTCACCAGCAAAGGACCACAGGCGAGTACAGTTTATTGTTTGCATTTCGATATTGATCTTTACTATATTTCATTGATTGGTCATTAGTTATGTGATATTTTTATACTCTATTATAAATTGTTGAGTCGGGAATGAGAAGTACCAAGGATGTGTGATCCGACCATAGACAGTGCTTAGACATTGTAGACAGTGCTTATTTTCCTGCAAGTAGACATTGTAGACAGTGCTTATTTTCCTGCAAGTAGACATTGTAGACAGTGCTTATTTTCCTGTAGTAGACATCGTAGACAGTGCTTACTTTTCTGTAGTAGACATCGTAGACAGTGCTTACTTTTCTGTAGTAGACATCGTAGACAGTGCTTATTTTTCTGCAAGTAGACATTGTAGACAGTGAGTAGACATTGTAGACCGTGCGGTGTAGTACCCCAGACCGATCACATATCAAAGGTACTTCAAACGGTGGAAAGTATATTGGTCTATTTATTACTATTGATTTTCTTCGGCTTTACTGATATTTTCAAAACTCATGATTGATGCCTAACCTTTGTCTTATAGTCATTTTCTTTATTTGAAATTGCATTCAGTGAATTGTGCTCGTTCCATTCCTGACTGGAAACCAACACTTTTCAGGTTAGCTGTGGATTCACCTAGCATGGGAGATTCGGGGATACTTGCAGACATGAGCTTAGAGACTAGCTAGATAGTTGAGTGGTAGTCATTCTATAATTGTACAAGTTTATGTTTTCTGCAAAAGTAAAACTTGTGCTCTTTGTAAATTAAATTAATCTTTGTGAATGAGCATTATTTGTGATTTTGATCTTCATGGCCGTGACAGCGTTCTACCGCCGACACTGCGGCGTAGGCTGGCTTGGACACGTCTCGTATCCGTTTAAAAAAAAAAAAACGGGTGCGGGTCGTGACACCACTACAGCCTGCAGTAGGATTAGGATATTTTTGAAAGTACTCAATTACATTAGAAAAAACTCTTAATCAGATTCTTGTTACCTAAAATTGCTGCATTATTATTTTTCCTTGAAAATAAACCGTCCTCCCTTGATGTTATCGCTTCATTCTCAGTGATTGTCCTCTCGTTTGATCTGTCTTCAGGATGGTTATGGAGGCGCGATCTCATCTCGATAGGGAAGACACCACTGAGGGGTCTACCACTCCTCGTCCTGATCAGCAGGGCCCCGAGACTGCAGCTCCTGTTATGCCAGCTCAGGCTGGGATATCTGCAGCTTATGGGAGTGCACCTCTTCCTACTCCGAGACTTTCCCCAGTCATCCCGAACGTTCTTCAGCAGCAGTCGTCATTAGGATCAGAGGACGTGGCGCGGTTGTTCTCCTTCTTCCAGTAGATAGTGGAAACTCAGCGACAACAATTGTTCAAGAGGGGACATGACATTCATGGAGTTAGCAGCAGTGGAGGTCAGGCTAAGAGGCCTCATATACAGATTCAGCATCAGTATCAGCAGAGGCCTGTTCAGCAGCAGTTCCAGGGTCAGGGCCATCAGCAGGAACAGCAGCAGCCCAAACAGTATCAGGCACCCAGACAGCAGACAGTCAGTTGTCCCTACTACAAGAAGCCAGGGCATGAATGGGGTGAGTGCAGGAAGAGGCTGGGCAAGTGCCTACTTTGTGGAGCAGCGGACCACCAGCTGAGGAAATATCCCAGAAGCCAGACAACAATGACTCAGGTAGCAGCAGGAGCTAGGGCTCCGACAGAGCAGCCGAGGGGACCACCGTTACAGACGCAGCAGACCCCTAGACAACAGCATGTTACCAGTTGCCCTTACTGTAGGAAATCAGGACACGACTGGGGCGAATATCGGAAGAGGCTGGGCAGATGTTTACCTTGCAGAGAATCCGATCATCGGCTGAGAGAGTGTCCCAAGTCATCAGGACAGACAGCTCAGGAAGCAGTAGTCAGAGCTCCAGCAGGCCAACAGAGGGGACCAGCCCTGCCGACATAGCAGCAGAGGTTCGTTCAGCACCAGCAGCAGGCCGGGGGAGGCCAGCAGGGGTGAGCTTTCGTCGGGACAGTTGAGGATGCTCATGCCATTGGAGGTCTAGTTGCAGGTTCTGTTCTTTTGATTCCATTTCCGAAATTGCCTCTTATAACTGCCTTGAAATTTCGATTCCCTCTGTTCCTTGTTGGTTGATCAATTTTGTCCTGTTGTTCTTGTGTTATGTTTGATTTTTTTCTGAGATGAATCATATGGGCTAGGTCACCCAGTTATGGAATCTAGAATCTTCGATAGTCGTGTTAGCTGGCATAGTGAGGACATATAGTCAGATTTAGGACGTATTTCTCGGGTGTGGAAATTTAAGGTTTTTGCTGCCAAGCATGCGACAATGCAAAAATTTTAAATACCATGATTCTAGAAGTATGTGCCTTGGTCAAGGACTCTGTGATTATCGTAGCCTTGCTCACTAACATGACGAAGACTCTGAGTAACATAATTTTGGACAGACGCATATGATTATCAGATTTTATCTTGAGAAGGTTTTAACATATCATCTCTATCATACCCTTTTGTTGTTTTTTAAAATTGTATTCCATCAAATAACTTAGGAGTAGGAATATTTTAGTTTGTAGAACTTATTCATAGGTAGATCTTCATAGTGTAATGATATGACGACTTGTAGAGTGTCTGTACCCTAGAGATGATAGTTAGTAGTGGTATTAGAATAGTAACCCATTGTAGATGATTTCTCTGTTATTTATAATACCAACCAGTTTACATATAGGATGTTAGTATGCCTTACAGCCTTAATGATTGTTATTATTTTCCTTACCTTTTTCCAGTGAGGCACCCATGACCAGAGCCTGTCCTTGAGTATAGTTGTAGTTCACCTAAGACTGAGAGGCCTATATACATAAAGATTGCAAATAATATAATTAGGATATATGTGATGGGTTGTTGTTCTTGAGCATATATATATGTGGTATTTGGGATTGGTGTGCTCAGATTGTAGGTACTTACTTATGGGTGACTTGATAGGATTGGGAAGTTAAGAGCTAGCCTATTATGGAGTTTCTCTTTTTGCTAAATTCTAGTTGCCAACAATTAGGTAGCTAGCATAGATAAAATCCTAAGAAATTGACCAGCTGATGACCAAGTACTAGGATGTTGAGAAAATTGACCAGTGATTGACCCTTGACTATGTTTGACCTAGAAGGGGGTGCGATCATCTTAATTTCGAGGACGAAATTTTTATAAGGTGGGTAGGATTGTAACACCCAGTTTTCCAGATAAGGGTAATTTTGAAATTTTGTAATTATAATTATTATTTATTGATATTTATTTAATATTATAATTTTTGGTAATTTTTAATCATTTTTAAACTATTTAAAATTATGACTTGTGATTTGGTGTTTTGCTAGTGTAACCCTAGAGATAGTGACCTAGAGCCTAGCCATGTGATTAGGGTATTTCATTTATCATTTTTAGTTTGAGGGTAATTTTGTCATTTTTGAATTATTTGAATTTAATATATTTTATTAGGAATTTAAAATGATTTATTTGAATGGTGTGATTTAAAATACTAGTTAAGTGATTGCCATGTGGTTTAGGTTAGTCTAACCTAGATTGGACCTAACCCAGATTAGTCATAGCTAGTCTAGTTAGTCACATTGAGCTTAGTTAGCATTGGTTAAATAGGTTTAAGTCATGATTAGCTAGGTTGAGTGGTTTGCAACTTGACTAGGAAGGAGCCCTAGATTCTAGGCCATCCAAATAGTCATGATGCATTGCTAGCCTTAGATGCACCCTAGAAACCCTAACCCTAGCTAGTGGCCGGCCAAAAGAACCCCCCCTTGCCTATAAAGTATCTCTATTGGGAGTTGTGTCTCTTTTCACTATTCCATCATTTTCCTAAGAACAAGGTTAGCCTTCACTTTTATTTCTTTATAGTTTAATCATTAGTGCTCCATTTTTATTGAGATTTTTTCCATAGTATTCTAAATACTGTTCTCCTACTGTTGGTGGAGTCAAATCTTAGGTTTGACACAATTTGGAGACTTTGAGTGTCTTTTGGAGATCTCTTTTGAAGGGGCTTTTTGTTGTGAAGAACACACCTAGGTAAAACTCCATTCCTCCATTGAAAATCTAGTTTCTTTGCATAAACACCAAGCCCTAGGTGTCCTTGTACTGTAGGAATAGGATTTGCACCATTTCGTGTCCTGTACGTGTCCGTATCGGACACGTATCAATAAACGAATGCAGGTGTTCGACGAAATGCCACAGTGGGAATTTCGATCGAGATTTTGAATTGTGTTTGAATAGGAATTAGTGTTTTGGTGTCGCCTAACAGTATCTAGGTGACTGAGCGTGTCTCGTGTTGGTTTTATGTCGTGTCGCACTCGTGCACGCGCGCGCGCAGCGTGCTGCGTCCCCTGCTACCAGCGTGTTCGTGCTCAGTGCACAGAGCACGTGGACACGTGTGTTTGGACATGAAGTGAGTGGCAATGACTGTCGTGTCATCCCCAAAGTTTTGTGTCCAACGGATGCGTGTCGAGTGCGTTCGAACACGTGTACTGGTCACACGAATTCGTGCCAGTCTCGTGCGTGAGTGTTGAGTGGATTTTGGACACGTTGTGTCCTGTTTTAGGACACCATTTTGTTTGAGTGTCACCTACTAATAACCACTAATGATTACCTACCTAGGTTTCATCATGAATTGTGAATTTGAATGTGGATTGGAAATACCCAATCGACTGATACTCAAAGTATCAGTGAGTACACTGTTCTCCATGTTTCCTGTTATTAATTAGGTGTTTTAGTTATGATTAAATGCTAAATTATATCCTAACATGTTTACTAATCTCTGTTAGTGTAAATTTACATATTAGAATAGGTCTTGTGGCATGAAATGAGATTTTGGCAATGAGCTAGGCTTCAAAATGCCAGGACTGATACATAGGTTCATGGTATTTTCAATAACAACTGTTAACTGATTTCCTGATTTCTTCTTCATTAAATTTCATGTCAATGCCATGTGTCAGTTGTATTTTAATTTGTTGAATACTAGACATCATGATTTGGATTCAATTCTCAGTTTGGTTGAATCATGAAATGGGTTTCCTGCTTTCTGATACAATGTAGTATCAGTGCCTACTCCTTAATTCGAATGTTTAAATTCCAGTTCAATGATAACTCACACATATTTACACATGTTATATAGGAGTTTATGTGTTGGGGAGGTTGGTTCCAAGTGGGGAAATTAATTGGTGATTGGTTGATTAAATGGTTGTTTCAATAACCTAAGACACTCTTGCATATGCTCTTACACACACTGGAAATCGAACAATAGTGATTGGTTTCCTTTCCCATTTTAAACTGTTAATTGATTTCCTTTCCTTAAGCAATTGGAATTGATAACTGAATACATATATACTGAATTAGTACACACACTGGGAATCAATTCCTGGAACCACAAGTTTCTCTCATTAGCTCACTGGTTCCTGAAATCTGGGTTCTCCATTTCAATGTTAATTAGTTGATAATCCAGGGAATCTATTCACTGTTTTCCTGTCATATATTACCTGTTTATGTTTCCTGTCGAGACTTGTTAAACCTGGACACTACACTGTTTCATGTAGGCACTGTCATATGCTTCCTATTACACTCACTGATTCCCAGGTTATTACACAGTTTAAACACTGTTTTCTGATTTCCCTTCACTGTATACTCACACACACATGGAATGATTTACCTGTGACACTTGCTAACCCCCTGTCAGCACATATATTTCCTGCGAAGTTCTTTAACATACACACACATATTGTAGCAGCACACACTCTATTTCCTGGATAGCACACACCATCACACAATCTCATGTGACTAAGGCACACACATTGCTTGCTGTACACAACCCCACAGTCATATATTTCACTCACACACATTCCACGTTTCCTGCAACACTCTATGTTTCCTATGAGCACATCACACACACATTGTATGATTGACACTCTCATACACACACACATGCTCACATGTGCACTAACACCAATGCCTATAGCTATATATTAGGTGCCTAATCTAATGTGAATGTGTGAATGGTAGAGTAGGATATATAGAAATTTCAATATGTGTAATAGCTAAATGTGTTAGGCATATTTCTATTGTATATGTAGATATATATATATATATATTCATATATGTGAATAGTAATATATATCTATATATGGTAATTGGCCTATGGTGTGTCTGTTTGCCTAGTGAGAGTTTAGTTAGACTTGTTTAGTCTTGATTAGGCATAGAATAGACTAGTTAGACTAGTATAGACTAGTTTGACCTAGTTTAAACCTGTTTGACCTTGGTTGACCAATTTGGACTAGAGTTGACCTAGTTTGACTTCTAGGGTTGACTAGAGTTTACCAAGAGTTGATTTTGGTCTAGATTGACCTAGATTCATGTAGAATGCATTGAATTGCATCTTATTATCATTTTAGACATGTTGTGACTCGTGCTGTTCTGATTAGGAGCCAGACACCACTCCTCAGGCAGTATTTTTCTTCTGGACATCCAGGATATCAGGCGAGTACATTCTCTGATCATTTCATATCCTGTTAGAATTATTCTCCTGCTTTAAATTACTTTACTTGATACTGTCATGTTGGTCACACGGATTAGTACTATATGGATTCCTTCTTGAGATGTTATCCCCTCATGGAGCATCGGATACTACTTGTTCTGTGCGTTTCACTTACATGGTGTATCACTATGCTTCATGGTTCATTGAATCACTTATGACATGTACTCTCATGATCACATAGTCTTCCTTGAATCCCCCATTTATGGGCTTTCCTAGAATCCCCATTTATGGGACGATCATGTACCACCCTTCGGAGGCCGTTACATGAATCATAACATAACCTGGCTGGATCCTTATATATTGATTGGGGGTACGGGGGAATAGAAGTAGGCATGTGAATAATACCCAAGTAGTATCTCATCTGATCACCTCCGTAGTGTCTCATCAGAATCTCCTATGCCATTCACATGTCTATCTTATACTCTGACTCACTAGCCACTGTTAGTTCTCTATTTACAGTATATATATTTCTATTACAGCTATCTCTTTTACATTCTGTACTTTCTTTCAGTCTCTTGTATCTTACTCTACTGTATGTTTATATTTCTAACCTGCTATGATCTGTTGAGATGTATTGTGCTCGTTCCTGTCCTGACTGGACCTGTTGAAAAATATTACAGAGGACGAGGAGGAGGCCTGTGTGGATACCTTCTACGAGACAGCCCTAGAGGACACTTGTGACCCGGACTGCCATCCGGATCCCTTAGCTATTGAGACTGAGGCTTCCTAGTCTAGGTTTTACTATTTCTGTCATTTGAGATCTGGATTGTATATATTCTTTCATACTCTGTAGTTGAGACTTTGTATTTCTGGATGTTGCTGAGTTGTTATCTTAGACACTTAGACTCTTCTGATCATCTGTATTTCATTTGAGTTCTATATCATATCGTACTTCTTCTTTCTTAGTTGTGATTGGGTTTACATTCTGCTATGTCACCCCCATTCGGGGAGTATAAACTGCTTAGTATTATATTGTTAGATGTTGTGACCTAGGATAGGGTTCTACCGCCGACACTGCAGCATAGACTGGACGTACCCACTTCTCGTGCCCTTACTCTAGTGTGCGGGTCGTGACACAGGGTTCTGCGAAGTAATAATTGCGGATAAACCAAAAGATCATCATTAATCTTTTTGTTTATTACGATGCGTTATCATTTGAAACTAAGAGGGGCATGTGCCTCATCACAGATGCGCGGAGCAATCATGCGCCCCGAACAGTTATGCGCCCTGTTGAAGCCAACACCATGCTTCTTATACAAAGTGTTCCAAAACTTGACGAAAAGTTTTAAAAACTTTGAAGGGGGTCTTGTAGAAGCATGGAATTTCAGGAGCATCCCAAGGCCAGAATTCCTATGCGCCTAACATTACATGTGCTAGGGAGCTCAGATGATGTACTTGGCACAGCAGACAGCAAAAGTATAGACATCAAAAGAGGATTTTTATTTCATATAAAAGTCTATTATATGTCTAAAAAAGGCTTTACAAAGGAGAATTTCAATAAAAAGAAAAGATCCTAAGACTACAGCCAGGTGCAGCAAACTGCCATGCGCCTCATGCCAGGCGCATCCTCCGTCAAGCGCGTCTCTTCAGCGTCTCAGTTAGGCGCGTCCCTTCAGCGTCTCAGTTAGGCGCGTCTCTTCAGCGTTTCAATTAGGCGCATCATGAAGTCTCAGCATATGCGCTCCACTTTCGATCCGATCAAGTGCTTCGGCTAAAGGAGCAGCTTTGGGCAGAACCAGAGTGGGCAGCCAACCCCACTCTAGCTGGAAGAAGAGCTCTCCAAAGCCCAAGGAAGATGGAGGCACCACAATTCCGATCTGTGACTCTTCCGGAATAACGGAGATGGGGCTCGTGCATCCCGATCTTTGGATGCAACAGGCACCTTCCGCCTGCCTCAGAAGCCCGCAACCCCGACTTTTGGATGTAACAGTCACCTTCACGAGTGCATACGAAGACAACTCGTCGCATCTTCACCCTCGGGAGCATCTTATCAACAGCGTGCGCTCGAGCAAATAAGTTCATTCGAAAAGACGTGAGAGAACGAGAAGCAAACTCTCTTCTTCCTACTATTTATAGGCTAGTAAAATCAAACCCATGTGCCAAGTGGCGGGTTCTCCGAATCCCGTACAATAAATTTGCATTTATGGTGATGAACCTGACCCTTAGAATTTGGCCGAGTCAAAATGGCTATTTAAAGCACTTAAAGAACTCAAAAGTCGGACCAATAAAGACGCGTCATGCAAACGGATGCGCCGGTCAGATACCGTGCATCGTACAGACGCGTCCGCCGGTACCAAGCGTCCCGCATGGATGCGCCCAATAAAGCACAGATCTATGCGTCATAATCAACATGGACCCGTGCGCCCAATCGACGCGTCACCTCATCAAGCAATTAATGCCAAAGTGATAGAGTTGGCAGCACGTCCCCCGAGGACTGAACGGTTGGCAGCTTTTTCAGAAGACGAAGCGTCGCCGACGTCACCATCATCATTACTTTCCTCCGACGGTTACAAACCCACGTGGCCGACCAACCACTCGCATGCGCCTCAGCAGCCATGCGTCTGTAGTGCCCCGTCCCTACATCGTGCCCCGTACTTGTCCACGGGGTGCGCGAGAAAGGAACACTGTCGCTATCGATTCGGTCGGGACCGATAGGTCGGGATCGACCGAGTCGATCGAACGGAAACGGTTGAATTAAGATCCATTCCTCGTTATGGAATGTCTTCTTCAGAACCAAGTCCCATATTCAGCCGATTGCGCCTCGAGGATTGACTCTGCGGCTGAGTCGGGAGAGACCTCCCGTTGCTCTGCTTTTCACGCCGCTTGCGTTGGTTTTGGCTTTATTTTCTGAATGCATTTTCGTGAATGTTTTCGATGGTTTTCATGGCTTGCATTTTGAACTCGTATTTCCTATCGAACACTTCTTGAATAATGCAGTGTTCTAATTGGTTACTTGTGCGATTTCAGGTAATCGTGTAGGCGACGTCTAGCGCGACCAACAAGTTCTCTCGCCGAAGTAAACTCAAGGTGAGTGGCTGACCCTTCTTTTCTCGACCCCTTCTTAGGTAAATCGATAGTGTTGTTGCGGATGAAAGATTGAATGCAAGGGCACGGGCACGGTAAAATGATTGAGTTTTTAAAGAGAATGTAGGCTATGTCTTAATAACTAAAAGAAAAAAATGGTCTTTGCACGGTCATGGACAACTTGTCGACAAGGTAGAGTTTCCCCGCAGGGCAACCCGGGGCCACGAGACCGTTGCGGCCAAGAAGAAAACATTCTCATAAGCTGTGCTGGGCGCAATGTTAGGCAAGGACTTGCAGCGGGGCTCGCTATTCGCGCTGAAAGGGCCTCGTCTAATAAAAGCAAAAAGGAGTCCACGATGGCTCTGGGAGCCAGTGACCAACACACGAAATATTGCACTTGGTATGGAAATGATAACAATTGACAGGGATGAACATGGTAAGTTTCATAAGGCACGGCGCGGGCCGCCATGGGTAAGTTTCAACGTAAATTATATTATGCTTGTCATATGCTTGTTTGAAATTCATTAGAATGGTTAGAAACATTCATACTCTAAGTCATATAAACTCTTCAACCAAATGAGAGCTTGGAACTTAAATAGCCATGCACCAGTACAAAGTGTAATGTACTGATCCTCGCTCTCCATGCAGGTACCCCGAATCACGAAGGGCGTGCCACCTAAAAGCTCAAGGCGAAGTGAACCCTTTTGAAGCCTCGTCCGCGTGTGAAGGCTTGTGTTTCTAGATTCCTTTTGAAGAAGACCCGCACTCAGTCCAAAAGAAAAGATGGCGACTCGACTTTCCACGATAGCAGGTGGAAATGTGTAATGGTTTTTGCTTGTAAAAAGGGATGTAATGTATGGAACGACTATCTCATCGGCGTTTATTTTGTAATTCGAGTCATGTTTAGCCCGCACGGCAATGATTATAAAGAAGTCCATGTAAAGTTCTTTTATTATCAATAGAAAAGTCTATTTCTATTTCAAATGTGTCGTTCAATTTTTCTGTGTACTCTAACTTGATGTTGTGTTTCGGATAACCTTATAACTATGCCTTGTGCGATCGCAACTTAGGTTCGCACGGCATCACGCCTGGGGGACGACTATCGATTCTACAGAATCGGGGCGTGACATAATGGTATCAGAGCATGGCTTTACATCCTTTGGCCTCGCGTCTAGAGTTCTAAACCTTTGACCTCGCATCGATGAGATAAGTTGTTCCATACAATGAGTCCGTAATAATTTGTGACTGATACGTTTGCCTTCGTATCGCAGAAGTGACGGAACCCACGGCCGAGCAAGAACAGAGTGCTTCAAGCGGCTCTAGTAGTTCGCATCGTCCGCGGGCTGGACCTTCTAACGATACCATCGAAAGGATGCTGCGCATGATGGAGGCGCAGCGAAACCAGTCCGAGAACCGGCATCAACAGGTAGAGGAACGACAGGCCCAGTTCGAAGCTTGCTTCGAAGCTCGCTTTGACGCACATGCCAAACTTCAACAAAAGCAGTGAGATACCCTGCAGCAGATCATCCAGACAATGGCGGCCAACAGAAATTCTGCGACTGCATCTACCATCACCGCACCTGCTGCCACCGTGCCGACGATCTAACCCATTGAAGTCGATACGGAGGAGCCCGGGCGTCAACCAGCGGCACCAAAAAAGTACAACTTTGAAGTGTCAGAATTCAAGAAGGCGTGCCGCACTTCCTTCAACGGTACCGAAGGCCCTTCCATGGCGATCGACTGGTTGGAAGAGCTGGAAGATCACTTCGAGCTTTTCGGCATTAAAGAATCGAAGCAAGTCGCCTGCGCACAACTTCAACTACGGTTGAACGCGCACAACTGGTGGGCTATGCGTAAGCGAACGATCCGACCGGACAACACCACCGCACCGATCTCTTGGGCCACGTTCTGCAAAGCTTTTGAAGTCCAGTACCTTTCGTCAGCCGTTCGTCAAGCGAAGGAAAATGAATTCATGCAGTTGAAGCAAGGGAGCCGGACAGTGGAACAGTATGCCGCAGAATTCAACAAGTTGTCTAAGTTTGCTGGTCAGTTTCTGCCTACTGAAGTGTGCCGTGTGCGACGGTTTAAAGTGGGTCTGCGACACTCTATCAGTGCGCATGTCGGGGTCCCGAGTACAAGACCATGGGCAAGGCTCTGAATCACGCTCTCCGTCTTGAGAGCCTGCATCCTTCCGTTGCTGCCGATGTTGTGCACCACTCCAATCACAAACGTCCTAGCTATGCGGGAGGCAACAACTACGCGTCAAAGCGTCCACACACTAGCGGCTACCAAGGCCGGAACCCGCTACCACGATGCAGAAATTGCCACCAGCTTGGGTATACTGATGACCACTGCTTTGCCAAGACAGAGTGCTACGCTTGCAGGCAGAAGGGTCACCTTGCTCGAGATTGCCAGAATCCCCAACCGAATCGCAACGTCCCGCTACAACAACACCGCCAAGAGAATCGAGGGCAGGCACCCCGACCTCCTCCGCCCACTCGACCTGTACCGCAAAATGGCCAAGATCGTCGCCCCAACACTCAGGGCCGCGTCTACGCCATGACTCGAGACGAAGCGCTGGCATCAGATACAGTAGTGTCAGGTATACTAAAATTCAATAATGTGCCTACTCGTGTGTTATTTGATTCAGGCTCTTCACATAGTTTTATATCGGCGGACTTTGCCGCCGAGCACAAATTTTCTGTAATATCATTAGATCTCGACCTTAGCGTAAGCACACCTTCAGGCACACCAATTCTTACAAACTTAGCTTGCACCGGCAGGATTATTTGTATCGGTGGTCAAAAGATCGGTCTGGATGTGATAGTTCTAGACATGAAGGACTTTGACATCATTCTGGGAATGGATTGGCTCGGGCCGTGCAACGCAACCATAGACGGCGCTAAAAAGAAGGTCACATTCCGCATACCTGGAGTACCTGAATTCTGCTACTCGTGTGGTGAGGCGTTGCCGACCTGTATGGTGATCTCCGCAATATCTGCTCGACAGATGCTGCATTCCGGGTGTGAAGGCTATCTAGCTTCCGTTCGAGACATGCGACAGGATGGTGCAAATGCGGAAGAGACCGACGTTGTGGCAGAATTCCCAGACGTGTTCCCGGACGAGCTACCCGACATGCCGCCCGATCGAGAAATAGAGTTCACCATCGACACATTCCCCGACACCCGGCCGATCTCGAAAGCCCCGTATAGAATGGCTCCTGCAAAATTGAAGGAATTGAAGGCACAACTTCAGGAATTACTTGATAGAGGGTTTATCCGTCCGAGTGTCTCGTCGTGGGGTGCGCCCGTGCTATTCGTGAAGAAAAAGGATGGATCGATGCGGCTCTGCATCGACTATCGAGAATTGAACAAAGCTACCATCCGAAACAAATACCCCCTGCCCCGCATCGACGACTTATTTGACCAGCTCCAAGGTGCAACGGTGTTTTCGAAGATTGATCTGCGATCGGATTATCACCAACTCAAAGTCAAGCCAGATGACATACCGAAGTCTGCCTTTTGCACTCGTTATGGCCACTACGAGTTCTTGGTAATGTCGTTCGGTCTGACAAACGCCCCTGCCACCTTCATGGATCTAATGAATCGGGTGTTCCATCCGTTTGTTGACAAGTTCGTAGTAGTCTTCATCGACGACATCCTCGTCTACTCGAAGGATCGAGCGCAACATGCAGAGCATCTGCGGACGGTACACCAAACCCTTCGAGAGAATCAGTTGTACGCGAAGATGAGCAAGTGCGAGTTCTGGCTGAATAGCGTCTCATTCCTTGGGCACATCATCTCCGCCGCGGGCATCGCAATCGATCCGAAGAAAGTCGAGGTAGTTGCTGATTGGAAACGGCCTGCATCAGTTAGCGAAATTCGAAGCTTTCTAGGCTTGGCGGGATACTACCGACGCTTCGTGAAGGACTTCGTGAAGATCGCATCGTCGTTAACTCGCCTCACCCAGAAAGGAGTCGGATTCAAGTGGTCAGACGACTGTGAAGCTTCCTTCCAGGAGCTCAAACAACGGCTCGTTTCGGCCCCGATACTTGCTCTTCCTGAAGGGACGGAGGGATTTCAAATCTTCAACGATGCTTCTGGCCAGGGCTTGGGGTGTGTGCTGATGCAGCAGGATAAGGTGATATCTTTTGCTTCCCGGCAGTTGAAGCCGCACGAGAAGAACTACCCCACGCACGACCTAGAACTAGCGGCAATTGTGTTCGCGTTGAAGTTGTGGCGTCACTATCTCTATGGCGTGGCGTGCAAGATTTATACGGACCACAAAAGCCTCAAGTATCTCTTCACCCAGAAAGAACTGAATTTGCGATAGAGGCGATGGCTCGAACTAATCAAAGACTATGACTTATCAATCGACTACACGCCGGGTAAGGAAAATGTGGTAGCGGATGCGCTGAGCCGGAAGTACTTAGCTTTGTTATGCATCAACGATCGACTGCGGCGTGACTTGGAAGGAATGGGCATCGAGCTCCGAGTTTGTTTCAGAGACATGAAACTGGCGCAACTACGGGTGGAACCGAGCCTACTGGAGAGGATCAAGTCTGCACGGAAGGACGACCCCTACCTGGAGAAGATATAGAAGCTGATATCTACAGAAAAAGCGTCCGACTATGCAGAGGACGAGTCGGTAGTGTTGCGCGTGAAGGGACGGCTATGCGTACCGGATGACGTAGAACTTAGAAAGGAGATAATGACGGAGGCGCACTATGCAAAATATTCTTTGCATCCTGGCAGCACCAAGATGTATAAGGACCTCCGCATTGTCTTTTGGTGGCACGGCATGAAGAGGGACGTAGCGCTCTTTGTGTCAAAATGTATGGCCTGTCAACAAGTCAAAGCCGAGCACCAGCGACCGGACGGGGAGATGCAGAACCTCGCCATTCCAGAGTAAAAATGGGATCACATCACTATGGACTTTGTTATTGGCTTGCCGAGGACGCCGCGGGGAAACGACGCCGTCTGGGTCATCGTCGATCGACTAACCAAGTCAGTGCACTTTATCGCCATCAAAGTTACTTGGAGCGTCGACCGCCTTGCTCAGATATACCTTGATAAAATAGTTCGGCTGTACGGGATCCCAGTTTCTATCGTCTCTGATCGGGGGACGGTTCGTAGCGCGCTTCTGGAGTAGTCTTCATTCAGCACTGGGGACTAAGTTGAAGTTCAGCTCGGCTTATCATCCTCAGACTGACGGCCAAACAGAGCGGGTGAACCAAATTCTCGAAGACATGTTACGACTCTGTGCGATCAACTTGAAGTCAAGTTGGGACGTCCATCTACCGCTGGCCGAGTTTGTATACAACAACAGCTATCAGTCCAGCATCCAAATGGTGCCGTATGAAGCTTTGTACGGCCGAAAGTACAGATCATCCATTTGCTGGGATGAAGTCAAGAAACGGCAGATACTTTGTCCGGAGCTGGTGGAGCAGACCATGCTGAAGGTCAAGTTAATACGAGAGAGATTGAAGATAGCACAAAGCCGGCAGAAAAGCTATGCCGACACGCACCGATGCCCCCTCGAGTTCTCGGAAGGCGACCATGTATTCTTGAAAGTGATGCCCATGCAGGAAGTTTCCAGGTTCGGTGTGAAGGAGAAATTGAGCCCAAGATTTGTTGTCCCATTCGAAATATTGAAGCGAGTCGCCCCGGTAGCTTACCAAATCGCCTTGCCGCCTGCGTTGTCAGAGTTACATGACGTCTTCCACGTATCGTAATTGCGAAAGTACGTGCATGATCCGAGCCATGTTGTGGATTTGGGTAAGCTGGACCTGAAGGCGGACTTATCATATGTCGAAGAGCCGGTACAAATCTTGGAGCGCAAGGATAAACTTCTTCGCAACCGTGCTATTCCCCTCGTCCGCGTCCTCTGGAGGAACCACTCGGTTGAAGAGTCGATGTGGGAGCTTGAGTCAGAAATGAAGGAAAAGTTCCCTTCATTGTTCTCGTAGAGGTAGGTTCTATTTTAAGTTTCGAGGACAAAACTTTTTCTTAGTTGGTTATGGTGTAGTGCCCCGTCCCTACATCGTGCCCCGTACTTGTCCACGGGGTGCGCGAGAAAGGAATATTGTCGCTATCGATTCGGTCGGGACCGATAGGTCGGGATCGACCGAGTCGATCGAACGGGAACGGTTGAATTAAGATCCATTCCTCGTTATGGAATGTCTTCTTCGGAACCAAGTCCCATATTCAGCGGGTTATGCCTCGAGGATTGACTCTGCGGCTGAGTCGGGAGAGACCTCCCGTTGCTCTGCTTTTCACGTCGCTTGCGTTGGTTTTGGCTTTGTTTTATGAATGCGTTTTCGTAAATGTTTTCGATGGTTTTCATGGCTTGCATTTCGAACTCGCATTTCCTATCGAACTCCTTGAATAATGCAGTGTTCTAATCGGTTGCTTGTGCGATTTCAGGTAATCGCGTAGGCGACGTCTAGCGCAACCGACAAGTTCTCTCACCGAAGTAAACTCAAGGTGAGTGGCTGACCCTTCTCTTCTCGACCCCTTCTTAGGTAAATCGATAGTGTTGTTGCGGATGAAAGATTGAATACAAGGGCATGGGCACGGTAAAATGATTGAGTTTTTAAAGAGAATGTAGGCTGTGTCTTAATAACTAAAAGAAGAAAAATGGTCTTTGCACGGTCATGGACAACTTGTCGACAAGGTAGAGTTTCCCCGCACGGCAACCCGGGGCCACGGGACCGTTGCGGCCAAGAAGGAAACATTCTCATAAGCTGTGCTGGGCACAATGTTAGGCGAGGACTTACAGCGGGGCTCACTACTCGCGCTGAAAGGGCCTCGTCTAATAAAAGCAAAAAGGAGTCCACGATGCCTCTGGGAGCCAGTGACCAACACACGAAATATTACACTTGGTATGGAAATGATAACAATTGACAGGGAAGAACATGGTAAGTTTCATAAGGCGCGGTGCGGGCCGCCGTGGGTAAGTTTTAACGTAAATTTTATTATGCTTGTCATATGCTTGTTTGAAATTCATTAGGATGTTTAGAAACATTCATACTCTAAGTCATATAAACTCTTCAACCAAATCAGAGCTTGGAACTTAAATAGCCACGCACCAGTACAAGGTGTAATGTACTGATCCTCGCTCTCCACGCAGGTACCCCGAATCACGAAGGGCGTGCCACCTAAAAGCTCAAGGCGAAGTGAACCCTTTTGAAGCCTCGTCCGCGTGTGAAGGCTTGTGTTTCTAGATTCCTTTTGAAGAAGACCCGCACTCAGTCCAAAAGAAAAGATGGCGACTCGACTTCCCACGATAGCAGGTGGAAATGT
This sequence comes from Iris pallida, assembly GCA_029216955.1. Taxonomy (NCBI): domain Eukaryota; kingdom Viridiplantae; phylum Streptophyta; class Magnoliopsida; order Asparagales; family Iridaceae; genus Iris; species Iris pallida. The sequence continues at coordinate 14,119,212 of JANAVB010031416.1, read as the reverse complement.
GTAATAGTTTTTGCTTGTAAAAAGGGATGTAATGTATGGAACGACTATCTCATCGGCATTTATTTTGTAAGTCGAGTCATGTTGTAGCCCGCGCGGCAATGATTGTAAAGAAGTCCATGTAAAGTTCTTTTATTATCAATGGAAAAGTCTATTTCTATTTCAAATGTGTTGTTCAATTTCTCTGCGTACTCTAACTTGATGTTGTGTTTCGGATAACCTTATGACTATGCCTTGTGCGATCGCAACTTAGGTTCGCATGGCATCACGCCCGGGGGATGACTATCGATTCTACGGAATCGAGGCGTGACAGCGTCCGAAGACTCGCATGCGCCTCAAAAGCCATGCGCCCAGACCGGTTCGTGACTCCTGAAGGTTGTGAGCCAAAGTCTTCTCATGCGCCCAATCCCAGGCGCATTCTGTCAGATCACTCTCCACCAAATCTGAGATCTTTGAGCTACGGACATGCGCCACATGTCCTTTGACTCAATTCAGCCTATGAAGGGGTGGTAATCACCCAAGATCTCAGCAACTGAAAGATCCTCTCCCCTGCTACGTGCCAGCCCACAAATGCAGTATGAAGGATTCAACCCACAAATGATGGTGCATCATCCATGCACCTCCCGCAGCTTCAACCACGTGGCGTTCCCACGTACAGGCGCATCCTATATATGCGCGCATGAGCAGCCCAACCCGCTGCTTATAAATAGAGGGATCATCTATTTCTTCTTACGTACAGACACACACACAGACATACAGAGAGGCACAGTCTAAGACAGCCGCAATCAAAGCATCAGAATTTACTCACAGAGATTGGAAGAGACACTCAATGTCTTCTTTATCTCTGCAAGCTCCAGCACCCAGAGCAACTCAGACCTTCAGAGAACCGAAAACCGTCGTCAGATCGTCAACGGAGTCAACGCATTACCACTCACTCCATCGACACAGGGACCTAGATAAACAAAAGTGTAGTCCTAGGACTACATCTAAGTCCTACATTGTAACACTGTTCTGTTTGTAATTGAAATTGCAATCAAAAGATTTTAATGGCAAACACCTACAAAGTCTCTCTCTCTTTCTTTTCACTCGTCACCTCCAACTTCAAATTCTGTTCTTCCAATTTTTTCGTTCTGGGCAAAGCTAAGTTTAAGATCACTCTTTTCGAGTTGTGTGCGACGAGGAGATACCGGTAGAGCGGGAGTTTTACCACTAGGAGTATTCGGAACAAGTCTGCACATAGACCCGAATTAACTCTTAGGGCAGTGCTTCGTGCGCGACTTTCCGGAGGCCGGTAACATTTACTTTATTTTATTTTGTTTGCAAATTTTTTGGAATAATTTCGAACAATCTAAGAGTTGAATCATTTATAAAATAAAATCTCTAATTGCTGCTACGAAATTTGTTATCAAATATTTCTTACTGTAGCGGGAAAAAAAAAACAAGGTTTTTTGTTATCAAATATATGTTATTTCCAAACAAGAAGTTTTTTTGATGCCTTAATTTAATTGCTAGTTTCAAACAAGTTGTTCCAGCATACTAAACTTGTCCTTTAGCAAATATTTTAACTTACTATTAACAAGTTATTTGTTAATTTACATTAGTAACAATTTGTCATTTTCATAAAGTGACACCTGAGACAAACATTATTGTGTTAGTAATTTTGTCAATTCTAGTTTTCTTTACTCAATATTTAAATTTAGGCTAAAGTAAACAATCAATTGATTTAGTAAAATTCCTTTAATTTTAAAGTTCTAAAGTAGAGATTTGTTTGGGAACAAGCCGAAAGGACCCTTCTGTCAAAAAGACGTAAATCGTCTAAGCGACCGGTTCTTAAGTGTTCCTAGTGAACCTCCGTTTGCTGGGATCCGGCCCCTACAGCTAACCCAACCTTATCAAAATTTGAAATACTAAAATTTTAAAGGTCTATTACTAAAATCATTTAAATTGTTAAGTTTTAGCTTAATCCATCTTATTGAGTAAATATTTTATTTTATTTTTTCAGACCTTAGAAATCAAGTCTACCAAAGACGAGACTTCGACTACTAAGCCAGCCAAGTTTGATGGTACCCACTTCAAAAGGTGGCAGAGTCAAATGAATTTCTGGCTCACCACTTTAGGACTGATTTCAACCATTGATGGTTCCACACCCATCATAAATGATTCTGACGACACTGAGTCTGACATAGGAATGTCCAAACCCTCCAGTTCCTCCAAACCTAAAACCCCTAATGAAATAGACTTTCACTGCTTCCATCGAATTCTAAGCGCTTTATCTGATTCACTTTATGATATGTTCCTTGAATATAAAAGCACCAAAGAACTTTGGAATGCTTTAGAAGATGAATGTGGTTGTGATGATGCTGGAATTGAAAGATTCACTTCTTCAGCATTTAATAAGTATTTCATGGTAGATGACGAACCTATGAATGAACAAATCCATAAATTCCAAAAATTTGTGAGGCACATTCAAGCTAAAGGTACAACCTTTTCAGCTGAACATAAGATAGCTTGCCTAGTAGATAAGCTTTCTCCCTCTTAGTCTGATGTAAAAAAGGACCTTCATCGTACCCAAGGTGACCTTACTTTTGCCCAAGTACTGAAGCAAATTAGAGTTGAAGAACAACTTAGGCTAAGGTCTAACTCCAAGACTGAGACTAAGGCTAAAGCAAACCTAGTAGAGTCATCCCAAAGCAAACCTAAGCCTAATAATCCTCACAAACCCAAGAAGAATATCTTCAAGAAGAAGAATATTGTTTAGTCTCATCACCAGAACCACCAGAATCGTCAACACCAACAACCCCAAAAACCTAGAAACTTTGGTCAGACTCAGAATCAAGGAAGATTTTGTTTTGTGTGTGGTAGAACAAACCACACGGCCATCAACTGTTTCCAAAGGAAGAAGGAACCAATCAAGACTTCCTATAGGGGGAAAGGCCCAGCCAAACCAGAAGCCAACATGATTCTGAATGGGTCTTCTGGTTCCTTCAGGTCTGTGACTTACCAACCCTTAGTTAATATTTCTTACCATTCTGATGACTGGTGGTTGGATTCTGGAGCTAATGTTCATATTTCATTTGATCGCTCCTGTTTTTTAAACTATCAGGAATCATGTGGAGGAGGCATAACCCTAGAAGATGGCTCTACGACACATATTGTAGGAAGAGGAAGAATAGATCTGAAGATGACATCAGGAAAAATTTTGCCTCTTCATGATGTTCTTCATGTGCCGACTGTTAGGAGAAATTTAGTTAGCGGTTCTCTTCTTGTAGCATCTGGATACAAGATCGTAATGGAAGCCAATAAAGTTGTTTTTTCTAAGAATGAGTCTTTTGTTGGTAAAGGATTTGTAAAAGATGGTTTGTTTATTCTCAGTACTGTAAATAAAATGTTGGATCCTTCTCCTATTGTTTCCAATATAGAATCTTCCAATGTTTGGCATGGTAGACTAGGTCATGTGAACCTGGATTCCCTTAGAAGGATGATGAACCTAAATCTTATTTCCAAGTCTCTTGTAGATAATAAAGACAAGTGTGAGATTTGTGTTCAAGCCAAACATTCTAGACTACCATTCAAATCCGTAGAAAGGAATTCTGATCTTCTAGAACTAGTTCATTGTGATGTTTGTGATTCAAATAGGGTTTTGACTCGAGGCGGTAGGAAATACTTTGTCATATTTATAGATGATTGTTCAAAGTATTGCTATACCTACCTTCTCAAAACCAAAGATGAAGTACTAGATAGATTCAAGGTTTACAAATCAGAAGCTGAAAACCAATTAGAGAAAAGGATTAAAATCCTTAGATCTGATCGCAGCGGGGAGTATACCTCAAACGAAATGACTAACTTCTGTGAAGAACACGGAATAATTCATAAGGTGACTGCTCCTTATTCACCACAGTCCAACGGAGTTGCTGAAAGAAAAAATCGTACTCTATTAGACATGGTGAATGCCATGCTTCTCAGCTCAGGTGCTCCTAATAATCTGTGGGGAGAAGCCTTATTGACAGCCTGCTACATCCTAAATAGGATTTCCAGTAAATCTAAGGATAAGACTCCCTATGAATTATGGAAAGGTAGAACTCCTAGAGTCCATTACCTCAAAGTTTGGGGATGTCTAGCAAAAGTTGGAATCCCTGAACCAAAAAAGAGAAAGATTGGACCCAAGACCGTAGATGGTGTGTTTATAGGATATGCCTTAGATAGCAATGCCAATAGATTTCTAGTGACTAATTCTGAAGTAAATGAAATCTCTAACAATACCATTATAGAAGCTAGAGATGCAGTTTACTTTGAGAATATATTCCCTTTTAAGGATAGAATTTCTTCCAACCCCTCAAGTTCTTCCCTAACTCCTTCTGCAAGTTTCCATTGCCATTCATCAAGCTCACAACCTGAACAAGACTTAGAACCTAGAAGAAGTAAAAGAGGAAGGATTGAAAGGAATTTAGGGGAAGACTTCTTCACTTATTTGATAGAGGGTGATCCCTCAACTTACGAAGAAGTAATATCTTCTTCTGATGCTCCTTTCTGGAAAGAAGCCATAAACAATGAGTATAACTCCATTATGGAGAACAGTACCTGGTATTTAGCAGACCTACCTTTAGGTAGTAAACCTATAGGTTGTAAGTGGATCTTCAAAAAAAAACTCAGAGCTGACGGTACTATAGAGAAATACAAAGCCAGATTAGTAGCCAAGGGTTTCACTCAGAAAAAGGGATTAGATTATTTTGATACCTATTCTCCTGTAGCTAGGATTACTTCTATTAGAACCCTTCTAGCCTTAGCATCCATTCATAACATGTTGATCCATCAAATGGATGTAAAGATAGCATTTTTGAATGGAGATCTAGAAGAAGAGATCTACATGGAGCAACCTGAAGGTTTTATTGCTAAAGGTCAAGAAAAGAAAGTTTGCAGAATAGTAAAATCACTTTATGACCTAAAGTAAGCTCCCAAGCAATGGCACAACAAATTTGATAAAGTGATTATAGAATATGGTTTCTTGCCAAATGAGTATGACAAATGTATATACTCTAAAAATTCTGGTGGAAGTTGTGTCATTTTATGCTTGTATGTTGATGATATCCTTATTCTAGGATCTTCACTGGAACTGATAAATAACACTAAGAATTATTTATCTAACCAGTTTGATATGAAAGACCTAGCTAGGCGAAGCCAACTTGATACTAGAAATGCAAGTGTCCAAATGCATAGAGGGCTATACTCTATCTTTAGCACATTCAATTGAGAAAATGCTACGAAAGTTTGAGTATTTTGACAAAAAATCTGCCCTTACTCCTTATGACAGTAATGTTGGTCTTAAGAAGAATGAAGGATCACCTATAGAACAACATAGATATTCACAGATGATAGGGTCCCTTATGTACATATCAAATAGAACCAGACCCGATATTGTATTTGCTATTGGGAGACTTAGTAGATATACCAGTAACCCAAATCAGTCACATTGGACTGCTTTGGATAGAGTATTTAGATATCTTAGAGGTACTCTAGATTATAAACTTCATTACACTAGACACCCCGATGTTATAGAAGGTTATTCAGATGCAAACTGGGTAACTGATTCACATGATGTGAAATCCACTACTTGATATGTTTTTACTCTAGGAGGAGCTGCAATCTCCTGGAGTTCATGTAAACAAACTATCATAGCTAGGAGTACAATGGACTCTGAAATGATAGCTCTTGACACTACTTGTACAGAAGCTGAATGGCTTAGAAATCTAATTATGCATATACTTGTTTATCATATTCCTGTTCCTGCATTTTCTATCAATTGTGATAATAAATCTGTTATTGAACTACTAAAGCATGATTCTGTAAATGCTAAGATGAACAGGCACCTGCAGCTGCACTTCAAGTCTATAAAGAGCCTATTGGGCAAATATGTGGTTCTTGACTATATAAAGTCAAAAAAGAACCTTGCAGACCACTTGACGAATGATCTGTCTAGGACATTGATCCTAGAATCATCGAGGGGGAAGGGATTAAGCCCATAAATTAGTCACTAGCAGTGGCAACCCAACCGAGTCTGATTGGAGATCCCAAGAAGCCGGTTCAATGGGTAGAAACAAGCTGGACTAGGTGACTATTATGGAACACTGACCTTGAAATAATAGCCCAAGAGGCAGTACATGTGTACAATGATACCCCATCCCTATGGTGACAGTGTTCCGGTGTGATATGGTTATGGTGAGTTTAAACTCTTAATAAGTCCAAGCATGAAATACAGGGTTGATACCTATCACCAACCCTTGAGGACTTACCTATATGAGAGGTCGTGAAGGCCGCGACTATAGGACAGGGCTATCCTAGACAACTCTCATGAATATGGAATAAGTGCGCATGGCCGATCAAAAGCGCCATCCGATAAACCCAAGAACCTCTAGCGTACTATGTGTGCTATTTTCTGAATCTGGTTCAAGAAGTCTGATTCAAGGCGTAGTCCATCAAGCACTTCTTCAGATAAAGACAATAGTCACTAAGTGAGATTCAAGGCTGTAGTCCATCTCATCTATGCATAGTATATATATTTGTCCAGATACTGTCTCTCATATTCTTCTCTTTCATTTTTCGGAACTTGGTTTTTGGGAGGGGTGATTGTTGGACTTGGTACCAAAAAACCAAGTCTCACTCCTATTCCTATGCATACACGTTGGAGAAATTCTTAGATCCCCTTATGTTGGATGAACATGCTATTTTTGGGTTACTTAATCAGTATATATATACCACTCCATTCCTCTTGAAAAATACACTCTTGGCTTTTAGTGTTTTTCCTACAAAGTCTCTCTCTTTCTTTTCACTCGTCACCTCCAATTTCAAATTCTGTTCTTCCAATTTTTTCGTTCTGAACAAAGGTAAGTTTAAGGTCACTCTTTCTGAGTTGTGTGCGACGAGCAGATACCGGTAGAACGGAAGTTTTACCACTAGGAGCATTCGGAACAAGTCTGAACATAGACCCGAATCAACTCTTAGGGCAGTGCTTCGTGCGCAACTTTTCCGGAGGCCGGTAACATTTACTTTATTTTATTTTGTTTGCAGATTTTTTGGAATAATTTCGAACATCTTCTACACTAGCTCCGAGTGCTGCTTCGGCTTAAATCTCCGTCCGATGTGCAAGCCATCGGAAGTCTCCTACACCATCATGCCCAACATGGCATACTTCGAGTTCCTACCGGTAGACAACGAAATTAGCTCGGCGCCGCCACCGAAACTAGTCGACCTTGCAGACGTCGAGGTCGGTAAGGAATACGAGCTCGTGGTGACGACCTACTCGGGGCTATACCGATACCGAGTCGGCGACATACTTCACGTCACGGGGTTCCATAATTCGTCACCCGAGTTCAAATTCGTCCGGAGGAAGAATGTGGTGCTGAGCATCGATGCGGACAAGACCGACGAGACCGAGCTGCAGAGGGCGGTCGAGCGCGCGGCGGAGCTGATCAAGCCCTGCGGTGCGATTGTGGTGGACTACACTAGCAAGACTGATACAAGTGTGATCCCTGGAAACTATGTCATCTACTGGGAGCTGCTACTGGTCACGGACCCGACTTTGAACAATGTTGGGCCAAGTGACCGTGTCCTGGAATAGTGTTGTTTGGAAATGGAGGAGGCAATGAATTCAGTGTACAGGCAGTTAAGGGTGGCTGGTGGTATAATTGGGCCACTGGAGATCAGAGTGGTGAAGAGTGGGACATTTGAGGAGCTCATGAACTATGCCATTTCAAGAGGGGCTTCCATCAGCCAGTACAAGGTCCCTAGGTGTGTTCGCTCCACCCCCATTATTGAGTTGTTGGACTCTAGAGTCGAATCCGCACACTTCAGTCCTCTCCTTCCTACCCAAAGTGGACCCCACACATTGTGAACTCATCAGACTAGCTGGCTGAACCTCTCTTAGTGGTTACTTAAAATAAAGATTATGTTGTAAATATGGATAGATTTACAATATATATATTTTTTTAATCAAAACGCTACCACAGTAGCCATATATAGAAAAAAGGAAATCGGAAATGGACGCCGGGAGATAGCCCAAAGCGTCTACAAAAGTAAACCAAAAGGCCTAAACAAAACCCCAAAAGTAAAAAAAAAATACACCAGGTCGGAGATTAGGGGGTGCTCCGGTCTCTGGACAAAGCCCGACAAATCACATCTGGGAGATCACCTGTGCGGGAGAAGTTCTTATCCGCTTTGTTAGCAAGCGCCAAAGTGGCAAGAGCTTTTGCCACGCCGTTATCCTCTACCTCACAGAAGGAAAATCCCGAAGTGGGAGACAAGAGAGACTTCATACTCCTAAATCTGTAAGTAGCCGACCAAGGGAATAAGCTTCTACCATTCAGCACATTGAATAGGGTATGAGATGATGTTTCTATTATAGCCAACTCCCAATTTTTTTTCTTTGCACAATTGGAGCACGCAAACCAGGGCATCAATATCCGGCCAGGCAGACGCATCATGCTCAAAGAATTTGTAGAAGCCTGCCACCAATCGTCCCCCACTGTCTCTAATAATTCCTCCTCCTGCCGCACACAGATCCTCCCCCGAACAGCCCAAAATATTGAGCTTCAGACCCGTGAATGGAGGGCTCCAGCCCATGCGTGTACAACTGCTGCCATGGGGCACCGCTTCCTCCTTCTAGTCCAGTTTGTGCACTATGATTGACTGTTGTAAAATAAATGAGACCCGGCTGATGACATCCCTAGGATTAGCTTTTTCGTTGTCAAAAAGAATACTGTTACGTTGCTTCCATATTTCCCACAAACAAGAAGTGAATACAATAACCATGGTGACATCTTTAGAATTATGAAGAGAAGTTTCATGGAGCCAAACCTTTGCCAAATTTTCCAGATCAGTATGCACCGATTGTATACCGCACAGACCCGCAAAATGATTCCATACCGCCACAGCCGTGTCGCTACACACAAATAAATGGTCAACTGTCTCCTCGTCAGGGCGCGTACAGCAGACGCATCTGGAAGCTAGGGAGAATTCCATCGAGCGTAGGTGGGCGTCCACCGGTATGGCATTATGAGAGAGTCTCCATAAAACGCGCCAATCCGCGGCTGAACAAACTTGTTCCAGAACATCCCCGTCCATTCCAAAACAGGGAACCTCCACCTGTAGTATTCCCAGAACGTCTTGGTAGAAAATTCTCCGAAGAGTGATAGGGACCACACCATACGATCTGGTTCTTCAGTCAGCTCCAGCTCGTCCAAGATGGCATTGGCAACACCAGGAAGTCGGTTGCGCACATTGGCCGAGTTTCCAGATCTGAATCGAACATAAGTAGACGAGTAAATCTGTCTAATGTTAGGGTTGTACCTGATGTTGCGCGGTTTTGGAAGGATGCTGCCACTCCAGGTTGTTCCCCAAATCGGAATATCCCCTCTCCCAATGATCCACTTGCAATGACAGTATACTTTGTCAAATATTTGCATCATTAAGCGCCATAACGGAGATGGGTTGTGCGGCGGCGTGTACTCCTGTGACGTTGGGTCTCCATATTTCCGGCTCATGTATTGAGCCCAAACCGATTCACCTTTGATTAGGGACCAACATCGTTTGGCATGAAGAGCTTGCATAACTTGGGGAAGAGATCTAATACCTAGACCGCCTTCCTCCATGGGTCTACAAATATGCTCCCAAGCGATCCATCTTTTCCGATGTCGCTCATTGGAATTCCAGAGGAAACCCGCCATAGTCTTTTCCAAGTCATGAAGGAACTTGTTAGGAACTTTTACGACCGATAAAGCATGAATAGGCAAAGCTGTGAGCACACTCCTGATAAGTGTTATTTTTTCGCCAAATGAAAGTAGGTGTCCCTTCCAACCCGACAGCTTCTTATTGAGCTTGTCCGCTAACTCCAAGAAGTATACTGGCTTTGCTGCTCCTTTAAATAAGGGGGTCCCCAAGTAATTAATGGGAAGATAAGTAATAGTCAATCCCGTAACCGTAGCTATGTCTTCAGCCTGTATAAGCATATGGGGTTTCTTTGATACTATAAGAGAAGACTTAGCAAAATTTATCACCTGACCCGAAACCGCCGAGTACTCCCCAAGCGTAGACACGAGGCAATTAATACTATCCATGCCTCCATTAAGAAAAAGAATACTGTCATCCGCATAAAAGAGGTGTGAAATATCCATGCCATTCCTCCGTCCCGTAAAATGTTTGATACGAGCCTGTAGACACAAACTGGATATCCGTCTACTCAATGAATCATGAGCAATGATGAATAAAGCCGGTGACAACGGGTCCCCTTACCGCAAACCCCTAGAAGATCGGAAGAAGCTGCCTGTATTCCGATTAATGGAAATCGAATACCAACAGTTGGATATCAACCGGAAGATGTAGTTAATCCACTTCTCGTTAAACCCCAGTTTTCGCAGGACCTTTAATAAGAAGCTCCAGTGCACCCGATCATAAGCTTTAGACATATCTAGCTTAATGGCCACATTCCCTGTCACGTCCCGATTCGAGGAATCGCTCGCTTTGCTTTGATTCACGCCGAATCGATCGTCCTCGCTAAGGCGTGATGCCGTACAAGTCTGGAGTTGCACTTGTACAAGGCTAGAACATGCACATTTATATCATTTCATCACATTTAAAAAATAAGCCACAGTTGCGAAAACATTGAGTAAGCGGAATAGGAAGAAAAATATTCATTTTATTGATGATTGTAGTCAGAATACAACTTTTCTCGATAATATTTGAAATGCCTTTTTGGCTACATTGAATCATGAAAAGAAGTACAACTGATAGGCTGCCATGAAATAATTTCCCGTTCCATACATCATGCCCCTTTAGTACTTTTAAATATAAGCAGCTATCTTTGAAATCTCCGCAATACTTTGTGCGTCTTTAGGAAAAAAATAACTTGAAAGGAAACAGCAGTTCAGAAAGCTTTAATTACGATGTGCGCCCGAGCCTTCTCCAGTACATGTGGAGGAGGGGTCAGCACATTATAACAATGCGCTGGTGAGCCCCGTTGGCCCACTCAGCTAAACCAATATTTTATTAATGACAAACATTTTAAAGATATGAACTCATTAGGGACAGGCAACATTTAGAGTAAATCACAATTCAAATGACATGGTAGTTCATAAAACCATGTTTACTTTACCATTGGCCGAATCCAGCTTTCCTGCATAAGATACAGGATAATAATAATATACTTACCGCCCTTGCATAAGATATTGATTAGCATACATTCCCACGATGTGACCACTGGTGTTGTTAAACCATATGGACTCTTTTCATTCATTCATTTGCATTTGGGACTTCAAGATAATGAGATGACAGCACAGTAGGGAGCTAGCCTCTATGATGCCTCGCATTACTCATGTTCCCCAAAGCACTTCATTATTTCCTCCTAGGCGAATCGGTACCGGTGCCCCTGTACCGTTCGAGAAAATTATTGCTCAATCCTTGTATACAAGTTGTCCATGGTCAGGCGAATGTGTGTCCGACTCGATATACACAGTTTGCATATAATATTTGAAGTAATAGGCAATATGATCATTCTTAGCATTTCATAACCATCATTCTAGGCATCAATTCATTTCAATGTTCGATCTCTAGCATCTTAGTGGTATTGACTAGTGGCTGTCACTTCCCGTTCCCAGAATACGTATTTATTTAATATTTATCATGCATTTGTTCTGTATTTAAATTCTTCAATTTTGCGCTTATTAATTTTCCTGTATTTTATTTTCTGCTTTTTCTTGGCTCTTGGTTCATTTCGGTTCATGGTAAACCAACTTGGTGTGGTTTGGTTCAACATGGAAAGGAATGGATGGCTTGGATTTGGTGGAGAGAATGAATGGTGGAGATCCACTTGACTTTGATATAAAAGTTCTTCTTTCATTCTCTCTCTTCATTCATTCACATTTACTTCTCCACCAAACCCTAACCCACTTGTGAGAGGCAAGTACATCTTGCACACCATGAGGGATTTCATGTATCCCCATTTATTTTTAGTCTATGTTGTTCATCTTCTCTTCCTCTACAAGTTTAGGTCTTGAAGTTCTTGATTTTCATGGATGGTTGGGTGTAGATCTAAGTTTTAAGTTTTGGTTTTCATATGGATTTTATGGTTTTGATCTATCAAACTTTGTTGTTTTCGAAAATAAGTGGTTCCATGTTGTAGAGAATTTAATTCTACCAAAGTTTGGCTTTTGAAAAGTTAGATTCCGATTTTTTTTGAGGAAGTTATGGCCAAAACAATTTTGGTCAAACTTCTATGTTCATCTGCAGCATGAGGCACATGTCGCAGTAGAGCCGCATAGATGTCGCGGTTGGGCCGCATGAGGCATATGTCGCAGTAGAGCCGCATAGATGTCGCGGTTGGGCCGCATGAGCCGCATGTCGCAGTAGAGCCGCATAGATGTCGCGGTTGGGCCGCATGAGGCACATGTCGCAGTAGAGCCGCATAGATGTCGCGGTTGGGCCGCATGAGGCCGCATGTCGCAGTAGAGCCGCATAGATGTCGCGGTTGGACCGCATAGGCCGCATGCCGCAGTTGAGCCGCATATGGTGCCGCGAATGAGCCGCATGGGGCACATGTCGCAGTTGAGCCGCATATGGTGTCGCGGTTGGGCCGCATAGGCCGTATGTCGCAGTTGAGCCGCATATGGTGTCGCAGTAGGACCGCATGAGCCGCATGTCGCAGTAGGTCCGCATATTGTGTTCTTTTCTCTCAGAATTCTCAAGAATGAATGCTATACAAATCGATAAAAACGGGCAAGAATCAAATCATCGAAAATCATTCAGAAAAGCATCCATCAAAACCAAGCAACAAAACATCCAGAGAAAACTCTTGGACGCATTTCAAGAGAAACCAATCCATTAGTTGGAAAGGTTCTTATGCACTTTTCCGTGATCGATTCGATACCGACGGTAAGTTTCCCCAATACTCGGTTCCGACCGAGTTAGCCAAGCCACAAGCCTTACATAGTGAACTGCTAGGAGCGGGACACTACATAATATACCACTAAGAAAAAGTTTCGTCATCGAAACTTAAAGCAAAGGTCCTACCTCAAAATTATCAAACAGCGAGGGGTACTTCACCCGTATCTCCTCTTCTAACTCCCACGTCGACTCCTCGACAGCATGGTTCTGCCTCACCACGTTGACTAAAGACACTGTCCGATTCTGCAAAACTTTCTCTTTCCTGTCCAAAATCTGGACAGGCTCTTCAGTGTAGGATAGGTCAGCACTCAGCTGTAGCTGATCGAAGTTCACTACATGGCTTGGATCGTGTACGTACTTTCGCAGTTTGGATACAAGGAAGATATCGTGCACATCAGCCAAGGCTGGAGGTAGTGCAAGTCGATAAGCCACTGAGGCTACCTTCTCCAAAATCTCGAATGGTCCGACGAATCTCGGGCGCAGCTTTACTTTTATCCCAAATCGCATCACACCTTGCATGGGTGTGACCTTCAAGAAAACATGATCTCCTGCTGTGAATTCCAAAGGTCGTCAATGTAGTGCCCCGTCCCGCTCGGTCAATCGGAGGAATCGAAACGCCGACGGCGTTCAGACTTAGCCTTGCAACGGCTACTCGGAGACATCGCTCGGTCGAGGCGATCGCTCGCTCAGGTGGGATAGTTTCGGTGAACTTGCCTCATCTTAGCCTTTACATAATAAATCGTGTGTTTTTAACTTGCACAATAGGCTTGATAATAAAAGAGACAAATCCACATAGCTAAGGGAATAATCCCGACGGGTCGAAATGAGTTAGAACATGAAAAAAGGTCCAACGGTCGGCTTAGAGTTGGTGCACGGCGTGCTTTGAAAATGACACTCGGTCCTTCGTCCCGTGGCTTGGGAGAAGGAAAGTTGGTCATCGGTGCAAAAGCTAAGAGTTAGCCTAAGTCATAGGCGTCGTCCGCGTAAGTGCTTGATAAAGCATACATGCTTCCACTGTGCAAGGCTTGGCATAGACTTTGCTCGTCCCTCGGGTTAAGTTGTAGGCTTGAGTAAGTTAGGCAAAGTTATGCCGGTCGACCTAAGTCATTCCAAGTGCTGTCCCGTTTATTCTGCGGTTGTCAAGTTAAGTAGTCCCACGATCTCAAGGTCCATCGACTTGGGCAGGAGCGTCGCGTAGAGTTCAAGTTGGTTTAAGGCACGATGTCACGTATTTAGTATTTTCAGGCACGGGCCACGGTTGATTCATTGAGTTTGGAAAGTGTTGCGAAAAGTTGTTCTTGAGTTGAGTAAAATGATAGGACAAGAATGAAGAATGCTCGCGACTACGGGTCGTCGAGGCAAGATCTCAGAGGTGAGACGTATTGAACTTGGCCCTGAAAGAGATGATAACACTAGAGGTGGAATGACTGTGTGAGACGTCAGTTGAGTCGAGTCTTGCATGGTCATGGACAACTTATCGACAAGGTAGAGTTTCCTCGAACGGTAGCCCGACGGAAGGGGACCGGTTCTTGAGAAGCAGCATTAGCACGTGCTGGATGACCGCACAAGTTAGCGCAGAGTCTTGCCAGCGGGGCTAGCTACCTACCTGGCAAGGGCGGCCGTCTAACAAGCTAAAGGAGTCCAGGATGGCTCTGGGAGTCAGTGACCAAATCATATAGATGAGTCGGCATGGCGGCAATCCGCATGTGTGCCTTTGGATTGAGTTGAGTTGTCGAATGTGTGTACAGTTGGAATACAATATTTGGTCCTAAGATGTGGCATCAACATAGGCGATGTGCTTCGGCACGAGATGTGGCGTCGAGTCTAATATCAGCATATAAGTTGCATAGTTTGGATGTGAGTTGTCCTGAGTCTAAGTCAGGAAAGGTCGTAAGGCAAAGTTGGTCGAGTGGTACTTACCCCACAAGTCTTGATTGGGTCGGTTGATGATTTAGTAGCAAAGGGCTGCGAGGTGGCGATATGGTTGAGTCGCACGTAGTGGCGAGGCACGGCACAAAGGATTTGTAGCACGGTCACACGGGAATGGAGCCTCATCGCGTAGTTGCGTCTCTGATTTTGGCCGAATGGCAAGCACAACTTGATAGGTTAACGTTGTTTGAGTCGACATTGTTGTTGCAAGCACGAGATGGTCTAGAGACACAGAATAGTCCAAGGCGTCGGTCCTAAAACTGATCCTAAGGCAAGGGTAGAAAGACAATACAAGAAGGGGCCTATGTTGCACAAAGTAAAGTAAACGTGTTGGTTTTGTATGGGTGGGCGAGGAGCTCATTCCACCAGTACAGTTGAGTACTGACACCCACATAGTCTACATGTGCAGGCACAGGTAGAAGCTCGTGGCGCAGAGCTCGCTTGGATGCGTCAAAGTACGGAGTTCCTTGACGATTTGAAGTGCGCGGCCGCATGGAGTAAAGACTTATACAGGACATAATGTATGGACGTCGCCTTCCGAAGCTTCCGTTGGTTCAGAGACTTGTATTGAGAGATGAGAGAGAGCAGAGTGAACTTGTAATGTGAGATGAGTGAGCTTGAGTAATTGTAATATCGGCCTTGCGCTCCATTGTAACCTTTGTTTCACTATCAATAAAAGAGTGTTTTGCAATGACTTGTGTTTTGTTTCAAATTTTGTTGTTATTATTCAATGTCTCTGCATGGGACTTCTGTGCGACGACCTCGTCGCAGCCGCTAAAATCGGCCGTTATGGAACCCGTCTTGCACGAGTGAAATCTAGGCTCATGCAGCATCACGTCTTAGCGAGGACGATCGCTCCTACGGGAGCGGGGCATGACATAATGGTATCAGAGCACGGTTTTACGTCCTTGGACTATCGATTGAATTCTTTAACTCGTTGTTTCCGTAAACTCTGTTGCTTCCGCATGTTGATGTCGTTGGTGCGCTCTCTCTCAATTGTCCCACGGAATGTCCATACAATAAGTCTAACTATTTTGCAAAACGTAGGAGAACAGTTTTTGACAAGAAATAAAAGATGATTCGCGTAAGCACGGTTGTCACGACCCGCACCCACTGTGAGGGTACGAGCGCATAACAACGCCCACCCTACGTCGCAGTGTCGGCGGTAGAACGATGTCTTTGGTTACTATCTAATCAATAACTCACGTAATTATATAATGTACTTGTCAAATCTCAACTCCGAACGGAGGACAAGTATAGATATAATGAATCTCAATCACAGTCTAAGAATGATAAGATATCACAGAAGTTATAACTAAAGACTAAATAACATAATGAAATCCAACAACTAAGAATATAATCTCAGTAAAAACTCAACTACAATCTCAACTATATACAACTCAAGTTCTACACATGAAAGCTAAACAACAACTAGCTAATCTCCCAATCACTCCTGAGTGTCGGGGCCAAAGGTAGCTAAACCATCGCCTCAGTAATATGTAGGGCATATGTCCTCAGGGCAGTCATCTGTAAAATTTATAACAGGTCCAGTCAGGACAGGAACGAGTACAACTCATCAAGAAAACCCAAGTAAATGACAGGAAACTATAAAGCAGTTATAGACAGTTTTATTGATGAATATGGCAGTTTATATACAGGTGATGGTATGGAGAAACAGTAAGATACAGGGAAAGTAAGTAACTAAAATAAGAGAAGAATGATGGCAATGAAGACTGTAAAATAAATCTAGCTGAACTAAAGTAACATAATGAGTCCAGGCAGTAAATATAAAACAAGTGTAAGCTACTATAAATCCAGTACGGGATGAATCTAATACAAGATGAATCCAGTACCAGATGATTCTAGGTAGTGATCAAGAATCCAAGTGAGTCCAGCTAATCTAATAGTGTGTTTTAAAATACCGAGATCGACATGTAAACGGTTGTGGGTAATCAGGCACTTCTCTCACTGATCGGACGAGAGATGGCTATGCTTCCAGTAGATTCCAGTTGAAGATTCCAGATTTGGGGTATGTCTACATGTCTTACTCAATATTTCCCCGTCGCGTAATACAAATGAATCCAGAATTCGATACGAGAATCGAGATGAGTCCAGCCAAAATATGATGATTCCAGAAATAGATTCCAGAATGATTCCAGTGATTCCAGTAATAGAGGCCAGATAATATGGTGAGTGTGTCGCATACATGAATCCAGAAATATCCATACGTGTGGTATCAGAGAATCACATAAAACTAAATAGAACTGAAATACAGTAACTGGCAAATAAATGAGAGAACTATCAGAGAATGTACTGGCCTGATACTCTGAAAAGAGTAGTGTAATGTCAGATGTCTGCACCGGAGTCACAATGTCCTAAATAGAACAGTACAGGTTATAATGTGTTTAAAACAAGACAGATGAAGTTTATGATGCATCTACATAATTTCTAGGTCATTCTAGGTCAAAGTCAACTCTAAGTCAAACATGGTCAACTGTCTAGGTCAAAATAGGTCCAAGTCAAACTTGGTCAACTCTGGGTCAACCCAAGTCAATACTCTAGTCAAACTAGGTCAATTGGTCACATCCAAAATAATGTTGACTTTTGGTTAACTCCAGACTACCTAGATTAGTCAAACTAAGTCAACTAGGTCAAGCCTAAGCCAACCAAGTCCCACTAGGCCTAACCAGTCTATTCTAGCAAGCACACCCAATTTCTAGGCTATACAAGCCAACCACACTCCTACACTGGCATTCAACCCATAAACACAGGTTTATGAGCCATAGGCTATATGCCTAGGCTAATCACATAGGGATACACCCAAGTGCAATGTGCCATGCATATAGGCTATAGGCCATATAGGCTATATCACACAGATTGTATATACATTACATTAATATAATATCACACACATTCACCACATTATTATCAAGTATATAGATATATATACATACATAGAGTGAATAGAGAGAGAGGTAATGGCATGTGTCATGGCAAAGTTGAATGTGTTAGAGAGGGATGTGTGTGTGTGTATGAGCATGATACAGTGCAATGTGTGTAGGCTAGGTGTATATATCAATGTGTGTGTGTGTATAGTGGTGTCTCAGTTTCATTACATATGTGTGTGTGTCAATGGTGTAGGAAAAATCTGTGTGTGTGTAGTGGTGTCTGTGACAGATGAGTGTGTTAGAGAGGGATGTGTGTGTGTGTTACAAGGGTGTTAACAGGAATTAAAATAGGAAAATGTGTTAGTGTCAAGGCATGAGTGTGACAAAGTGTATGTGGTACTTAGTGTCATGAAAGTTTAGTGATAGGAAACTGTGTGTAACAGGGAACTAATCCCAGGTTTTGCATTGACAGTGAACAACAAAACAGTGGACACAGTGTACAATTTCAGGAAAACATGGTATTAATCTCAAAATTTGATAATCTCAGATTGGATGTGCAATGGTTAGTGTAACATGGGTCAACATGGTTCAGAATTTGTGGTATGTGGAAAATCTCAGTTTTCCCCTATTCTTAGTGCCCTCACATACATATCCATACGTACCCACACATAGACATACATATATATAATACATACAGACATATATATAAGAATATCTATAACTATTTAAACTGAAAATGGAAGTTAAACCATTGGAAAAATCAGAACTTAAAGAACTGTTCTTAGGAAAATAGTTCACAGTTGTGAAGAGTCCAGGGCAGTAAAACTCAGGAAAGCAAGGAATTAGCTCAATCCCCATGAACCAACCAAATGTGTACATACATGTATTCATATCATCAATTTATTAATCAACTAAATGTGTCAAATAACTATCAAATCAGTAAAAAAAAGACAGGTTTAAATCTGGTTTTCAAACAGTAGAGAACTAGCAGTTTCCAACCTCTTTCAATATCGAAACCCATTCCAAAGTTCAAATTCTATTTCTAAGTGCAATACCCAAATCTAACATGAAATACCCAACTAGCAGTATCCATTACACATGTAGGAATCAATTAAGTGATTTAAAATAACATTTTAATCAGCTAAAAAGGAAATCAAATTCAGGATTTTCGAAACATATACATGGTATCAGTGATATTGGGAAATGTAAAATTCGAACTCAAAATCGTGTTAATATACCAATTATTGGTTGGTAACTAATCTAACACATCCATACGTGTTGTAACATGTGGTTTCGTGTCCAAACAATCAGACACGAAGTGTCCAGACACCTCGAGCACACACAGACACACGAGCACACACAGTGTCGTGCAGGCATGTCACAGAGTCGTGTGCATGACACACGACACGTGACACGTCGTGCTTGTGTCCAGATACTAGCCAGGGATAGGGGAACGTGTCCCACTGCCTGTGTCGTGTCTACGAAACTCGTGGTGTCATGTCGAACCGTGTATCAGCGCGCATTTGCACGCGTAATCGACAGCTCGCGTGTGTCCCGTACGACCAGTGCGGGGAGGATTTCTCCTCGCACACAAAACAAGATGCTCCCAAATTTTGGAAGCATGGTGGCAGTCACAGCCCCAACACTCACGCAAAATTTGGGGTGTCCACGTGTCCTGTGTCGAGAGAAATAGACCCCGTGATGCAGGACACAGTGCACAGTTCACAGACAGCGTGTTCGTGTCCTCGTGTGGACACAACACGACTCAAAAATCAGGAAAAAACACAAAAATCAATAAGCAACCCATAGATCTAGTATTCTATTCAAATAGATTTGCAAAATTTGCAAATCAAATCGGTTCGGGTATTTCGTTGAACACCTAGCCTATGGGTTGATACGTGTCCGATACGGACACGTAATGGACACGAATTGTGCCCAAATTCCAGGGACAGCTAGGGGACTCCTAGATCTAGTCCTATATGCAAAGAAAACAGAAATTTAAATCAATTTGAGGAGTTTTACCTATAGGTGCAAATTGTAAGAAAAGCTCCAAATGGGGGGTGTTCTTCTTGATGGCCAAATGCTCCAATTGAGCCCAAAACTGAGATTAACCTGCAGAAATATTAAATATACAAAAATTAGAACCTAATGCAAAAGACTAGGATAAAAAAGGAGATCAAATGAATAAATGAGAATTTTTGGAAGGGGAAAGAATACCTCTCTTTTCTCCAAGTGTTAGAATGATAAAAAGAGGCAAGCCCTAATGAATAAGTGTTTAAATAGGGTGGGGATCCCTATGTGGCTATTCATGGGTTCAATAATTAGGGTTAGGGTTCACTAAATGGCCCATGGGTTAAGTTATGACCAATTAAATAATTAAGCCATAAGTCATTTCATGAAACCATAAGCCATGACTTAAATTCACTAAACCAAATCCCCTCATTCTAAAACTATTCTCTAATGACTAAAATAGGTTAACTCAAGTTAGACTAGGGTCACCATGGCTAGGGTTAGGTTCTAGGCTAGTCCACTAGGTCTCAACAAGTCAAAGTCAAACTAGAATTCACCAATTCAACAAATCACCAAATAATTCAAATAAGTCAAAATAACCAAATTACCTCTAGGCTAAAAATGATAATTAAGTCATCATAATGACATGGTTAGGCTCTAGGTCATGCAGTCTCTCAGGTTTCACTAGCAGCACATCAAAATCACTAGTCATGACTTAAACCAGTTTTCAAATAGTTTAAAAATTATTAAAAATCACTAAAAATCATAATGTGAATCAAATATCAATAATTAATAATTATAATTATAAAATTTCAAATTTACCCTCATCTGGAAAACTGGGTGTTACAATCCTACCCGCCTTAGAAAAACTTTGTCCTCGAAATTAAAATGATCGTATCCCCACTAGGTCAAACCCCCAGTAAATCAAGGTCGAAGCAACACAATCCTACTGGTCGCGATTTCACAGTCTCGAATGGGGTGGCTACACTATCTAGCAATCAAAACAATATCCTGGCAGGTACTAATGGAATCACACAGGAAAGTGGAGAAGAAGAATGAGAATGACGAACCTGCTAACCCATCACCTACAGCGTCGGTCTCCTCGACCGTCATCGCAAAAGCTCCACCCCTCTGGTGCTGAGCTACAGGTGGCCTAGCTCCCTCAAAAGGAGGTGCAAACGGACAGTCTATCTTCTGGTGGGCTTCAGACCCACAGGAATAGCAATCCTTTATCCTCTTCCTACACTGCTCCCTGGTGTGTCCCAACTTCCTGCAGTAGGAACAATTGATCGTCGTCGGGTCCTGACCCCGATACTGATGTTGTACCTGCTGAACCATCACTGGTGCCCGGGTCTATTGAATCTGAACGTGAGGCCTCTTGGCCTGGCCTCCGCTGCCGCTACCACTCTGGAAGTCACGACCCTTCTTCAACTTCAGCCCTAGGTCGTCCTCCGCTGCCATAGCCCCAGAAAATATCTCCGCAAAGGTAGCGTTCCGGTCGCTCTTAGTCAGCGACCGAACCTCCCTAATCAAGCCTCGGCGGAACTTCCTCGCCTTCGTCTTCTCAGTCAAGTCATCTATGAACCGGGCCATTCGACAAAACTCTCCGGCGTACTCAGCTACCGTCTGGGTTCCCTGAACCAGACCCTCAAACTGTGCCTCTATGCCTCCCAAGGCCACATCAGGAAAGAACTGCTCCTTGAACAGTTCCTTGAACTGGGCCCAAGTCTGGCCCTCAACTCCCATCCTGGGATCTGTCTGGTACCATGTACGGGCTAAGTCCTGCATCTGACTGCCCGCCGCCTCGATATAGAGTCGACCTGGTATCTCTGCCAGCCTGAATATCTCTTCGATATGCTCTATCCAGTCGTCTGCATAATGAATGCCCTCAGTGCCCAGGAACTCTCTGGGGTGCATCTTCTGGAAGTCCTATATATCCTTCTCCTTCCGACGAGGCTACTGCTGCTCCCCCTGAGCAGTCACCATCTCTACTGTAGCACGAACCAGCTGGTGGGCCTCGTCAATCCCCTGACGATAATCGGCAGTCTGCCGCTGCTGCTGCTGCTGGTAAGACGCCAGAATCCTCTCCACGAAAGAAAATAGATGAGCAGCATCTACCATCCCCGCAGGTGGAGGCTGCTGCGGTGGAAGGATCTCGGGAAGCACCGGACTCTGCCTCCCAGCTGATGGAACACCCATCCCAGCTGATGGATCTCCGAAAGCTGCTGAAACACCCATCCCAGCTGGCATGACTGGGGCTGCGGTACCAGGGGCTAGCTGCTGAAGATGAGAGGTGGCAGACCCCTCTGCAGCGGCTACTGTACCAGAGCGATGTGATCGTGTCTCCACCATCCTGAAGACAGATCGAAAAGGAAGTCAATACTGAGCAGGAATCGATAAAATCAAAGGAGGACAGTTTATTTCAAAGAAGACAATCAGTAAGATATGTAGATGGCATGAATTGAAGCAAAATTTTTCCTAACTGTGATTGAGTACCTCTCCGTTAAAGCATATCTCTCAATCATATCGTAGGCTCGCGGCAGTACAACTAAGTCGTCGTACTACCACGATATCGCACTAATGCGACTCTCGACCTGCATGGACCACCACTAAAAACGTGTCACGACCCGCACCCACTGTGAGGGTACGAGCGCGTAACAACGCCCAGCCTACGCCGCAGTGTCGGCCCTAGGTTACGATCTAATCAATAACTCACGCAATTATATAATGTACTTGTCAAATCTCAACTCTGAACGGAGGACAAGTATAGATATAATGAATCTCAATCACAGTCTAAGAACGATAAGATATCACAGAAGTTATAACTAGACTAAATAACAGAATAAAATCCAACAACTAAGAATATAATCTCAGAAAAACTCAACTACAATCTCAATTATATACAACTCAAGTTCTAAACATGAAAGCTAAACAACAACTAGCTAATCTCCCAATCACTCCTGAGTGTCGGGGCCAAAGGTAGCTAAACCATCTCCTCAGTAATATGTAGGGCATGTGTCCTCAGGGCAGTCATCTATAAAATTTACAACAGGTCCAGTCATGACAGGAACGAGTACAACTCATCAAGAAAACCCAAGTAAATGACAGGGAACTATAAAGCAGTTATAGACAGTTTTATTGATGAATATGGCAGTTTATATACAGGTGATGGTATGGAGAAACAGTAAGATACAGGAAAAGTAAGTAACTAAAATAAGAGAAGAATGATGGCAATGAAGACTGTAAAATAAATCTAGCTGAACTAAAGTAACATAATGAGTCCAGGCCGTAAATGTAAAACAAGTGTAAACTACTATAAATCCAGTACAGGATGAATCTAATACAAGATGAATCCAGTACCAGGTGATTCTAGGTAGTGATCAAGAATCCAGGTGAGTCCAGCTAATCTAATAGTATGTTTTAAAATATCGAGATCGACATGTAAACGGCTGTGGGTAATCAGGCACATCTCTCACTGATCGGGCGAGAGATGGCTATACTTCCAGTAGATTCCAGTTGGAGATTCCAGATTTGGGGTATGTCTACATGTCTTACTCAATATTTTCCCGCCCCGTAATACAAATGAATCAAGAATTCGACACGAGAATCGAGATGAGTCCAGCCAAAATATAATGATTCCAGAAATAGATTCCAGAATGATTCCAGTGATTCCAATAATAGAGGCCATATAATATGGTGAGTGTGTCGCATACATGAATCCAGAAATATCCATACGTGTGGTATCAGAGAATCACATAAAACTAAATAGAACTGAAATACAGTAACTGGCAAATAAATGAGAGAACTATCAGAGAATGTACTTGCCTGATACTCTAAAAAGAGTAGTATAATGTCAGATATCTGCACCGGAGTCACAATATCCTAAATAGAATAGTACAGGTTATAATGTGTTTAAAATAAGACAGATGAAGTTTATGATGCATCTACATGATTTCTAGGTCATTCTAAGTCAAAGTCAACTCTAAGTCAAACATGGTCAACTGTCTAGGTCAAAGTAGGTCCAAGTCAAACTTGGTCAACTCTGGGTCAACCCAAGTCAATACTCTAT
This sequence comes from Iris pallida, assembly GCA_029216955.1. Taxonomy (NCBI): domain Eukaryota; kingdom Viridiplantae; phylum Streptophyta; class Magnoliopsida; order Asparagales; family Iridaceae; genus Iris; species Iris pallida. The sequence continues at coordinate 14,095,392 of JANAVB010031416.1, read as the reverse complement.
TCAAACTAGGTCAATTGGTCACATCCAGAATAATGTTAACTTTTGGTTAACTCCAGACTACCTAGATTAGTCAAACTAAGTCAACTAGGTCAAGCCTAAGCCAACCAAGTCCCACTAGGCCTAACCAGTCTATTCTAGCAAGCACACCCAATTTCTAGGCTATACAAGCCAACCACACTCCTACATTGGCATTCAAGCCATAAACACAGGTTTATGAGCCATAGGCTATATGCCTAGGCTAATTACATAGGGATACACCCAAGTGCAATGTGCCATGCATATAGGCTATAGGCCATATAGGCTATATCACACAGATTGTATATACATTACATTAATATAATATCACACACATTCACCATATTATTATCAAGTATATAGATATATATACATACATAGAGTGAATAGAGAGAGAGGTAATGGCATGTGTCATGGCAAAGTTGAATGTGTTAGAGAGGGATGTGTGTGTGTGTGTATGAGCATGACACAGTGCAATGTGTGTAGGCTAGGTGTATATATCAATGTGTGTGTGTGTATAGTGGTGTCTCAGTTTTATTACATATGTGTGTGTGTCAATGGTGTAGGAAAATCTGTGTGTGTGTAGTGGTGTCTGTGACAGATGAGTGTGTTAGAGAGGGATGTGTGTGTGTGTGTGTGTGTTACAAGGGTGTTAACAGGAATTAAAATAGGAAAATGTGTTAGTGTCAAGACATGAGTGTGACAAAGTGTGTGTGGTACTTAGTGTCATGACAGTTTAGTGATAGAAAACTGTGTGTAACAGGGAACTAATCCCAGGTTTTGCATTGACAGTGAACAACAAAACAGTGGACACAGTGTACAATTTCAGAAAAATATGGTATTAATCTCAAAATTTGATAATCTCAGATTGGATGTGCAATGGTTAGTGTAACATGGGTCAACATGGTTCAGAATTTGTGGTATGTGGAAAATCTCAGTTTTCCCCTATTCTTAGTGCCCTCACATACATATCCATACGTACCCACACATAGACATACATATATATAATACATACAGACATATATAAGGATATCTATAACTATTCAAACTGAAAATGGAAGTTAAACCATTGGAAAAATCAGAACTTAATGAACTGTTCTTAGGAAAATAGTTCACAGTTGTGAAGAGTCCAGTGCAGTAAAACTCAGGAAAGCAAGGAATTAGCTCAATCCCCATGAACCAACCAAATGTGTACATACATGTATTCATATCATCAATTTATTAATCAACTAAATGTGTCAAATAACTATCAAATCAGTAAAAAAAAAGACAGGTTTAAATCAGGTTTTCAAACAGTAGAGAACTAGCAGTTTCCAACCTCTTTCAATATCGAAACCCATTCCAAAGTTCAAATTCTATTTCTAAGTGCAATACCCAAATCTAACATGAAATACCCAACTAGCAGTATCCATTACACATGTAGGAATCAATTAAGTGATTTAAAACAACATTTTAATCAGCTAAAAAGGAAATCAAATTCAGGATTTTTGAAACATATACATGGTATCAGTGATATTGGAAAATATAAAATTCGAACTCAAAATCGTGTTAATATACCAATTATAGGTTGGTAACTAATCTAACACATCCATACGTGTTGTAATATGTGGTTTCGTGTCCAAACAATCAGACACGAAGTGTCCAGACACCTCGAGCACACACAGACACACACGCGCACACACAGTGTCGTACAGGCGTGTCACAGAGTCGTGTGCATGACACACGACACGTGACACGTCGTGCTTGTGTCCAGATACTATCCAGGGATAGGGGAACGTGTCCCACTGCCTGCGCCGTGTCCATGAAACTCGTGGTGTTGTGTCGAACCGCGTATCAGCGCGCGTTTGCACGCGTAATCGACAGCTCGCGCGTGTCCCATACGACCAGTGCGGGGAGGATTTCTCCTCGCACACAAAACGAGATGCTCCCAAATTTTGGGAGCATGGTGGCAGTCACAGCCCCAACACTCACGCAAAATTTGGGGTGTCCATGTGTCCTGTATCGGGAGAAATAGACCCCGTGATGCAGGACACAGTGCACAGTGCACAGACAGCGTGTTCGTGTCCTCGTGTGGACACGACACGACTCAAAAATCAGGAAAAAAACACAAAAATCAATAAGCAACCCATAGATCTAGGATTTTATTCAAATAGATTTGCAAAATTTGCAAATCGAATCGGTTCGGGCATTTCGTCGAACACCTAGCCTATGGGTTGATACGTGTCCGATACGGACACGTAATGGATACGAATTGTGCCCAAATTCTAGAGACAGCTAGGGGACTCCTAGATCTAGCTCTATATGCAAAGAAAACAAAAATTTAATATCAATTTGAGGAGTTTTACCTATAGGTGTAAATTGCAAGAAAAGCTCCAAATGGGGGGTGTTTCTCTTGATGGCCAAATGCTCCAATTGAGCCCAAAACTGAGATTAACCTCCAGAAATATTAAATATACAAAAATTAGAACCTAATGCAAAAGACTAGGATGAAAAAGGAGATCAAATGAATAAATGGGAATTTTTTGAAGGGGGAAGAATACCTCTCTTTTCTCCAAGTGTTGGAATGATAAAAAGAGGCAAGCCCTAATGAATAAGTGTTTAAATAGGGTGAAGATCCCTATGTGGCTATTCATGGGTTCAATAATTAGGGTTAGGGTTCACTAAATGGCCCATGGGCTTAAGTCATGACCAATTAAATAATTAAGCCATAAGTCATTTCATGAAACCATAAGCCATGACTTAAATTCACTAAACCAAATCCTCTCATTCTAAAACTATTCTCTAATGACTAAAATAGGTTAACTCAAGTTAGACTAGGGTCACCATGGCTAGGGTTAGGTTCTAGGCTAGTCCACTAGGTCTCAATAAGTCAAAGTCAAACTATAATTCACCAATTCAACAAATCACCAAATAATTCAAATAAGTCAAAATGACCAAATTACCCCTAGGCTAAAAATGATAATTAAGTTATCATAATGACATGGTTAGGCTCTAGGTCATGCAGTCTCTCAGGTTTCACTAGCAGCACATCAAAATCACAAGTCATGACTTAAACCAGTTTTCAAATAGTTTAAAAATTATTAAAAATCACTAAAAATCATAATGTGAATCAAATATCAATAATTAATAATTATAATTACAAAATTTCAAATTTACCCTCATCTGGAAAACTGGGTGTTACAACGGTTGGCTAAGTTGGGCTGGGCATATACACCAAAGTTGTGTTGACCTTAGAAAAGTCGAGTGTGGGAATTGAATAGTATCGAGCAAGAATGAGTTGAACTCAATTGAGTAAAGTGAGTCGACTATCGATAAGGGTGCTATCGAGCGACGATAACGTCAATACGATATAGATGAGCGTGCTTAAAATTTGAGGAATGGTTCAAACGAAAAATTTGAGGAAGTCGATTTTGATTCGAATGATAAGTTGAGGATTTGTTGAATGACTTCATCCCTGAGTGGTGTATGCGATAGCCTCAGGGATGTCGATCGATTGATAAAGGAATGATGCGAATTGAGAAAATATATTAGTCGATGACTTAAGATAAACGAATGAACGATACGTGAATTTGGTTTGAAGAAAATCGATGTTGTGAATGATTCGAGGGATAATGATCGAACTTGAATTTGAATGTCGAGGAGATTATCCAGTCGGACGATAGCATCATTCGCACGACTCAGAACTTGTTGCAAAGGAAGATCATCAGGTTACGCATATCGTCGATGGTATTGAGGCGTATCAAAGATCGATATGCGATAACTTGGAGGTATTCTGACTCGACGAACGACGATCGTGCAAGTGTTTTTGTTTGGTTGGATATTGTACTTAGGATTTTGATTTAAGGGAATGTTGGATGAAAATGATCGTGTCTTGATATTTACGTTGATAGCCATAACGTCGACGATCTTGTCTTGTGCAAGCGCAACTCTAGCCTCGCACATGCGTTGTGTCGGATTTGGGGCAATCGTTCCGCGTGAGCGCTGACATGGTGATTCATGTCGCGGGAATGATCGGACTCAAAAAATCAGGACGCGGTAACTTTGATTGTCTCGACTTGTTGGCTTGATGCAAAGGTAAACTCGAGGATTTGTAGGACTTGCGATTGATGAATGAATGAAACTTGAGGATTGAGTAGGTCCAATCCGTGCATCGAAAATGAATTAGTCTAGACACAAAACAAGAGTTACGTCCTGATGAGAATGATTATCTCGCGGGAGTGTGCATGGTGATTCATGCCTACCGTGGATAATCTGACTCGCGTGAGATCGGGGCGCAACATATTGTTAGGTCGGACGACCTTGTGATCGATTACGTGAATTGGGATGAATGACTTCGGAAGTATGGAATGTGAAAGTTTGGTTTAGCGATGAATTGTGTTATAGCGTGCTTGACTTAGAGATTGATAGGTGGATTATGTCGAACGTATTCGAAGAGATAGACTATGCGAAACGGCTTGATGAACGAATGATATGGATATGACGTGGGATTGGTTGAAACGTTAGTTATCGTAGGATGCCTTGCTGAACGACTCGGACCCCGTGCGACGAATGTTGGAATGTGCGCAGGAAATCGATGCTCGATGTTTAGAAATCGGAGTGATGTGAGCTTGGGTAGAAAGACCCCGTACTATCAATTTGGTTTGACCTTAGGATGGGATCAGTGTTGATATTGTTGTTCGGGAACTATGATTCCAATACTGACGGAAAGACATAGTCTAGTAGTTAGGCAGACGTTCGAGTGCGAAGTGGTAGGATTTGTGGAGGCACCACTCGCAAGTATCGGTTGAAATGCATGTATATCAAGGACGCTTGAATATGTGCACGATCCGACTCGAGTGGTGATAGCGGGATTCGCTTTCACGAGGCTTGGTTGAAATGCATGTATTTTGGGGACGCCTGGAATATGTGTACGATCCATACTAAGTGATACGTTGAATCAAGTAAGACTTGAGAAACAGAAAAGTGTCGAGGATTTTGAGATCGTAAGTTTTGAAGAAAGGATTGAGGGTAGCACGAGCGTGGCTCGGATTTGAGAAACGCATAGGCGTAGTGTGTGCGAAAGTTCTTGAATGTTGAGTAAAATGATAAGTCAATAAGTAAGTACTCAGTTAGTTTCGAGGACGAAACTTTTTCTGAGTGGTGTATAATGTAATGCCCCGTCCCGCTCGGTCAATCGGAGGAATCGAAATGCCGACGACATTCGGACTTATCCTTGCAATGGCTACTCGGAGACATCGCTCGGTCGAGGCGACCGCTCGCTCAGGTGGAGTAGTTTTGGTGAACTTGCCTCATCTTAGCCTTCACATAATAAATCGTGTGTTTTCAACTTGCACAATAGGCTTGATAATAAAAGAGACGAATCCACATAGCTAAGGGAATAATTTCGACGGGTCAAAATGAGTTAGAACATGGAAAAAGGTCCAACGGTCGGCTTAGAGTTGGTGCACGGTGTGCTTTGAAAATGACACTCGGTCCTTCGTCCCATGGCTTGGGAGAAGGAAAGTTGATCTTCGGTGCAAAAGCTACCCGCATAAGTGCTTGATAAAGATGCATGCTTCCACTGCGCAAGGCTTGGCATAGCCTTTGCTCGTCCCTCGGGTTAAGTTGTAGGCTTGAGTAAGTTAGGCAAAGTTATGCCGGTCGACCTAAGTCATTCTAAGTGCTGTCCCGCTCATTCTGCGGTTGTCAAGTTAAGTAGTCCCACGATCTCAAGGCCCGTCGACTTGGGCAGAAGCGTCGCATAGAGTTCAAGTTGGTTTAAGGCACGATGTCACAGATTTAGTATTTTCAGGCACGGGCCACGGTTGATTCATTGAGTTTGGAAAGTGTTGCGAAAAGTTGTTCTTGAGTTGAGTAAAATGATAGGACAAGAAAGAAGAATGCTCGCGACTACGGGTCGTCGAGGCAAGATCTCAGAGGTGAGACGTATTGAACTTGGCCCTGAAAGAGATGATAACACTAGAGGTGGAATGACTGTGTGAGACGTCAGTTGAGTCGAGTCTTGCATGGTCATGGACAACTTGTCGACAAGGTAGAGTTTCCTCGAACGGTAGCCCGACGGAAGGGGACCGATTCTTGAGAAGCAGCATTAGCACGTGCTGGATGACCGCACAAGTTAGCGCAGAGGCTTAGCAGTGGGGCTAGCTACCCACCTGGAAAGGGCGGCCGCCTAACAAGCTAAAGGAGTCCAGGATGGCTCTGGGAGTCAGTGACCAAATCATATAGATGAGTCGGTATGGCGGCAATCCGCGTGTGTGCCTTTGGATTGAGTTGAGTTGTCGAATGTGTGTACAGTTGGAATACAATGTTTGGTCCTAAGATATGGCATCAACATAGGCGACGTGCTTCGGCACGAGATGTGGCGTCGAGTCTAATGTCAGCTTATAAGTTGTATAGTTTGGATGTGAGTTGTCCTGAGTCTAAGTCAGGAAAGGCCGCAAGGCAAAGTTGGTCGAGTGACACTTACCCCACAAGTCTTGATTGGGTCGGTTGATGATTTAGTAGCAAAGGGCCGCGAGACGGCGATATGGTTGAGTCGCACGTAGTGGCGAGGCACGGCACAAAAGATTTGTAGCACGGTCACACGGGAATGAAGCCTCATCACGTAGTTGCGTCTCTGATTTTGGCCGAATGGCAAGCACGACTTGATAGGTTAACATTATTTGAGTCGACATTGTTGTTGCAAGTACGAGATGGTCTAGAGACACAGCATAGGCCAAGGCGTCGGTCCTAAAACTGATCCTAAGGCAAGAGTAGAAAGACAATACAAAAAGGGGCCTATGTTGCACAAAGTAAAGTAAACATGTTGGTTTTGTATGGGTGGGCGAGGAGCTAATTCCACCAGTACAGTTGAGTACTGACACCCACATAGTTTACATGTGCAGGCACAGATAGAAGCTCGTGGCGCGGAGCTCGCTTGGATGCGTCGAGGCACGGAGTTCCTTGGCGATTCGAAGCGCGCGGCCGCATGGAGTAAAGACTTATACAGAACATAATGTATGGACGTCGCCTTCCGAAGCTTCCGCTTGTTCAGAGACTTGTATTGAGAGATGAGAGAGAGCAGAGTGAACTTGTAATGTGAGATGAGTGAGCTTGAGTGATTGTAATATCGACCTTGCGCCCCATTGTAACCTTTGTTTTAATATCAATAAAAGAGTGTTTTGCAATGACTTGTGTTTTGCTTCAAATTCTGTTGTTATTATTCAATGTCTCTGCATGGGACTTCTGTGCGACGACCTCGTCACAGCCGCTGAAATCGGTCGTTATGGAACCCGCCTTGCACGAGCGAAATCTAGGCTCGTGCGGTATCACGCCTTAGCAAGGATGATCGCTCCTACGGAAGCAGGACGTGACAGTTAATGTACATCCGTATAACTCTTCTGTCGACTTTGAGCAACTCTAAGTCTTTCTCGAATTAAGCGAACTTTCTCAACGGCCTGTTCCACAAGTTCTGGTCCGAGCACTTGCCGTTCACCGACTTCATCCAAGCATATCGGTGATCGACATTTTCGTCCATACAAGGCTTCGTACGGGGCCATTTGGATACTAGCCTGATAACTGTTGTTATAGGCAAATTCTGCTAATGCGAGATGTGTGTCCCAATTTGTCTTCGAATCGAGCACGCACAATCTCAACATATCTTCAAGAATCTGGTTTACTCTCTCTGTCTGACCATCAGTCTGCGGATGGTATGCCGTACCGAAGTTCAACTTTGTGCCCATTATTGAGTGCAGACTTATCCAAAATTGCGACAAAATCTTCCGCCTCTATCCGACACTATCGAAGCTGGCACCCCATACAATCGGACAATTTCATCTATATAGATCTGAGCCAACCGTTCTACGCCCTACGTAACTTTTATTGGAATAAAATGTGCCGACTTGGTTAATCTATCCACGATAACCCAAATCGTATCATTCTCCTTCTGAGTTCTTGGCAAACCGACTATAAAATCCATACAGATATTATCCCACTTCCACAGTAGAATAGCCAAATTTTGTAGTTCTCTGCCTGGCCGTTGGTGTTTGGCCTTCACACGCTGACAAGCCATGCATTGTGACACGAATAGAGCCACATCCTTTTTCATACCATGCCACCAAAATGTTGTTCGCAGATCCTTATACATCTTCGTGCTTCCCGGATGCAAGGAATACTTTGCAAAATGAGCCTCGGTCAGTATTTCCTTCCTGATATTCTCATCCTTAGGGACGCACAATCTTTCCTTGACACGAATAGTGTCATCTTCAACGATAAAGTCCGACGCCTTTCCTGCTAGAATCAACTCGCGTATCTTCTGCATAAACGGGTCATCCTTCTGAGCAATCTTAATCCTTCCCTGGAGACTCGGCTCAAGCTGCAATTGAGCCAACTGTACATTCTGCGGACAGATCCTGAATTCGATGCCCATCTCTTCAAGATCCCGTAGTACCTCTTTTGCTATTGCTAGTGATCCAACAAATTTTTGACTCAATGCATTAGCTACCACGTTTCCTTTACCCGGCGTATAAGAGATTGTCAAATCATAATCTTTGATCAATTCTAACCAACGCCGCTGCCTCAAATTCAATTCCTTCTGCGTGAATATGTACTTTAGGCTTTTATGATCCGTGAAGATCTCGCAGGACACACCATAGAGATAGTGTCGCCACAATTACAACGCGAACATAATCGCCGCCAGTTCCAAATCATGTGTTGGGTAATTCTTCTCATGCTGTTTGAGTTGTCTTGACGCATAAGATATTGTCTTCCCATGTTACATAAGAACACATCCCAAACCAAGTCCCGATGCGTCACTGTAGATCTGAAATCCCTCAGAGCCCTCTGGAAGTGCTAAAATTGGAGCCGTGACGAGCCGCTGCTTGAGTTCTTGGAAACTACTCTCACAGTCGTCGGTCCACTTAAATACGACTCCCTTCTGGGTTAGGCGAGTCAAAGGCGATGCGATTCTCGAGAAGTCTTTCACAAATCTACGGTAGTACCCGGCTAAACCAAGAAAACTCCGTATCTCACTAGCTGATGTAGGCTGCTTCCAGTCCACAACTGCCTCAATATTCTTTGGGTTAACGGCAACACCTTCTGCCGAAATAACATGTCCTAGGAACGATACGCTGTTCATCCAAAACTCGTACTTGCTTAGCTTTGCATAGAGTTGGTTGTCCCGCAGCGTCTGAAGTACTTCTCTCAAGTGCTCGACATGAGTCTCCTTGTCCCTTGAGTAGATCAAGATGTCATCGATGAGCACAACAACAAACTTGTCTAAGAACGGTCGAAACACTCTATTCATTAAATCCATAAAGGCTGCTGGAGCATTAGTCAAGCCGAATGGCATGACCAAAAACTCATAGTGTCCGTATCTCATACGGAATGCTAACTTAGGAACATCTTCGGATCTGATCTTCAACTGATGGTATCCTGAACGAAGATCGATTTTTTAAAACACGGTCGCCCCTTATAGCTGATCGAACAGATCATCTATTCTTGGCAAGGGATACTTGTTACGGATGGTTGCTTTGTTTAGTTCTCTGTAATCGATGCACAGCCGCATCGTCCCATCCTTCTTTTTTACAAACAGCACTGGAGCTCCCCATGGAGATACACTTGGGCGAATGTATCTCCGGTCTAGTAATTCTTGTAGCTGCACCTTTAGTTCCTTCAATTCTGCTGGAGCCATCCTGTACGGCGCTTTTGATATCGGACGAGTATCCGAAAATGTATCAATTGTGAATTCAATTTCTCTATCCGACGGCATTCCAGGTATCTCGCCCGAAAACACATCGAGAAACTCTGCCACAATTTCGGTCTGATTCGAGCCTACACTCTTCATTCGAGTGTCTTGGACAGAAGCGAGAAAGCCTTCACATCCCGAGTACAGCATGTGCCTTGTTGTAACTGTCGATATTACCATAGATCCTTGGAACGCCGAACCGTACGAGTAAGAGAACTCTGTTTCTCCAGGTAGGCAAAACACAACTCTCTTATCCGCACAGTCAATTGTTGCATGACAGACGCTGAGCCAGTCCATTCCCAAGATGATATCGTACTCTTTGATGTCGAGTACAATTGCATCCAGAGATAAAGTCTTGCCTCCAATTTTAATATAGTCGTCCCTGCAAATCAAAGTTGCAGGCATATCTACTCCCGAAGGAGTGCTAACACACAAAGCTGTCTTTAGTTGAGTCATACAAAATTTATTTTTCGTTGCAAAATCAGAAGAGATAAAGCAATGAGTAGCGCCAGAATCAAAAAGTACTCTTGCAGGTATGCCTTTGTATAGCAACATACCTGTTATAACATTCTCTGCAGTCTGGGCCTCTGCCTGAGTCAAGGCATAAACCCTTGCTTGCCCACCTTGTTGATTCGGTGCATTCCCAGCTGGAGCCGGTAAGGCTGGTGGCGCTTCGCCACGATGCTGGTTGTTATATTGGCCCAGGTTGTGATTGTTGTTATCTCCACGAGGAGGATACTGATTCCCTCCTCTATTTCTGCAGTCAGCTTCCTTATGGCCCTGTTTGCCACATTTGAAACACTTAACCCGACAATCTTCAGATCGATGTCCCCAACGGTTGCATGATTTACAACGTTCTGTATGTTGAGACCCCCTATTATCTCCAGTATTATGACGCTTAGGTGCATCATTCCAGCTAGCAGACCAAGGTCGTTTCTGATTATTGAGTCCTTGGTTGCTCTTCATTGTCTCACGACTAGCCGACTTATGAAATCTCTCCATCTCGAGAGCTGTCTCGTACGCCTCCCAGTAAGACGTACATTTTCGACTTAGCACATCTCGTTCTAGACCCTCATTCAAGCCTTGCACAAATCTTCCTCACTTGGCGTCGTCATTCGGTACCATGTACCCAGCGAATGCGACTCTCTTCAAAAACTCTGTCTCGTCGTCCTCCACGGACATACTGTCCTATCGAAGTGCAATGAACTCATTCTCTTTTTGTTGACGGACAGCAGGTGGAATGAATTGGGTAATGAAAGCCTGCTTGAAGGCCTCCCAAGACATCTTCATGTCCTGACTATTTCTGCAAAGTGCCTGTCTCTGAGAAATCCACCATTCCTGGGACTTGAGACGAAGTAGTACAGCGGTACACTCCACTCTCTTACTGCCCTATATATCCAACATTCGGAAATAGCCCTCCAGTGTGTTCAAGAAGCCCATCACCTCATCTGGCTTCTCTCTCCCGTTAAACTCGGGTGGGTCGCAGCTCTTAAATTCAGAGAACTTGAAGCTCGTCCTCTTTCGTGTCGGCGTTTCAGGTTTCTTTGCCGGCACTTCTACGGTCTCGGTTGCTGCGGCCTTTGCAGAAATATTGGAATCGGCCGACAACTTGGTGACAATCTGAGTTAGACTATCCATTTGCTTTTGTTGAGCATCTAGCTGCTCCTGAAACTGATACTGCAGTTGCTCTTGAAGCACGCGATGTTGAGCTTCGCTCTGCTTCCTCTGAGCCTCCATTTGTTTAATCAGTTTCTCAATTGGGTCAGACGATGAATTCGTCTTTGCGCTATCACCCTTGGTCATTCTACAACAAAGAAATAATTCCATTAGTACTCATAAAATATTTATGGGCTTATTGTATGGAACATTATTTCATGCCAGCGCTATCGACACCATCAATCGAGAAAATTTGCATCAAGACTTCCTTTTTGAAACATTTATTTTTGAAATCCGAGGAAGTGAAACCTGGCTCTGATACCAACTTGTCACGCCCCGATTCGGGGAATCGCTCGCTTTGCTTCGATTCACGCCGAATCGATCGTCCTCGCTAAGGCATGATGCCGTACAAGTCTGGAGTTGCACTTGTACAAGGCTAGAACATGCACATTTATATCATTTCATCACATTTGAAAAATAAGCCACAGTTGCGGAAACATTGAGTAAGCGGAATAGGAAAAAAATATTCATTTTATTGATGATTGTAGTCAGAATACAACTTTTCTCGATAATATTTGAAATGCCTTTTCGGCTACATTGAATAATGAAAAGAAGTACAACTGATAGGCTGCCATGAAATAATTTCCCGTTCCATACATCATGCCCCTTTAGTACTTTGAAATATAAGCAGCTATCTTTGAAATCTCCGTAATACTTTGTGCGTCTTTAGGAAAAAATAACTTGAAAGGAAACAGCAGTTCAGAAAGCTTTAATTGCGATGTGCGCCCGAGCCTTCTCCAGTACCTGTGGAGGAGGGGTCAGCACATTATAATAATGCGCTGGTGAGCCCCGTTGGCCCACTCAGCTAAACCAACATTTTATTAATGACAAGCATTTTAAAGATATGAACTCATTAGGGACAGGCAACATTTAGAGTAAATCACAATTCAAATGACATGGTAGTTCATAAAACCATGTTTACTTTACCATTGGCCGAATCCAGTTTTCCTGCATATGATACAGGATAATAATAATATACTTACCGCCCTTGCATAAGACATTGATTAGCATACATTCCCACGATGTGACCACTGGTATTGTTAAACCATATGGACTCTTTTCATTCATTCATTTGCATTTGGGACTTCAAGATAATGAGATGACAGCACAGTAGGGAGCTAGCCTCTATGATGCCTCGCGTTACTCATGTTCCCCAAAGTACTTCATTATTTCCTCCTAGGCCGAATCGGTACCGGTGTCCCTGTACCGTTCGAGGAAATTATTGCTCAATCCTTGTATACAAGTTGTCCATGGTCAGGCGAATGTGTGTCCGACTCGATATACACAGTGTGCATATAATATTTGAAGTAATAGGCAATATGATCATTCTTAGCATTTCATAACCATCATTCTAGGCATCAATTCATTTCAATGTTCGATCTCTAGCATCTTAGTGGTATTGACTTGTGGCATTAGCATCTTGATATCGATCAACGGATGTTGCAAGATAATTATTTAGTTGGCATGAAGGAATAGCGAGAGGGACAATACCACCACAGAGATCCACACTCACCAAATTAGAGAATCGTCGAAAGAGAGAGGAACACTTGCATGCTTAGCCTTCCGTCATGCGTCAGTCTGCATTGGCACCAAAAGTTTGGTTAATAATCCGTCTCGTTGTGTTCTCTTCTCTCAGAATTCTCAAGAATGAATGCTATGCAAATCGATGAAAACGGACAAGAATCAAATCATCGAAAATCATTCAGAAAAGCATCCATCAAAATCAAGCAACAAAACCAGCAGCAAAACATCCAGAGAAAACTCTTGGACGCATTTCAAGAGAAACCAATCCATTAGTTGGAAATGTTCTTATGCACTTGTCCGTGATCGATTCGATGCCGACGGTAAGTTTCCCCAATACTCGGTTCCGACCGAGTTAGCCAAGCCACAAGCCTTACATAGTGAACCGCTAGGAGCGGGGCACTACATTCCCCCCGGTGATTTTGTTATCAATATTGCTAATAATCTCATGTTTATTGGTATTATAAAATTATCATAAGTATAAATATTATGGTATTACAATAATTGGTATTATCATTATTATTGATATTATGTAATCATCATAATTGGTTTATCATTATGATAGTTAATTTTATGAATAAAAGAAACAATTTTTTTCTTTCTTCTGTTTTACAACACGTCAGCACGAGTTGCTAGAAAATAGAAAAATGTTCTCTTAAGAGAAGAAAGGTATTGAAGAGGTACGTTTAATCTTGTCTACTTAGATACATATTTTAGTAAATTCATATACATATTTGTTTACATGTTTATAGATTGATAAAAACATTGGTTTTCTAGATCTACTTCCTCTATCAGTTTTAAATATAAATTTGTATTGTAAATGTTCACAATTTTATTCAAAATATAAAATTTATGATAATCTATTTAAGATTATGTATAAATATTATTTTTTTTTCTTTTTCTTATGAACTTTAGCCATGTATGGAATTAATCCACAGCTACCATGGTAATAACATTGGCAACCATCTCCTATCCCGTTGGTAATGTGCTTTTCATTTTTTCTTCATTTCGTTCATGCCACTATCTCGCTCTCTCATTCAGTTACTCCCTTTAAAAGAGGAAACATTTCCTTCTCCTCTTTCTAGCATCCAGCAGTAGGAGTAGACAAAACAGCAGAAGCTCCCGTCGCCGCCGTCCTCGGCGGCGTGGCCGCGAGCTCGCACTTTGTTCTTAGTTTAGTCACAAAGATTTGATATCTTTAGCTTCTTATTGGTAAGAGTGAAACCTTGGAAGAAGGTTTTGATCGATCTTCGTTCTTTTTTGGGATATTTAGTATTAGGATCTCACATAACAGTGAATATTAGGATTTACGTCTCGAAATTGTCCGACGTTAGGGAGATTTGGGTCTCAAAATCATTGTTCATTAGTCTACGTGAACAGTAATTTTGAGACTCAAATTCTAACGTTGGACAATTTTGAAACTCAAACCCTAATAGTAAATGTTGTGCCTTCCAGATGAAAATTATGGCGACATTATTGCTTACACCTTTTACACAAAGAGGCATGGATTCAAGGTCTAATAGTGTCGTTCCCATGCCCAAGGCTTGGTAGGTAATAAGAAGTTAATAACATAAATCTGAAAATAAGATTAATTAATTATTAAATAATAATAATAAAATTTAGAAATAAATTTATAAATAAATTTGAAAAATGATTCTATAAATTCTAAAAAATAATGGCATTGTCTTCAAAATAGAATTTTAAATAGGAAAAGAATTTTGTAACTCAAAAATTATCTTTCAATTTTTAAAAATAGAAATTCGAAATCTAGGTTGTTGCACATCTTCCTTTAGCCCAGGCAATATGTGAAAGGAACTTTTCTTTAAGTGTCAACAATAGCCACACCTAGGCCATCACTCCCCGACTCATTTGAATAAAAGGGTTCGTGGGACTCCTTGCTTTTGCCGTTTCTGAGTAACTCCACCAGCCGTCATGCTGCCATGCAAGGCCGTGACTAGACAATAGGTTATCAGGCGAATCATTTGAATGAATTTCCCCAATACCAATCCGTCAAGCTGCCGTGCAAGGCTGTAACGAGACAATTATTTAGGCAAATCATTTGAATGAACCTCCTCAATACCAATCCTTCCTTCTTCTATAGAGGCCTAGTCTTGTTTAACCGCCATGTTAACAGACGTATCAACCATATCTTCATGTGACACCTCCACTAAAGCCCCCCGAATAGATTCCCTAGAAGGAAGGATTTGGACAGTTCTTAGCAACGTGCCCAAAGCACCACACTCCGTGCAAGCTGGTGGCAGCTACTTGTATACGATAAGCAAGCTGGTGCCAGCTGACCGCTGTCCTAATTCTCGATAGACCAAAGACATTACCAAACATTTATAATCTTCTTATTCTTTCCACTCTCCCTCCAAATTCTACTCACATAAAAGGTGGCTAAGCTAAGCTTAGAGCATCTCCAACCCTAACATCGTGTAATGTGATGTGATTTCTATATAGCATGATGTAGACAATGTCTTTTATATGTGGCAAGATTATATTCACAAGACAATGAAGTAGAAAAAATGTCTCCAATACAAAAGTATCGAGAAGACGATAAAATTTATTTTTTTTGCAACTTCCAAGATAACTTCTTTTCTCTTTTCTTTCCTTATAAATATAGTTTTATTCATAATTGATTTGATGATGCGGAGATAAAGTTATTGTCAAGTCCATTGTTTATAATTAGACAACCAATTTCATAATGTCTTTGCCATATCATGTCCCTTGTTAGCAATCACCCGAATAAAACTCGTATTATACGCGAATTTTTCGGTATCTTTCATAAACTTATAATACTTGCATACTTTTGACAGATCCAAATAAGTACATAAATTTTAAACATGCGAAGTTTTAAACGTGTTATGTATAAATTATTGACAAATTTGGCACAATAAACATGCTGGGAATCTGTTTAATTAACCAAATTTGACAAAATATTTAAGAATTTGAAGTTTCTAAAATCAATATTTTTATTTTTCGAATATTTGACCGAATTTTTGGACGTATTTTATTTTCACTGAGCCGATATATACTCGTACTTTTGCCGTCCTGAAGTTTTCCCGTTTGCCGAATTGCTAACGAGGATCATGTCATGTCAACTTTCATTTGACATTTGCATTGGGGAAGGATTTTTTCAATAAAAACTTTGTTATTCCTATGTGGCAGTATTTTTTTTCCAAACTCATTGCATTAGAGATCTCTTATATCAACTAATCTTCTTCTTCCTTCACAAAAAGAAGGACTAGTAGTTCTGCTCTCTACTACCTTCCTCGTCCCTCTCCACGGACCGGTACTTGC
Source organism: Iris pallida (assembly GCA_029216955.1). Taxonomy (NCBI): domain Eukaryota; kingdom Viridiplantae; phylum Streptophyta; class Magnoliopsida; order Asparagales; family Iridaceae; genus Iris; species Iris pallida. Next base: position 14,079,116 of record JANAVB010031416.1, on the reverse strand, counting down.
CTGGCCAAACTCAAGCTTCCCTTTCCAAACACTCGATATTTCATGCTTACAACAGAAGATGAAGGGTTTATATTATGTTTATCATAAAAAAATTTTACATAATACCGTTAATTATTAGATAAAATATTGAACAAGATAAAGATTGACATGAAAATTAAACTAAATATTTTTTTGCTATCTAGCTAAATGGAAACAAACAATATAAAGATCGAGTTATAACCAGTCTGGGGATTAAGCATCTAATATAAAGATTTGAGTTTTAACCAGTATGGGACTGACATAAAATATTAAGCATGAGAGTTATTAATATTTTCTTCGTCTCCATCTACTATGGGAGATTTGTTATGAGGGTGAAACAAGTAGCTTCCCTTCATGCATATGGCAGGGTTACGATTGAGTTATTACATCCATGTTAGCTATAAACAGAAGGTGGTTCTTATACCGAGAACCAACTCCAAAAAATTATATTTTTTTTGAGGGTGTCCACTTCTTAATGGTGCTTGGAGGCATGCCTCCAAGGGGGCTCGAACCCGCGCCACTGCACCGGGATGCTCCACCGTTCCCAACGGACTACGGCCATTGGGATTCTCTAAAAAATTATATTCACCTCTATAATAACTTGCTCTTCTAGTTATAATTCTTCCTCTACTTGTGGGAGAGAGAACGGAGCCACTGGTGGGCTAGGTGGGCTTCAGCCCACCCAATTATTGTATGTTTTATTTTTCTATACATGTCAGCCTATATCTAGGTTTTTTTACTCTAAATTTCAGCACACACAAACCCGCAGCAGCCCACACTCCAACAGTTCATCTCTTTCTTTCTTTTTAAAATTTTTTACTTTCCTTTTCTCACTATCACTATCCAGTACAAGGCAATGTACACTACAAACCGTCCTTCTCCAGAACTTCGCTATCGAGCACCCCAATCGCTCCATCATCCTCTCTTTCCGTATGAATATTCCTTCCTCACTCAACCTCTCTCTATAACTCACCTTCTCCTTTCCTCTCCTATACTTCATCTTCAACCAAGAACCTCAATCATAACCGAGATCATGCCATCGTCGTCGGACTGCACCAATAATCGAATGAGCAGGTACAACGACAGCGTCAAGTCCCGACGCTAGCACTTCTCTCGTGTCTGAACCTCCACACCCTCGGCAAAGTCTCTTGAGTTAGAACCTAAAAAAAAATTGTCAGGTGTCCATTTTTTAAAGTATGTTGGACACGGTTCTACATTTGTGCCAGACACGATACGGTATGGACACGATGAGATATGGATATGGATGGCCCAAGGGTAAGCTTGACAAGACTTCGGACTTGGACAACTCCCATCTATTAGGACAATCCTTCAGACTTAGCATGACCCTACAAGAGGTTGGGGTCACCGGTGATACCCTACAAACGGTCCTAGTGTTAAAAATTTGTTATGCCGGTAAAACAAGGAGAAGGAGCTTCCTCTTCATGGAAGGGTTACGGTTGTAATCTAGAAGGCACAAGGAACCGGTTACAACCGCATGGAAGATATAAACTATATTGTTTTTGCTTAAATTCCTTCAATACCAATACCGATCCAAGGTCTCTACAGATTTTAGAGGGTATGCATGCAACATCAACCTTTGGCTCTGATCATTAGGAAAATCTTACCTACTTGTGCTAATGTTTTGCACTTCAAATCTGACAGAAAACAAAATATAATGCGATAGTTTATTTTGTATGTTCTAATGACCGTAATTTGTCACGGCGCATTTTGATTTGATCAATACACTCGTGATCTGGACAGCTTACAGCTTGCATACATTTATACTTAGATGACTTTGACATGTAATTAAGTTCAAGGATTATGAAACTATTAGGCAACATCAATGTATATAGTTTAGAGCATCTCCAACCCTATTGTCTTATTTTATGTTGTGAATCTTAGATGGCATGGGACACAAGACAATGTCTTGTATAGGTGGCAAGATTATATTCACAAATGACAATGAGTTTAAAAGGTCATCTCCAATGCAAAAGTATTGAGAAGACAATACAAAGTAATTTTTTACAACTTTCAAGACAACTTTTACTCTTCTACTTCTTTTTATAAACATTTTTATTCACAAATGATGATGTTGACATAAAGACATTGTGAAGTGCATTGTCTAGATCTAGACAACCAACTTCACATTGTCTTTGTCATGTCAACTCCACACTTTATTTCATATTTGCATTGGATAAACACTTTTGGAAAAAAATGGTCGTCATTCCTATGTGGCAACCATTTTTTTCAAACTCACAATAGGGTTGGAGATGCTCTTAGTCCTTTTCGAGTTAGCGCGAGAATTAATTAGGATTTCAAATTAGAGCATCTCCAACCCTATTGTCTTGTTAAGTGTTGTGAGTCTTAGGTGGCATGAAACACAAGACAATGTTTTTCTTAGGTGGCAAGATCATATTCACAAAAGCCAATGATATAGAAAAGTCTTCTACAATGCAAAAGTATTAGGGAGACAATAAAAAGTATTTTTTTCAACTTCCAAGACTCCTCCTCCACATCTTCATTTTTTTTATAAATAGTTCTATTCATAATTGATTATGCGGAGACAAAGTCATTGTGAAGTGCATTGTCTAGATGTAGACAACCAACGAGTAAAACTTTGATACCGAAGGGGGTATCAAAGTTTTGATACCCCCTATGTATGACAAGTGGTGCCCCCTCAATATTTATGTATATATATATGTTTAGACATTTTACGAAGATGGAGGGGCCCACATGTCATACATAGAGGGTATCAAAACTTTGATACCCCCTTCGGTATCAAAGTTTTCTCCACAACCAACTTCATATTGTCTTTGCCATGTCAATTTCATGATGTATTCTATATTTGTATTGGAGAAAGATTTTTGAAATAAAAATTTGTCATTCCTATGTGACAATATTTTTTTTAAACTCACAATAGGGTTGGAGATGCTCTTACAAAACCCTCGTGGTCTCTAATGCGGGTTAAAAGACTCAATCAGGTTAATTTATAATATGAAGCTTTCAGTTTTCCAAGTTTTCATATCACACATATATAATGTATGGTTCATAGAAATCTTTTAGAAGACTAGGTATATATGAATATAATATATATGATTCCTAAATTTTGAAAAATTAATTACATTCAATGAAATAAGTTTAAGCTGCCCCCGTTGATCATCTAGCCCTTAGTTGAGCTCAATGTTGCAACCCATAAATAAGGTCTACAAATTGCAGGCTGCTGGAGTCAGTATCTAATGCAACTTCCTATTTGTATGAACGAGTCTTTTCAAAAAATGGCTTATGTACTTTTGGAAAAGTTGCAACACCACTACAAATAGGAAACGCTTACCAAATTATTTTCTCACGGATCCGCCGGTTCAACCTATTCATCCGTGAGCCGGTAACTTTTTCCGAATCAGATCAGTGTTGACCTGCTATTTTTTCAAAAATCGATTGTATATGAATATTTTTTAAAAAATAAGTGTCTATAAGAGAATAAAAGTCGGCCATCTAGGTTAACCTAGTGGTTGAACTAACTGGTTGAACCAATTTGACTTGACCCAATATCTTGTATGGGTCGACCTTCGGTCAGATTTTTAAGATATTGGTTCATACATGAGACTACTTTTAAAAGTAGATAGAAGCTAGTGGTGGTTTAAATTTGTTTGTATAAAAACAACAATAATTCCAAATCAAGTTTAAACCAATCTTAAAAGATAAAGTCTTTTTGGACGGTCTATATGATGGCTATTTATAGTTTATCATGAAAAAAGAACGCTGACAACAAAAAATTTAAAATTACATCACCCTTACCATGCAATAATAGTAGACACAAGACAAATGTATGGAAAGAAGAGAGAACTATTCTAGATTCTACTTGATCGTTCAAAAGCCCAACAGCTCATTGCCAAAAAAATTTGGGTCCCAAACTAAATCAAACTTTATTAGGGACCCACTGCGCAATTCGTTTCGGTTGCTTTTTTTTTTTTTTTCCTTCCTGCGAGCTTCCCGCCACCAACCGTTTGTTGATATTATTCTCGACGCTGCAGTCCACCGAAGTATGAAAAGCTTCGGCACACATCGTTTCGATGACGGAATAAAGCACAAAGCTTGTAAGTGACATTCTATGCTCGTCCGACTGATCTATTCTATCCAAATTATACTCTACTGGATTTGGAATGTGGAACCCTTTCCTTCAATGGCACTTGAGTGTGAAGTAGTACTACTTGGTAGTAGATTACGTCAAGCTAGAGTGGTTCTCCATCGATCATCCGAACTAATTGGTTTTTTTTCTACAAAGATTCCATGATGTTGCACAATTATCTTGTGGCGAGAATATCGATTCGGTTAGGACAGGAACGAACACTAAACAGATTGTTATTTAGTTTTAGGATCTCACATATATATGGATATTAGAATTTGAGTTTTAAAATCGACCGATATTAGAATTTGGTCTCGAAATCACTGTTCATTAGCATACGTGAACAGTAATTTCGAGACCCAAATTCTAACATCGGTCAATTTCGAAACCCAAATCCTAATATTCATGTATATGTGAGACCCTAAAACTAAATATCCACTACTAAAATATTGATATTTCCATCGCTAATGCAATTTACCGACGGATTACCTACTGAAATAGGACGTCGATAACTATAACGTCACTGTGACAAATACGTCGGACGGAAATAGCGAATGTTTATAGCAACGGATTAGCAACGACGCCGGCAAAAACGGCGACAACTTAGCGACGGAATACTGACATAATTTAGTGAGCCAAAAATTCCAAATTTTTCAGAAGCTTAGAGATGGAAATTTTCGTCGCTGACTCGTCCAATACGCTTTTGATATCATACAGAACGTTAGCGACGAAAATTTTCGTCGCTAGTTCGTCGCTCACCTACAGGTATTCGTCGCTAAGCCGTCGGTAGTTAGTCGCTAGCCTACAAATTTTTCAGATTTCCGTCGCTATTCAGTCGCTGGTTAGTCGCTTAACTTCTCATTATTGCCAGACTAAATTGTTCCAGATTTGCTCAAACATGTCTCATATATATACATTACAGTCAAGTGGGATATACATTAAATATAACCCCAATATATACAAAAATTAACCCAAGCACCAATATATACATTAAATTAAACTCCAATAAATATCCAAACAACTCCAATACATACAAACTCGTCCAGCGGTTGCAATATAGTACATATACACAAATTTGTTCGATAGTACATAAACTTATCAATCAAACTCATCAATCAAATACAAACTCCCTAAAGTTCATACAAACTCATCGATCAAATACAACCAATAATCAAACAAAAATCAAACTGATGGTGGAGGAGGTGGCGGAGGCATAGTAGGTCGTCCGCATGCATATATCTGTTCCAAGACCAAAGTGGCAATTCGTTGTACCTCCTGGACAGGGACGTCTGAAAGAGTCCGCGGTACGATAAAAGGCGTTGTGGTCGTTGGAGGAACATGTGTAGTAGGCGCTGTGGTCGGAGATGGAGCCGGTGCCGGAGGCACTGAGGTCGAAGCTGGAGCCAGTGCAGTGGCAGCAGGAATCAGACCTGCTGTGCTTAGAACTCCGCTCATCTAGGTTACCTAACCCTGTAGGTCCACCAAAATCTGTGTAATATGCCGTAAAATGTAGATGCCGCCAGTATCGTCGGTCTGTAGAGGTGGAGATAGAGGAGCTCTGGAATAAACGGACGGCTGGGATGCCAACGATTCGGTATCGTACACGCTGCCCCCTTTTCCTCTACCAGCGGCTTGTATCCACAAGTCGTTCCTCACAGCCGGCGTCAGTGGCTGACTAGTCCCAGCTCCCCCCTCGGCAATTCCTCCTTCACCGACTCGACTCTCTAAAATCTCATACGTCTCCTATATTTATATAAGTGAATAGATATAGAGTTAATATTCATATTTTAGTTACTATTAAGTATTGCTATGGTTACGTTCTCATACGTCTCCTAAATTATTCTTTGATTTACAATGCTACTTAGGGTTATGATTTAGAGTTAATATTCATACTAGAGTTCGGACTAACTATTTAGGTAAACTAAATATAGTTAAGTACGTAAAGACAAAGAAGAAATATAATTAGTTATATGACTCGAAAAACTTACATAGGCTTTGGTCGCCCGATCATCTACGAGCTTTCCATCATTCTTTCGCTTATGGATATGTTCGAAAACTTTAGAAAAATCTACGACGTTCGGGTCTCCGCCTGCCCTGGCGACCTCCTCGCAATGTAACAATTAAACATCAATTTATAGCTAAACATTAAATTTAAACAATTGAAGAAATAACAAATAAGAATACTCACCAGCCGTCGATAATGATCTAAAATTGGGATGGATCCAAACGTATGGTGACCACCCTTAGCACGGGCAACCTTTGCCTTCTCGCACTTGGCCTTATAGGTTGGAGTGTCCATCTTCTTCTTCATCTCCTCCCAAAATTTCTCCTTCAACCACTACTTGTGTTGAGCACTATTTAGTAGAGCCAACGCCTTCTGGTCGTTGACAATACCCCTCAACCTCTTGCTGGCGACGGACTTGTAGCACTTCCGGATCGCCTGATCTTTGTGCGCCAGCCACCAGTACAACTTCTACAAATAAGAACAAATAAAAATAAATGAGCAAATATTTAAGAAATGTTGTAAATAAAGACGATATTATTTAGACATATCCCAAGCATCTCGAGCTAAATGAATCGTCTATCAAGTGGGTTGTCCCCGAAGTTTAGATAGGGACCATGAAATTGACGACGCATAAACTCTTCCAAATCTCTACCAACCTGGACTGGAAAGAACCTGGAATAAACAAAACAATATACGATTAGGTAATAAATAGAGTATGAATAATTGTGTCTACTAACAATTATATACTTACGTCGGCCCACAGCTCGGGACGAGTGATGTTGGCTGGCCGCTCTGGTAGAGTATGAGGGTCTGCAAATCCTGGTCGACATATGTACACTCCAAGGTCGACAAAAAGGCCAGGATATGGGTTCGCCCAGTAGGAGGGACAGGTGTAGTCTCCGGCGTAGAAGACGGGATACCAGCACCGGTAGGAGCGACAGGTGTAGTCTCCTATGAGTGTCGATATCGAAATTGGTATCAGACCATTCCTATGAGTATCGATATCGAAATCGGTATCCTACCATTCCTATGAGTATCGAGATTGGTATTGGCTAGGCGGCCAGCCATATCAGATTGGTATTGGAACCGGAGGGTTCTGGCTCGACTGTATCAGATTCTGGTGGAGGTCCTCCGTCAAAGGAGTCTGGCTCGACCGTATCAGATTGGTATTGGAATCGGATATCCTATCGGTATCGGCCATATCCTTATACCGTATCATATCAGTATTAAATTGGCCTTATCGGATTAGTATCAGTCGTATCATATCAGTATCCGTCCTCTTTCAAGCTATTGCGAAGACACGAGGATTCGAGACAATGGAAAAATATTGGAGAGTATGAATCATCTGCTTTCTAATTAGGTATCCTCTTGTGCTAGAATCTTAATAGTGAACTTGTAATGACCCGCTCCACCCTAGCGGAACGCCGATTCAAACGGCAAGTTCAACGACTCAAACGAGCCGTCGACCCGAAGAGTTGGCATCGACCAGAAGAAGAATCGATGCAAGGCTTGCATTGGCCCGTCAAGATGAATCCAGACTTAGACTTTCAAAGGCGCGCTCGGAGTATCGCTCGGCCGATGCGAACATCGCTAAGGTGGGTGGCTCCGATGAACCCGTCTTTGCTTAGCCTAGACACATAACAATACGGACACTATTGCTAGAATCGCTAGGCGTCAACACCGCGCATGCTAATAAACGAATGACTCAACGCATCTAGCTAAGGGAATAATCCCATCTTGTATGCTTGTATAGAATATGGAAAAGAAGATGGAAATTGTGAGAACTCTCGCACCGCGCTCCACGTTCGTGCTAAGGCACAAGCTTACGTTCAAGTTCCCTATGCGTTCAACAATGAAACAATGAATGGTTTACAACAATGAAACGGGAAGACTATCGACATAGTCGTTCCGAGTAGAGTATAGCAACATTGAAAGGCCACGGGACCGATGGGTCGCCAAGGCGACTCCCATACAGGGAGTTGCAAAATGTATAAATGAATGAATGAATGAATAAGTGAATGAATGAATCAATGAATGAATGAATGAATATGTGAATGAAATGAATCAATGAACAAACGGACAAGTGAAAGAAATAAAAGAAAGAATGAAGAAAAGAAAGAAAGAAAGAAAGGAATGGTTAGCGACAGGTGTGACGGGCACGTGCAACGGGGCTCGCTACCCGCGCTGCACGGACGCCAACCTGGTCGATAACGCATTATGGCTAAGGGTTAGCCTACGGCTCGGAGACAGCCGTTAAGTTGAAATGACAAATAATACGAAATGGTCGTGGACAATCCCCTCGTATACGGGAGGTGGGAGATATAAGGGATTTTCAGCGGCACGGTCAAAGGGGGGACGTGGTCGGTCCGGACGAAAATTAAAATATGGCTTACGGGCTGCCTGGGTGTGGACTTGGCCATCCAGGGGACGTAAGTGCAGCAGTATTTCAAGAGACTAACGGGGTGTGTGCCAGCCCGCACCCTACGTTAGTTGAAAAATACAACGGCTTGGTTATGTCCAAAATGGCTTGTGATGCCAGCGACCAGTGCATATAGATTTAAGTGGGCTTTGCTGGTGGCAATCCACGTGCAAGTCCTTGCATTAAAATCAAAGTAGTCTAAGTTAACTAAATGAAGTGCCTTCGGAACAGGCTTGAATACAACACACCAAGTAATCGAGAGTACTTCGGCAAAGGAGTTAGAAAATACGCCTACGACGTGCTAGGACCCGAGGCAGGGACACGTCCTTGACATTGAAAGTTCACATGAATCACGTCAAGTTATTTTCTATGAATTGTTGACTAACTTGGTTTACTTTGGACAGGGAAGGCCAAACGGTAAGTATGGGTAAGCCGTGCATGTATTTCCATACAATACATTGAATTTGGCAACACGAGATAGGTTATGAAATATGCATGAAACGGATCCTAAGGCAAGATTAGAAAGACAATGAATGATAGACGGTACACGAAAGTAAATAAAACGTGTTTGGTAATGATAGCATTGTGGACGAGCTAGCCTCCCCACCAGTGCATAACAATGTACTGATAACCCCACAGTCTGCTTACAGGATGCAGGAGACGTCGTCGGGTGCGGAGCTTCCCTCGAACGTGCTAAGGCGTGGAGCTATCTCTGGAGCCTTGGAGCGTTGCAAGGAGCTGGAGCACCATATACAGGACATAATGTATCGGAACATCGCCATGAATCATTCCATGTTGTAAGCCACTTGGCACGCCTTTTATGTTTCAGAGAGAGAGAGCTTGAGAGATTTGTAATATCGGCCTAGCGCCGCTTGTAAACTTCTTGAATATCAATAAAGAGTTGAATTTGCTTCAATTTGTGTTCATTTTACTTTTCGCTACAAATGGGGACACTCTGTGCGACTCTGTGGCCTAGCTCGAATCGGCCGTTTCTGGACATAGCCTTGCACGGGCGCAACCTAGGCCCGTACGGCATCATGCCTTAGCGAGGACGATCGCTCCTACGGGAGCGGGGCGTGACAGATTGGTATCAGAGTACGGCTTTACGTCCTTGGACTTTATTTCGATTCTCTCAGTTTTGAAAGCTCGTTGAAACAAAAGAAGTGTACGCTCTCTCTCGTTGTGCCTTGGGATGTTCCATACAATAAGTCTAATATTTTCAAAAGCTCGTCCGAGTACTCGGTTGGACAGGATCGATAGACGAAGGCCTTTGTGCTACCACGACGGACTTGAGTTGGAAGGAACCGATGCTAAGAGTTAGCAAATGCAGTACGTGCTTGAATGAGCTTACGCTGACAGCAAACAAGTACACGAGACCAAACTATAGTTCGAACGGGATGGTTATGCACGCAGCCTTTTGGCTAAGTTGTGCCGCGTGTCGCGCACCTCGACTTCTGGTGCAATCGAGTGGCGAGCGATATCAAGTACCGCTCGGTCGGGAACGGAGATACACTTAGAGTGTATATCGATAGGAACGCTATCAAACTAACGCTTAGGCGTGCACGAAAGATTGGCTTGGATTTTGAGGATTAGTGCGAACGACTTAGTACGTCGAGGCGACGTGAGCAATTACGCTAGAGATTCGTCGAACGAATCTGGAGGATGTCTTAGCGCATGATGCGAACGTGATTAAGGACTAGATCGTATGGCTTGAATCCGAGTGGTGTATGTGATAGGTTCGGAGAAGAATAAGAATGAGTGTCGACGACTAGTCGAGTGGCTCGAACCCTGAGTGGTGTATGGACGTCATAGAAATCGTTCGAGCGAGACTAAAGAATTTACGGATCGTACGAGTATGTCGGCAAGCGATGCGATCGCACAAAGCCTTAGAACGTGTCATGCTTAGTTGGCTGTGACTTCAAAAGTCCCGAACGAGATGTCGCTGGACAACTTGTCAATGGGCAACGCGAGTTATAAAATGGTTCGGAACGATGAATGAAAATAAATGGTCTTGATCGAGGAAACTTAGAGGATCGCGCGTACGATTTCGGATTGATTCAAATGAATTGTGACTTGAGTTTGAGCAACGATCTTGAAACTAGCTTGAGGAATAGCAGTTGAACTTGATCTTGAATATTAAATAAAATTGTGGAATATCCAACTCGGACAACAGCATCAACGTACGACTCGAAATTGGTTGCAAAGGAAGATCGTCAGGTTACGCATATCGTCGATGGTATTGAGGCGTATCAAAGATCGATATGCGATAACTCGGGGGTACTCTGACTCGGCGAATGACGATCGTGCAAATGTCATTGTTCCGTTGGATGATATACTTGGGATGTTAAAAATGTGTCGAGGAAAAGATAGACTTGGCTCGAGAATTTTCTAGTTGAACGCATGACGGTCAGACTGTCAAATTGATTTGGCTTTGATGAAAATAAGAATGTTTGGATTTACTTCGTTGACAACCACAACGTTGACGTTCTTGTCTTATGCGAGCGCAACTCCAGCCTCGCACATGCGTCGCGCCGGATTAGGACGATCACTCCGTGTGAGCGCTGATATGGTGATTCATAGAGCGAGAGTGATTGAACTTGGATGGCGTGGCAATTTGATTGCTTCGACTTGTGGTTTGACGCGAAGGTAAACTTGAGAATGACTTGGTGTGCTTGATGATTAAACTTGAGGATTGAGTAGGTCCAATCTGCGTATCGAGAATGAGTTAGTCTAAACTCAAACAAGAGTTACGCTCCGATGAGAATGATTATTCCGTGGGAGCGTTGCATGGTGATTCATGAACCACCGTGGATGATCGGACTCGCGTGAGATTGTGACGCAATGTATTGTCGAGCTGGATGACCTCGTGATCGAATACATGAATTGGTTAGAATGGATATGTGAAGTATATCGATTGGGTGATTTAATGGACTCGAATATGCGCAACGAATACGTTGATGCGAATAGGTGATCGTGCTCGATGTTTAGAAATCTGAGTAACGCGAGCTTGGGTAGAAAACCCCCGTACTACCGACTTTGGTTTGACCCTAGGATTGGGGTCAGTGTTGGCATTATTGTTGGGGAACTGTGATTCCAATCCTGACATTAACTTTGCCTCGAAAAAAAATAGCCTAGCGGATAGGCGGACGACCCTATACCGAGTGATTGAACCTGTGCGATTGATATTAGAGTATCGTCTGGACGGACGATAGACTTGGGACAACAAGACTTAGAGTAGGACGAGAAATTAGGAGTGTGCGTGAACGACAACGAGAATGGCCCCAAACGATGGGAAGGATAGGAATGGATGATGCGCAAGTAAAGTTGGAATAACAAATCGAATCATTGGTCGGAAGACGTACTCGATGATAGTGCAATACTTGGTCTCGAATCGGACGAAAAATTACTTAGACTTGGTCGACTCCGCTAAGAAAAAATTGTATCGATTTCGTTGACAAGAGCGCTTGAGAAGCGAATCGAATCATCTCGAGGACCGAGATAAACGATATGTGATACACGCATGAGTTCAGTTTTAAATCGAAGTTAGCAAAACGATCGGCAAATCGAAACTATTACGAGTAGCTTGTCCGACTTCGCTAGTCGCTAAGCTTGGTTGAAATGTACGTATTCGAGGGACGCCTTGAATGCGTGCACGATCCAAACTCAGCGATATGATGAACTCGAATGCAGCTGCAAGTGGGTGTTGAGATGTGCATGAACGAATGAGTGAGTTGCCTCAGCCTACGACTCTCGTGTTTGAAAATTTCAACGCACCTCGTACGACCGTTTCAGTCCCATGATACGTCGAAATAGCAACCAAGTCGAAGAAACACGACAATTGAATAAGAACCATCAACTCTGAAATGAATGAAAAGCCATTCAATAAAATTGACCCAACGTATGCGACACGGAACTTGGAAAGGTACCGAGCATGGTTCGATGCCATCGAACGATAGAGCCGTTCGATAGAATTGTCTATGAAACACGATGACACGATTTAAGGAATGGTAGGATGACCTGCACTCAGGAAGTCTCGAGGACGAGACTTGTTTTGAGTGGTGTATTATGTAATGACCCACTCCGCCCTAGCGGAACGCCGATTCAAACGGCAAGTTCAACGACTCAAACGAGCCGTCGACCCGAAGAGTTGGCATCGACCAGAAGAAGAATCGATGCAAGGCTTGCATTGGCCCATCAAGATGAATCCAGACTTAGACTTTCAAAGGCGCGCTCGGAGTATCGCTCGGCCGATGCGAACATCGCTAAGGTGGGTGGCTCCGATGAACCCGTCTTTGCTTAGCCTAGACACATAACAATACGGACACTATTGCTAGAATCGCTAGGCGTCAACACCGCGCATGCTAATAAACGAATGACTCAACGCACCTAGCTAAGGGAATAATCCTATCTTGTATGCTTGTATAGAATATGGAAAAGAAGATAGAAATTGTGAGAACTCTCGTACCGCGCTCCACGCTCGTGCTAAGGCACAAGCTTACGTTCAAGTTCCCTATGCGTTCAACAATTAAACAATGAATGGTTTACAACAATGAAACGGAAAGACTATCGACATAGTCGTTCCGAGTAGAGTATAGCAACATTGAAAGGCCACAGGACCGATGGGTCGCCAAGGCGACTCCCGCACAGGGAGTTGCAAAATATATAAATGAATGAATGAATGAATAAGTGAATGAATGAATCGATGAATGAATGAATGAATATGTGAATGAAATGAATCAATGAACAAATGGACAAGTGAAAGAAAGAAAAGAAAGAATAAAGAAAAGAAAGAAAGAAAAGAATGGTTAGCGACAGGTGTGATGGGCACGTGCAACGGGACTCGCTACCCGCGCTGCACGGACGTCAACCTGGTCGATAACGCATTATGGCTAAGGGTTAGCCTACGGCTCGGAGACAGCCGTTAAGTTGAAATGACAAATAATACGAAATGGTCGTGGATAATCCCCTTTTATACGGGAGGTGGGAGATATAAGGGATTTCCAGTGGCACGGTCAAAGGGGGGACGTGGCCGGTCCGGACGAAAATCAAAAATATGGCTTACGGGCTGCCTGGGTGTGGACTTGGCCATCCAGGGGACGTAAGTGCAGCAATATTTCAAGAGACTAACGGGGTGTGTGCCAGCCCGCACCCTACGTTAGTTGAAAAATACAACGGCTTGGTTATGTCCAAAATGGCTTGTGATGCCAGCGACCAGTGTATATAGATTTAAGTGGACTTTGCTGGTGGCAATCCACGTGCAAGTCCTTGCATTGAAATCAAAGTAGTCTAAGTTAACTAAATGAAGTGCCTTCGGAACAGGCTTGAATACAACACACCAAGTAATCGAGAGTACTTCGGCAAAGGAGTTAGAAAATACGCCTACGACGTGCTAGGACCCGAGGCAGGGACACGCCCTTGACATTGAAAGTTCACATGAATCACGTCAAGTTATTTTCTATGAATTGTTGACTAACTTGGTTTACTTTGGACAGGAAAGGCCGGACGGTAAGTATGGATAAGCCGTACATGTATTTCCATGCAATACATTGAATTTGGCAACACGAAATAGGTTATGAAATATGCATGAAACGGATCCTAAGGCAAGATTAGAAAGACAATGAATGATAGACGGTGCACGAAAGTAAATAAAACGTGTTTGGTAATGATAGCATTGTGGGCGAGCTAGCCTCCCCACCAGTGCATAACAATGTATTGATAACCCCACAGTCTGCTTACAGGATGCAGGAGACGTCGTCGGGTGCGGAGCTTCCCTCGAACGTGCTAAGGCGCAGAGCTATCTCTGGAGCCTTGGAGCGTTGCAAGGAGCTGGAGCACCATATACAGGACATAATGTATCGGAACATCGCCATGAATCATTCCATGTTGTAAGCCACTTGGCACGCCTTTTATGTTTCAGAGAGAGAGAGAGCTTGAGAGATTTGTAATATCGGCCTAGCGCCGCTTGTAAACTTCTTGAATATCAATAAAGAGTTGAATTTGCTTCAATTTGTGTTCATTTTACTTTCCGCTGCAAATGGGGACACTCTGTGCGACTCTGTGGCCTAGCTCGAATCGGCCATTTCTGGACATAGCCTTGCACGGGCGCAACCTAGGCCCGTGCGGCATCACGCCTTAGCGAGGACGATCGCTCCTACGGGAGCGGAACGTGACAGAACTTTCATCTATTTACAAGATAATAATGCAAAATGTCCTCTAATTAACCTTTGTTTTTCTCCATTCCCTTTCTCAAATAATGCAATATGCCCTCTAACATTTTTAATAATGCAATATGCCCTCTAACCTTTGTTTTTCTCCATTCCCTTTCAACTTTCGTCTATTCGAATTCGAGACATGTTGGTGCCCTAAGCCTTACAAAATTATTAAAAATATACTTTACAAGATTGTTGCCACAAATATGCTCTCCAACCTTTGTTTTTCTCCATTCCCTTTCTCAAATTAATTTTCTTATTTTGTAGTGTTTTCAATGAGCCAAACTTATTCATATTAACATAAGTTTACAAGCAAAATTTAAATTTACAAAACCAACTACATCACCCAATTTACAAGCAAAAGTATTCATATTAACATAATTTTAAAAATTAACACAAAATTAAAAAATTACCTAGACTGATTGGAGGGAGGAGGGGGTTGAAGGATGATTGGAAGGGGGGTCTCCGTCAGGCCCGAGGAGGAGGAGGGGGCCAAGGAGGGCCGCTCAAGTGAGGGGCCGAGGAGGAGGGGGTCGTCGGGGAAGGAGGTGGGGGTTGCCGCACCGGAGATCGGGGGTCGAAGGAGGAGGATTAAGGGGTTCGGGGTTTTGGGGGAAAGTTAGAATTTTGGACGAATTTTGAGAATGAAAATGAATGGTTAGCTGCCACAGTTTTATTCGTTGCCAGCAATGGAATTTTTCTGTCGCTAAAATGTCGGCGCAATAACTTAGCGACGGACTAGTGACGGATCCCGCGACTTATATTAAAATTTTATTCTGCATAAAAAAGTTGATCGCTAAGATGTCGCTATTTAGCGACGAATTATCTTCCGTCGCTAATTTCAGTCGCTATTTATCAGTATTTTAGTAGTGATCCCTTTTTCTTACTAGGGTGTTTAGGAAGCCTCTTAGATTGGAGGATCTGGACTTCATCTCTTCTATCTAGTTAAAGAACTTCTAGATCATGTTTGTCATTCTTGCTTTTCTTGTGCACATGAACAAAATGTAAGAAAGATAAAAAAAAAGAAATATTCTTTAATACCCCTCCGACTGTTCAAGTCACACTAAGGTGGGTAATATGAATTGACATAATTTTCGGATAAAAAGTAAGCATTCGAATAATAGTTGGTTCGGGAATATATATAGCATGTCAAAAGATTATCCTAAATTTTTACTTCTCTGCCAGGTTCATGTTTTAAGCATAATGCCAGAATATATATATATATATATATATATATATATATATATATATATATATATATATATTTTGAAGCAATGCGTACTTGTGGCGAACTCGTCTCCACTGGGGCTCGAACTCCCGACCACTTGGGCCGCATGCATCTCTCTTAACCACTAGGCTAGAGGTCATTTGCATATATATATATATATATATATATATATATATATATATATATATATATATATAAAATTCGGATCAAAAGTCTTTCAGCTGGAGCCTCCCAAAAGTCTTCCCCTAATGCACTGTTGGATCAAGCGGACTGCGTGGGGCCGCATGCACGTCCCCTCGATCCAATGGTGCACTAGGAAGAGAGCTTTTGGGGGACTTCCGATCTGAACTCATATATATATATATATATATATATATGTGTGTGTGTGTGTGTGTGTGTGTGTGTGTGTGTGTGTGTGTGAGATTATTGGCAATGATATTGGCTGCTATATGTGTGTGTGTGAGAGAGAGAGATTATTGGCAATGATATTGACTGCAATCTCTTTAGGGTTGCGTTTTAATCAGTAGATATGGTGGATCCAAGGCATCATGTGCCTATGTGAAGTTCGATATTCTTGGACCTGGGCCTCTAGACCTGTATATCACCCAAAAATGTCAATTATTCGAATTGGCTTTGGATGATGACTTTATTAGTGGGAACGTGTTTAGTGTGTACATGATTAGGTCAGACACGAACTTAGGTCTCAAAGTCTCCGATCGATGGTCTATATATCCTTTGATAACCAAGGCTCTTTCCAGTACTAGGGTTGGTTCAATCAAACCATAATCGAGTGGGTTCGATCAGATGTGCAGAACATTATGGGCAAAAATTGGGAACAATTGCAACGACATGGACCCACAGTTTAGGTGCGCTACATATGAGAAGTCTACTCTAGCTCTTTTTTTAGATGTCCGACGATACGTACGGAACTTTGTGCATGATATATTGGATGTCTTTTGGGCCCACTGCCTCCATCTTAGATGACGTACAAAATAAATATAGTGGCTGACAACATCTTAGATGGCGCCTAAAGAAATGATGGGGTCTGGCGCCATCTTAGATGACGCACAATACTCTCCATATATCTGGCGCCATCTTAGATGGCGTCCAAAAGGAGAGGATTTGGTGTCATCTTAGATGGCGCCCAAAAAGTCAAAAAAATTTGGGTTTGAAATACTTCATTGTGATTGGTTGAGTTTTTCTTGTTTGGATTGAGGAAGAAATGAATCGAATGTGATTGGTCATTTCTTCCTCAATCCAAACCATGGTCCAAACAAAAACTCAACCAATCACAGAGGAGTATTTCAAATCAAAAGAATTTAAATTTTTGGGCGCCATCTCAGGTGACACCAAATCCTCTTGGACACTATCTGGATGGCGCCAGACCCCATCATTTTTTGGGCGGCATCTAAGATAGCACCCATCTCTCTATATGTAATTTTTTCAATCCACTGATCGTTCACTACCCAGTCAGAATCTTATACCTCTCGTCGGTAACCACAAGAGCCACACGAATTCAGTATATGAAAAGTTCACATGGATAGAAATGTTCATATGTCACCCCATGAAACTATAGGATGAAGCGCAATCGTGATTCTTCAGCCGTTTGGAGATTCGAATAACTTCTCCTATAATAACATACAAAAATACATATATATAAAAAAAACAATTTAGGGAAAACCCTAATCTAAATAGCATCATAACATCCAAAAGGAGGTATTTAAATGCAAACAAAATAGAATTTCCTTTGAAATACGCATAATAACAGACGGAAAGTAACAAATAACTGCCGGCAAATCCGACCCATAAGTAAACCCCCCATAACTGTAACGACCTCCCCCAAAGATGACCCCCCTTGAAATATCCCTCCCCCTCCCCTTCCCAAAACCATTCCAATCCCCACCGACAATGTCTCACCAACAAGAACGAGAACGAGAAGAAGAAGAAGAGCAGGACACTCTGCTCCCGGAAAACCAAGAATTCCAATCGTACGGACACCGGGAGCAGGAATGCGCCTACGAGTCCGACGAGAAGATCGTAGTCGTCGCTGCCGACGACGACGACTCCAACTCTCAGATATCGTCCGACGCGGCGCCCCCGTTCTCGTGGAGGAAGCTGTGGCTCTTCACGGGCCCCGGGTTCCTGATGAGCATCGCGTTCCTCGACCCCGGGAACCTGGAGGGGGACCTCCAGGCGGGGGCCGCCGCGGGCTACTCGCTGCTGTGGCTGCTCATGTGGGCCACGGCGATGGGGCTGCTGATCCAGCTGCTGTCGGCGAGGCTCGGGGTCGCCACGGGGAGGCACCTGGCGGAGGTGTGCAGGGAGGAGTACCCGGCCTGGGCGAGGTTCGCGCTGTGGGCGATGGCGGAGGTGGCGCTCGTCGGGGCCGACATACAGGAGGTGATCGGGAGCGCGATCGCGATCAAGATCCTGAGCAGAGGGGCGCTCCCGCTCTGGGCCGGGGTTGTCCTTACTGCCGTCGACTGGTGAGGATGCTCTTCTTTTATATGATTTTTTTTTTTTTTTACTTTCGCTTTCATTTATTAATATGAATCTGTTATTACACTTATATTTCACTTTTTACAAAACGAATGTTTTCGTGACAAAACAAACACAAAAAGTGAAATGCAAGTACAAATTCATATTAATAAGTGGGATGAAAAAAAAAAAACCAATGGTGGGTGTAAAATTGGATTTTGGGAGGTGGTTTGGGAGAAAGTTGTAGTTTTTGGTGAGGTATTGAGCTGGGTTAGCTAGTTAAGTTGGATTTTGTAGGGGTGGGTTTGGATAAAGTTAGGGTTTTGGGTGAGAATTCTGACAAAATTTAGTGAGAGAGTGAGTGCAAGGATTTTGGGAGAGAGTTTGTAATCTTTTTGGTGAGATTTTGAGCTGGGTTAGGTAGTTAAGTTGGTTGTTGAGTTTTTATGTACAAAATAAGTTTATTTTCTTCTTTATTTTCTTTTTGGCCAAGGAAATTAGTTTGGTTGTTGTTAAGCTGGTTAGATTGTGACTTCTGAATTGAAATTTCTGGAAGAATTTGCTTTGCTGTATAGATTAGTAGTACATATGATTTATTGTGGAAAACATCGATTTTGGTTTGGGACAAGTGGTTTTAACAGTGAAAATGAGGAAATCTTCAAAGTTTAGTTATCAAAATTGGATTTTTGGGGTTGATCTGGGCAAATTGGTCTTTTTTGTGTATGTTTGAGCTGGGAGATAGGTGGTTTGGTTGTTGTAAAAGAAGTCCTTTTCATTTGTGATGGATTGATTTGAGAGCCTATGCGTGCAAAATTAGGTTTTGTGGGGGTGATGAAATGGAAGTTTGGTTTTTAACTTAGATTTGAAACTAGTAGGTTCAGTTGTGTATTGAAATCATTGGAAGAATTTAGTTTATATACTCCTTTGGCTGTGTCATTTTGTGTTTGTTTTGGAGAGAGAGAGAGACACAGACACGATACCTTTTTTGATGTGTCATAATATATTTTGGAGTACCTGTGTTGTGTCCTCCGACATATCATGTAAGTGTCCGACATGAGATTGTTGATAGTTTTGGAGTGTCCCTACTTCCTTGGAGAGAGTACAGATTATTTTGTATTAAATACGTTCGTTGAGAAATGAACTTAAGCTAGTAGGAATATTGAGTTAAAAAACTGTTGCATGGACACTTAAGTGACATGAAACAGTGCATACATGACGACACAAACAACAGTGATTATAACGTGTGTTATATTGTATTTTGAGTGTCTGTGTCGTGTTTCATCGAGTACGACAGGACACGACGTGGACATTACTAACTTTTTTGTAGTGCCTGTTCTTCATAGGTTAAAAAGGGTGGATGATTTTGCACCCCTTTGTTTTGAGTAAGATTTTGAAGAGTAGAGATTGATGTTTTTCATGACAAATATTTTTCATCCAACTTTTTGTCATGAAAAATATTCGTAACCTGTGAAAACATATTTTTTAAAAATCTAAAAAGAGTAGAGACAGATCTTTTTTCATTGCTGTACTTTATTAGAGTTTCTTATTGAGAACTTTTTATGGGGTGGCTTAGTAGCAGAAGTAGAACCATCTAAAGCAGTCCAGAATTTTAGTTGTTCAATAAAAATGTATCAAGTATTATTCTATCTAGGTAGTGTGATTACATATAGTAATATTCATAAGTTTTCTGTTTTATTTTGGCAGCTTCATCTTCTTGTTCCTTGAGAACTATGGGGTACGGAAATTAGAAGCTGTTTTCGCATTCCTCATCTCAGCGATGGCTATATCCTTTGCTTGGATGTTTGGCGAAACCAAGCCAAGTGGGAAAGCTCTTCTAATAGGTGAGTACCTTCCTTTAAACAAACAGTAAGCATTGCACGCGTAAAAAAAAGCTTAAAATATAAATTTATTATAAAAACTGTTGTCCTTAAGACTCTCTCTTAACCACTTGAGTTAAAGATATTTAATTATAGTTAAAACTATAATTAAATTATATTAGATAGTTAAACAATTAATTAGTTGTTTTTAAATAATTAATGGACATTTACAAATGGCTTAAAACGGTTCAATTTTGAGCCATTTTTTAGTCTCCTTATAAAAAGTAGAGACGAGATGATGCTCTTTTTTTGGTTGTTTTTTTTTTATTGTTTTAGATGGCTTCCAGTAAGGGTGAGCATATAACGGTTAAAAATCGAAAATCGAATCGAACCAAAATATGACAAACGGTTCGATTTTTCAGCTACCGGTTCGGTTTTCGGTTTGAAAATTTAAAATTTTGAAATAACAGTTCAGTTTTCGATTTTTGATCCAAGTAACCTAACCGAAAATCGATTTAGATTTTTGATCCAAGTAACCTAACCGAAAATTTAAAATTTTGAAATAACAGTTCGGTTATCAAACTACCCTCGATCTATATATACTAATATTTTTTTCTAACCCTAACTGAGTGCACTCTCTCCTTATATTCTCTGTCGGTGCTTCTTTGAGCAGTCTCTCTCTACCCTCAATCTATATATACTAATATTTTTTACTCTATGTATTGTAATAATTCATAAATACAACAATTTCAGATTTTTTTTTAAAAGATTTGTTATTTAAATAGGCCCATTTGCTAAAAGTTTGAAGGTCCGATCCATTGGTCTATGAAACTGAACCGACCAAAAATCGAACCGAATTTGTTCGTTTTTTATAAAAACAGTTCGATTTTCGGTTCTGAGAATTACGATTTGGTTCGAACCGAACCGAACCGAACCGAACAGTTGCTCACCCCTAGCTTACAGAAGCAACTATAAAACTCTCTGATTCATCATCTTCGCAGGTCTTTTGGTTCCAAAACTGAGCTCAAAAACCATCAGGCAGGCCGTGGGGGTTGTAGGCGGTGTCATCATGCCCCATAACGTCTACCTACACTCCGCTCTCGTGCAGTCGAGGGAGATCGACGTCAACAAGAAAAGCCGAGTCCTGGAGGCGCTGAACTACTACACCATAGAGTCGACGGCCGCCCTCGCCGTCTCCTTCCTGATAAACCTGTCCGTGACGACGGTTTTCGCGGAGGGATTCTACGGCACCGAACGAGCCGACGGCATCGGCCTGGAGAACGCCGGGCAGTTCCTGGAGGAGAAGTACGGAGGAGGAGGAGGGGGCGCGCTCCCTGTCCTCTACGTCTGGGGGATCGGGCTGTTGGCGGCGGGACAGAGCAGCACGATCACCGGCACGTACGCCGGGCAGTTCATCATGGGAGGGTTTCTGGACCTCAGGCTGAAGAAGTGGGCCAGGGCGCTGATCACCAGGAGCTGCGCGATCCTGCCGACCATGTTCGTTGCTCTGTTCTTCGACGCCTCCGACGACACGCCGTCGCTGGATGTCTTGAACGAGTGGCTGAACGTGCTTCAGTCGGTTCAGATACCGTTTGCTCTCGTTCCTCTCCTTACTCTCGTTTCGAAGGAGGGAGTAATGGGTGCTTTTAGGATCGGACGTAAGACCAAGGTAAGTTGTTTTTTTTTTCCAATTTATTGATTCAAATATTTACATGGTTGCTTTTATCCGTTCTCCTGTCGTTGCTTCTGAGCATCTCCAACCGTATTGTCTTGTTAAGTGTTGTGAGTCTTAGGTGACTCCTATGTGGCATGAGCCACAAGATAATGTCTTGTTTATGTGGCAAAATTATATCTCAAAAGACAATAAGATAGAAAAACTCTCTCCAATGCAAAAGTATTGAGAAGACAAAAAAAAATATTTTTTCCAACTTCCAAGGCAACTTTTAAGACAACTACTCATCTTCTTTCTTTTTTCTAATATTTTTTATTCATAATTGATGACATGGAAGAGAAGACATTGTCAAGTGCATTGTCTAGAACAAGACAATCAACTTCACAATGTCTTCTTTAATTTTTGCCACATAAGCTTCACAATTGACTTGACAATTGCATTGGAGAAGAACTTTTGAATAAAATTTTGTCATTCCTATGTGGCATTGACTTTTTTCCAAAGTCACAATAGGGTTGGAGATGCTCTTAAGTCAATACTGCACCTGCCAATGCAGCATCCAGTGGGAGCGCAGCAGACATCCGACCTATGCAATTAAAAACTAATTTTTTATGATAATGGTTCAATAGACTTATTTATATATCATAGGTATATCGAATTTATAACAATAAATATCGGTTTGCATTTTTAACACAAATATGCCATATATAAATAACACACTTAATAGTTATATATTATAAAATATGCAAGAAGAAAAATGCATCAGCAACAACAGATAAAAGAAGAAGAAGAAGAAAAACGTATCAGCAACAGAAGAAAAGAAGAAGAAAGGAAAAAAGCAACAAGAATCACAGCAATAGAAGAAGAAGAAGAAGAAACGCAGCAGTTTACACAACAACAGAAGAAGAAGAAAACATAAAGTAAAGAAGAAGTAGAAGAAGAAGATGAAGCGTACCTAAAGTCGGCGACAGCAACACCTAGATTTTTTTCCCTTTCCCCTTCCTTTTCTTCCCCTTTCTCGCACACAACAGTTTTTTTTTTCCCGTCCCCCGACCCATTTTTTTCCCCTTTCAGTATATATCGGTCATATCGGCCGATAATATCGGTACCGATATTTGACCGATATTTTTTCCAAAAAATATCGGTGACAGACCAATACCGTTATATATCGGTTATATAACCGATATATAACGGTTTTTAACTGCTTAGCATCCGACCTTGTCGAGAGGGTTTAAGTCTCGGGACCGTCTGGTCGAGATGGTTCAAGTCTCGGGACTGTTTAGAGTATAGGCAAGGGCGGAGCCAGAATTTAAGTTTATCCCGGACTGAACTTAAAACGTCTTTTTTTTTTCTTTCCTTTTTAACCAAATGAATGTTGTGTCAGTATTTCATATCCATATCTAAATGTGTCCATACCATATTGTCTAGCCAATGTAGAACCATATCTAACATACTAAAATAATTGGGAACCTGACAAAAAAATATTTACGAGATACACTCTTTTAGGCATAAATTCGAACACTAAGAACCTTTTATATCATCTTTCACCTTCAATAAAGGATATACATGGAGAACTTATATATATATATATATATATATATATATATATATATATATATATATATATATATATATATATATATATATATATATATATATGAGGAGGGATCAACATTCTCTCACTTTTGCATCTTCCAAGCATCCACATGATAACAACCATTGGATCTTGTTTTAAGTCATCTAATCTTAACCGTTGATTTTTCAATAGTTAAGATTAGATGACTTAAACAAGATCCAACGGATGTGAAATAGGAGATGCTTAGGGGATGCAAAAGTGAGAAAATGTTGATCCCTCCTATATATATATATATATATATATATATATATATATATATATATATATATATATATATATATATATATGAGGAGGGATCCGCATCCTCTCATTTTTTGCATCCCCAAGCATCCCCATGTTAGCAACCGTTGGATGTGCTTTAAGTCATCTAATCTTAACCATTGGTAAATCAATGGTTAAGATTAGATGACTTAAAGCACCATCCAACGGTGTGAGTAGGGGGAATGCTTGGGGATGCAAAAAGTGCGGGGATGCCTATCCTTCCTCTATATATATATATATATATATATATATATATATATATATAGGAGGGATCAACATTTTCTCACTTTTGCATCCCCTAAGCATCTCCTATTTCACATCCGTTGGATCTTGTTTAAGTCATCTAATCTTAACCATTGAAAAATCAACGGTTAAGATTAGATGACTTAAAACAAGATCCAATGGTTGTTATCATGTGGATGCTTGGAAGATGCAAAAGTGAGAGATTATATATATATATATATATATATATATATATATATATATATATATATATAGGAGGGATCAACATTTTCTCACTTTTGCATCCCCTAAGCATCTCCTATTTCACATCCGTTGGATCTTGTTTAAGTCATCTAATCTTAACCATTGAAAAATTAACGGTTAAGATTAGATGACTTAAAACAAGATCCAATGGTTGTTATCATGTGGATGTTTGGAAGATACAAAAGTGAGAGATCATATATATATATATATATATATATATATATATATATATATATATATATATATATATATATATATATGAATCGGTACATATTAATTTCTCTTTTCATATGACTTGGAAAACTTTTGTATAAAAGAATACTCGGCCAAGTGGTGTTAGTATTAAAAATATCTTTTTGGTGGACCAACAAAAAAGTGGTGTCTTGACTAGGCAAATCATAATTATTTTTTTTTAGTTCTTGCTATATGAGTTACTGGATCTTGTAGACAAAGGGATGTAAAATACTTGAAACTGCATGCATATACATAGTATGCATTTGCATTCTTGGAAGTGCATGCATATATGAGTTATTTATTCTCACCATTGGGGTGGGCTGGAGCCCACTCCAGCCTACCAATGGCTCCGCCCATGAGTATAGGTGGGTGTGTGAGTAATTAAAAAAATTGAGTCAATATTGTACCTGACCTAATGTATACCCTATATAGTTTATAGAACATTTAAAGAGGTTTTAAAACAAATTCTTTTAGCACAAAGAACATTACTAACAGGGATTCTTAGAGGTAGATGATGTTCAAAATCTCATCTTGAGGCTCAAATTTTAAAAAAAAAAAAAAAAAAAAAAAAAAAGAAGGGTAAATATAGAATTGGTTGGACTTGTGAGAATATTAGGAAATGATAAAGTGAGCTCCGGTCCCAAAGATTGTGTCGTCAATAATTGAGTTTGAAAAGAAAAAGTTATGCAAAATCTAGATTCTAAAAAGTGGGACCGATAATGAAGCTTATTATTCTACAAAATTAGTTCCTACAATCTAGAATGTAGAAACTGGGAGGTCCAAGCCTTGGGTCCTATGGATGGAATGGGACCGAAAATTTAGAAATTGAATCCGTGGATGGAACTTACTATTCAACCTAATGAGCTTCAAATTTATGAATCTAGAAATTGGAATCGGGGATGAGTCTTACTAATGATGCTCATAACTCTTTGGTCGGTTCATTTTTTTTCCTATTTGAAATTCATTACTCTTCATTGTTCAACTTTTGACATTAGTTTATGAACTATGTACGGTAATTAGTCAATTTACCAGCGCTTTAATTACACCCAATGGGGATTCAGCGGTCAGGGCAAGTTTCTCCATGTAAATATTGTCAGATCATCTGGATTGGAAGGGATTGGAACTAAATGGAGTTTATCTTGATCTGCATTATGAAATATGAAACCCCATCTTTTGGAGGCTTCTTCACTAGAAGTAGAAAATTTACAAAAAGAACAGTTTTGATGAGTAGAAGATGTTTGGATAAGATATATATACTATGGAGACGCCCAGTAATGTTTATCATGTGTTCTAATTTCTAAGGCATGTATGACATGATCACGTTTTAGCCCACCCATATATTTTGGGCTTTCTTTTGTTGTATTGTCACGTTTTGATCCTACAATGCAAGATCGAAAAGTCATCACTGGACGTGATATCTTACAAGTCTAAATTATGCAAGATTAAAAAATCGTCACTTAACGTGATGTCGTACAAGTCTAAGTTATACTTGTACAAGGCATGAACATACACAATGAAACTACAAAAAAATAAGGTTTTGATGCAGCATAATTTCAAACAGAGAACCGAATAACATATATAATGCAAAATAAGTTCTTTTATTGATACTTGCAGCAAAAATACAAAAGGGCTCTTAATAGCCAACTGAAAATGTCAAACTTAGCTTACAACTTTAGAAAATGCAAATAAAATACTTTATGTTCCATATATCATATTATTAAAATAGGGCTTAATTGCAACTTGATACTCTCAATTATTCCAGTTTTTAACTTGATACCCTAAACTTTTTTGGTAACAACTTCATACCCTGAAATTTTTTGAACAAAAATATCCATAATCTAAACTTTAAACTACCCCCCTCCCCCCCCCCCCCCCCCCCCCAACCCTTCCCACTCCCCACCCCCCCCCCCCCCCCCCCCCCCCACCCCCCGACCACCACCCATCCGATCGCCCCCTCCGACCCCCACAGCCACCCACCTGCCCCCATCCCGACCCCCCCCCCCCCTTCTCCAGCCACTGCGTGCGCCCGAAGAAAGGGGCGGTGGTGTCAGGGGCGGGTGGAGCGGTGACAGCGGTGAGGCAGCGCGAGGGGAGGGGGGGGGGGAGTGTGAGCCGGAAAGGGGGGAGAGGGGTTGGGTTCGGTTGGAAAGTGAAGGGGAGGGATAATTTTGTCCTTTTTAAAATTTTGGATATCAAATTGAAAATATTAATAGTTGATGGTATCAAGTTGTCGAGTAAAAAAGTTTAGGGTATCAAGTTGAAAAAATTGGAATAGTTGAGGGTATCAAGTTGCAATTAAGCCTTAAAATAAAACTAAAATAAGATCTTCGACGAAATCTACACACTGGAAAAAAAAAGTTTCAAGACGACTCGAGTGCTACGGTTGGGTGGACGAGCTTCTAGTTCGTCCGATTGTCCAAAAAAAAATCGATACATGTAGGATCGAGGGTCAGTACATTGAAGAGTGCATTGGTGAGCGGTATTAACTCGACTCACTCAAATCAACACGATAATCATGTGAAAGTATACAATATTATTAGTAATCTTTCTACTTTCCTAGAGTATGTTAACAATTCATAACAATAACATAAAAGCATAAACACGTCATTTTAGAGTGATTCTTACCCACATACGACTATCCTTTCCTGCCAAAACAAGAATTAGTACAATATATAATTCTTATAACTTTTCGTCTTTGCAAAACAACCGTCAGAATACATTTGTCTAAATACATAAGTTCGTCTTTGCAAAACAACCGTCAGAATACATTTGTCTAAATACATAAGTTCGTCTCTGCATCAACTGTTAGGCATGCAAGACAATTGTCGTTAGCATGTAACCTAACTATATGATGGTCCATGGATGACCCCGTATATAGACATTAGGACGTACAAGCTCAATCAAACACACTCTGATCGCAAGGACATACAAGTCCCAAGGTGTTCCATCTCTTCTAGGTCGACACGATTCCGGTGTCTCCGAGATCGATCGAGAGACTAAACCTTGTGCATAAGTTGTCCAAGACAAATGCATAATATACAACATATAAACTATCAATTAAATAAAATCATGCAACATCTATATGTTGAGTAAAACTGAATTCTCCTTTTTTTTTTCTTTTTTTTTTTTTGACGGTCATGTCGTGTTCTTATGTTCCCATAATACCTTATCAAAACATTCTTTCATTTAACAATATATGGCTCAAAATATAATTCTTCGATTAAGCAGACTTTCCATGACATCAAGTGAGGCATCGATCATTCATTTGTACCAGCAGTATACTATTTTACTTTTCTAAATTAACAAGTTAACAATAATATTCTTTTTTATCTTGTTCTCTTTATTAAGAAATCATTGATAGAAGCCACATAACAAACGAAGCAAAAGATATTTCTTTTCTTAAGGACTGGAGATAAGGCTAAGAATGATCAATACCGCTCACTGATGATAAAATTGTTGAGAGATACAATAAATTTCTTAGCAACTTCAAGTCTCATCGCATCCTACTGAAATTGCACCAACAGAGATTCAATAAATTTCTTTGTATCTTCATTTCTCTTTCTCTCCATTTTAAATATAAATACAGAAATCAGCAAAACAAACAATGGAAAGCATCCAACGAAAAGCCAACAACGAAATTCATCAATAAAAGTCAATAACAAAATGTCAAAAAAAAAGAGCAAACAATGAAAATGATGGGGAAGAGGCTCTTATATAAAGTTCTTTCTTCAAACATGGTACACTACATTTTGGACTCAATTTCAACTGAAGTCAATTCATCGATCGGAGAGGGTCTCAGTTCATTTCTTCCGCTCAATGTTTCAATTCCGATGGACTATTCAAGTCAACACGATGTCCCATTCTAGGAGCGAGACACTACATGTATGCATTATCAGTTTTCTGTCCACTTGTAAATTAGTTGATCCTGTTGGGTATGCACTGATACCGCTAATTGGGATGGAGATAGCTTATCCACTTAACGTGGGAGCTACAATGAGTTGAAGTTTAGCTTATCCGCTTAACACGGAGGCTAGAGAAAAGAAAAGAAAAACAAACATACAAAAGACAAGAGAATTAACGAGGTTCGGCTATGTGCCTACGTCTTCGGACAACAATAGTTCTTTTCTTTCTTCTTTCACTAAGAATAGTGGGGTTACAGAGTTACAAACTCTCTCTTGGATACACTCAAGAGGATCTCTCTCATACACAAGTATGGAAGACACTTTGGTGAAGAAGCACCCGAGGTAGAAGCACTGTCCGGAAGAACACCGCAAGCAAGGAGCACCAAGAGCACTACCACTTCTAGCACCAAGATCACAAGGGATGATTAACCCAAACATCTCCCAAACCATCTCCTTATATAGCCATAAGGGAATGAATCTTTTCCTCCAAAATTCGTTCATGCAAGATGAATGAACCTTGGGAACTCCACACGTCTTTAGACTTTCTCCAAGGTGAACGAACCTTGGGAACTCTAAATCCTCTCTCAATTAAGGAGGGACCACCCAACAATTTCTCCCTTCCCGACTTAAGTGGAAGGCTCCGTCATACCAGCTGCACTCCTGCAAAAGATGTGCTTGTCTTTAGGTAAAGATTTAGTCATCATGTCTGAGCCGTTGTCATTGGTATGGATCTTCTCAATCTGAAGTTGCTTGAATTCCACCACGTTACGAATCCAATGATATCTCACGTCAATATGCTTTGTCTTTGAGTGAAAACTCGAATTCTTGCTCAAATGGATAGCACTCTGGCTATCACAATAAAGAACATATTCTCGTTGTTCTTGACCCAACTCCTGTAATAATCTTTTCATCCACAGTAGTTCCTTGCATGCTTCTGTCGCTGCGATATATTCTGCTTCTGTAGTCGACAGAGCAACACACTTCTGTAACTTTGACTGCCAAGACACAGCTCCCCCTGAAAGAGTAACTAAATATCCTGAAGTAGATTTTCTGGAGTCAAAATCTCCAGCCATATCTGCATCTGTGTACCCAATCAACACAGGCATGTCATTTCCAAAGCACAATCTCATTTTGGAGTACCTCTGAGGTATCTCAAAATCCACTTCACCGCTTTCCAATGCTCTTTTCCCGGTTTGGACAAGAATCTGCTGACGACACGAACTGCATGTGCTATGTCAGGTCTGGTGCACACCATCATATGCATAAGACTGCCAACTGCTGAGGCATATGGCACCGATGCCATCTCTTCTTTTTCTTTGTTGCTTGTAGGACACTTGTCTTGAGTTGAGCAAAAATTGATTAGCAAGTGAAGTTGCTACAGGCTTTGCCTTGTCCATGTTGAACTTCTTCAACACCTTCTCGATATAGCGCTCTTGTGATAACCACAGCTTCCCATTCCTTCGATCACGGGAGATATGCATACCGAAAATTTGCTTTGCTGGACCTAAGTCCTTCATTGCAAAGGACTTGCTGAGCTCTTTCTTTAACTTGCTGATATTGTCATTGTCACGACCTACGATCAACATATCATCAACATATAGAATGAGTATAATCAGTTCACCATCAGAGTACCTTTTGACAAACACACAATGATCAGAAGTGGTCCTTAGGTATCCTTGCTTGGTCATGAAGAGATCAAACTTCTTATACCATTGGCGTGTTGCCTGTTTCAGTCCATACATGCTCTTCTTTAGTCGACAGACTAGATCTTCTTTTCCTTTGACTTTGAAACCCTCTGGCTGCTCCATGTAGATTTCTTCTTCAATCTCTCCGTGAAAGAATGCAGTCTTCACATCTAGTTGTTCCACTTCTAGATTTAGACTTGCAGCCAAGCTGAGCACTACTCTGATAGATGTCATCTTCACCACTGGTGAGAAAATCTCTTCATATTCAATTCCTTGCTTCTGACTAAAACCTTTCACAACTAGCCTCGCCTTGTATCTTGGTTGTGATTTGTTTTCTTCTGTCTTCAGCTTATACACCCATTTGTTCTTGAGTGCCCTTCTTCCTTTTGGTAATTTTACCAAATCATAAGTGTGATTCTCATGCAAGGACTTCATCTCATCTTGCATGGCTTCCAGCCACTCCCCCTTTTTCTCGTGTGTCACGGCTTCTTGATAGTTTTCAGGTTCTCCTGCATCTGTTTGCAATACATACTGTTGTGGACTGTAGAGGCTGTTAGGCTTCGGTTGTCTGTTTGATCTTCTTAGTTGAGGTCCTTCAGGAGCTTGCTCTTCTTGAACATTTTCATGTACAATGTCATCATCATGATTGTCCTCGACATGATCATGGATTTCAGCTTCATTGTTCTCGACCGGATCTCCCCTTTGTTCCCGGGGCTGAGAAACTGGATTTAGGTTGACAGGAAATTCCCTGGAGCTATCAACCTTTTTTCCCTTCTGAAAATCTTCAATAGTTTGATCTTCAAAGAAGACCACATCTCTGCTTCTGACAATCTTCTTATTGACAGGATCCCAGAGTCGGTAGCCGAACTCTTCATCTCCATAGCCAAGAAAAATGCATTCTTTTGATTTGACATCAAGCTTGGACCTCTCGTCTTTGGGAATGTGCACAAATGCTCTACACCCAAACACCTTCAAGTATTGGTAGGACACATTTTTTTCCTGTCCAGAACGGTACATCACCATTGAGTGGAGCTGATGGAGACAAGTTGATTAAGTGAACTGCTGTCATTAATGCTTCACCCCAGAAACCCTTTGGCAGCTTGGAATGAGATAACATGGTTCTGATCCGCTCAACGATCGTTCTGTTCATCCTCTCCGCCAACCCGTTGTGCTGAGGGGTCTTTGGAACCGATCTTTCATGTCTGATCCCATTATTCTTGCAATAGATTCTGAAGTCTCCTATGTACTCTCCACCATTGTCAGTACGGATGTACTTCAGAGTCGTACTAGTCTCACGTTCAACGCTGGCATGAAACTGCTTGAACACATCAAAGACTTGATCTTTGGATTTGATTGCATATGCCCATACCTTCCTGGAATGATTATCAATGAAGGTGACAAAGTATCTTGCACCATCAAGAGTGTTAGTAGTCATAGGCCCACAAACATCAGAGTAAACAACATCCAGTACATTGGATTTTCTAGTTGCAGCCTTATAATGAAATGAAACTCTATGTTGTTTTCCGGCCAAACAATCAGTGCAAGGTTCAAGAGGTGTACCTTTCGATTTCAGCCCGGTTAATACCTCTCTTTTGGCTAGAATTTGCAATTCTTTCTCACTCATATTACCCAGTCGCTTGTGCCATAACCCAATCGTTGATCCTGATTGGTCGATTACTGCATTAACATGCTGATTGTTTATCTTAGCATATGTCATATAGAGTGTGTTCTACTTCTTCCCTCTAGCAAGCACTAGGGAGTCTTTGCTGAGTTTCCATTTGCCTCCACCAAACACATTGGTGTAGCCTTCATCATCCATCATGCCAGTGGATATCAAGTTGAGACACATGTCTGGAACATGTCTCACATTCTTGAGAATCAAGGGGCAACCAATGTTGGTCTCAAGAGCTATTTCTCCTTTTCCCACAATCTTGGAAACTTTTTCATTTTCCATCCTCACATTTTCGAAGTCTCCGCTTGTGTAGGTTGTGAAGAATTCCTTTCTGGAAGTAACATGGAATGATGCACCAGAGTCTACAATCCAGCATGAATCTTGAGAGGTTAGATTAACCAGACCATCATCACAAATGATGATTATCTCATCGTCTTTTGAAGCAGTGGCAATTGTGTCTTTGGCTTCATTCTTCTCATTTGATTCATTTCTCTTTTCCTTTTTGAGTTTTCTGCATTCTCTTTTCATATGACCCTTAAGGCCACAATGAAAGCATTCTATCTCCTTTCTTGGTTTGAAAGTGCCTCTGGAATGATCTTTTGGCCTGCTTTTGGAGCGGTCACGGTTGTGAAATTTTCTTTGATGAGTTCTTCCACGATTCTCAGAAACAAGAGCATCTGACTCGGTTGTTATGTCTTGTTCTTTCCGCCTTCGCTTCTTCATTCAATAAACTATCATTCACTAAGGTTAAAATGATGACGCCTTGAGGAGCGGAGTTGCTTAAGGAAACCACAAGTGTGTTCCAACTATCTGACAACGAGCTGAGTAGCAAAAGTGCCAATAGCTCATCTTCCAGCACCAGCTTCATGGTTGAGAGTTGATTTACCAACTCTTGGAAATCACTCAAGTGTTCAGAAACACTTCGTCCGTCTTTGTATTTCAGGTTCACCAAACGTCGAATGAGTGACGCTTTGTTTTGAGGAGTCTCTCGCTCGTACATCGATGCTAACTTCACCAACATTTGATGAGCATCGGTTTCTTTGGAAACATGGTGAAAACGCTTTGGTCGATCCAAGGACGGATCTCTCCAATAGCTTTTCGATTTAGAATGGTCCAATCTTTTTCAGATTTGTCTTCTGGCTTATGTCCATTGTAGAGTAACACTTCGTATAAATCCTTACAATAGAGGATATCTTCCATCCGCGGCCTCCATATGGAATAGTTTGAAGACGTGAGCTTGATCATGGTTGAGGAGGTAGAAGACAATGATTCCGCCATCACGATCAATAAGCTTGTGTGGCTCTGATACCAATTGTTGGGTATGCACTGATACCGCTAATTGGGATGGAGATAGCTTACCCACTTAACGTGGAAGCTACAATGAATTGAAGTTTAGCTTATCCGCTTAACACGGAGGCTAGAGAAAAGAAAAGAAAAGAAAAACAAACATACAAAAGACAAGAGAATTAACGAGGTTCGGCTATGTGCCTACGTCCTCGGACAACAATAGTTCTTTTCTTTCTTCTTTCACTAAGAATAGTGGGATTACAGAGTTACAAACTCTCTCTTGGATACACTCAAGAGGATCTCTCTCATACACAAGTATGGAAGACACTTTGGTGAAGAAGCACCCGAGGTAGAAGCACTGCCCAGAAGAACACCGCAAGCAAGGAGCACCAAGAGCACTACCACTTCTAGCACCAAGATCACAAGGGAGGAATGAGGATTAACCCAAACATCTCCCAAACCATCTCCTTATATAGCCATAAGGGAATGAACCTTCTCCTCCAAGATTCGTTCATGCAAGATGAATGAACCTTGGAAACTCCACAAGTCTTTAGACTTTCTCCAAGGTAAATGAACCTTGGGAACTCCAAATCCTCTCTCCAATTAAGGAGGGACCACCCAACAGATCCGCCATCATTTCCACGTCAGTTTAAGCTCTAGGAGGATATGATAAGTGTACTGCCAACTCTTTTTTTTTTACTTAATTCTCTGCATGTATGTATGTAATTTCCATGTTCACATGATCCAAAAAAGAGTAACTCAATTTTATTTTAGTGGCCATGTGTTTGCTAATTATCGATTTCCTTTTTCATTTATATCTTATGTAAGAGGCCTGGATTTGTGTCTTTCAAAGACTTTGCATGTTCTTTTACTTCTTTCTATGTTTGATTCTACAACTGAAAATTCCGTGAAAGAACTAAGTAAATGGTGTATATTGAGTGAAGGAAACAGTTTTCTTTATGGGTCTCTGAGACCTAGGAAGCACAGACAATCCAAAAACAATCCAATAATCGATATTTGTGTCTCGTCGACACTACTATACTCCAAAATACACTAATGTGGCTTGTCCATGTCGCAAATGTCTATATTTTTGTCTTGTTCGTATCCGTGACTCCATGCAACAACAAAAGAACTTTTATACCAAATTTCTGGGTTTTGCTCTTTGAATCCTCTTCTTCACAAGGCTCTGCAACGGCTTCAAGATCCATATCATTCTTTAACATTTCAAATCATATTAATCTAGACCTACCTCTAGTCCTAGCAACTCCATTAACTACTATAGCATCGTTGCTTGTTACGAAGCATCTATGGGTCCATGTTGGATATTCCCAAACCACCAAATTCGATACAACTGATATCAGTTTCTATCTCGTTTGAAACTCCTAGTTAGGCCAATGTTTCTGATATATCATTTTCTTCTTGGCAGATTGTGACCTGGATTGTAGCTGCGCTTGTGATGATAATCAATGCTTACCTCTTACTGGATTTCTTCTCTTCTGAAGTAGAAGGACCTCTGTTGGGTTCCATATTTTGTATCATCCTAGGTGTATATGCGGCATTTGTGGTTTATCTCATCCTGCGTGATAGCAAAGTACCTAATCATTTCATCTCAACATTTTGCAAAAGTTCTTCGTGAGCATCCGAAATCAAAGAACACTGTATGGCAGAGAACATTGTACAGGAGGGAAATTGTTGGGACACAACGAAAATAAATCCAAGAAATCAGAGAATACCTCAGAGAAAGTTAATTGGGTAGATTGTTGGATATTTTCCTTCAGAAACTGAAAATGGGCATACAATAGGCTGTTGGGTGACAAAGGCAAACTGACTTCTCCGCTCCCCCTTAGCGCATTTCCTGAAAGATCAACCAAAGCTGTTGTATAAGATTGGATTTTTTTTCCGATTGAGAAGCAATTGCTCCACACACTTGGAGGAGGAGTGTCTATTGCAAAAACCGCTTCTGCAGAGGATTCGGCTGTTATTCCTTCGTAGTTGGATTCTCTTGGAATTCTTCAACAATGCTGTATGATTTCAAGAATGAGGTAAGAAATGTTACAGCTATAGGGAACTGGTTTTTAAGATGTAAGCACCTTTGCTCGAACAAGTTGACTAATGATGATGAGCAATTCAGAGATGGTCTCCAATTGTGTTCTTTTTCCAGATTTCATTTCCCTTTTGATCATGGTTAGCTTTATTTCCTTTGATTGCCATTTGATTTTTCTTTTCACTTTTGTTTTATGTGGATTCCATGAGATCTGCATGAGAGACCCATCACGTCCGACCAAGGGCGTAGAAATGTTCATCCGAAACAGTGGAGTTGTAATCCTATTACCGTTACTATGAATACATCAGGCACCCTGAACTTTGGAAATATTAATTCGACAAAAAAAGCATACACCAAATTAGGACAAATATATTCAACATTGATAACAACCTTCATGCATACAAACCCAAGCGCTATAAAACCAGGAGCAAACTAACTAGAGAAACAATCTTACGAGCCTTGATCTTATCGATCCAAGATGTTAAGGAATGTGCTCAGTTTCCAAATCAAAGAACTGTGCTATCCAGATAGCATACCTCCGCCTTGAACACCCCTAACACAAACCCCTAATTCTCTGCCTCTCCCTCAACATCGTCAACAAAAGTTCATTCTCCTTCAATTCTTCCCACACTCAGATTCTTCCCCTCCATTAAATATTTCAATCTAACTTCCTCTCATCCCCCGGTAGTAAAGCTCATTCGATCCCTAGATGCTCGTGCAAATCCTTCCATATCTTATTCGTTTGCACGGATATAGTTGGAGATTTTTTGCGGAGGGAAGGAGAGTTGTGAGGAGCTATAAGGACATTGAGGAAAATGAAGTTGGAAGAAACATCGACATAAAAGAGGTAGTGTATTCATAAGACTTGGTTAATGGATTCACCAATAGTTCCTGCCCGCAACCAAGTTCCTAAGAATTCTTAGTGCATTCAAATAACTTCTTGTGACATTTTATCAGATAGAACAAAACAGTTCAGGAGGCCTCCAATGCTACATGCCTTTTCAACTCTTAAAATCAGTTGCATATCATTAGGTATAGGAGTATTGACCAATGAGCAAGTAGACGGTAGAGAAGTTACAGTCAAATCAAATGATTTTAAGCTTGGAAGAGAGGCAAGGGAAAGAAAATCGGGAGTATTTTAAGCTTGACCAATGTATGAACCGCAAGAAAAAAATTCAGGTGATCGGTGATCCTGGGTCCAATTTGATTTCTATTTTCCTCCCACAGGAATTGTATCAGCTAGCTGTGCTGCAGATACAATTAAAAAAGGCAAATGATAAGGGCACTACAGAAATTGATAAGGACTATCCACTTTTGGCAGTCCTGTGCAGCATATCCAGACTGCCAAAAAAAATTGTCTGTCCTTGCTGTTAAGTACTGCAAAAAAATTTGGCAGTCATGATTTTATATGGACTGCCAAAATTTTGAGAGCCTGGATATAGCACAAGACAACCAAAATTTTGGTAGTACTAGGACTAATAAAAATTGTGATAGCCCCTAACA